>JAGXEW010000090.1:0-600000 GCA_030684275.1 Acipenser oxyrinchus oxyrinchus | reverse complement strand
TTTTCCTTGATATCTAGCCTTGCCACTTTACTTTGGCTTGACTTTTGGAAGGTTCTTGAATATAAGTGAATGTCAGGGTGGAGAAATTGACATGAAAGTGTGGAATAAACTTGAGGAGGAGGAGGAGTTGGGTTTGTGAGCCATCTTGTTACCAGTAGGGCGGTTATCCTTTTAGTTTCGGAGTGCTTTTTGTTTATTTTGGGAAAAGTCCATTTAAAAACTGTCTGACTTTACCGTGAATGGCGTGGAAGGGCTGTTTTTCTTTAAGAAGACTGGGAATGACATAATCCATATATGGTAATGTATCAAAATGAACTGGGGAAGTGGAGGCTGTTTGATTTGATACCCTGCCTGCTTTATTTAAAAGCCATCTCTTTAGAAAGAAATGCCTGGAAATCTAAAGGAAGGATGGGCTCTGATATAATTTACCAACTTCAAAATCCATTGCAGTGCTTTCTGTTGAGCAAGACAATCTTAAATCTCAGTTCTTTGGCCATACCACATACAAGCCTACTTTTGCATTTGTGCCATTTTTTTTTCTATTGCATTTAGTGATTTAAAAGGATCACTAATCGGGATGGAAACTGCTTAAATAATTATTATATAAGTGTAGCAACCCAATTGATTAAAACAAGAAATGACTGAATAAAGCCAACATGATCATCATTCTTAATCAGATTACAGCGTTTACTGGAAAAGCTGTTCTTGTTTTAGATATTATTTATATGAACTTCTAATATAAGTCAATTAAATAGATCAATTGAATTGGATTTGTAATCAATTTAACTTGTGCAATACATTGATAAAACCAGTGTTGAAACCAGACCTAGAACTGGGAATTCTCTCTTTTCTCCTTTGACCCTCACTGCTCCACCACATAGAACTGAGTTTTGAGTTTGTCGGTGTAATGACGAGGATCCAGGATTTTGAGGACTGTTGGTCTTGTTGTTTTAAGAGTTTTGCACTTTTAGGCAGTCCTGGGTGGGAGTGCAAATAAACACATAAAGCTTTCAGTTTTGTGGATCGCTCAGCCTGATGGGTAAAATCCTGTACCATTTAAACAAGCTGTTGATGCTGGAATGCTGCTTTTGCTGTGATGTCTCCCTTCCCTCCCTTATTGTAATTGAAGCATGATGTTTGGTATTTTTTTTATCTTTTCTGGAGCTCTATATTATAAGACTTTTTAACCTCAAAATAAATGAATACTATTTGCATTAACTCTTGATGTTCCCCAGTGCCTTTTTATTTTCATTCGTTAAATTAGCTGTTGATTCTTAAACTGCTCGTGTTTTACACAGCGGTGGTTTTGTTTATCTGTGCAGGGCAGCACTGTAGTTTACAGTACAGTTAACAATATATCATGTCAAAGAAAAAAAAGTTATTCAAGTGGTTCCTACATTCTACCCCTGGAGGCTTTCCATTTTAAACACTCCAGAGTAATTTACTGTGATGTTTCTATGCTGTTTGTTCGCACATGGAAACACTGCAACAGCTGTTCAGCTTGTGCTGTACATGCATTTCTTAATTCATTCCAGCACTTCACCAGTCAACACTAAGGCAATCTTAATCTAACAAGAAGGCTCTGATCACATGTAAGTACACATGATCAGCGGGAGCGAGTGGTTTAGCTGGAATTGGCTACTTGACAGGGTTCACAAAATAGACACAATGCCACATTTAGAAAATTGAGCCATTTTACAAGACACAACGAGAGCTGTGAATACAGTGAACTCGTTCTATTAAGGGCCAGTCAAGGGACCAACAATATGTGACCTTAATACCTTACTATGAAGGCACATAGAATTTCTTTGAACAGATGAATACCAAAGTCCTTAGTTTAGCCAGTGTATTTTCATTGTATTGATAGATTGCATTATCTGAAAACTGTTATGTACAAGGGCCCAGTTGCAACATTTGGACAATGCTGGCACTGTGCGCTATACAAAAATACTATAAAAGTGATTATAAAATGGTTACAAAACAATGTGAACCATTTTAATGGTCCAGCTGTTTTGGTTTATCAACAGTAACAGTAAAGCCAAATGTGTCGAATTTGCGTATATTATTTTGTAAATTCCCCTTTAAGGCAATAATCCCTCTTTCCGCCTAACCCTTGCCAATCATTCCGTCAATAACACCCGTAAACCTCAACTCATCTTGCTTAAAATCGAATTAACTCTCCTCTTCTGTGCTTTGATTTGCCAATATAATGCAATGAAACTTATTGATTGGCTGTAAATGATGTCAATCACAGCCAAGCCTTTTTTTTCTTTGCTCTTTGGTACATACAACACTAGGTACGCCTTCATTTGAATCTCATTGGATATTTACCATTTTTGGAATTCTGATTGGGTGAAGTTACTGTATGTCCTACTATCCGGGTTAGGTTGTGACAAGAGTTGGTTTCCCAGGAAAACTAAAGTTTTGGTAGAGACGTGCAAAGAAGATGGAGAAGGAATCGGTTAGTGTTGTTTATATTTAGTTTTCATTGATGTATATATTTTTTTTATACTGAGATGACCGCCCTTTCAACGGGTTGAATTGTTCCGCGTTATTTTGTAATATCTCTACAATGCTGGCAGACGTCTATGCTCCCAGTGAGTGTATGTCGTGTTGTTATTATGCTAGCTTGTTTTTTGATTTTGTTTCTAATGTTTTTGCAGTTCTCCATTCCTCATTAAAACACTATCAATTCTGGGAAATGTACAAATATTGTTAAATGGATGACAGGTACCCGTATTCTGCATATTACAATGGGTTTATACACGAGTTGTCATCATTTTCATCATATGATCTGATCTTTGCAATTAATTGTTAATCGACTGTGACAATATTTGTAACATCTATTATTCTGTTCTAGTTCTATGTGTAGGGGACTAGCAGTGCCCCATGTTGTCTTGTTTTATTTATTTTACGCGTACTACTAGCATATACTGTCGGTGTCAGTACAGTTCACTGTTAGCTTACTTAGTTTAAAAAAAAAAAAACATACCAATTTGTAAGCAAGTTTGGTTACAGTTGCTTCTTCAAAATAAACCTTCACCGACTTTGGTCATCATGGTCTTATTTGCAATGGGTTGTAAGATCGTGAACATCGCACGCACGTTTTGCTTTAATGCAAATCCCTTTTTTTCCCGGGACATTTATATTATGATATGCAAAAGATGCATCTCTCTGTTGGAATTCCGTTTCAGCCCAGATGGGGCAAGAGAGCAGATCTGATACAGCTGATGACAGAGGTGAGCTGATAGATGCACAGTGGGCATGATGTTTCGCTGTCCTTACAAAGGTAACACGAAATTCTCCTTTCAGGACAAAACCCTAACCTTAAGGTCAGTATCCTATACTGCAGTCATTACACATCTAAAGTAGTTCATGTTTGGCAGTGAATAAGCGTTTTGTTACTTTAGAAAAAAGTGACCGGAGGTGCTAACTTCCCAGTTGTCCTGACAGGAACATTTTGTGGTACCTATGTAAGCACTGCTGATGGCTCACCTGATGGACCATGCTGCAGATACTCTCTATGGTCAATATAATGTCTTTCTTGTAAGTTATCCTTAGGTTGGCAAGGTGTAAATGCTTTTGGTTTTTGAAATGTCCGAATTGGTGTTACTTCCTCTGTTTATTCACTCACCAGTTTTAAGATTTTTACACCATTGTAAAGCAAAAGCCATGTTTTGGACACACAGTTCAACTGACCTAGTGGCATGTGTTTGTGACAGTACAGTAATTGGTGGATGCCTCTGCTGAGCAGATAAACACAGCTCTAATACACTAAAGTTCACCCTATTTTTGCAAATTTATACCTAGCACCTAGTTCCAACCTAACATCTAGGGAACCACTTTGCACATTACTAAATTAGCATATTTATAAACAAAGAACACATGAACAACTAATGACAATTAACTGAGAGAATTCACAAACACTGTTAGTCATCAAGTGGCCAAGCACTTTTTTAAATGGTCCAGAGTTTTACTGGGATGAAAAACTGTAGCGCCAGAAATCTGTGACTGATCATTTTACCTTTGTGCAGCATTTTCTGTCAATGCTGCTGCTATGAGTTGTCCAGATTGTATGCCGTATCACCAGTGGATCGGCATGTATGTAAAATATGGAAGGTTCTTTTCAATTCTGACTCCGCTTCCCACCCCAAGAAGTGAGAATCCAGGGATGACGTGACAAAGATTGTTTTCCATAAAGTAACGTCTGCCTCGTAAGTAAATATCCTCTGGTCACATTTCCAGATGCGGGATTTCTGGGTGGTTTGTTGGAAAGTATATAGAGATGTGCCAGATGTGCAATGAACAACTTCCTAAAAAATAACTTTAATTAAATTTTCTTTGTGCCATTATAAACATACATAATTAGTTCCTCATGTACAACATTTTGTATTCAGTCATCTGTTTTTAAAAGACTAGCCATTTGCAATTCTTGGCAATAGTACGGTTGGCATTTTAATTCAGTTTATTCAAAATAAAAACAACTTCACTGTATCTTTTTGGACCAAAGTACATGTGGGTATTCTCTAAACCAAACATTATAAATCCAGTGGAGTCTGAAATTAAATAATTGTTGGTATTAGGGATACAGATTTAGTTAGCACTTACAGTGTACCCTAGACATCTATTATCATTAAACTGCTGATTCTCATAAACCATGTCAACTTGCAACTTCATTGTGTCGGTGTTCTGGAAAACCCTTTGACCCGTGGCCTAAGGTGGCTGTTATATAAGGGTCATGTGACTTTTTGATTTCCGGATGATAAAGACCTAAAGAGTCAAGATATTGGCTTCATACTTGGTAGCTGTATTTTAGGATTTTCTTGGTCAAGTTCAATCATGGGTTTGTGACAGTTCTTTATAAAGCTGTTTCCGCTGCTGTGTCAAAGCTTCACGTCTCAGAAATCATTTCAGATAGTGACTTCATATTTGCAGGCTTATATAACCCCCTCCCCCCCCACCATGCTAAATATGCATGTGTCATGACATTGACCTCTGACCTAATTAGGCTGTCATATTCAGGTTGTGTGACTTTTTGTCTCTATGAAGTTTGATTCGAGGTTGTGTCTAGTAGAAATGAGCCATTTCACTCCCACATTATTTTAACTTCTGGACAAATCAAACCTGGACAAAACAAATGTTTTTCTCATCCATTTAAACCTCATGTTTACAAATAATTAGTATGACATACCCCTTGGATTATGCTACCAGGGATGGTTTGGTTATGTGCATAAAAATGTATAGTAAATGAAGATAAAAAATAGACCTGTATATACTACTGTATGTGTGTGTGTATATATATATATATATATATATATATATATATATATATATATATATATATATATATATATATCTCCATGGTAGCATAGTTATTTGAATTAGTACTACCTGATAGATCCATTTTCTTTTCCTTTCTTCAGTACTTTTTATAGTATCAGTCATTTGCCTGGTGTTTTGAATTGAAGGCTTGTTGTTTTTGCAGAGTTGGCCCTGAGATACACAATGCTATGGGGACAATGTTTGCTGACCAGCATTGGATCATATGAGGAGTCCTCCAGGTGAAGTGGATACATTCTGCTGTATCTGAAGGTAGGCAAGCTATAAAGTACTGAGCATGTCTGCATGTGGTCGAGTGGAGTGCAGTCAAGGCTGGCCAGCAGCAGAAATAGCAAACCCAGAGGCAGCAGACTGCAGTTCAGCGCTTTGGCGCACTTTTATTAACAACAAATAAAAGGTTTAAACAAATATCCAAATCCAAATTAAAACAGCACCCAAGCTACAGCTGTCCCGGTGCAGGGCAGAAAGCACAAGCTGCTGCTCTCAGCCCTTCTTCTAAACTAACTGCCTCCCTCCGCCCCCAATAAATATTTCTTTCTTCTTTTTAAACGGTGTAGTGTCTTCTCCAGGTGGTTAATTGACTGATTGATCAGCCAACCAGGAACTGCATGCCTAGCATTCTCGGGCTGATCAATCAGACAATCAACCTCCCCAGAATGACACCACACCAAACCAATTATATTAATTAAAACCATGTGGCTGTGCAAATGGTGGCCATCTTGGCTCCAGGGTGTTCCCCACTGTTGAGCCAAGATGGCTGCCAGCCAGAGAAACACATATTTTACTGTGCAGGGCCTCTGCCCAGTCACACTGCACTGTTGCTGGAGATCTGTAAGACATCCACCTGAGCCTCATCTCAAACACTGAGACTTTTTGAATAGTTTAACTGCTCTGTTTTACTAGCCTTTATACACAGGATTTGTTTTTTTAATTTGTGATTAAGTCAGTATTGGTTTGGTGAATTAGGACACCACACCACTTGCTATCTCATTCCCTCTTGTTAAGTTTTGTATCAGTGTTAAATGCTAGTTTCTGAATTGTTTTGTACATTGTTTTCAGGCGCCTCTGAGTGTGACAATGCCAGAGATGACAGAGATGACAGAGAATCAGACTCCTTTAGAGAAGCCCCACAGGTGAGTTGTGTTGTTATCAAGGCTGTGAGCACTACATTTAAAAAAAAATAATAATCTGTGTCTTTTTTTTTTTTTACCTTAGCTTTACCTTTTGTATGTTTGTAACTTTTTGTTAGAAGTCAGTTATTGAGATCATCTTTAGCCAAAAATACTTTTAATTTTCTTTTTCATTTCTAGGAAGAAAAACAGAGAATCTCACAATGCAGGTGACTATACATAAGCATCTTATTTTTGTTAATGGTTAATAAATTAATCTTGCCAATGGCCCCAATTTGAATGAGGATACAATTTAAAACTTTTGTCTGGATTTTTTTAACAAAATAGTTGTCAAAATTATCTGTTTGCTTATCATATGTTCAATAAAACGATTGTTCTCATAAGGGTACATAACTTAATCTTGTTGCTTGAAATTGTTTAACTATTTCGGTTTTAATTTCAAAAATGTAATTTCCTGTATCTTCTTATCCACAGTTGAGAGACATCGGAAAAAAAAGATCAATTCAGGAATCAGCAAAATAGGAGAGCTCATTCCCTGTTCACCAGCTTTGAAACAGGTGCATCATTCAATCATTCAGTCAACTGATCATTTTTTTGCTATTGTTGTAACTCAGCAGAAGACAAGCTGTTCAGGTTTATTGCAGTGTGATCTTCTATCAGATATCCTACAAAACGGTTGCTTGTGGACTGGGTTGGGGTCAATTCCAGTTTTTCAATTCCAATTCCTTTTTAAAATCAATTCCCAATTCCAGTTCCCTTTTAATCATTTCTAGCACATAATTGATCAAAATTGCAATTAGCTGTATTCTGTTAAAATGAGCTTTTCACAGTGGCAACAAATTACTTACATTGAAGTAACTGATAGTCAATTAAACTGGCTTCAAAGGAAATGAAAATTCAAAGGAATTGGAATTGGGAATTTACTTTAAAAGGAATTGGAATAAAGTTATAGTTAAATTGCTTTCTAATTTGGGTCTGATCTACCATGCTTTTCTGTTCACTGTTTTTAAATCTTAAACAATAACCAACATGTATTTTTGGTTGGAGGAAAGCTAAGAAACTACTGCTTGGATATATATCATTTTAGTAACTTAGGTGATGTGTGTTTCTACAGAACATGGATGTAGCCAGGAAAGGAATTGTACTGTATTTTTTAAACTAAATTATAAAGGGTATAGCCAAAATATTTCTCTGCTAGTATAGTTGGGTTTGGCTTTGCTGCCCAGAACAGGTAAGCTAAAACCGCTGATGACAATGAATCCAATTTAAACTGCATCCACTTTAAATGGGAAAACCAATTGATCATGTGCTGGTCAGTCACTGAGTTCACTCGGCTACATCAAATTGCAAAATCATACATGTGAAATGTATATTGTGACATGCTAAAATACTAACAAAATGTGTCTTCTTGCAAAAGAAACGTGTAAGAGTGCACTGTGCATTTTTCTGTTTCCTCTGATGCCAAAGCTACATATGTGTAAAGGTATCTATGCCCCAAAGGCAGAATTTTCCCACAATGCAATTGTATTTGTTAAAAAAAGGCAGAAATTGATCATTTTTTTTCTTTCTTCTTTATAGAGCAAGAACATGATTCTGGACCAGGCTTTTAAATATATAGTAGATTTGAAGAAACAAAACGATGAGCTGCTCCTGAACCG
Organism: Acipenser oxyrinchus oxyrinchus; assembly: GCA_030684275.1. Lineage (NCBI taxonomy): Eukaryota > Metazoa > Chordata > Actinopteri > Acipenseriformes > Acipenseridae > Acipenser > Acipenser oxyrinchus. The sequence goes on along the minus strand of JAGXEW010000090.1, from coordinate 591,872 downwards.
GGGCGACAAGGAACAGGGTAAGGATTCACTGTCATAGCTCTGCTGCATACATTAGCTTTGAACAGATTCTGAAACTTTTGTTGCTTGTGTGATTTTTGTTTAAAACCAGCTGTTGCCCATGTTTAAAAGGTATTTAGACAATTACACATAGTGGTGTGACAAATTTCACATCTGCATGTGGACTAATGGATAACATAAGCATCTTAATCTAAAACTTCTCAGCTTTGGCAAGTAAGGTTGTGTTGTTAGAACTGTTACCAAAACTTTTTTTTTTTTAACTATTAAACTGAATTCACTGTTTTGAATTTTGTAGCTGAAGAGATTAAAAGACTCAGAAAACACCAAGAAGACCTGAGGAAGGAGAATGGCCACTACATTGAACTGTTGAAGGCTAATGGCATCAATTTCCAGGATGACCCCACTGTCCACTGGAGAGGAAACATGAAAAAAGCTAAAGTGGCAATGGTCATTCCTACCCACCAGGTTCAGAAGGGAATCATTGTTTTCTCAAACTGCAACAAAGTCAATCCCAGCTGTCCAGAAGCTGTAGTCCAGAATGTGGTGGTGAATACTGGGCCGAGTTTACAGGAGCAGACTGCTGATCCTGTGACTATACAGAATTTGTGTAATGTGACTGTCCCTGAACTCTGCTGGAAAGGGCCCCAGCTGCAGGACATTGCACCTACAACATGTGCAAAACAGCAGGCTCAGCCAAACCTTCCTACCACCCTTTCTACGACTAAAAACAGCATTGCCAACTATTCTTCTGCCAGAACGGTGCAGAACACTCAAAGTTTGCCTGTTTCCGTTTCCCAGAATGTCCTTCATAGCTGCACGCAGGACCTTCCTGACTGTTTCACAACTAGTAGTGATGTGCAAACTCAAACAGCACTTTCAGCTGCCAGCAGCAAACCACAGGCTGCAAACTCGGCACAGACCATTCCAGCAAATGTTAACACCTCAAATCTTTTACATCTACAGCCATTGCATTTACAGCAGATTAAATCTAATTCGGTTCTCCAGGAGCCAGCGTTGCAGGCTTCATTACAAGCCTCTCCCTGAGAACCTTGATTTCTGAAAAGCTTTCCACAATTGCCCTCAATAAGAGCACATCTGTAGCAAATCATAGCATGCCACCAACAGCCACAGCTCAAGTTTTGACTTCTATCAATACTTTACCATGTTTAGATAATACCTGCGCTTTCACATGTTCTTCTTCCAGTATTAGCAATGATTTAAACAGTGTGAACACTTTTACCAGGATAACTTCTGGTAACACCCAGACCACATGGACTACACTACAGCTTGCTGGAAACACTGTGCAGGCTTTGAACCAAATGCCTTCTGGTATTATGCCCACTTGATGAATGAAACCCTCACAAATGCATCATTAGACAGCGGGATTCTTAATGGGTGCAACATAGTTGCTCCAGTTGGCTTTAAAGGGACTTCTTTGTGCCCTGCAGGTAGTCAGCAAGTACATTCACAAATAGCTGCGGTTTCCTTGCCCTCTCTCCACTCTGTTCCTATACAGCCAGTGTTAGCACAGCCCCAGATCGCTATTCAGCCACAGCCTAATGTCCTCCCATTGCTACAAGCGATGCAGGTTATCCAAATGACTAACCCTGCTGGTGCAACCGTCCCTCAAGCTGGTGCTAATCCAAGCGTTGTCATCCTACAACCAGCCAACACTGGCCCAACACCAGCTGTGGTTAGGGAGGGCATAGCCAATCAAACTCCATGTCAGCAAATAGTAATCATTCAAGCAGCCAATCAGAATGCTGTACTTCAGAATCAACAAACAACTGTTGCACCTTCTGCTGTCCCAGTAGCCAATCATGTTGTTACTTCCAACTGCCCAGTTCAGACCCCAAGTCTCCAAACTGTGGGTGGCAAACACCTGGTGCATATTCTGCCTAGACCACTTGCTGCCTCTGACAGTCAACAGCAAGCTCAGACCATTTCAGTGAATGGTCAGATCTTTGCATTGCAGCCAGTAAAGCCTTCCCGTGGAGTGTGCAACCAGAACCCCATGCAAATTGTCCAGCCCACAACCTGTGAAGACCCAACAACAAATGTAGCCCTTAACACTTTAGGCTCTCTCTAACCTGAATCAGAGTATCTCGCAGATGGCTAGCCAGAGTCGTGTGCCAATCTCTGTGGGTCAGACTTCTACCCAAGGAGCATCATCTACTAGCTGCCAGATAAACAACCCCACATCCAACATCAGTGTTTCAGCCTTGAGTACAAGCACACCCAGCAACTCAGCCTTGTCTCTCTGCTCGATATCAAAAAACATATGCAGCAGCAGTGCAGTGAAAATGTTAAAGAAACCCAGCACACCTGCAGGTTCCAAACCTAAAAGGACTTCTTCAAAGAAATCGAAATCCGCCAAACAACGGTCTTCACCTCTAAAGGCATCTAAACCTACATGCAGCCAGCCGTCAAATGTTGTGCAACCACAACTTCCAAGTAAGGAGACTGTGTTTGTATCGGAGCACTTAACAGCTGCGTCAGAGTCAACTTCCAATACACCGGTAACATCCTCTGCTCCGCTTGTAGTGTCTTCTGGATTATCCCAGTCTGCTCCTAGTAAGGAATATGTTGCAAAGGAGCCAGTAGCAACTACTGCATCATCCTGTTCTGCGCCTGCTGAATCCATCACAGTACAACAGCCAGGCTTAATTACCCCAGCATTGTGTGTGGAAGAAACAGCATTGACCCTGCCACAAACAACTTTTCAAGACAGCCAGTCAACAAATGTGTCCTCCACCAACACTTCCTCGTCAGAATCTTTGTCATGCATAATGACCAATATTTCTGAAATGTCTGCTCAAATCTCAATGTCTTGCCTTAATACTCTTCCGCTACAATCCATAGGATGTGAAACCAGTATAATGGAGTCCCAAAATAAGTTACTTTCCTGCAGCAGATCTGGAACTTCTGTAACATCTGTCAGTTTTCCAGAGCCTAAGATTCAAAGACCAGAGTCTACTATACCATCTTCATCATCATCATCATCTTCCATAGCCCAGGCCAGATCCATTGCAGCAGAACCTAAGCAGACAACAGCTCATTCAGAAATTAATAAAGATAAAATATCATCACACCAATTTACCTCTCAAGGTGATGCAAACACTAGCTTCTCTTGCTCGAAGGAGCCACCGTCTAGTGACTTAACTGATAAAGAAGATCATAACCGAGATATTTTGTTGGTCAACAACAAGGAAAATGCCCCACAGCAGCAGGCTTGTGTATTGGATCACGAGGGTGTAGGCAGTTCCTTGCTTTCCAATAGGCAGTCAGACTCTCCAATGTCCACCAGCTCTGGTAGCAGCCGGGGATTCTCTGTGGCATCCATGCTCCCCAATGCCAATCGAGAAGATGTCCCTTGCGTTGGCACGTCAGGAAACACGTACAACAGTTTCAGTTTCTCAGAGCAAGCGGATATCTTGGCTCTTGCAGCCACAGCCATTTTTGACCAAGAAAGCCAAAACAAGAAAGGTGTAACCAGTGGCTCTGAAGTTCCCGTACATAGACAAGTTTCTGTTAACCAGCAGCCTCCGTCCGTCAACAAAGAGAAGAATGGCAGCCAACAGCCTAAAAAATTCAGGAGATGAAGGAAAGTATTTCAAAACAAACAGAAGTCCAACCAGTAAAGTTACCCTCCCAAGTTCAGCTAAACAGTGAAAGACCAAAAGCGGTTAGCAGCAGTTCTGCTGGTACAAATCTACCCGTGTTAATTTCAGCCTCCCAGTCGTCAACCTCAGCAGGCTGTCTGAGTGTTAATAACTTAATACAGCAGAACACTGTTAGCCAACCTTACGTCTGTTCTAACCTGAATCCTCCAGACCACCCTCCAGTTTCAGTGAACATGCCAAGATCGTCTTCCAGTTCTTTCACGACTCAGTGTAGTGGACCGACACAAATGTTGGAATACACTCACAAGAATGTTGCCATGAGAAGCCAGGGTGTTCATGATTTACACCTGAAGCAGAACAGCGAGCATCACAAGGATGCTTCCAAGCGTGCTTCTCAAGAGGACCTCCTCCTTCCAACAAACAAGCGACAGAAGCAGTGCCACAGCGCCAGTATAACAAGGCTTGAGGTCAAGTCTGCATTGGGCAGAGCCCTGGAAAATGTACCGGAACATCCTCAAATTATGGTTAGCCAACTTCCTTCTAGTTCCACAAGCTCAGTCATCTCAAGTAACAACAACCAGGGTCATGATGGTCTCAGCACCTTGTTTTCAACAAACAGTTTCATGCATTCAGTTCTGAGGCAATCCGAGATACAATGTGTGCCCCAACCTGCAGTTCAGGAGAAACAACAAGGTCAGCAAAGTGGACAGCATTTACAGCAGCATCCCCACCATACTGCTTCCCAAGCAGCGCTTCACCTTCACAGCAACAATCTGTATCTCAAACAGCAACAACAACAGCAGCAACAGCAGCAGCAGCAGCAACAACAACAGCAAGAACAGCAGCTTCAGGGACAAATAAGAGAAAGGCATCATTTATATCAGCTACAGCACCACCTTACTCAATCAGAGAGTCAGCCAGTCTCCCAACAGCACCATAGCATCCACCAGCAGAGGACTATGCAGCAAGAAGTCAATATGCAGAAGAAGAGAGGTCTTATACGAGGAGCACAGGTTGGACCCCAGATGTCTTTACAGCAGAAGCAGCACCACAGTGGTGGTGGGGATCAGAATATGCAGCAGAAAGGTGGACCGCCACATTCTCATCACCAGCACCTTCAACAGCAGATACAACAGCAGCAACAGCATTTTGGAGGGCCACATCCAGAGAAAGGGTGTGAGAACCCATCCACAAGCAGGAGTCACCATGCCTCTCATCCCCAAGGCCATCTCAGTCAAGAAATCCTGCATCAGCAGCATCAACAGCAGCAACAACAGCACCAACAACAGCAAGAGGGCAGCAACAGCCGGCAACAAGGAGTTCAGGTTGATCATGTTTTAGGGCAGAATCAAATGCAGATGCTTATGACTTCCAGGACTTTAGAGCAACAGATGACTTCACAGCCAAGCATTGTATCCCGACCTTCTGATATAACATGTACTCCAACCAGGCAGGAAAGGAACAGGATTTCTAATTATTCTGCTGAAGCTCTCATTGGGAAATCCACTTCCAATACAGAGCAAAGAATGGGTATGTCCATCCAAGGGCCCCGAGTGAATCAAGAGCAGTCTGATATGAGGTCATACCTTGATGTTTCAAGGAGCAAAGGTATAGTGCACAACATACAAGGCAGGATCTCGGTAGAACACCCTGTAGTTTCTGATGTTCAGCGGGTTTCAGAGTGTCCCCGTTTAAGACAATTGGGGAAACCAGCATCAGATAGCCAACTTTGAAGTGCAGGCTTCCCGAAACAGCGACATGGCAGCTAAAGTGGTGCCATCACACAGAGGAATGCAGTCGCAAGGTTTTAGGATAGGACAAGCCCCATCTATTGACAGGCAACAAAGAGGATCTTACCAGCCAGCTCAAGCAGGGGTGGTATTCCACCTAGAGAGAATGAGAACTCCTGCCATCAAAGCTTCATGCAGAGTCTGCTGGCTCCTCACCTTGGGGAACCGATCAGTGCAAACCAGAGAATTTCTGATCACCAGAGGAATGCGCAGTGCTGTCCACGGTCAGTATGGAATATAATTGTCCTCCAATCAGGAGAGTGTCCACGTAAGGAGAGAGAGTGAGGCTTGAACCGGGAAAGCTGCAACATGCCCTTAGGCGTGATTAGCTCCAGAAACAACTCTGTAAACATTTCCTTCTCCAGCTCCTCTACAGCTGGGGACATCCAGAACAAAACACAAGTCCTATTGTTGCCGCACAAAAGCCCAACTCTATGAGGATGAATGATAGTCAAGGGAACAAGAGTCACTTGAATCAACAGGTTACCACCAACATACATGGAACTGGTGTCAGGCCAGTCCTTCCTCATACTGTGGTCTCCCATGGCAGCTCTGAACAAAGCCGTTCCACAGTTCGCTCTCTAAACACATCTGCAAGCCACCGCTCTAGGCACCCAGCACAGGACGCCCAGAGCTCGAAAATACGTCCCTCTGAAAGAACTGGGTCTGGAAACCGAAGGCAAGGCAACACCTTTGACCCGAACACCCATATTCCTCTAACCTCAAACAGTGGTATGATTCGCCAGCAGATTGCTGCTGAGAGACGTGGAAGCATTGTGCGCTTTATGGCCGACAGTCCACAAGTCTCAGCTGACAACCTAGCCACAGACCAGCATGCCTTATCACAGAACTTTGGCTTCTCATTTATTCCTGATGGCGGCATGAATCCTCCCATAAATTCTAATGCTTCCTTTATCCCTCCAGTTACCCAACCCAGTGCTACACGAACACCAACTATCATTCCAGTGGAGCCACAGAATACCCTACCATCTTTCTACCCTTCATACTCCACTGCTGCCCACCCAAGCCTGTCTAACGATATATCCATACAATATTTCTCCAATCAGATGTTCACCAGCCCCAGCACAGAGAAGGCTAACAGTGGGGTCTGAATAACCGCTTTGGTTCCATTCTGTCTCCTCCACGGCCTGTAGGTTTTGGACAGCCAAGCTTTCCTCTGCTTCCAGACATGCCCCGATGGCGATGGCCAACACCTCGGGCATCACTCCCCACCTCTCCAACTTTAACCTGACCTCTTTGTTTCCTGAAATCGCTACTGCGCTGCCTCCTGACGGCTCAGCCATGCCCATGTCTCCCCTGCTGTCCTTGACCAACACTACCACCTCTGACACCACCAAGCAGCCTTCCAACAGACCAGCGCACAACATAAGCCATATTCTAGGGCATGATGGTAGTTCAGCTGTCTGAAAGATACGCCATCTGTAAGCCTAGTCCTGGCAATGTCTTAAACAGTAAGTAGCAGTGTTCCGAAAAAAATATCTTTCCACGTCCCCACGTGTTGCTACAACTGTTTAAATAACGTACCTGTCATTTTTCTTTTCATTGTTAACATGCTGACAACTTTTTACACTTACATCTTTGAAGTCTTTTTCAAAGCTCTCTTCAAAATGTCTGCTCTAGTGCACTGATCGTGTAAGGGTTGTTGCCCTCATTGTTAAACAAGTAACACAGCAATAAGATCCATGATGTGGTACGGAACAGAAAAGCCAGAGCACTTTTTAATTTTTTTATTGCAGTACATTTTAATTCATCACGCACATTGCACTAGATGTATTAAGTTTTTGCAGCAGTGATAAGTTTGCACCAGATTTTATACTTTGACAGAGTGGAATGATGGTAGTATTGTACCATAATCTGTGATGCAGTAAATCATTGGTACTCGCTTGTGGCTTTTCAAACCAGGTAATTGAAAGTAGTGCAAAAAATAATATTGTGGTTAAATTCTCTTCAGTTTTAAGTTGCTGTTTGAATTATAATGGCGCTAATCGACGCTAATCACAAAGCATTTAACTTAATCTTTTATGTTTTTTTTAAAACCTATATAAAATCATGCATTTAAATTTAAAAATGTTAGTTTTTTAGTGTTAAAAAGTTATATTATCAGTGATAACAAACTAGTTCACCTAAATTAAACTCCTATTATTTTTTAATATAATTAAAGCTGTCCTAATGTGTTTATTTCTCAGTTTCATTAATGCCATGAAAATGGACATCAGTGTTGGTTCTCAGACCTCATAAATGGTTTGGTACAGTAGTACAATCTAGCTGGTCTGTTTTATCATTTGTGCTTTAGCCAGAAGATGGGGCTAGATAGTCTCTGTAATATTGTGAACCAAAAGGTACCTTCTCAACTTTATTGTGTTAGTTTAAAACAAGTCTTACTATTTTTACCTTAGGTATAATTTAACAGAACAATTACAAAATTGTAGTTTTACTACTGTTGACACCAGTGATTAATGCAAGTGTCTAGTCACCTTATATTAGGTAAACCACTGTTTAAAAAAAAAGAAAAACACCATTCCTTTAAGATGGCCTGTTTAGGATGTGGGTTCTGGCAGGGTATGTTACTTTCCCTTTGAAATGGCAGCTGAGCCAAACTGATTCCAACAGCTGGCGTTTATAAAATCATTGTATATTTGTGTCCCCTCTAAGGTGTGAATGGGGAGCATCAGTGACGTAGGTTCATGCTACAAAGATAGACGGAGGTTGTTTTGTTTTTGAAGTACGAGGCATGTCTGCATTTTCAGTAATGTTTGAATGACTCGGTTGTCAGTTGCGTGTCACTGTAGGGTATTGTATAATTTATACACGGTTACAGGGATTACATTAACGATGTCTAAATTCCTGCCTCAGCTTGGCATCCTGAACAGCTCTTCCTGATGTAGAAATTGTGTTTGCTGTACAGGGAAGTTGGCAAGACACCACCTGCTCCCATGTATTTTATATTAAAAGCATGTTCCTGTACCTTCTACATTTTTTTAAGTCATTATTTTCATTGCGTGCTTTGAAAATTGGAGCGCCTGATTTGCCAGTGTAGAAAGAACAACTGTTTTCTTGGCTTACTGTGTAAAAAGCAAAACAAAGCACAGAGGAGTGACAGGTTTATACACCGCTCGCTGACTTCCCTCAGCGCTGCTAACTTGTAAAATTATGTAGAAAAGCAACTTATGATAAAGAAGATTTTGTGCTTGTGTTGCCTTTTAAAGCTGCCCCTACATGGGTCAGCAGCTTTTCATTAATGTTCAGACCTGTCTACTGCCTTTGTTCCTCAGCTAAAGTTGGCACCGTTATTTCTACAGGATGTATACAGGACGTGCTGCAGAACGCTTCAATGTAAAGAAGGTGGTGTTGCGTTATTAGACTGCAGATAATAGACGAGGCCTTGCTCTGGTTCCTGAGACTTGGCTTTTAAAGCAAGTTACTTTCAAATTGATTTTATAATGTCCCAGCCCACAAGTAATAGTACGTTATTTGGGGGCAGCAAATTCACACGGCTTAAATATCATAGTGGAAGCTGAATAGTGTATAAACATTATGTTGAATTTCCTATTATATTTGTTATACTGTTAATTTTAGAACAATGGCCACAAATTAAATGGTACGTAGCTTAAACTGATTTTATTTATCTTTTCACTCTTCCCTTAACTTTCTCATTCTGTGTGGTTCTGCTGCTGCAACGCTGACATTTTCTCAATATCAGAATCTATTTGACGTTGTCTGTAGAATCAGGTAGATTATAATAGAGAGGAACTCAGAACCACCCAGAATGATTGTAAAAACCATGAAAGGTAAGAGAAATGGGGGGGAAAGCATCAAATGAAATATGGAGCTACTTCTAATAATGTATCACGATGTAATGTGAAAGCGATTCCATTACCGTGTGCCACCCAATGTGGGAATTCATGTGGTCGCTAATGGGAATGAATTCTATCTACGTTTCTTCTGAAATACTCGGTTCATGTATTCAAAGGTAGTTTGAAATGCTAATGCCTGTATTTAATAATGTTGATGAGAAGCCCAGTGGTTATGGGTAACACATGGTTTACACTCGCTGCTCTGAACAGTGCTGTCCTTTTTCTTTAGTTTTTGATCTTGTGTGTGTAAATAAGAACACTAATTGAAAACACCTTGGAAGTCAGGTTATTGATTTATGCAAACAAAATTTGAACATTTGTTATTAAAAACTCATTGAGGAGTTCAGCAACCATCAGGGTGTACAGTGTGAGCTCATTTGTTTGGAATTGTACATATATATATTTGTTAAATTTAATTTAAAAAAACTTTGTATTGTCTGTAGATATTTGTAAATATATAAAGACTTGATTATTAAAGAGTTTCTATTGAAATAGTTTGGTTTTGCTTTTTTTTATTCATACCTGTGACAAAAGATGGTTTTCATTTAACAAAACGAATGATTTACCTAAAAATAAATATTTTTATTGAGTGAAAAAACAAATTGTCCTTGTAATTTTAAAGTTTAAAAAGTGCATCCCTATACCATGCAGATGCATTTAAAAAGAATGACAGAAACGAAAATGTTCACTTTTTACCACCAGAGGGCAGCAGGTGACCATAACAGCGCGTTGCTACAAATTTAGGACAACATAGTAAGCCATTTAACAAATCTACAAAATATGACATTTTATATATTTATATACAGTAATTAATTATATTGCAGTTCCATAAAATAGCAACATGTCAGTGTCACACAAATATACTCGTATTGGTTTTGACCAAAACTTGAGACAGTGTTGTGAGATGTATGCTGATGTGTGTATTCTGAGTCATGAATTTTCAATATTTTGCAAACACATATGAATATGTATTTTACAAGGAGATATATAAACGATAACCTTGTAAGCTATAATATATTATTGTAAGTATGCTATGCTATATATCATATTAAGAACTGAAGAAAAATGCACCCTAGTTTAAATTATTATTATTATTATTTGTTTATTTAGCAGACGCCTTTATCCAAGGCAACTTACAGAGACTAGGGTGTGTGAACTATGCATCAGCTGCAGAGTCACTTACAATTACGTCTCACCCGAAAGACGGAGCACAAGGAGGTTAAGTGACTTGCTCAGGGTCACACAATGAGTCAGTGGCTAAGGTGGGATTTGAACCGAGGACCACCTGGTTACAAGCCCTTTTCTTTAACCACTGGACCACACAGCCTCCTTGGTTTAATAACATAATTGTTTTATTTAGATATTAAATCAATAACAATATTATTCTGTTCTCCAGAAAATTTGGGATGGCTCATCACACTTAATTGTTATTATTATTATTATTATTGTATAAACAGAATACTGTACTTTATGACGCGTAACCAGACTAATAGATGGTATAAGCAGTCAGGTCGTCCAGATGTGTCTGAAAAGTAACAAGAGCGCACTGCAACGAAGTTCTGCAAGCGCTAGCTTTGACTGCTTTACAAGCATCGTGCTTCTGGTTATGAAATTGTGTAGCACAAAACGTCTAACGAATACAAAAATCCAAATGTTGAGCCCCACGTAGTGGTCCATTTTATTGACAACCCGGTTCATTGACTCCCAGATACTTGTTTCTGTACAAGCAACAACAATAATCTGTTCCTGACCCATTTTTTTGGAAGAATGCTGTGTGCTTCAAAAAGAACTAAGAGACAACCAGCCCACGTCGTTATTCAGATGAATTCGTTGCAAGATTGAACCATTCTGCACAGGCAGGTATCTTCACTCCCCATGTCGCAAGGCTTTTGGTACTAACTGTAAGCGCACTCGCCACTTTTTTTAAAATTTACTTAAAAACATCTTTCACTTTATTCCCAGATAATAAATGTGGGTTCCACTGGAATAAGCTTGGGATATTTTGCTATATAAGTAGGACATTTCTTCAGTACGACTCCAGGACTGGACATTCCTACGTATTTGGCCAGCGTCTCAAAAAAAAAACAAAAAAAAAAATACATTGTTTTCCCTCAAGTCTGCCTTATAGACTTCAGTTCAGTTGGGCCTATTAAGCTTGTTAGAATGCAGTGATTGAGTTTTGGCTTCTCTGTCTAAAGCAGTATTTCCAGACCCTTGTTCCAAGAATCCCTGAGTAATTCTTGCATGTGAGAATATTTATAAACAATCAAGGTTGAATGCTTTTCAGAATGACTCAAATTACACATTGATGGAGTGGAGGTTACTGAATAGTTCTTATTTATGTTATTCATAGAAAGGTACAGTTTGTAAAATGTGTGTGGTTTTAAAATAAGGAGACCGGAGCTGTTTCTTGGAATTGACCCAGTTTATACTCAAAGTATCGTCAATACATACCGATTCAATCCATTCCAGCCCAAATAGTGTCTTAATTTTTTAATTGAAACAAATGGACTGCTCTATAACGAAGTGAAGAGCTGTCCAAAGAGATCGGATACCGTGGGGTCGTTTTAAAGCTGAAAAAGGGCAGATGGTAACGTATTCAATGTTTTCCAGTTTGAAGCCATACTGTGGGGTGGGGTGAGAGCATAGGTCACAGGTGAAGTTTGGTGGTTTCAACCAAGCCTCCAGTGTAGTTGTCTCTGCTTGGGAGTGCCAGGAGGGGTAAGAGCTAGGAGAGGAAAGTGAAGGTACATGACTCCATCACCTTTCATCAGCACTAAAACAAAATCAAATGATTGCAACGTCTTAAATGATTCTCTCTTATTTTTGTGTATGTAGTTTTAAAAAAATCAATCTTAGCTGGGTAGCAGATATTGTTTTCTTCCATGTGAAATGCTTTTAATGGGGTGTTCTAAAGAGAAAAATATTTTTCAATTAAAAAACAAACTACATTTTACTGGAAGGTCTTCTGTTAAGAGAACATCTGTAATGGGCTAGAAACACATTCTTAATTTTTCACAATACAAAAAAAAAAATCCAACGAGTGAGCCAACAGGCTGATCCTGCTGGCAAGACATTTATTCAATAAAACACATCACTGGCAAAGCGAAGACAAAAGTACAAACAAAACCTGTTTAATTTGTACTGCTTTATTTACATGCATTACTTGCTTTGACGAAGTATTTGCAAATGCAATTGCTATTGTACATAAGTGCATAGAGGCCTAATCATGACAGAACACAATATAACTGATCAGTACAGGAGGCTACACATTACCAGGAGTGGTAAACGGAATACAGACTACATCCTTCATTTCTGCAAGCGATACAGCGAAGCAAGAGACACGATACACCTTCTGCATGAAAGTTCAGTATTATCAGCAATGGTAGGATTTTACAACACAGGATGGATTTCTATTCAACATTATGCAGAACTAGGAACCGTAAGAGTTTTAAAAAGTAGTTCAATTTAACAAAATATTAGCGGACAAGAATATCAATAATGACAGCAATTTTAAGAATACAGTTGTATATATTTTCTATATAAAAAAAGCCCTGACCATGCAAAGCCACAAATATACAGTGAATACACGCTGACATTAGTAATGTCTGATAATTGAGATGTAACAAGGTCTGAAGGAAAAGTCTGTTTCGGCCCCAGGTTGAACACACATGGTCTTACAGGGCTGGTTTTAAGTAGCTTGAGGTATATCCAAACATGCTGGGGCTTTATTTAGCGGATAAGTGTTGTTTTTGTTGGTACTGGGCTGGCACAGAACAATCCACAGGAAACACAACAACGCAACACAAAAATGCCCATATGTGCATATTACATGGTTAATTAATTATGAAATAAAAATATAAACACAACTAAGAAATCAAACAGAATATGGCCCCATGGTGTTCCCCATGTATGGTTCTGTGTCAGTATCAACTCTACGTTGTCTAGCATGCACACGTGGATATACACCAACTACAAGTCAGCCCTGTACATATGAATCATTATGTGAATACAGCACATACAGCAACATTCATAAAGAATTTCAGTAATAAGTACATTGCAGTTTATGCACTTATTGGCACTGTACTATTTCATAAATATAGTCCAAGTGCCTTTATTGGACTGGTCGTATTTCACACAGTACAGCAGGTTAGTACAGAGGTTTGAGGCCTGTATCACACCTGTTTATTTGCTGCCAAAATGGTTGTTATGGACTCAGACCAATCAAAATATGGGTCAATATCTGAGTAACTAAAAGACATTAAAAATCCACATGGGCAAGTCTCCGAGTCAATTACTGACAAGGGAAACATGTTTGGCTTACATAAAAGCCAACCATGTTATATATGCAATGAAATTTGGGTTGATCAATGATACATCGCCACAACATAGAAAACAGCGGACAATCCCCTTCAGTTGTGTACCTGGTCCGGTGTCAAGGTCATTTCTTAAAACAGAAATTACTCTAAGCGTTGTAGTGGACAATGCGTTGTCCAAGGACCATAGCATCAATGTTTCATGAGTTCGGTTCAAATAAATCTCAAGTTAAAGAAGATACCAGGCCAGTCAATGGTCTCCTTTTCTTTTGTTAAGTGCCTGCTTTTATAGCTCTGATATTCAAGTCAAAGCCTATGGAAATGTAGCAATGGAGATTTTTCACACTAAAAGTAACCTTGGAAACAGAACGATCAGAAAGTTTAATATTGGATGGTTGTACTGTTTAGTACTCTACACAATCAATGTAGTGAAGTAGACACGCAATTAAAGTAAACTGTTTACACGCTGAAAAAAGAAGCCAGACTTTTGACAAATTCAGTCTGATCAAAACATTTTTTCCAATCGTTTTATAAACTGCAGTAACTTATCAAGTTATGTTTTTTATAATTCATAACTGAAGCGTGACATTTTGGAAATTCTAATGTTTAAAAAAATAAAAAAAAGAACTCCTTTTTACAGACAAGCTAAGCTTCTGACATCATTTAGAAAGATTTATCACCTTTCGACATTATTTTGAATGTAGAAAAGAGAGAATGGGAGTTGCCAATTTTTCTCAAAGGGTAATTAGGGGGTCCTAGCCAAATTTAATATGGATATTAAAAGGACTTATTTCTTTAAAGCTTAAATATGAACTAGTGAATAACAGCAAAGAAAACAATGACACTACAGTCCTCGAAGACATATTTTCGTAAAGTGAGACGTATATTTGATCAGTTCCTGTACAGAACAGGGTTCGTTTAACATTTCTGAGATATATACAAATATAAAACTGTATAACAAAACACATACCAATTTATTTACAAATGTATAAATATATAAATATGTTTGTTATACAAAATAAATACTCCCGCCCTCCCCAGTCTCTCTGGCAGGCTGTTACTCCTTGTCATGGTTCTGTAGCTGCCCGCTCTGCTCCTTGGCGGTGTTGTGTGAAAATATCACTTCTTCCTGGGTTACTTCCGGCCCTGGTGTATCCTTGGGCTGCTGTGTGGAGCAGTTGCTCGGAGACTGGAGCGTTTCAGGACTCTCAACTTCAACTGGAGTTAAAACAGCAACGCATGGAGGGCCTACATACAAAAGAGCAGCTGGATTAAAAATCTTGCTCTCTATACTATACATCGCAGCAGGTTTAGTCATTAAAAGAAATACATGGTGCCACATTTTCACGAACCTGCAAATACGATTAAAAGAAAATCTTGCCAAGATATCAGTGTCAGCTGTCAGAGTTTTAAAACAGATTTTAAAAGAGACAGCAGTTATTCAATTGATCTAAAAGTGGGGATTACTGTCACTGTTTACATATTAAAAACAGGAACAAGCCTGCCATTTTACTATGAAAAATAAAGAGAGACACATGCTGTTATAGATGCTGGTTTTCACAAACCCGGCTTTTAATGATTTCAATTTTGGTGGTACTGTTTCGATCAATGTAACAAACCCCTTAGGATCTTTAAAACAGGTCCCTTGGGAGTAACACGGTTAGGCAAATCTTTAAATCTAATGTAGAACTCTGTAGTGCATCTCTGTTTGTAAAAATGTGAAGGAAAAATCACCAGGGAGGGTTCTTACCGCCATTCATGTTGATCTCCGTGCGCTCTCTATTCTGCAACATGGGGCCTCACTCCCTGTCACATGGCACACACTGCTGGCCTGGTCCCAGTGATCACCAGTGTTGAGAAGCTGGTGGGTGCAGTCGTCTGGGAGAAACGAGTTTTCTTCATGGTCATGCTCGGGCAACCTGGGGTTAAATAAAACACAAAGTACATACTGAGTAAAAGATGGCTTGATTAACCTTTTAGACATGCAGATAGTAAGAGGTCTTCAGATGTGTAGTCTGCATCCCTTTAAACAAACTAGGCTAATGTTGCTACCCCCTAACAAATAAAATACATGGCATTGCAAAAATATGTTATTTGAACAAACCAAGTATACATCATAAATTATACAAAGCATTCCACGTTAATGTGAACGTGAACTTACCGTTCAGAATATCGGTACACTGCGGGTCTGCCATTGCACATCATGTTCTCCTGCAGCAAGCTGTTGCATTCCATTTCACCCTGAAACAGAGGACTAACAATCACTCATTGCCCCAAAGCTATGCTACCCCATTTAAACAGGTACGTTTGGTTTCATGAGTGTGCAGTGGCAATACTACTGGGCACATAGCTTTGGCTGTCACAGTCTTAACTTTCAAAGTTACAAAAGTTCCAGTTAATTCTGTAAGCATCCGGAAAAAATTCTAAAGTTTAAAATACAGTTTAAAAATGTAGACACTTCTAGCTAGGAATTAGCAGAGAGCAGACAACATTCTCTTAAGATTGTTTTAAGACAACCAAGATATTATTAGAGCTGCAGAGAAACTTTTCATATTCACGCATGAGGAGCTTCCCTGATTTCACAACTGGGACCTGAACTGAAACACGATCCTCAGAGGAGAGCTTTGAACCTGCTGAGCGGCTCTATACGCTCACATTGATCTCAGAGCGTTAACGCCATCGTGATAGCTGAAGCATTTCAAACACCATCCCCAACTCCGCTGCAGTCTGGACATGTTTTAATGAGATTCCCATAAAAACAGGTGTACAGTAAAGACTGTCGTAGCATTGTTACGGTCAGCACTTCTAAGCTTACATTGTGTGAATTCAGATTTAATTCAGGCCTTAATTGATTTGCCAGCCCTCTAATTAAAGATAACTCATGTGCATAAGAAGAAGAAATGCAGCCATCTACCTGGTGCAGCCCACCAAGGCAGTAGTTCAGGTGTTTTCCAGAGGTAGTGTAGTCGTTCCTGGACAGCGGGTGATGACCCCCATTGAGCGCGAAGGTGGCTCTGTCTGCTGCACAGTGCCCATTGGGCACAGCCAGCCCCCGGAGAGGCACCATGGTGTACTGGCACGAGGATACTGGCGGGCTGGCAGCCGGGAACGCCAGGTCTGACGTTTGCTCTAGAAGAGGATGAATAATCTTAATTTTGCTAGTCCGCCCAAATTGAATATAGGAGTCATTTTAAATACTACATGAAATAAAAAATAAAACACTTCCGCAGTACAATTTAAATGAACCATTTACCCATTCTGACGAATTGACTCGGCGCTGTATAATGTACATGAAATAAAATGAATTATTGCTAGAAAACAGGAGACAGTACCATCGGTGTACAATAACAGACAAGTCCCGAGAAAGTTTCCCAATATCTAAGCTCTCTGGTTGTTAAGGTGTCTAACACCTACTGCTGCCCCACAGTGTCATCATTGTATAAGAGGTTTAAATAGACCATATCTATGTAAAGCATTTTAAAATACACAGTATGAAACCAATGCATTTATTTATTAATAAGCAATATTTTGGATTGCTTCTCATTTACAGGTGTCAGGAAAGCAAGTAGTTTACCCAGGGAGCTGCAAACAAGGCTTACTTGATCACCTCTCAGTTACTTTGCAGCTACTCTGGTTTCTGTTGCAGCGATCACTGGCTACTTGTGATTCCAATACTCACTCTGTTTGGCCCAGGCCCTCCACAGACAGAATGGGATGAAAGCCACGATGATGAAGACGATGGCACCCAACACCACACCGACAATGAGGTAGGGCAGATCACTGGAGCGTGCTACTGCTGGCACCTCTCTATGGCCGGCATTAGGATGAGAAGACACTGGACGGGCTGTGGTGCGTGGGTACCGGCGAGCTAGGAAGATACAAAGTTTAGTGCTGGTACTGTGCTGTTATACCATACTACAATCTAAAAACAAATGCAGCAAGTCCGAATTCTTTATTTTTTTAAATTGAAAAACTGTTCACCTTTGGTCTCGCAGATCATGACGTTGCTGTACGTGCTTTCCCCGCCCTCGTTGAAACACTTCATCTTGATGTCGTAGGAGGTCTCTGGCATGAGGTGGACGATGGAGTGCCAGTGTCGATCACCTTGAACAGGAAAAAGAACAAGCAATGTGTTAATATCCTGGCCTCGGCACGACACAGGACAGTCAGAACCTTTCAGTACTACAAAGAGCTTTAAAAATGGCAGAGTTTTAAAATAAAAGTGGTATTTATATTTGAAACTTATGATCAGCTAAACTACCTCACCTTAATAAAACACATTGCAAATTAAATCACGCACACACACCACATTAATTAATATGGCACCCCACTTTCTCCCTTTTACAAATAAGTTTACATTTTTATATTTAAAAACAGGTACAATATACATTTTCTGGTTTGATACTACAACAAAAACCATTGCATGAATGGCATCAGAAACCTAATTTTCCCAGTGGAAGTGGCTTTAATAAGTGTGCATTTGTAATACCCTCATACTGTAAGCGTTTTGTTGTGTAACGCTGCCAGCCACTATAGAGCTGGGGATGATACCATCCAGTCAGCTTGCACAGTATAAAGGAGCCTTCTTACCCTCGACCACGTCTTTCTTGTAATCGCCGTCATTGTCGCTGTCTGTCGGCCGGTAGTAGATATAAAACCCATGGATTGGAGTGTTGTTGTTAAAGGAAGGCGTATACTTCAGGGGACGGGGAGACAAAGGATTGGACAGTTAAAATACATCACCAACATTCTTTAAGTTTAAAGTCAAATTTATTCTGTTTAAAAGTTAATCAAAACCCTTTTAGTTTCATGCCATTAGAGTGTAGCCAAATTGTGCTTCTTCCTGTGCCAATGCCCCAGTGCTCCCATTTAAAACGTGTGGCTTCTTGCAACAGAAAACTAGCCTGGTCTGGAAACATGATACTCGGAAGAGAAATTGAGTTTCATGACAATTAAAAATAACACACATTTACTTACCATCCATTTGAGCATGATGGTTGTCTCATTGGTAGCCTCGGTGTAGGTGATGTGGGGTCCTTGATAGGCCCAGCGACCGGGACGCGGTGACTGCTGGAAGCGACATAGGGCTTGGAGGGAGTGCTGGGCCGGCTCTCCCCAAGGATATTCACTGCACGCACCCGGAACTTATAGGAGTCGCCTGCAGAAAACAACAAGAAGCATACTTAGAAAACTGTAGGCATTCATATAGAAAGGACATAACTCAGGGGATACAGTGCATTTGGGTCACAGCATATTCCTTGTTTTTTGTGTCTTTATTTAAAAAGGAAAAGATGATTCACATTTTTATTTTATTACACTTCTAAAGAAATATTTATTGGTCGAGCGCGTCTGTTTTTCTTCATATAGAAGCAGAAGCAGTATGACCACGCGGATCCTGTCCTTATATTGCACAACGCTGGTCCAGTGCCTGACCTTTCTCAAGCTGAGAGATCTGGACGGAGAGCCGGGAGGGAGGGATGTTGCTGGTGGCCCGTGTCCAGTCTCCGCCCTTCAGCTTCTTGTACTCAACGCAGAAGGACTGGATTGGGAAGCCACGGTTACCGCGCGGGATCCACGTCACATAGACCGATGTCTCGTTGGCCATGGAGATGGTGGGCCGGTCAGGGGCCTCGGGAGCTGGAGGAGCAGGACAGGACGAGTCCATTTGAAAATGAACTTCATACAACGGCTTAAAAGAAATAACTAAAATAAAACCAAGCATTCACAAGTGATCTTCAATGATGCATTGCTCAGCCAAAAAATAAATCCTTCAGACAATGTACATACTGTAAAAGAAGGAAAAGGTTGACTGACGCTATCATACTATTAATCACGGAATTAAATAAATTTTAGAGCCAGTACAGATACACGCAAAAGCTTTATAAATATGGCCTATGGGTGTGTGTGTGTTTTTTTTGTTTGTTTCTTTGTTTTTTTGCCAAGCCAGCTAATAAACAGCTTCAGTGCAGTATTTTCACACATTTGCCTCAATGTTTGTTGGGACAAAATGATCACAGTGCAATATCCACATTGGCCCTGGTCTAATCAACCACACATACAGTAACAAGCAAATCACAAGAGCACTCCTCACAACTACATGCAGAACACTTACTGTCAGATTATCCTACATTATGAGAGAGAGAGAGAGAGAGAGACAGAAAATACACACATCTATTAGAGTTAACACCACAGAAAAGAAAGTGTTATTTTCAATGTAAGGGTGAATTGAATTCGCAAAAGATCTGTTTGTTTTAGACCATTGCATGGCTGAAGTTACTATCTGTAGCAATGTTCCAGCTTTTATTTTGTTGCCAGGGATAAATCACTGATAAGAAATGTCCCTCCAACAGGCAGCATAGATATGCTTGGAATTCCAGGATTAGTTCAATTAGTATGGAAGTAGACCTGCATGCAAGGAGTGGAGCCGATTGCCTGTGGACATGCAACAGTGAACGCTGGCCATGGCGTCCAGTTTAATCAATTTCCATGTACCCCCTAGAGCAGGTACACAGTAAAATTCCCATTTTACTTTCTGAAAGGAAACAAGCATGATCCCTGGTTTAGTAGTTAAAAAAAAAAATCCATGATGCACGCAGGAATGAGCCAATACAGGTAAGATTATATAAAAACAAAAACTAAAAATAATATACATATAATTACACACACACACGAGAAGATATAAGGGAGTAAACGGGCGAGACGTGCGAGACAGGCAAGCGTTATCTGATGGGCTGGGGTTCTGGCTGCTGGAGCACGGATCATCATTGAGGATCTTCTCAGGCCGCTGCTGCGACCTGAAAGACACACAGACAGGCGGTTATTCAAACGAGCTACACGCACGCCGCGCCGCACGCACGCACGCACGCGCGCACACATTTGTTTAAATACTTTGTAGTTTAAGAAAAAAACCCTAATTTAACATTACAAACTAGTATAAAAACATTAGTTTAATTCAGGGCTTTTACAGGCATCAGTTTCTCGCTAATTGAGAACAGAGACTACAAGTATTTTCATCTTTATTATGACATTAAAATAGGGACAGTTACCTGTCCTGAAGGTCATCATGGCTGCCTGCCCGAGCCCTGCGCAGTTTTTCGTTGCCATTTCCACCTCGTACAGGCTGGATGGGTCCAGCTTGACCAGGGTTAGTCTGTGCAGGTTACCTGGGATACTGGTTACAGTCCAATCATCAGTGGAGTCTGTGGCCTGAGGGTGAAAAGTAAAGAAATACAGATTGTAAGAGATACAGCATTTACATGGGCATTTCATTACATGTCACAACTGCCCCTTTATTCTTTTAAGCGGTAACTGAAACAGTACATCTTTTCTATTGCAAAGTTATTTTAAAATGTTGTGTTCTGGACAGAAACCTTCCCCTTTCCTAATTACCCACCATTCACAAACTCGTCATTTACAAATGGTGCTGTTTAGACCTAACTCTCACTAGTATAACACCACCACCACCACATATCCCATACACATTTCATCAGTACACTAAATGCCCAGCTGATATTTTTCTATTTGACTTAGTCTCTTTACAGTTTTGAATCTAAGGATGATTCTTAATTTTTCTTCTTTACCTTTCTATGCTTGACAATATACTCCAGTACAGGTGACCCCCATCCCTTGGTTTCCATAGTAACTTCGTAAGAGTCCGATTTTGTAGTCCTGGGTAAGCTGAGGATGATGGGAGCTTCAGCGGGCGACACCTTCCCTCGTCTACAGGGCACTTTATAGGAACGACTGGCAGTGTTGGTGAGGCTTCTGCGAGGCCTTGTCCCTCAGGATTTTGTCTGGATTGACAGGCTTTATGATTTGAGTTGGGAGTTTTTCTGCAAGAAAGAGGGTTCACACTTTCAAATAATTGGCCACAGTGATGTTTTAATATTAAAAGGTAAAGGCAACTGTTTGATATTTATGTGGAAAGGGACATGAATTGATTGATTTGAAAGTTCAGTAGAAAGATAATTTCATAAATTACATTCACATTGCCAACACCCCCAGCTGCAAGCTATCCCATTCAACTTGAGCTTCAACAAGAACTGCATTTTCTTAATATCGCCTCATCATATCTTAATTTTACATGCACTACAGTGGTAGTGAATTTGGAGATGTGTGTAATATTTATAGTAGTGCATGTAAAATGGTATGAACAGCCAATATTAAGGGCAGAGTGGTTTATGTAAGGACATACTCCTAAGGGGAATAAAACTGTATACCACAAACAATCTTTCAGTATTCAATATACTGAAATGTCCAATTGTATTTTTAGGCTCAGTTCACCCCTACCACCCCTGCGCTGACTCGGGGCGGCGAGGACGAACACACGCTTTCCTCCGGCGTGTGCAGTCAGCCGACCGCTTCTTTTCACTCTGCAGGGCCGCCATGCAGCCAACCCAGAGCGACAGCGTCGGAGGACAACGCAGCTCTGGGCAGCTTACAGGCAAGCCTGCATGCGCCCGTCCAGTCTACAGAGGTCGCTGGTGCGCGGGCAGCCGAGGACACCCTAGCCGACCTAAGCCCACCCCCACCGGGCGGCGCCGTCAATTGTGCGCTGACCCCTGGGAACTCCCATCCATGGTCAGCAGTGGAATAGCCTGGACTCGAACCGGCGACCTCCAGGCTATAGGGTGCATCCTGCACTCCACGTGGAGCAACCCTAAACGGATGCCCCATTCGGGAGCCCCACATTTTTTTTATATTAAATAAATTAATTCAGGGATTATTTAAATCTGCCACTTCTTTACCTTTTATTGTCAACAGACTAGGCTTCGATGCAGATTCATTTCATTATGGCCTCTTTGCAACTGTCTTTAGATAGAACCTTGAGCTCAGTGTCAATTTACATCCTCTCTTGTTTGCTACCTTTACAGGTTTTAATGAAAGGGCTACAGGCTGCTCAGATAAACCAGACGCAGTCAGATCGCTAACTGGCATTTCTTCACTAAACTCTGTTGTTTCCTACTGTTACCGGCATTAAAGTTCGGGTGTCAAACGCAGGCACTAAACTCGTTCTCAAAGAAATCAGTATTGTTTGAACTACTGACACGCAGCTCCTGAATTTCAGCAGCACACTACTGGATTGGAATGTAAACAAATGACACATTCAAAAACTAGTCATGGTAAGCATGTTATCCCACTCATGTGAGATAACAAAAATATATCCCACACTAAATATACCCATTCTTGTGGTATATATATATATATATATATATATATATATATATATATATATATATATATATATTTCTGTACCAGATTAAAAACATATAGGGCCGACGTGTTTTGCCCAGAGTTCCAGCACAATGGCTGTTAAGTAACACAGTGTGAAGTAAACGGCAATGGGGTATTGAAAGCTCTAGTTTTAGAACTGAAGCATTAGTAACACTGCTGCAGTATCTCCACTCACCGGCCGGGACTGTGATGAGACGGGCAGCACCCTGCGAGCTCCCCACCTCGTTCTCAGCCATGCACTGGTAGATGCCGTCGTCCTGCGGCCCCACATTCAGGACATGTAGAACACGTTTGGTCAGGCGGTGGCGCTGTGACTGGGAGAGGGGCGTGGTGTTGCGAAGCCAGACCACCGAGGGCAGCGGGTTCCCTCGGATAGTACAGCTGAAGCGAGCATTCTGACCCCAGGGAACAAACTGCTGCTGCAGCTCCAGGCTCACCTCCGGGGGCTCTGCAACAAAAAACACAGAGCATTCCAGCACAATGTGCTTTCTCTTTCCATGATGATGTCCCAGTGTTAATGTAACACTGATTTAAAAAAAAAAAAATCTGTACCATTGGCTGCTTCTATAATAATTATAAATATCAGTCAAATCAATTCAATGTTGCCTCTATGATAACATGCCAGTCACAATTACCACTTAAAGAAAAAAAAACAATATGATGAACCGACAAGTTGATGGTTGGCTGAATTTGAATATGTTTAAATAAAAAAAGTGTTTAAAAACAAAATGAAATACCAGTAAATCTGCTGTATTAACAACAGCTGTTTGACTTCAAGACAAAAGGAAAACCTACTAAAACACAATGCCCGGAATTTAATGTTATTTCAAACAGGGATCCTTAATTCAATTTTCCCTCTCCTCGGTCATCTACGCCACAACACCCAAGGGCTACATTCCTTCATTTGTGTTCACACAAGTCCAGCGGCACACGCACGCCACTGCTTCAGAAAGAGAACAGACTTTGTCTACTCTGTACCCACCATACATCTACTGAGAGTTGGATCCTGCCCATGAGCTGGTACCTTTTTTTTTTTTTTTTTAAACTCGCCCGAACAGTCATGGAAAAGTCCATTTGAAACTAATCCCGGCGTTGGGTATACAAAGACTACATAAGCATTCTGCTTACCGAGCACTTGCACGCTGTAGAATATATAGGCGGCCGATCTCCCCGACGCCATTGTCAGCCTGACAGCTGTAGTTGCCCGAGTCTGCCTCGCTAGTGGCATCGATCAGCAGGTTGCTCAGAAGAAAGCGGGTCTTGTTCTGCTGGTGGAGACCTGCCCGTCTTTAGACCAGGTCACCTGCGGAGGGGGATGCCACTCGCCACACACTCCAGCACCAGGATCTGCCCCTTCGTCACAATGATGGTCTGAGCTCCCAGGGGTAGATAATCGGCGGCCTCCGGCGTGGAGCCTGAGGGAGTGAGCAGAGAGGGCAAATGAGGTTGTTTTTCATACTGTAGGTTGAAATGATCGTAATCCTACTGTAAAACAAACATTTATCGTCCGAGCCCCACCCTCCAATGTCGTGTGGCACTTACGTCTGATGCGCAGCCTGTCTGAGGAGGAGGATGTTTTCACTTCCTGGGTCACAGGGTTGTAGGCAGCACACTTGTAGGTTCCCTCGTCCTCCTGAGTGGCGTTGACAATCTGGAGGTTTCCGGACGGCATGATTAGGTAGTTCCCTGGAGACGGGACAGACAGAGAGAGAGAGAGACGCAGTGTGTGTGAGAAAGCAGGTGGTGTTCAGGGTATATGTCTTTTTAGGTAAAAGAGAGACACTTGGTAGGTAAGTACTGTAAATCAAGCCATTATTCCAATAGAATGTTCCTCTTAAAAGGGACATTTGTATTTTAATTTTAAGCATTGCTGTATAGTGGAGGTAGTATTTGGCGCACACGTGCTTTGGACCACCAAGTAGACTTGTATTAAAAAAAAATTAAACTTCTGCTGCAGTTTAAATGATTTGATTCATTAGTACTAGGAATTAACTAATATTTTTGTTTCAACTTTTTTTCTACTATAGATCAAGAGGAAATGAAGATGCAGCTGAAATAATTTGTTCCTAGTTTAGATCCGCAGAGCTGATGGAGAAGCTTTGTGCTGCAGTTCAGCATGGCTGTGGCAGCCCCCGGTTTGGAATCCTGCTGTGCGCTCTGGCTCACCTTTGGAAGTCTCCAGCCACTCCTGCTTGACACTGTAGCGGACCTGAGCCTTAGGGTGGCTCTCAGGAAGGTGACACTCGATGACAGCGGTGTTCCCCTCGTCCACCTCGATCTCATGCTGGTCGTCTGCCTCGAAATCCCGCAGCTCTGGAGAAAGAATTACACCAAATGGTTGGTGACAGCAAGTTCAACAACTTAAAAGCAGCTTTACCTTTTAGAATGGGTCTAGGTCGGCAGCAAGTAAATAGAAAACTAGAACAATAAAAAGCCTTTTCTAAAACCGTTGCCGTACAACAAGCAGATATAGAGAATGTAGTTTGTTAGTAGTATCTCTGCTACAAGTGATTTTGTATGATTCCCAATGTAATAAAAGACACCAATTCCAAATATCTGTAACCCAAACAGCGTAGCCACTTAAGCCCTCAATATTTTAGGGGTGTCTGCCCCAGGCTGACACAGTGCTACTATCAGGTTTCTGAAAAAGAAAACTAGTTTTGCCTGCTAGGCACTGGAATAAGTGCAGGGAAGCTTAACGATGGTCCCAGGGGTCCTCGAGTACACAGCACAACACAGCCAGCCGTCGGCAACCATATCAGCATAATTGACAGGCTCTGGTTAGAAAGAGGCCCTTGATTGAGTAGGCATGGAGACTAAATTACCCTCTAACCTCAATGGAGGGAGGTGGTGTAGGGAAGGGGTCCAGCTATGGGGAGAGGTACACTGAAAGGCCACCATGGGAAAATGCCTTCAAGAATAAAGAATGCTTGTGCATCTAACATGAGAAAACACAGTGGTGGTCTATACATAGCACTGAAATGTAATATTTATATTAAAGTGTATGCTTCCGTTTTGCGAGCCATGTTTTTTGTTTGTTTTAGACTCTTAACTTGCATCTCGTATTTTCTGAATCTGTTCAATTAAAAATGTTTTGACTGCTGTTCTGTAACATGTAAACTACATCAAAGCTTAACTGGATGAATGGCTAGCTAAACTTGGAAAAGCTGGGTGCAGCAAGAGAGTTTGCCCTCTGCAGGTACAAAATAAATTTACCGAGATGAACTGGAGTAGTAAAAAATATTTTGTGTTCAATGTGCATGCGTTCACAGATTTTTGATTTTAGCACAAATGCATCTTGTTTAGGTTACAGATTGACTTGTCCTTAAAAAGGGGGCCTGAGACAAGTATTTAAAGTTCTGAACTCACTTCACAACCTCAGCCCTGTGCTGCCTCTGAGAAACTCCTGCAGATAAAGACGTCAACCAGAGCCTTTGAAGACCATGCACTTTCAACAGTCAGTACAATTGAAGGCTGTTAAACCCTGTCCTGTGTGGACTCCCCACCCGGTGTCCAGGGACAGGTACTCCGTCATGCCTTCGTCTCTTATCTCCACTCCTGTTCTAGGCTGCACATGGCTCCACAGGGCATTTCATTTAAAGAGAAATGAGAAAAACAGAAAGCAGGCCGCCTCTTTGAAAGGCTCAGGTTTCATGGGGGAGACTTCTCACTGATGCAACACACCACCTGCCTGCTGGTCTGCTTGAGGAATCCATCTCCTTATTGTTTTTACAGCTCTCCCCTCTGAAACCCTTCACCCTGTCCCTAAAGACTGTACACCCCCACATTCCTGAGCAAAAGAAACTCGAGTGCCAAAAGACTGTAGGTGAATATCAGAACAGAGATTGAGTGTGGAAATTCATTTAAAAACAAAGAAACAAAACAAAAACAAAAAAAAACTACTACAACATTTATTTTTCTCTTTACAGAATAGTCTCAAGCTTTGGTTCTCCACTGTGGCTCTTTCCATCTGTTCCAGGCCAGGTCCTGGACAAGTAAGTATTCGAGAACCTGGTTGGAGCAAGGTCCTGGTTTGGAATGGGCTATAAAACAAAACTGAGTACAACTGGTCTTTAATCAATAACTAGCAAGAAGTTTCGTTGGTGCACGCATGATCCCAAGACCTAATATTCCACATGCTCTGGTCCAACTCCTACACCCAGTCACTGAGGCAGGAAAACAGCATAATCAAGAAATGGAACCAATAGCCTTGCTAGTTTTATATAGAGGGCTTCAATAAACTCCAAATCTACAAACACAGTAACTTCATGGGGTTATGGGTTCCCAAAGATACGTATGTATTTGTACAGAGCCTCCATCTGTAGGCAACAGTGAGGCGTTTCAGATTGCTTTCTTGGAACTATGCAAGTGCTTGCATTTTCAGATAATTTCATATCCACATTTTCTGAACATTATTTAGGTAGTGTTAAAAGGGTAAGAGGGTCAGACTTCATTCATTTTGTTTAAATGTACCGATTATTTAGTTGAATTCACTTGGAGACAAGCAGAGAAACATTATGAAGAATGCGATCAGAACATCATTCAGGAATCACTCCCCCTGAGGTAATAGTATACACAAGGCAAGAAATGATCAAGCATTAATACTTCAAGACATGGAAGACTACAATATTGTGTTATTTGCAGTCCCTGAACATAAAGATGTGTATATTAGTGTATTTCTTTTTTAAATTCCTAATCCAAGTAAGGTTTCTTTAAAAAATAAATATTAGAAGAAAAAAAAAAAAAGATATCTAACTTAAGGATTTGTCTGAACCAATTCCCAAGAGAGAGGGGCTGTTTTTTCCTTCTGCGTGCATTAAGGCGCAGAGTTCAAATTCTTTTGAAGACTACATCCCCTTTGCCCTCCTCCTTTTTTTTCCTCTCTACAAGTAGTAAAAATGATTTATGATCTATAATCCTTAATACTTTTTTGGGAATGCCTTGGCAACCAGACATTAAAAATGAAGGGAGAAAAAAAAAAGTTGAACTACTTTATAAATATCATTAATCCTCAAAGACAACCAGAGAGGGAATTGCATTTCCAAGAGTTCAGGAAGAGGCCGGCAGAGTCTCTCTGGAGTACGTCCGTACCATTTTTTACAGCAAAATCAGTAAAATAAAAGGTAAAAAGGAAACAGAAAGCCTACTTTCCATTTAGCATCTTCTAACTGAATTCAGTAGGGACACCACCAGAAATACACAGATGTGCATGCAACCCCAAACAACTTCATCCCCATTCTGCTGTAAACTCCCCAGGATCTCATTGCCAGTAGCTGGAAGGTAACAGTGATATAATCTCAAACCATTTTCTATCAGGTGCACAACGAAATTATGAAAAAATAAACAATAATTCCATAGCATTACAGAGAAGTCAATGTGTTTGGCATACACAGCTAACGGATTTCATAACCGTGTAGACAGCAACATATTTGTACCTTGGTTTTGTAGATCAACCTGCCTATCAAAAGTGTCCCTGGTTCTATTACAGATACAGACAAGAGCGTCTCATTGCAGATTCATTATGTAGAGGTCACAACAGCAGGCCTCTCTGTGCGTTCCACTTCTGCCATCACATTACTGGAATACAAATACAGGATCAGACACTGTGGGGTGGTATGATGTTCACTTTGTTATTCCCAAATACCCGTCGGCAGTGTTTATCTCACTGAAGAGAGATCTCATTTATTTTTTAATTTTTTTTTCTTCAGGAGAAAGTTGCCAACATTTCTATATGCCAGGAAAAATGGGTTCTTATAAGCCGTAAATGTCAGCAACATCACTCACTACGCTTCTGGCTGAGGCCTGGAGACATTGCGACTGACTCAACGTCTGCAGCAGAGACAATAAATCACTTGCTTGTCTAAACTGGACCACCAATAATGAAAATTCAAGTGTGCGTTTTAAATCTTGGACTACAATAAAATACAGAAAGGCAATTACTTTTAATTGGTTTTGGACTACAGTGCAGAGACCAATGCTTGTATAGATAGCATATGTGAAGCAAAGCATTTCATAACAATTTGGAAGGACAGCCAGCATTACAAACCCTTAATATACTGTATTCTCTATATGCCGTGTACACAGGGCTCTTAATAGTTCCAGGCAACAGTGGCCCAATGTTATTGAACCCAACCCAGTCAAGTGGATAAAACAATAAAATCGAATGAGAATAAATACACTTTGAATTTAAAACATCACATCAGTGGTCAAATCTAAAAACAGTGTTTGAAGGTGATGAATGAAAAGTACCTGGTCAAACTTTGCTACTGCCGTCATGCAGTATTTGAAACAGTCATACAAGTTCAGTGTTTAAGGAGAAGGGTTCTTTCAGAAACTCCTCGGCCCCATGCTTTACTGTACTAGTTCACCCAGACTAGAGGACATGAATACAAGCCTTAGCTTAATGAGGATTAATACAAGCAGCATTCACCTCAAGGCAACATCAAAACGTTCCTAACTCAACTCAAACCTCTCTGGAACAGCACTACATCAGAGTTTCACCAGTTGGTCCCGATTTAGGGCTTGATAAGCCACAACTGTTTTTTTTTTAGAGCAATTTCCAGTACCAATAAATTCTACTCTCAGCACCGCCACTGCTGTAAAATGCTCAAAAAAAAAATAATAATAATAATAATCCAGCTGTGGACATCACGTATGGGTTGCTCAAACCAATCTCTTACTAAAAATGAATTCTAAATGAATATCCTATTGGTTTTCAGTTAATTATTTTTCAGCATTTGCTTCAATACATTCCTTTATGCCTGAAGAACCTTTTCTAATTTCTCTGGAATGCACAGTAGGTAACTCAATCTGACCACTGGGCCGGAGTCTCCAGCCACAGCGATTATAATGACAGCCCCCATCGCTCAGCCCCCACAAAACCCGGCCCAGGGATTGGGTTACTCAGCTCGCACTCATTCACTTCGGCCTGGGCCTGAACCCTTCAGTTCTGATTACTGCTTCGATGACAAGAGACTGCCTCAGACACAAAGCCTTTTCCAGGAGCCACTCGCATTAAATAACTGGATTCCTTCTTCTCCTGTTCGGATTATTTATATATTCTTACACTTATATACCCCAGTGTTTATTTTGCTATTTTAGTACCCTCCTCTCACTGCCAACTTCAGGCTAAGCGGAGCCACAGAGGAAGGAACCCTGCGGTTTAAGTAAAACTCACTAAATGGGTTAAAAATATGTTTGTTTTAAAAATTAAAAGCTAAAAAGACTTTGATCATTCAGGACTCCAATCAAAAAAACTTTTCCACTGTACTTAATGTATTATGCATTTTTATGCATTGTTTTTTTACTGTATATCATGTATTATGCATTTCTCTGTATTTAAAGAATTATGGACTTTCTTCTTGTTGCTGCATCTTGTAAAGCGATTTGTGATGTGGTCCACTATGAAAGGCGCTATATAAAATAAAGATTGATTGATTGATTGATTGATTGATAACCTAGGAAACATTTATTTAGATTTATTTGTTAATACTGGTAATGCAAATGTTGTAACTGACTTCTTTTTTCATTGAACATTGTGCCGCCCAATGGGAAACACTGCATTTACAGCAATGATCCTATAGGGGAATGTTCTGCTCACCCCTGATTAGTTAACAAAGCACAGAAAGAAAGCCCAACAACTACATACTGGCAGCAGTGACTGTGGCAGAAACACTTGCACTGGCTCCTATCGCAGTCCTAGCGATGCACTGGTAGCGGCCAATGGTCAGGTTGCTCAGGGCGGGATGATGAGAGCCTCGGGCTGGATCAGCACCTCTAGGCTGGCGTTGGAGTCTCTCAGCTCGTGTCCATTCAGCCTCCAGCTCACGTTGGCAGTAGGGGCTCGACTCGGCACCTCAGTGTGACCGAACCACCCAGCTTTTGGACTGCAGACATGGGTTGCACTGTGAATGTGGGCAGCTCGTCTAGAAAAAAAAAAAAAAGTAATATCTTTTACATAACCTCTTTACTAAAGAGATATAGAAAAGAAAATAAAGTTAAAGCACCCTGCGGTATAAATCAGTTAAACCAAAAAATAAACAAATAAAAGCTATTTGAATCATTACATGCAACAGTGATGCATGCGGGGTTTAAAGCAACACAAGTACACTTCATTAATTCTGCAGCATGATGTTTGCAGAAAATTGGAAACCAGCTTGTATAAAAAGGCATTAAACATTTTTTCACCCCAGTGCTGCTAATTTTGCAGAATTTTTAATAAAAGCAAAACAAAACTGCTAATTTCACATAACTAGGAAGGAAACAACAAAACATGAATGTTTCTTTTTTTTTTAATATATTAAGATTTCTCAAACTAAACCTCAGGCAGGTTTTCATAAGATGGGCTCACACCAGTCTAATCAAGCCCTCTTCTTTTGCAGTCAGTCGGCTGTGCCAAGAAACAGGAAATCCCGCCCACTCGTTGCCGAGGAGGTTGTGACCTCAACGCCAGACTGTGTTTTGCTAACCAGAATGCAAGCTGTTCCAGCAGTTCAAAAGGTATCACAGTATAAGAGAGGCTCACTCAGATATCTCCCCAAGGCACATGGCTAGTGATAACTGCATACCTCAGGAGAAGAGCTGAGCTGGGATTGCAAATCCTAATAAGGCTCGTCAAGGGATAATTACAGAACAGTCATTAAGGACAAGATGCTGCAGTAGAAGAGGACTGCACCAGCTGGTTATTACCAGCATGTGCACAGCACTGTAGAACTCATCTTTTTAGTTTCTTTACGTTGCACATGATTCTACGATTGTGAATGATCTGCTCATATACTGGAAAACACTAAACAAGAAGAAAGAATGGTTGAAGAATGATGTAACCACAGGTTAGGTATAAAAAGGCTTATTTAGAGCTCCTTTGTTAGACCACAGGAAAAAGACTGCTCCACTCTTCTGTTGTCTCTGAAATTGGTAACAATGTCTTTTTCATATTGCATGCTGTTTTGTAACTAATAAGCATTAGTTTTAAAACTGACTAATTGTTGTACTGCGTGAATCATTCTGGGTTTATCCAGACAATAAGACTCACACCAGTGAGCCAGTCAACACAGTGCAATCAGGAAGCCTTCTGAAATAGTCTTGCTTCTTTTATCTGGATTATATTTACATAGTAGTTGCTGCAATTGTCATTAAAAAGACACCGCCTATAGCCTCAGCACTTCTGCTGTAAGCATATTAATATTGCAATACTATACTACTTATTTTTATATCATAGCTGTTCTCTACTTACCAGCAGCAGACACCAGAAACCCCTGGGCCGTTACAAGAAGCCAAGCAACAGAAAATAAGTTCTTCCACAACCCCATCCTGCTCCCATCCATCAGGAACATGTCCTTCATCATCCAGCACTTGTCAGATAGCAAAGCTGTTCCATGCACTGAATACAAAGGATCAACCCTGCAATAAAACAAACATGGGGGGGGGGGAACTGTAAAATCAACAGATCTATTTACATTGGCTACTGAAGTGGTTTATTTTGTTTTTGATAGATCTTGTAATATAATAATAAAACAAAGTAAATGATAAAACAAAGTAAAAGGCAAACCACTTCTTTCACAAAAGCCTCTGCTGAAAATGTTGAGTATCTTGCATTATCATTGTTTATACAGTAAGAATAACTGCCCTTCAAACCTAAAGGGAGTAAATGCACCTGAATGCTAATGCTGTATGAATATGGACCAAGATGTTGGACGCTTTTTTAAAATTAAAGAAATAAAAGTAAATAAATAAAAAGGAGATTCCCTGTTTTGAAAGGGCTGGCAAGCATGTGAAGAAAAGGGCTTTAGTGATGCAGTCAGTTAATACACTAGCCTTTCACCTCTGAAGACCTTGTTTAACATCTCATGCCCCTCAGTGGACATAGCACACTAACATTTACACGCAACAAAACAATTCACAAATAAAATAAAAATAAAACTTGTATTCTGAAGTTGGTGCTCTAAAAAATAAAAGGCTAATCACCCTGGTCACAATAAGCCACTTGAATGTGTGTGGCAGAGGATGTTGCCTGCCAAAACAGTGGACCCCCATCTTTTCTTCTTCTCCACAGTCAGCTATTTTTTGCTTAACAGGGTTTCCATACCAACCCTTTACTGTGGAACCCTTGCCTCAATAGAGTGAAGCCCCGAAACACAACTGATAAAAACAGGACAGTAACGAGCAAGTCAAACAAGCCAGCCTCTTAGACCCACAAGTACCTGCTTACTTACATACCAAAGGAATTCAATTTAATGAGCCGTTGCTCATCAAATTTAACAACAGTGATGCTTTTATACAATAGCCCTAGTTACTGTAATTCCTCTGTGTTTGAGCAAAGGGGGGCAATGTCCCAAGGCTGCACCTGCATCTGGAAATACTACCCTTTACAGAGCAGCAGAGCCCCCTGTCCCATGGTTTTTCTCAAGCGTAGCCGTGGTGTAACTGATACAGGTAAAAGCAGGACCACTAGCCAGCCATGTAATTGCTTTCAGGTAAATAACTGGGGAGGGAGGGAGAGAAACAGTGCCTTTATTCACTGGCTTTCTGTTTTGTGACCCTACACATTCCGAATGTTCCCGACAAGTCGGAGCCACAGTCTGATACATGAGAACCTCACCATTTTTTTTTACTTCAGTAGAAGAAAAAATAAATAGCTGCTCATTTATATTAACTCATTTAGCTGCCCTGTAATTACATTTTAATTGGAATCTGTATACAGTAGTCTAACTACACCTTACCCCGAGTTCAACTGTACACTGCTGTTTTGTACCAATTCACTGAACTTGTTTTCCACAAACACAAGAAATGCAAATTATATTCATTCAGGCAAAACATGGGTTTGCTTATTTGTGATGCCACAAAGAAAAAAAACTGCTGTTCATTTAAAATGCCCCCTGTACTGAATGAAATGTTTCTTTTTTTATATATAAATTACATCTCACTTTCTCAGATTAAATTGATCAGTTAATCCTTCTTTTATAAAAATGGATTAATGTGACCGATTATAAAGATTTTTGGTAGACAAATACTTTTCTGGAACCAAAAACAAACATACTCCAGCAGCACTGTGGAGTGGAGCAACTGTTAGAAATAAAGTCATAACTAATAATAAACCAGGTGGTACAGACTGATAAAATCGTTTTTAAAAGAGTAATAAAATAATGGCTTTGCACATTATGTTTATGAATGAACATGGACAATTGTTGTGTGGACAGTGGACCAGAACTTTAAACTGTAAATATGTGGTTAGCAGACCAAAGCTTACACTAAACATTTTGCTTTGCCATAGCGTGACATTTCACAACAGGATACAAACTGGTTCCAAGTTGCCCCGGGAAAAATGCCACAATACATTTCTATGTGGTCATGCCTGGCAATTTCCAATGCTGAAAGCTTACACTGAGGTTTTGACCCAACACTCTCGGTTGACAACTGCGGCCTATTGCCACTAAAAATCACATCAGAGTCGCAGGAGATGAGGATTAGACTATTTTAGCTGGGAACCATGGTATAATGAACTGGACCAGCATATTTGGCTAAACCTAAATTTGTAGCAGATGGCTTGCCCGAGCTCGAGAAAAGAAACACATGCCTGCCAACACACTGCACCCCAATAATGAAACTCCAAGTGCAATCTGCGATGTTCTTGTTTTACTGTCAAGCACTACAATGTATTGAATATGAACAATAAAAACACAGATGGAGGTTTTTTATGCTGCAACAAATGAGTAATATTTCAAATTACATGATGGATGTACAGTCCCTTTCTTAGGGTTTGAACATTCTTGATTATCTACAGCCAAAAGACGTCTTTCAGCAAGGAATTATGTGGAAGTTACCAAATGGAAAATAAGCAGCTGAATAAAGCTCCCTTACTTTTTTTGGAGTCTGCAGTCAGTATATTAACAGTTAATATCAGAAAGGGAGATTTCTGCCAAGTTTTCCAAATTCTTTCCTGTCAGGTTAAACTAACAACTTCCCTTCAAGATGGGGTGGTCTTTTGGTCCCAGACTGCCAGCAAATCACCCCCCAACCCATGTCATTAGCTCAGGGAAAATTAATGAGGGTGGTAGGACTTAAGGCCATTACAAGCTCACCATCCAGAGGGGCTCAATGTAAAACAGATCGACTTCATAGCTTGTTTATTCAGCCCAGCAAACATTTTTTTTCCAAAACAGCAGGGCATGGCCCATCCCTGGGGATGCCAACCTGCAACGGAGAAAAACAGACAAACTGCAACTGAAAATGAAGAGTGCGAATGCAGGAAAAAAATCAGCCTGTCCAAGGCTCAAGGAAAGAAACTAATTAATCCTTAGAAATAAACGCATTCGCCTAGACATTTTTCAATGTGTCAGTTTTTCATTAAGTATATGGAAGTATATGTAAACGTAACATTATTCAGCAGATTTCATTCAACTTTATGAAGCAAAATGTGTTCATTCTATAGGGTGGCCATAGCTGTAGATCTGATCTGTACTGTATGTTTACATCATTCAAGTTTAGGTACAGTGGTTTTATACCAAAATGTGATTTTCTTTTTGGTAAAATCAGACAGAGTAGAAGCAAAATCAACCTAATACCTCAATAGCCAGATATACTCCATACTGAGCAGTCAGTCATGTGTGCCCCAGGGCTTCAGTAGCTGCAGCCTAGAGGGCATTAGTTAAAAGGTCTGGGATCAGACTGCAGCTGTGTCATACTTGCACTGTCCTTGGAGATCAACTCAACCTTATGGGCAAAACATTTGGAGTAGCACATGCCATACAAAAATGCAAGCTGTGCAGTCTTTAGATAGGCAAGTCTTGGTTTAGGCAGTTGAGATTTTATATTTCACATACAGACGTTTTCATGAATCTAGTAACTATAGTTTCAAAGCAGCAGTCAGGTTTCAAGAATGGGTCCTTTTGCAAAAACTCTTCAGTGGAGAATCTAAAAATACTTGGCAATGGACAAGGTCTGCTTTCTGAAGAACAGAAACATATAGAAAGCTCAGCTTTGGAAGTATATAGTAAGCTGACACCAACACAAAACAGGAAACCGTAGCGTTCATTGACTCTCTCAAACCAGGATGAGGTCATTTCATTCATTCTGAATGGTTTGTTTATTTAATTTTACAGTGAGCTCTCCAAGTAAGAGTAGGAAGACTGCATCAAACCCTTGTTCTTGCTGTAAAGTTATCAGAAACAGAGAGTATACCAACTGCCCAATATTTGTTATTCTGACCTCTAACCAAGACTACACACACCTGTTAGATCAACAATGGCAACTGGCATGACTTCTTGAATTATAAAGGTTATTATAAAAATGAGACCAAGTCATGGCCAATAACCTCTGCTGGACGATCTCTAAATCTCTGCAAGGTTCAATAAATAAAGTTGCATAGCATGTATTTATTAATGGTGATGTGGACTACGTCAGTTGAAGTTACTAAAATAGATAATTGGAAAGTAATTTTCAAAATGCCTTAGACAAGGACTTTACAATACAAAAAAAAAGTACACCAAAACGATGGTTTTAATCATGGAGATAAAATGTGACCACACACACACACAGATATAAAAATGCAACATGATATGATTTTTAAAACCATCTGTCCTTAATATAAATGAAAATAAAAGCTTATGAAAACCATGCATCTCTATCGGCCTGTCCCTATTTCCCTTCATTTTTTATTTATCTCTGCTGGTGCCCTGGGAAACAGCAGTGGGTGGTTCGAGACAGGATGCATGCACAGATTTTGGCCCACGACGGCTGAATTCTGGTTTTGCTCAAATTTGCAGCACCAGGACTGTACGAGATTAATTGCAAAGTCTGGTCAGTATTTTTTTTTTTTTTTGTACAGTCACCCAAAGAGTGTCGATCAATGATCTGGCTCCTTCCACAATGCTCCAGGACATTATGCATTTTGATGGGGTTAAAAATGGCACAGCTTTGACACACTGCTTACATTCCAATCACAGTGTAAAATATACCAACTACTACAGGAAGGGCTTCTTAAATATTCATTTTAGACGTGCGTCCAGCCTGGGCCATAAAAATAAACAAGACAACTTATTTGAAGGAACCGTTTAACCATGTACCCAATGAGTTATATTAAATTATATAAAATCACATAGGAAAAATCAACCAATCACTGCTAATTCCAATACTTGTGTATAGATAGTTGTCATCCTGTGTAGTACGTTCAGCAAAAAACAAACTATAATACACACAACGCATTCACTGATAAAATTAAAAGACAAAGCTTAATACCTACACACATCACAGAGTGCAAAGCAGTATAAAGCATTCCAGTTTTTCAGTTGCTGACATACAGATGTGAAAATAAGACACCCGTTGCATAGCAGCCGTTTGAACCATTCCAGGTTATTAGTGCAAGTTTTATTACATGTGTCACAAATCCTGTGTAGAGACAACATGCAACCAAAGCTTGTTGTAAAACCAAACTGCCAAGTAATGGGAGTCATGCTTCCCCATCTGCGTATTTATATTGTTCTGTAAAACTTACAAATCATTTCCCAATACGTGTCTTTTCCATTGTACAAGTGAAAGTTACTCAAACTATTCTAGCCAGAAACTGTAAACTGTATATTGATATGAGGAGGTATCCCAGTCTTGTTATAGTGTGTAGCCTCATTAAGAACAAACCAAAGCCTGCACCCGTGTCAGGGCCTTTAAACTTTCTATATTAAACCAAGCAGGTCTTGAAGATCTTTTAAATGGCTGTTTTCATGACTATGGCTCCAAATCAATAAAAAAAACAAAACAATAAAGCTCAGGATTTGCAGATACAGCAATATAAAATGTTTTGAAAAAATTGAACTTGGAACTTAAAAGTTTTAGATTAGAAAGCAACTAGGGTTAAAATAGTTCTGAATTGTAGAACTGCAGGAGAAGCTGTGCAAAACAAAGTGCGTAGAAACACTGTGGTTGGTAGGTCAGTCACTACAGGGTGGCTGCCATGCAAAACGTAACTTTTGTCTAAATGAAAAGGCACATTTATGAGAAGATTTGAGAGAAACAAATGAGTGGCAGGATGGATCAGTACAATTATTGTTCCCAACAGTTTATTTCCAGTTTTGTAGCAAAAGAATTGATACCTCTGGAAAGAAACTCAATTCTTATGTTTTCTGTGTACTCAAAACTTGGCTAGGCAGCCTGGCTTGAATATTGGTTCTATAGGAAAAAAAAACAACACATCAGTTCCTTTATAAATAATACTGATTTTTTTTTTGTGTAACAGAGTCTGTTAACACAGGGGACAATATTGATTTGGGCTATCCATAGAGTACAGTTTCAAATCTCAGTTTAAATTATTCTGTTTTCCTGTAGAACCACGTATCAAGTAGAAAGTGACAGAAAAGAGCTGTAGGCTATAATCCAGTTCTGAAGGGCATACTGTCAAGTATCAATTGACATACCTGGAGTTTATCAAATGGAATCCCCACTCCAGGTACAAAAAAGGCCATGGACCAAAAGAAATGTACATCCAGTACATGTACTGTAGTTTATTTTAATTTCACACTGCGACCATCACAAATCCCACCACTAACTCAGCAGACGAACAAACTGCAGCCACCCATGTTCCGACTGTTTTTAACATGGATGTTAGTAATGTTGGCAAGGACACCTCCAGCAACACTGTTACTGTGTTAATAGGAACCCCAACCGGGAGTGCGGATACTGAAACAATTTGAACCACAGTACAAATTGTGAATGTCAAGCAGAGACAGACTGTCAATACACTCCACCAAGGCAAATCAAGAAGACTGTTTTACAGCCGGTCTACAAACACAGAGGCAAACTTCATTTTCCACTCTCGCACATGTTACAGTAGTTCTGTGAGAATACACCACAGATTGCCATAGCCTTTAAAAGACTGAAAACGTTCACGGATTATCTTTTCTCCTGAATCAGATTGTCACGTTATTTGTAGTTTTTTAAAATACAAATTTGTGTATTTACTAAAACTGACTATTAATAAGATTGTTTCTTTTTTTTTCCCAGACACATTTCTCCCCAGTTGACTGAAATATTTTCTTTAGTAGTTGAAAGAATCTTAAGGGTTTTGTTTTCTCTGATCAAGTCCAGAGATAGACTACAGGGCAAGAGAAAAATAAACACAACATGCTGCTTAAGTCAACATGACATGATTTCAAATGCGAAAGAACAAAAAGGAGTTAGTTCAAAAGTTCAATGCACCGACATAACCAGAGACACGGCAAAACACGCACCAATCAGGAGGCCAGATTATATGGACAAGTTAACACGTCTATTAAAAGATGTTCACTTCATTTGAGGCACGTTTTATTTAGAATACACAACACCTCCAAGCGAACCAAACTTCAAACGAACTAAGCGTGAAAGGGCCCTGTGTAACGTCACGATGTTTAGAAACTATTTTCCTAATTCTATTTATGATATTCTACAGAATAAATCAATACATATTAACCAGCAATGCACCTTGCTGTTGAAAAGCACCCTACAGGAGTGGAAAATGATCCAGTTTTTCTAGAGAAAAAAAAATACTCCTTTGTTCTATATCACTACTCTTTTCCCCACTTAAACTTCATTGTTCCACATCCCCTCCGTATAAATTCATTTTGACAACCCTGGTAATTGGATGAATACGATCACTCTCCCCATGTAAATTGTTTTTGTTGTTTTACATTCCATCTGTTTTCGGAGTGGGAGGGTAAGAGGGGGTTGTCTTCTGAATATTCATGTAGGCACCCCTCCCCATCCCCAAACTTCTAACTGAGCCACCCCCACCCCTTTTCCTTTTACAATCCGCTTCCAAATGCCCCCTTTAGATAAACAGAGGCAGTGTCAAGTGTGAGGAGTGGGAGTTCAACTGCCAGCGCAGGCCTCAGGCCTTCAATGAGGCCCAGAAGCCTACAATAACCAGCTGCATATTTTTATAAGGGAACCCGGTTGCCCCTGACGACACTAACAGGCAGAACGCAGCTTAATAGAGTCGATATTCATTGTAATGCAGTGAGCTGGTGGAGGAGACAATTACCCCAGGGTTTGTTTTTAAAAGAGAGCAGTTTTTCTGAAGGGTTGGAGCAAGAGCTGATGGGTGATGTTGAAAAGGATGGGGAGTGGGGTAGAGGAAAGAAAAATTGTACTGCAAACTTTGTCAGTCAACGGCTCAGCAACTGCTACGGCAGAAGGAAAGCTGTATTTACACTGTGTATGAAAAACAGCTACTGAAAACTTTAAACCTTTTAGCTCACATACAGCTTATTTTCATTAAAGTTTACAGATGAATTTACAACAAGCTAACAGTGTGTTTCAAATGATATTTACTGCAAACCCTTTTACAAACACAAAGAAAAGAAACAAAAACTGCTAGAAACTTGGGATCTGGGACAAAATCGACAGTAAAACATTTGTTGTTACTGCAAGCATCAATATTATTGTTTCGATTTGTTCGTGGCTTCTTTCTCAGATCCTATGTGAAATCAACTGGTTGCGTGTTAATCAAAGCTGCTTCTGCACAAATCTGTCTCTATTTGTAGAGACAAACACAAAGTTTAAAACTTTATTCTAAAACGTTTAAAATGTGTTTGTTAGCAAGGAATTTGAATGGAATTTATTTTTTTTTTTTACTAGTTTTCATCTAGGCTTATTGCTAGCCTTCTGGTACTCAATTTCCAATGTAGATACATTAAGAAATCTTCAATATTGACATACTGACATATAGTCTTCAATAGAACTGAATCACACATCTTAGTGCAGATCAGGACAGTCAAATGTTGTCTTACCTTTAAAAGTAAAAAAAGTAGTTACACATTTCTCTTATTACATAAGAGCTAGAAGATATTTTGACGTGTGCACCAAGCCTCATAGAGAAACCAGCAATTTAAGGGTTACAATGATAGGCAGCATTCCCTGACTGCAGGAGCAGACCACCTGTTCATGTACTTACTGCTCCAATTTAGGAAACTTTTACAAACAAATTGTTTCACTTAGGGATATTATTGGTTTCTTCCGACATTCACGGATCACAGCAGAGTG
This sequence comes from Acipenser oxyrinchus oxyrinchus, assembly GCA_030684275.1. Classification (NCBI taxonomy): domain Eukaryota; kingdom Metazoa; phylum Chordata; class Actinopteri; order Acipenseriformes; family Acipenseridae; genus Acipenser; species Acipenser oxyrinchus. Next base: position 551,013 of record JAGXEW010000090.1, on the reverse strand, counting down.
TTAATTGATCACAAAACACTCTGAAACAGCATATTCACACACTGACCTAAAAAAACATAACTATAGGAACATACACGTAAAATAAAAGGTTTTCTTGGATTAGGAAATCCATAAATAAAACCCTTTGCAGTTTCTGACTGGCACAGCAATGCCCATTCAGCTGGCTTATGGACATGAATGGTGGCAAAGGAACTATTTTAATAACAGCTTTGTGGCCAACCAAAGGAAAAGGCAACCCTTTGGTTATTCAACATGGCTTGTTTTTTTTTTGTTTTTTTTTGTGGTGGTCCAACAATCTAATGGTGGTTTCAGTCAGAGGAAACCTGCCAGTAACCTGCTGTAAATGTATCCTTGAAAACATTTCAAATCGCTTGCCTTTTTAAAATATTTTTTATGTAACACTTTGTCTCAAATAAACTATATTACACACACTTTAGTTTAAAATACTGTTTCGATACACCAGATAAGTTTAAGTTCACAAAATCTACTTTAGCATCCCAGTGAACAGGTAAGCTGGAAAGTGTTCAGAAAAAAACAAAGCGTTCAGAGTTTCTGAATCTTACCAATATATAGGCTATTTAAAAAATAAAAGGCTGGATACTTCCAGCAATATTGTTACAAAAATAACATTCTCCATAATTCAGAAAAAAACACACCACCTTGCTTCACTTTGTTTTAGAATGCTCAGCTCAGGGCAAAAAAGTTCCACCAATTAGAGAGAAAAAATTAAATAAATAGAGCCTGCTCTGTTCCTTATCTTGTGGTCTCTCCAGAATATCCCATTACACTTCAGAGATTAAGAAAACTGATCGTCCCAGCCCTGTTCAGCTGAATACACGGGGCCCTCTCAAGAATAGGGCTTTGAGAAGGGGCCAGCAAACATCAGATAACTGCTCTCGAGCGGATGAGTAAATAAAAACCCACAAAAGTACCTTTGTAATATTTCTAGGGAAGCGTTCAGCTTTCTTTTCACTAATCCTAGTTTATATGTAGAAGTGGAAAGGCATGGGGGGGGGGGGGTCTTGTATCATGGATCCCCGGCCCCCCCACCCCCATCAGCATTAACTTGACATACATCAGCCTGATTCTTTCTATTAAGACAATCAATTCGGTTCACGGAAGCAGCCTGCAATTTAAATACCTCCAGGAATCTCAATGGGGGGCAGGATTTGTAATGAAACTAAGCAAAGACCAGTCAAATCACAACTAAATCATTAAAAAAAATAATTACAAGACCGAGGAAGAGAAGTGTATTTAACAGCACATGTTCTATTGACTGGATTGCTGGAGTCCCCAGATTAATACAGTGATTTGCTTCTTAGCCACAGTGGGGGGTTTGCTAATCAATTAGCTAACTGATTCATTTACATAAGCAAGCGTAATTAACAAGCATGTTAATTAATCCCTGAAGTGTCATTTTTTTAAGCCATTGAAATGCAATGCACTTACAATTCATAACAGTATTCTGTTGGAACAACTAGGACAATGTGGTTTATGTAACTGATCTGAATGCCAGCAACTCAGAATACTGACAAGCATCCCAGGGATGTTTTAAGGATGAAAATATTAAACATTTAACTGATTCTTCATTTACACTACACTCGGACCTCAATATGTTGCTTATAGATATTTCAGCATAATGTGTTTGCTGTTAATCTTCAGGTCATAGAATTAGATCTTTATAATAATCAATCCAGTGTTATTTATTGTTCAAGAAATAGCAACTGGTCATTTCTGTTATATATTACAGGGTTTACTTGTTTGTTATATTGGATTACAATCCCCTATATTTAAGTTATGGAAGGTTTTCATTAGCAAGTTAATACTTGGATAAAACATGTATATGGTCATTGTTTCTCTTATTTTCATGGCTTGTAAAAATTAGAGCTAGATTATTTTAAATATTATATAAAAATAAAAAAATATACAAAATAAAATGTTGTAAACATTTTAGATATCACCCGATGAGTCTGTCTTGAAGAAGAAAAAAAAAAGTATACTCTTTTAGCCAAATTCCAACACAGGTCAAATTGTGCACTGGCTAGTTCTCAAAGAAAGCTTCAATTTACCACCACAATACATAGGAACCACCAGAACATCCTTGAAAACAACACATTTCAGTGGATATGCAAAGAAATCTTAAACACCTATTAAATAAATGAAGCTAGTTCCCCAAACAAATGTCACTAACAGGCAAACGGCTAGCAATGGATTCCCTTGCAGCACTAGGCGGGGAGAGAGAGGAACAAAAAAAAAAATGATCCAGTGACCAGCTTTGTACAGTACACCTTCTATTCAATCACATAAAGTGGTAGGTTTTGTAGTATTTAACAGCAATGGGCATGGAACCTTTGATTTCAACATGCCAATGATTCTGTTAAGGCTTTCTGTATCCAACATTAAGGACCCCTCCTTGGAGACACGCATGTTTATCCAACAGGTAGAACACAGAAACGCACCAGAAGCACCGCTATTCATTTCACAAAGCACAGCTGATCTGGCCCAATGTGCTACATAATGAAAAACAAATGACAGCCGTGGTAGAAGACTTCACTGTAGCTCTGCTATTCTCTCTCTCCATCTGCTGACTAGCTACTGTATGTCCATCTGCACTGCTGCAGCTGACATACCAAGGTCAGGGTTTGATCCTCAACAGCCCTTTGAGAAAGTCACAACACTGTGTTAAACCTGAATGTAACGCAGGCACATGGTGACCTTTGCTCAGACAGAACTCAATGTTTCCGAACACTGACAGGTGCCTACAGGACAAACCAAAACAAAATGTACACTGGAAACTTTCATAGTACAGTCTGTTTAGGAGAACGCTGGGTTAACATCAACATGGATGGGGGTTTGGATACTATAGTATTAAATTGTGGGATCAAACTGACAATTCTGGATTTCTCATTGTGCATTGTTTATTCAATGCTTTTACCATTTTTATACTTCATTTCATCCCAAGGCTTAGCAGGGTGCCACAGCCATACGTTGATTTCTGCATGGGAAATATCGATTGCTTTCCAGTTAACAATGTAGATGGTATCTGTGAGTTTAGACAGACTGTAGTCATTATTCTGCGCAGATTAGCTGCCATGTATTTCTAAAAATACAACATGTGCACGAATGACCCATTTAGATCTCAGTTTCCCCAATCTGCAGTTTAACTAATCTTATTCACCGAATACCTCTTAAGGCAATTTTGCAGAGCATGTCAATTCAATTCAAGTCAAGCCAAACAGTTTTTTTTTTCATCATAACAATTATCATTCTATATCTACTTCTGGCAAGGCTAAATTACACTTCAAACTATTCATTTCCATATCTATAAAGTGGTGCCTCAAAGTCTTTAATGTTAGATAAGGGAAAAAAAGAAAAAAACAATTTCCTTTGTCGATGACACCTTGATTAAGCTTTGAGGAACACTGCAAGAGGCCTCTAGGCCAAGCCATGGCCTCCCATTACAGACATACTTAATGAGTTTGTTGATAGCAAAGTTATTAGGAAGCAAATCAAAAGAACCACTCTAAGTATACAGAGCTCAGGGGAGCAAGCCCTTATCTCTTTCGTTACTTTTAATACAGGAAAGAAATTGTAGGCAATTGCACAATTTGCATGATCAAGTCCTTGTAGTTTCCATGACGATAATGTTCAAATAACTTTAATTACTTTTACATTCTTTAAAACATAAGAGACTTGGTTAGACCACTAAATGTAACAAGACCACAGCAGGAAAGACCCGCTTTTAAAAGTACCTTTAACACAATAAGCTGTGGTTAAAAAAAAAAAAAAATTCTGAAAGTGAAGTTATGGAATCGCTGTACACAAACTTCAGTCTTGACTATGGCAAACAGATTTTGAATTGATCATTTTAATAATTGTATTGAAAGTTAGAATGGTTGTAATGTTTTAAACCATTTTGTTAAAAATGGCATGTTTTATGTTGACTACTCTCCATGTTGATGTTGGGAGAACCAAATTTAAACCACTCATGAAGTTCAAACTCCAGTATCCAAAACTGTGAAAACTGAAGTTTGTGTTCATGAACACTCTGGAGACTGAACTGAACCTGATTAATTAAACAGCCTCAGGTCTATTCAGAGATGGCATCATGATGCTGATCCACAGATTATAGTTATCTACTTTCCATCATTCAGCTTTTAGCCCTCTTTGCATAATAAACGTTGAACCCTGGCCCAGAAAAGCTGTAGAATTACCATACCACAAGCGAGAAAGATAAATGTTACTTACAAACCAACCTGCAATTGTTTTTAAGGAACATTTGTTATTGAATTAGTATGTTGAAATGACTGGCTGTGATTACAAGGTCGGCTGCTTGCCACCTTTAGCAGCTATCCCAGAATAAAGAGAAATACATAAACAATTCAGTAGGGTATAACGGAAGCTACTCAGGCAGGATGATGATCAGTTACAGGAAAAACAGTTGTGCAGGAGGGGACTGCCATGCATTCATTACACTAACGGGTGTGCCACAAGACACAACACGTGTCAAAAACAAGGAAATCAACACAACTGGGCAATTACATCCTTTAGTGAAAACACAGGTTCCAAAATAGACAAGAAAAAGTGTGCTCATCAGGACCAGCAGGTTCCTGAAAGCCTGCATGTGAATCAAAAGTTCTCTTTCAATAATTACTTACAAAACACACACACACACAGGCCTATAGGGAAAAAAGCTGACATGAGGCGGATTGGGGGGCGACCTGTTTTATGAGTCTTGCTTTCCTTAGCTTTAGAGGTGGGGATTTTTAATGTGTATGGGGAGATAAATCAACTGCTTAGCACACAACTGGAACCAATTCTACAGTGCAATTAATGATTTGAAATTAAAATTAATGAAGGCGGCGCGGCGGTGTACTGACTGTTTTCTGTCTAGCTTGCCACTACACAAGCCCTGTTTACACAGCTTGTTAGCTCATGGCACTTTGTGGTTTTACATTGTTAACGAATGACGCGATCAGAAATAGTCGATTAAAACCACACAGTGAAAACAGCGGCTAAACTCCAACACTAGGGGCAAGTTAAGAGTGGTGTTAAAACCTGCCCCATTTTTTTATTTTTAATTGGCTTCTATCTTCTTCTCAACATAAGAACACCACCTTTTAGAAGCCTATTAAAAGAGCAGACAACCCTTTACTGCTAAAACGAATGCTCTTCTAATCATACATTCACTGCAAACAATTAGAGAAATGAAAGAAAGAGATCAACTCTGCTGAGGTGTCAGAAGACAACACCTATAAAAATGCTTAAATACACAAACATATAACAGGAACAGAAAATAAATGTTTAAATCAGTCACGTAGATTTTGATCAGCAACTCCTGGACAGCGGAATCCCCAGCCAGCGGAACCTGATCGTATAGAATCTGTTTTGCGCAAATATTCCATAAGAATTTGAAACACACCAAGATGCAGCATCTTGTTTCATGTGTGTCCTGGGAAGCAGGAGCTAAGAGAATAAGCAGGATAGATTATGTTACTGAAACATTAAACATAAATCACACACTAATTGATATGATTCAGTCATGTTACAGTAAATGTTATTTCTTCATCTTTCTCCTTTTTGTAGCCTGGAATTATGAGCGACATGTAACTAAATGATGGTATATTTTAATGACTCAATCCATCACAACCACCAGTGTGAAAACACACCTAAAACATAAACCAAACCATGTGCAGAACAGACAGTAGCCCTGCATTATTATAAAAGCCTATTTAGAATCCCTGATCCCCATATCACTTCCAGCAGAAGCAGCCTGACGTTTTTCTTGGTCACAACCGTTTGCTTTCCTCGAGCTCTTTCAGTGTGATTTAAGCTTTAGACAAATAATTACTTCAAGGGGATTGTTTGACCGTGCACACATCTTCTGTTTACCTGTCTCGGGATTTTATTATCATGAGCTTGGCAGCATCAGTGTGTGATAGATATATATTACACACACAGCATTGTCACACTATATACACATTAAGAGAGAATTAAAAACAAAACATTGTGGTTAACTTTATTGTAGTTTTAGAAAGAGAAAACACAGTGACTTGTAGTCCCAACAGTTCTGCTGTCACACAGCCATTGTACTGTCCAGCATGCAAGTGCAATTTAATTGGCTAGGAAAGGTCTTTATTGCAGCACTTTGAAAGGAAAATAAAAATGACTTGTAGGCTATCAATATGCGGAGGATATGCCATGAAAACCCATGCAGTATTTATGGAGAGGACTGGAGAGGTTGGTGGAGGAAAAGAGTGTATGTATAGGATTCCATGAAGCCCAAAGATACAAGTTTGCGACTTCCTTAGAATCTTGAACACCCCCATTGAATTTTGATTTTGACCGAATCCCTGTGTAAATTCTCAAATGAACATCCTTATACAAATTAGAACGTTAGCCTACTTTTTATACCAGCAATGTTTTTAAACCCTCATGTGTTTAGCACAAATAAGGTACTTGTTAGTCACTGTACCAATACTATATTAGATGCTCTGCAACTTACTAGTTCAGAAACCACCATTGCCATTACTAGCAGAACAGCTAGGAGGGTGAGGACAGGTCCTTTCATGCTGCTCTGCCTGTTCTTAGTCCTCTGTCTTGATTAATGGTGCTCTCTTGGATGGCTGGACTCTGCTCAGTGCCCAGAAGGCCTTAACATCTCAAAACACTTAACCCCACTCAAACCACAAGCAGACCACCATTATGTACCACTTGTTGCCTCTGTAAAAGCATACAGGCTTATATTATAACTTGTTTTGTTCAAATTAAAGAAAAATTTTGAACAAAGTAATTTTTGGATAAAGTTTTTATTAACTCTTTTAAAAGAATGTTACAGTTAGGCTTATTGCCAATATTGATTCCCCACCCCCACCCATTTTCTTCTATTAAAGAAAATGCAGCCCCAGACAACATCTCTTCATGGCTCGCTTTCCAAACAATTCCAGACAGCAGAGAAAGGAAATCTGCTAAGCCCCTCCTGGCTGGAGGCTGCTCTGCTTTTCTTCCGTCAGACAAAACCCCATCAGAGGCTGAAAGCCCCACCAGGAACCCGGCACCCCAGCTCAACAATACCCGCCAGGGAGAAGAAACTCCCCATCAACGCCGCTGCCCTTAAAGGGGCAGCACCCGCTTCGACCATCTGCACTGCTCACACCTCTCAGATGGGTTGTCCATTGCCACATTAGGAGTAGAGGAGCCAGAAACCAACTTATAAGGCATGTCACAGGAAAAAAAATAGAGATACTCTGGAAGGAATATATGGTAATTCCCGTATGGTTAAGAAGTCATCCAAGTGGAAGTCTTTTTTTCTTTTTTTTTAAAGAAAAAGAAAGTCTTGTCTATGGTCTAATTTGGATGTGTATTATATTTACAAGAGCCCTATTAAAAAAAGTTGACCAAACAATCAATTTGATTCAAAATCGCCAAATATCTCCATGAGGGATCAAAACTGTGTAACAAGTTAAAAGGTGCTATTAAATACCATAATAATAATCATTGGAAAACAAACAGAACACATCACTACTGCAGCTGCCACTTTACCCATAATCAAATCAGAAGATGGTTTGAAGGGTCTCCTGCTAATTGTACATTCATAACAAGATGAAATGGAAGCACTGACCTTACAACAAAGAGTGCAGTGCATTATGACAACCGGAGAATGCAAGACAGCTATCATTTTGTTAAGAAAGAGTACACACTTCAGGGATCTGTGTGTCTGTTTTAGCCCATGCCTGCTAGAAGGATCTCTCAGAGATGCCAGATAAGGTACATGTATTCCAGGCACATTCCTGCAACACATCAGAAGACACCAGTACAGGGGCAGCCTCCACTAATCCATTCAAGTTGTTTACAACAAAACAAAACCAAAGTTTTGACTGCCACCACAAAGTTCCATAATCAAGTAAATTGCATAAACTGAATCCCCAATAGGCCAAATAACTAAAAGGTTACACTCCCCAAAAAATAAGAACACATACAAGAAGTATAAGTAGTTTGTTTGAGAGGCATATTTGATTTATTAATATAGTGAACGTATCTGTTCAAAAGTCATCACTACATATCACATTAACTGAATAATTTAAAATTCTTTCATGAGCATCGTTTCTGGCCAGCTGATTATCATGGCTGGCTGAATATTGCCCTCGGTGGGCATGCTTTCTTGGAAGATGCTTTTCAAAACATAACTAAATGCCGGACCTACAATTTACAGCTCTCGTGAAAATGTTGTAGAAGTAAAAATAAAAACGATGTGTTGGCCCTTTAAAGTTGTTCATTTTAACGTTTTGCTTTTCGAGTATAATATTTATGCTAGAGACGTAAATAGAATTCAGAAAGCAGGGATAGTCTCAAATTATAGAGTATAACTCCGACAGTAGAAAACACAGATGAGGGAGTCTATATTTTGGATTCCCTACTGGTCATTGTTGAGAAACTAGCAATACAAATTCCCCAAGGCATTTCCGAAACGTGCTTTTTATTGGGTGCAATAAAACAAATACAGACAGACAGAATGTCAATTTTAACACCGTTTTAAAAGCCAACGTTTTTCAACTAACCCATTACAACCCAAGAACTGTTTTTGTCTGTTTCGTTAAACTTACTTCAACTTTACTTTATCATTAGTCTTGTAATTATTTTGGTGATATCTTGCTACAGTTACTTTACTCCTGCGTAAATACAAAGTATCTTCTGAAAATATAATTAACGGCGGCGAGCAGAAATAATTCAGAATCAAACATAAGAGTTCGAACACACCAAGGCGAATAAAAAGGCGAATGAAATTTTATATATATATTTGTTTTTAGTGTTCTGCTGAGCTAAATGAAAAATCGCAGAATCTCAAAACTACACAGGGCTTTTGTCTTTTTGACAGGTTCTTCACAGGTTGCATCACAACATACCAACTTACTATGGGCCTGTAGGCCTTCATAAAAACACAATCTTAGAAATTTTCTACAGCTATTTATCATAAGAAACGTTTTTCTTTTATTCGTTTAACTTCACAAATCATTTCCAGTAATGCAGTACTGGTTACACTGTACTTTAACACACAAACCACAAATAAAACGTGCAAGTCAAAATAAAACGAACTAAAATCATACATCAGACACTGCACATTGTTTAACTCAAAGGCTACATCAGTGGAGAGTTTTCTTGTTGATATCTCCTTATTAAAAGCATTAACGTTGAAATGCATAAATACTGCGTATATATGACATGACTTGTAGAGGTAAGGTTTTTTTGTAGCCAAGCACATACCATGCGTAAGAATAATTAAGTATATACGGATTGTGAAAATGTACGGCAAAATGTTACAAAACGCATTCAAGTTTCAGAAGACTAAAGTTGCTCATGTCTTTGTTCTCCAAAAGGTACAATAAACAAATATAAAAGACATTACACTCAGGGGCTAAAGTTTGTAAAACAGGCTGCTATTTCCCACCATGAATCAAAACAGAAAGGGGTCGCTGCGCAAAGGCAGACTAGTTTTTGTAAGAAAAACGAAATCTTTTAAAAATGTAGCTCACCGAAACTTTCTCTGACGGATAAATCTTTGCAAAGTTGTTTCCTCTGCAGCAAGGGTAAATCCAGATTGCTTACTTGTTATTCTGCATAAAGCTTGTACATTTGTTTTTAAAACTCTTGTTAGAGCGATGATGCTAGTAACATTCTGTTCAAACCTCCAAGTCCTCCATATGGAATAGTCTTTTTGGATGACTGAATTCTAAAACAATTCCTTCTTTTGCTACTCCTGCTTGGACCCTCCCACTTGGGGAGGAAACAAAGCAATGCTGTCTGTTCCCAAATCCCAAAGTTCCACAGCGCACCCTTTCGAAAGTTTACTCATATGTTAAGGACATTTTAGACACATACTACTTCACATAATAAATATTACTGACAGAAAAACACGGAGAGTAAAACTTTCGAAAAGTTGTGCAGGAACGGATTCCCCTTGTTCTGATTTGGTATGCGTTGCTCCCCACTGAAAGAGCTTGACCCTCTTCTATTCATCTGCGGAGTCTTCGCGGCAGCTGCAACGTGTTAAAGTAAAGGAGTTCGGCGAGAAATCTTCACGCTTACACACAGCAGGGATCACACAGGGAAACTCGCAAGGCTCTTCCGAGATGTCTTTCTCCCCTTCAAAGTTTCTTTTTTCCCCACAGGAAAACAACATACATCACAGACATATTTTATAGAAATTCCACCATAACAGTTAACATACTTAGTTGCATTAACATGACCTCTCACTTGGAGTGCTTTACATTTGAGGGTAGTCTTTACAGTAGAATGTTGTAACCATTTGCATTACAGTAATGCTTTTCACACATCATTCTCAAATCATGCAAATAAATACCTCTGCAGAGGAGCTGTAGCTGCTGTCAAATAGAATTACATACGCATTATACACTTCAAGTGTAATGCCTTCCGACTGAAGTTGCAATGCAAGGGGAGTCAGTATCAGCACTTGCTTGTGCCCACTATTCAATGCACACTTATGTAAGATAGCATAGTGCAGTCCAAAACATGAGAAAACCATTGTTAGTGTGTATTTACTTAAGTGTTAAAAAGAAAGTATGTTTAATTTAATATATATATATATATATATATATATATATATATATATATATATATATATATATATATATATATATATATATATAGACAGATATCATACATACATACATACATACATACATACATGGTTTATTTATTATTACACCTGAGGCAGTATTGAGATTATAGGCTAGCAAAGCATAAGGGACACTTAGGTGCGGGACAACATGCAGACTGAAAATAAATAAAGAACACAATGCTTAGGGAGCAGTAAAAAAACGATGCTGAAGGGTAGAAAACACCATTAATTACACCATTAATAATAATTTCCTGGTCACCAGGGCTATGTTGTGGGATATGTCCCAATGAGCCTGGCAATGCTTTGCTCGATGTGTTGGGAGAGCAAGAAGCCGCTCAGGTGTGTTGGAGATGGTTGTCTATAGAAAGGAGTTCTGTCTCCCGCTGGGATTTGTACAGCCAGTCCAGAAATAAAGACCAAAATAATATGTTACTGATGAATGTTGCTGTACTTTGGTATATTGGTGGAGCATCAATAGAAGGAAGTCGTAGCCTTTATTTATTTTGATTTATTTTACGATGTCCAGGATTTCCTGGGGAGATGTAAACAACTTGCTAACTGTGGGGTTGTACTCTGCAAGCAGTGGCAGTAAAATGAAAATGATGAGAAGGGCACTAACTGAAATCTGAATGACAAACCGGCTGAAGTGATTACTGTACAGTACATGTGCAGACCTATAGGGCGAGGTGGTGGTGAGCTTTTAACAAGACTAGCTATCAAGACTGATAAGATTGTGTTGTTAGGGGATTTTAATATACATGCTGATGTACACAGAGATCCCCTTGGAAGAGATTTTATGATATTACTTGAGTTCCTTGGTTTTTCTCAACATGTTACTGGCCTGACTCATATTGATGGCCACACACTAGATTTAGTTATTTCTCGTGGTCTAAATATTCAGAACTTGTCCATCACTGATCTCGATAAGCACCAACGATAAGCACCAACTAAGATGTAGCTTTACAGTAAACTAATGTGATCCATCTGCATCTCCATCCATTTGCGTTTCTTTCCATCTGATGATGTAGATATCCTTCTGCCTGGTGTTGATGGCTGAAGTGTAATGCTGGCTCCAGAGATCAGCTTATTTTGCCTCCCTAAGCGCATCAGCACACACAACGGCTACGATGCTGGCTCCGGGATCAACCACAGTGCGGTCTCCCAGCGCATCAGCATGACAACCGTCTGGATTGAGCTAAGTAGGATACATCTCTGGGGTCTTCAAGTGGGCACCAGAGATGTACCCTACTTAGAACAGAGATGATGATTCTGGGATCTCAGAAACAACAAAATAATATACATTTGTCTGATTTTATCCTTGACGACTTTGTTCCTGAATTTAGAGTGGAAATGAGAAACGTAGGTGTGATCTTCAACCCAGATTTTTCTTTTGAATCACACACTAGAACTCTCTTTCTTTCATCTAAGAAATATTGCCAAATTGAAAAGTATTTTTTTCCCAACCAGATGCTGAGAAACTGATGCATGCTTTTGTATCTTCAAGGATTGATTACTATAATGCCCTATTCACTGGTACTCGTAGTCACGTTATTTCTCGTCTGCAACTGTACAAAATGCTGCTGTTAGAGTTTTAACAGGGACTACGAGGCAAGAACACATTACCCTGTGCTAGCATATTTGCACTGGCTTCCTGTCTGGTTTAGGATAGATTTTAAGGTGTTGCTTTTAACCATTAGAGATCAGAGCGGCTACTGGTCTTACTAGCTTGTATATTACACAGCTCCTTATACTGTATTTTTTATAATACATTGTAAATAAGAAACATTGAACAATAACGTTCATTTTAAATGGCTCCCATTTTCCCCATAATGCCATGCACTTGTATTCTCCTTATAAGGTGGAGCACAAATTGGACAGTCTCTTACCTCCTCACTACTGCATTATAAAGTGGGAGCACTGTATCAAGGGTCTACTATATATTATAAGAAATATTTTAAAAAGTGAATTTGGTTATTGTCTGATGCCTTGTCAAGTGTTGTTTTCAGCTCTGGGTTAGCTTTATCTTAAAATAAAGATGGAGATGATTTAAATGTCAAGTTACATTTGTTAGCTGATGATTAAGATGTCTTCCACCATCCCCTTGTTATTAATGTAATCAGCCGATGACTGAGATGTACAAGGAAAGAAGAATGTGGTCATTAAGGTCTTTGGCAGAAGTGAAGCATTTTTCCATGCGTGACACACAAAGAGATGAACTTCATTGGGACAACATTTGGCCTTTCGCTGTTTTTTGTTTGGCACAGATTGTATACTGAATACATAATTATCAGAAACGTTAAGCTCCTCAAAAATATTTTGAAAGTACAGTTATTTATTTTACTACAGTACTAGACATTATGTAATGTGCCCTGGTGTTTAATATCTGTAACCTTAAACACAGCGTCCAGTTTGAAAACTGTCCCAGTTCTATCAAATAAACAAAACACAGCAACGGCTCTAAAACACTGCTGGAATACATATCGGAAACATCCTATATATGTCATGCTGTGAAAACAACACAAAAAGAAATAGCCCCATCCTTACTTACATGCATGATTCAGGACAATTTGGCACCATTGGTTGTTTTTGCTCCATAGAGGGAGGCTCTTCATTGAGCAAAACTACTGACTACACTGTGTTTATCTGAGTGCTACCCGTGGTTGAGAAATATCCTGTCACCCAAATATACACAAAACAAAAATCCATCTGCCATCCATTGTTTATATGAAGCTGGTAAAATGTTTTCTTTTTTTTTTTAAATGTTCATTTAAAAAATATATTTCAAAAACTTGAGATGCAACATCTTGTTTACAAGGACATACTAGCCATTAAAACAACATCAGTAAAAGAAAAATGTTTGGTTTTTTTTACTTCTGATTTAAAAAGCGGTAATATGGTAATATTAAAAAAAAACACAAAAACAAATACCAATCATTTCAATGCGTTTCAACAGGATGAATACAGCACTGTATCCAGTGTGTTTTAAGTCCCACTGGCTTTCATACCAGTACTCCTCAATTCCTAAAAATGACAGTTACCTTGAAGTTCAAAGACATTTTATAGGAAAGCTAACTAAAAAAAGAAACCTCAACTGAACAAAGCTGGTAGCTAAATATTATTCCTAGTCAAAGGATGTTTATTTTACAGTATTCTATACAGTTAGTCCAACATAGATTTTGTCAGATAAACAATTTCATTTAGTAAACACATAAGAAGATTAAGTTGATATACCAAATTTAAATGTATTCGGTTTTATAAAAGTTTGAAGGAAGGTAGATAAAGCAAGATACAATATTGCACATTACAGCACAACAGCCATTTGACCATTTTGACTAACTATGTAGTTTTACTTTTATTTATTTCTTTTTTCCCAAACAGCCCCACATTAGGAAATTGAAAGGGGATAAGTGTATTCCTGCTCCCCATCCCCCATGGCCCCCATCCTGAGTGTGAATGCAGGCCGAATTAGGCCTGAACAAAGCCCATTGTCTCAAGCCCATGAAAGGCCCATTAAACCATGCTGGAGCAATAAAAGCCAGGCTTGATGGGTACTGCTGGAGCATGTGATTAAGTAGGACTGCGGAGAAAAATGTACTAACCCGCATCCAAATCTGAACTCACAGAGGCTTTGTGTACCAGCACACCTGTATAGACCAGGGAATTTAGAGAAACAGCAGCTTTGGAATGTCATGCCTCCAGTAACAACAACTGGTTGTTTTGGTTACCATGCAGTTCCATAATGACTGAAGGAACAGTTTTTTGCCTAGTTGAAAAAAAACAGGCTATATATTTTCTTTTGTTTTGTTTTTTTTGTTGTTTTTTTTACAATTCAAATTTTGACAGAAGAAAGATCAATTGTTTATTTTGTTCAGCTGAAACCTTAGCTCTTACTCAAGCATGTTTGGTCTTTACAAAAAGTTGTCATCCCCAGTTACTGAGATTTCAGGTTAATAAATAAATGTGTGTGAGTGATACTGCTTCCAGCTCATGCACCAAACTGTGAGCCTTCTTTAGGTCTTCCATGAAAAGAGGAGACTTGCCCTGTATTTAAATGGATACCATGGCAACCACTCCCCTACTCTGTATCAGGTTCTGACCTTAACAGCTGTGACACTTCCTAATGCACTTCCAAAAGAGGGACCAAAAGAACCAAATGAGGCAAAACTACATGCAAATGAGCACAGAAGCCATACATGGCAACAAGTCATTTTAGCTGTTTTTTTATGTAAAGGTTACCTATGTCTCTACATTAACACAAAATCAATAGTACGTAACAAATAGCACTTAAACTGTGTCAACAAGTTTAAAAAATGCTGGGTATCAGTCTTAAATCTGTTAGATTTTTTATTTTAATTTTAATAAAAGATAAAGCAACAACACAGTTTTCAAAATATATAAAAGTAGACCATATTACACTATTATAGAAAAGTTCAGGAAAGATAAGAAGAAGAAAAAAAGATGCACACATGCAAATCCATTGCATTTTTTTTTGGCCTGTAAGTGCCAACATCTTCCTTGGCTGTCCAAGCAAAGTTAATTGCTTCTACTATGTTTACATGTACAGGTTAGACCAAAGTCAATGTCGGGCCTTCTGGCTATAAAGATTTGTATCAGTTGCAGCTTTCGTTTAAATGTACCTGGTCCCTTTATTATTATTTATTTCTTAGCAGACGCCCTTATCCAGGGCGACTTACAATTGTTACAAAATATCACATTATTTTTACCTACAATTATCCATTTATACAGTTGGGTTTTACTGGAGCAATCTAGGTAAAGTACCTTGCTCAAGGGTACAGCAGCAATGTCCCCACCTGGGATTGAACCCACGCCCCTCGGTCAAGAGCCCTAACCTCTACTCCACAGTGCTGTCCCTTTAAGCAGGCTTTGGTCCAGAATGCCCTGTGACGTCATACATGGGACGTAATGATAATATGATTCTCTGTGTGACAAAATAATTCAAATATCCCTTGCCCTTAATTGGCCACTAACAAAATATATATGACACAATTGTTTTCCTTTTGATTAGTATGCAGAGAGAGCATGCAGTAGCACATTTTCTATAAGTTACTGGTTGCTATGCGGTTAAATGCATTGATTATTGTAATGCGTCAGTGCACTAGTAAAACATACACAGTGTCTGTTTAATTGCTAAAGTTAGTCACAGTTTTTGCAAATAAATCAGTGGCTAGTCCTATAGTCCTGCTACATACAAATGATACATTAATTCAATAAACAGAGATACTGATGCAGCAGGCTTTGTGGATTTTTTTTAATATTTAATTTCAACCAAGGACATGTTGGTAACTATTTAAAAGAACAAGCATAAAATCAACGACTTGGCAACATTTAATGTTAGCATAGAAGGCTGTGTGGTCCATAGAAGGCTGTGTGGTCCAGTGGTTAAAGAAAAGGGCTTGTAACTAGGAGGTCCCGGTTCAAATCCCACCTCAGCCACTGACTCATTGTGCGACCCTGAGCAAGTCACTTAACCTCCTTGTGCTCCGTCTTTCGGGTGAGACGTAATTGTAAGTGACTCTGCAGCTGATGCATAGTTCACACACCCTAGTCTCTGTAAGTCGCCTTGGATAAAGGCGTCTGCTAAATAAACTAATAATAATAATACAAGGTGGCTCTATGTGAGGGCTGGGTTCACATTTACAGTAGAGACACTGTGGCTCTGTGGTGTCAGAGCTGACCCTGAGTCCCCTCTCGGGTAGACTAACTTTCAGAGTCAGGTACCTAATACATTTTTGTAAAGGGACCAATGTCTTTTACATGTTTACTGTATAATTGTAATTAAGTTAAGGGAATGGCAGTTTATTGTTTTGCCAGTACTATAGATTACTGTATTATTTTTGCACATGGTGTAACTGTATCCTGTAAGTTGTATAAAATCCCGTCTGCACCGCAAGTGGAATTGAGCTCCTTTAGTATAGCAGAAAGTTTGTTAGTCTGAACTTGAAGATCAGAGTTTGGTCCTCAGTCGCGACATCTATATTGTGTTAAGAATGCTGGTGTATCACCGCTCCAGGCACAGGGATGCACCCGGTCCATTGCTTATGAAGTATTCTCACTGCTTGTAGACAGCAATGGACATGTTCTTCAGAAAGCTCTCATCCCTCATATTCACCAGGCCTGACAAGTTGTGACTTTATTAAGATTACCTTGAAGAATGTCTGTTTTGCCTTCACTGAGACTCTCCAAGAAGCTGCAGAGGAGTGGTAAATGGATTGGAACTACTTGAATACCCCTTGTATTTTTTCTACCTGCATAATGAGAACGAATATACCCAGACCCTTGCCTGCAAAACCTTAAATTCTGACAGAGCTTGTCAGAAACATACCTCAAGGAGGTAGGCAAGATGCTGCAAGTCTCTCCTGCCCTGGAGACATTTCATTTCCTGACATTTTTTTTTCTTCTCCGTTTCGTAAAGTGAGCTCAGATTACAATCTGGGAATTTGATTTGGGCTGAGGGGGTAATTTCTTCCAGATGAGGGCTGGCTTTTTAATTGGGCCTGGAGCCGTGAGGATTGCAGCCTCAATCAGCACAACAGCACATTAATATCCTCGAAACTTGGCTGGGGCTCTTAGGAATAATGTAAAAAAAAAAAGAAATGAATGCAGGCAATGTCTTGATGGATGATAAGGACCAGGTCTGTGGAAAAGCACAGCATCAGCTTTCTCCCATGGAGGGAAGCTTCCTTCAGCAGAGTCAGGAATACTTTGAGGGGGACCATTTAAGAATCCCTCCAGGAGGGGACTGAAGGTTTGGGCCTCAGCGCTATCCCATTAAACGTCTTCTGTTACATCTTTATCACAGCTTGCCAGTCTTAAAAGAAACGTTTTAATTTCGGAAAGTTTTCACTTAGGAGGGTTTTCACTTTCAAACTTTTGTCTTAAAGAAAAAGAAAAATGTTTTTATCGTCATGTTTCACAAGCAGCTGTTTTTGCTCTTTGGATTCTAGGGTTTTATTTATTTAACTAGGTCAAGCAGACAAACATCATTACACTGACGATGGCATTAGTCAGAAAGTTTAACCTAAATTCATTGTTAAGTTATTTAAAAACAAAAACAGATGATGACTTGGTGCCCTCACTGAGGCAACTTGCCAAAATAAATGTATCATGCTATCTGCTGCTCTGGTTGCTACCGCTGAGCCCAAGGATAGCAAAAACTAATGGGGTTTAAAAGCTCCACACGGATAAGATAAACATTAATACAGCTATTCATCCATAGAAAAACAAAACATCCACTTTGACAACAATCTTTAGCAAGTCTGCACCTTTCATAAACATGGGGATTCTGCAATCTTAAACCTAACCTTGATGTTATTGAAAGAGTTGCAGTGGCATGAGGGTAGAGAGTATTTTGCAGTCTCACATGCATGCTGGAGTAAATGGCCTCACTGGGCATAATGTTCAGTTGATATCTCAGTCCCCAACACAGGGTGGATTGCTTCTTGCTATCCAACCTTTCTTCCTAGAGGGATAATACAAACCGGGGCAGCCCTTGCTCTCAGTTTTATTGGTTAATTATTTTGAAATCAGATGTGGTCAGCTTTATCAGCAACAGTCTTTTTTTTTAAGATTGCTGACCTTGAATTATGGCATAGCTAATCCGTATAGCAGCTTTTAATAAGTAACTGAAGTTTGAGACATGGTGCATTGGGACAGCTAGAATCAGGAAACAGTTTTGTCCAGAACTATCTTATTGTTTTATGGGTACAGTACTTGCTAGAGTCATTAAAATAACATTCAAATATTAAAACAATGTATGCATTTATATATTGACACTTATTTATTCTGTTATAATACTCATTTTATTGTAATGCAGTGCAGGATGTGTTTTGTTTTATAAATGGCATTGTACTGCCTTTCAATGCAACAAGAAAGCTGAGAATCCCAGGACCCTCTGAAGGTTTGGAAATACAGTTGATGGGTTATAATGTCTTGTTACAGTTACTTTAAAATGTTTTAGGGATAACTGTAGAAATGGTTTCATTTATGCAGATTGGTTTATAAATAATAACTGCATATCGTAAACTAGCATTATAATTGAACATTAATATAGCTATTATTTAAAGAACAGAGCCAATCATTCTTGGGTTAATATGGGTCTAGGAAGGAAAAAGATGACAGGAAGCTACACCCAAATCCTTCGCAAAATTATTTTAAACTCTACCACACTAGAGATTTCTCAAAATAATTTATTTTAAAGGAATACATTCTGAAGCAAGTTCAATCCTTCAAATAATAAAAAAGAATACAAAGCCATAAAATTACTGCAAGCAAGATTCTGGTCTCTTCATGTCAGCAAAGACTGTACGTTATTCCTTGGGCTGCAGAGTTGGATTTGAGTCCAGGGACTGAAGCCAGGCTAGAGAGGAAAGCATTTGGTTTGGGCAAGCCTGTGGTCGTTAAGAATAAGAAGTGAGCAGTGTGCCAAGTCCAAGGTGAAGTCTGTCTTCAACTATTTATTTTCCTACAAGAAAGACTAGTGTTTTCAAGTTTTGGACCACAATGCAGGGTGGAGCACTCTGTTCAGACTGTAGGAGCATCCAAAGTGCCCATGCATTGCCAAGCAGCTGGTGTCAAGAAAGTGTCAGACTACGCCAGCCCAGCCTGAAGGCACCTACAGAAGAGCAAGCAAAAGAGCAGGCAATAGCAACAGGACAGGATGCATTATGGGAGGCATTGCCTGGCCAGTTTCAACCTTCTGTCCCCACAGTTTGTTCTTCTCCCATCTTCAATAAATAATGCTTTTAGTGTGTTTTGTATTTCTGCTCTATAATAATGTATGGGCTGCATTTCATCAAGGGGTTCTGTGACATCATAAACAAGCCCCCCAGAAAACATGGTGCCCCCATGGTGCAGTTCCTGGCACCAGGCCTGTCTGAAGTCAGTGACTCTACTGCGTGAACTTACAGAGTTGACTCCTGTGGCAGGCCAGTGAAAACTGCTTTTCATCCCCATATTGTTTCATTAACCCATTTCATGAAACACTTTCACAGGAGGATTTAATTTGAAAGCCAAAGTACAGGATTCGCGTGATTCAAAATATACAACAAGGCAGAGTAATTATTCCTTTCGACAGGAATTATCCAACTACTTTTCAAAGTGCCCAAATATGTGCAAAGCCAAATAAGAGTGCAAGAAATTGGCATGCAAACAGCACACAAACCATAAATTATATGTTATACATGCAAAACTGGAAAATGTGTCAGCAATTTGGTACAGGAACCCTTCCGCCTACACAAATAGGTGAGACAGAAAAACACATTTAGCCAAAGGGGCAACTTACAGCATACCTCTGCAATAAAACTAACAACAACTTAACCAGATTCTGAAATCAACTAGTAAAAACACGAGCTTGCATTATAAAATACCAGTGCACCATTAACATTTTTAACATGCTTTATCCTTTCTTCTTCAGAAAGAAAACACAGAGTTGTTTTTTTTAACTGCGGGCTGTCAAATTTAAATCGTTGGATGTTTTTTTTTAATCAGACACTTTTTTTTTTTACCTGCACTGGTTCTGTGGCATTGTATCCCAACATGTTTGGATATTCAGTTCAAGAAGCAGTTAAGACTTACTTTTGTAATCCCACAAGGAGTTAAAATCAGCTGACAGTGACCCAGGCCCTATTTTTGCACTGCCATTTTTGTCAAGCAGTGCTGGAACCAGGGTTTGAAACATCAGCCTGGCAGTGTTAATGGCCCCAGTTGGGGCAATCGAAATTTGCAACGGCATTTTAAAATATATATGTTTTTAAATGCAAAGAAATGTAAGTTTAAAAAATACTTACAAAATATTTCAATTCTGTACTGCAGGTTGTGTGGTAGGAAGAGGCTGTGAAGAGATACAAGCTATATTTCCGCAGTTTATAAAATGTTCTTGAAAGTACCTTATCATTAAATCGAAATGCGCCAATGACTGAAGCAATGGTAAAAACAAAATGACCCTCCTTAAGCACTGAATAGAAATTCTAAAGCCAAATACCGCGTAATTTGTTTCTCAATTAGCTATACAATTTCAAACAAAAACAGTCCTGCAACAAAAAGTACCCCACGGCACGGCTCAGACAGTAAACAGAGGCTGCAGTCTTTCTCGTGATACAGCCAGTATATGGATATTCCTTTTAAATTCAAACTTGATCAAACACAATTGGATTCAGTGAAATCAGGGATTTACAGCAGGGCTTACCAATTAACGTATTATATAATTAATAATAAGAAAAAAAACACACTAGGGACAGCAGTTTAATTATTGTAATAGCTTTTAGCTCTATAGCCTTATAACATAATCACTTTTGCATTTGCTTCAAAATAAGGCTCCTGGACTGTATTAGTACCGTATTATATGTTTTGTGTTCATTGTTTTTGAGATGGTTTTGTGTAAGAATTTGACTGCTGCTATCTACCAAGACCCCCTTGTCTATGAGATCAATTGAATGTCAGACCATACACATTTTCTCAGCTTACAAAATTCCACACCACCAGTGAAGCCCCTGATTACATTCCTGCTTCTTTAATTAAAAAAAAAAAACAACAAAAGCTGTGACAGCATTTAAGCAAAGAAAGACCAACCGCTTAGAACTAGCTGGAGTGCCGAACATCTTTTTTACTTGATTTTCAGTTACTGGCAAAAAGATGGAGATTTTCCACTTGCTGCAATTAATCTAATGAAATGGGATCACGGCAGGGACACCACACACATAGCAACGTGTTGAGAACTTCAAAAGGCAGCCTGAGCTTGGGTTTAATTAATAACTGGCAAAGCCGTGGCAAAGTTCTAATTTGCTTGCTGCTTGAAGGTCTCCCAAATGCCCTGTTCTGGGGGGCCTGGGTGACTGCTGTGGCTTTACAGGAATATTATGGGTATTTTTGATGAAGTTATTCATGTGAACAGTCATATTTAACCCTTTACTGTATTTATAAAAACTGTTTTTTTTGTAAAGCAGGGCAGGGCATTTGGTACCATAAAACCTAGGATATTCCATTGTAAATATTGTAATGCTATTAAATTATTAGTAAACCTAGAAAATAAATTGTCAGGGATTGTTTCTCCTCATTACGCTACAGCGGACCCTATCGTCCAGGTACCTAGTGAGCTCAAGTGGACACCTGCAGGGCTGGCCTTTGTCCTCCAGAGGCCGGTAGCTCGCTGGCATTGCGCTCTCAAGTTCCTGGGAGTAAAAGAGGTAGCTGGCTTGGTCGTGTGATCGGAGGACACCCACTGAACCATCAGTTCTCCTGAGCTGTGTTAGGAATTGCTACGATGAGGGCAATTTGGGAGAAAATGGGGGGTAAAATAATTGGTTGCTCTAAAATTTTTAGAAAAAAAATTGTAAATAGGTAGGTAGGTTTTTCAGTAGATTTCTGGATTCAGCATCGTGCAAATATCATGCCAAATAAATCATACATGAAACTCTGTGGTCTGAGACATGCAATCAATCATTTAACTGCACTGTTGCTAGTTTAGTACATTCTTAGTTGACTTCCAATGATGACCTAGCTTTTAATGACAATGAATTTTTTTTTTTTTTCCAGTGAGCTGATATCTTAAACACAAATATTTAAGATTAAAATAAAAGGACTATGGAAAGTCCGAAGACTACAACATGTTCATCCCGGCTGAGGGGTTTTCGTAGATCTTTCAAATATTTAGCCAGCACGTACTGTAATCTATCTATGATGCAACATTGTGGTTACTGCTGGGCCAAGTTTCCTGCCAGTTTTACAACACAAGGAAGAAGCTCAGGAACGCAACCAAGCCCAGCTTCACACAATAAGTAAGTGGTTAAGATGGGATTGAAACCCACATTCTATTGACTAGTCCATTACACTAACCACTATAGACTAAACTGACTCCAGTAGCCACACTTGGAACTAAATACATGTAGCAGCTGGGCTCGGAGGGCATGTTTATTGTTTGCTTACTGCTTAAATCCTTGGGGGAAAAAAAATGATATTCTTGTTGCGAGTGTGAATTTTGAATGCTTGTGAATGTAGGGGGCAATGGTACTGTATTGGTTACAGTGAAACAGAGGGCAGAAACCACAAGGAGGTTCCCCTCATAACTCTGCAAGTGTACCATAAACCTGACCAGGACACCCCCTGCCCAACACAGGTGGCTTTGTGATGGGGAAGGGGGATTCAAACTGGTGAAAGGCAAGAAAGGATAATAGATTAGCTTGCAGTGCTACCTGGTCCGCTTGTGAAGTTTTAGAGGGGTCTATCTAAATGCATATTCTAATTGTTAGGGAATTTAACAATTAGTAAGTCTTTTGTGATATCCTCTGAAGACGTGGAACAGTGGTACTACTAAACAGCTTGGTTGCCGTTTCGAAGACAAATTGTGATTGCAATGTATGTAATATACTGTATATATGGCTAGCCCATATCAACGCTCACACTTCCTTTGAAGTGAAGGTGTTAAGGCTTCTCCTGCTAGGTACCTTTTTGATTTAGTTCCTGATGACCTTGATCAAGGAAACCTTTTGGTCAGGAGACTAGCCAGAGGGTCTCTGATTTTGTAGATTAATCTAATTACTTAGATTGCTTAGTGCCTGCATTGTTGATGAAGGCAATATGACCTAGAATGGCAACCCAGACAGGGCAGAAGCATTGGCCCTTAGCCTCTCAGAGACAGAAAAAAAGGCCACTGTACTGACCAGAATGGACAGTCCTCTGGGACAAAGGTCTTCAGATTTCAGCTATCCATTACTGTTACAGATCTAGGACAAGCAGGTAATTCAGTTAATATGCAGCCACCATACCTCTCCAAAACAACCCACCCCGAAGAGTATCAAAACCTTGAAAATGTTGAACTGAATGAGTAAAGCAGTGCTCTCTTCAAAGACTAACAAGAAGCAGCTGCTTGGCCTTGCATCTGGACTGTTCAGAGAACATCAATCTGCACTTATCTCCAAACCAGACTTCAGAAGAGCGGCAAAGGTGGAGGGATGGATGGAACAGGCATTACCGGTGCTGGAATTAGGCCCGCCACCTCACTGCCCTCCCTAATAGTTTCTCTCGTTCTTGCTTTACTTGGAAGACTGCCAATTGCAAAGGGCTGCAGGAGAGTACAGCACAAGGGAAAAACACCCTCTCCCTGTTTCCTGTGTTCACCCCGAGCCAGACGGACGCAATTAAAAACAAAACCGATCGGGCTGCTGGCCCTCTCCCTTGTGACCGTCATTAACAAGAGGGACCTGAGAGGGGGCAAGGAGGCCGTCTCGGACACAACCCAGATCCAGGAATGGGCTGAAAGCAAATCAACATTATAGTGCAACAAATGCTGCTTCCAGTGATTAAGTATTGTGCTGTGCGCTATAGTAATGCTAACAATACAATTTATAAAATGAGATATACTATACCATAGATTAATTAGAGTTGTTACTCAAGATGCTGTTCTGACACTTGGAGGTAAACTTTATGTCAAAACTGGATTTATGTCCCTTGAAACCAAAAGGTACATTTTGACTTTACATGTCTCACAGGAGAGTATCTTACAGCTATTTTCTTCTGTGTTGAAAGTGGTGATCACTTTTAAAATGCTTACGATAATATATATATATATATATATATATATATATATAGAGAGAGAGAGAGAGAGAGAGAGAGAGAGAGAGAGAGAGAGAGAGTTAAAAGAAAATTCTGTAATAGAGGACCTTACAGCTGGAACAGATTGTCCAGTGATGTTACAAAAGCCTGTACAACGTACAATAAATTTATAATTAGGGCTTCTGATTTTCGGTTTTAACCGATAAAACCCGATAAAACACCCCGATACAAAAAAGGAAATCGGTGGATAGCCAATAAACACCGGAAAACACCGGAAAAACTGTGGAAATGGTTAATCAATTCACGTTGACTTTACCCTTTTCCCATTAAAAAAATAAAACCTACTACAAAAATAATAATAAATACATTTCTCAGTGCTGCTGGGCAATGTCCCGCCTTCCTGACTTGCATCTATCAGTGATTCGTTCTCAATACTTTAAACCCGCCCCAACTACAGAAAGACAGCACATTCCTACATTTCTATTGGAGACACCGGTTGCAAGATTTAAAACGAGATTACAATCAGGATGGAGGCTTGTTTGTGGGATTTCAAGCTGTATTACAGTTAAGATACGGAGGATTTAAAACAGAGTTGTGGCGAAATGTACAAAAATGCCTACACACACAAACCCCAGAAGAAAGTGCCCGTGACCATAGAGATACAACTTAAGTGTGCAAGTACTGTCGAGTTACTATACATATTTTGACAGAAAAAAGCATTTTGGAAAGTAACCGAAAACACAAATTTCATACAGTATATCAAAAGCGAAAGCCCGGAAAACCCGATTTACATAAAACTGGAAAATAGCTAAAAATAAGAAAAATAAGAAACCAAAAATACAATTAATAAGACCCAAAAACAGAAGCCCTATTTATAATTAATCTTACCTAGGTTGGTTAACTATATATATATATATATATATATATATATATATATATATATATATATATATAGTATATATTTTAAATAAAACAATAACTGTGTACCATAAATGAAGGAAAATGACATGGCTGTGAAAACACCCATTCAGACATACTGCAGGTCAGTTGCACTTTGGTTAAACTTTGTTAGGGTCAATTTAGAAAAATATGTATGTGAGCAGAAGGCCCGGGATGATCTTCAGCAGTCTAGTTGATGTACTGGATGTAATAAACAAACTAAGACAAGGGAGTCATTAACAAGTAGGAGTCACGCTATCATTTCTTGCACATGACAAGGTGACCTCACTTTAACCTGACTGCCTCTGCCAACCTGAACAAATGAAGGAAGCGTGGGAGATAGAAGCTTGCACCCTGTTGTGCTTCAAACAGCTAAGATGTATGATAAAGGTTATCCCTGGAACCGTACATCACACACACAAGGCCATTCTTGTCTGCTGAAAGTTTCTAGAAGCATTATTATTTTATCAGTGTGCAGGTCTTACCAAACATCACACATGGGATTGAACACGTTGTTCTGAATGCCCAAAATGGATCTGGGTCTCCTAACGGACTCCTAAATTTGACATCTCTCCACTCTGCCCCCATTGTGGACACTGCATAAAAAAATAAATAAAGAGACTTCATGAAAATGCACGAAACCTGTGCAGCAGAACAAATGTTTTTCCACCAAGAAAATAATGAAACCTGATGTTTACGGTCTCCTTTTTTATCTATCGTACCTCTAATTGAAATTTTTTCAGTTCAATACAACTTGATTGTAAAGTTGCCTGTTAACACAAGATAAACAGACAGACCAATCTCTTATACGACTATAACTGATCATATTTCAGCCTTTATTTCTGTGAGTGCCTACCAGTTCTATTAAAATGTTTTATTTTTTATTGTGAACAAAATGCCTGCAGTTTTTCCCTAGAAAACAAACCAGAAATGTCTTCTTCCTTTTCTGTCTTGTGACTCTTCCATACTCATGTCCATGTCAGTAATTCCCCCTGTTCATCATTCACTATGACCATACAGCATGTCTGCAACAACAGGTAGGTCTTTAAAAAAAACTAATCTGGAGTCTTTCACAAGTTTGTTTTGGACTTGCTCTCCTGAAACATTTCTAAATAGTAATGTGTATGTTGGTGCAGATGTGTGAAATTAAACATTTGTTATGGTCAAGCAACAGTGCTTCAATGCGATAGCCTAGAGGCATTTCAGTTCCTGTTATTTGTTCCTTATGAAAACAGTTTTCTTTTTGAAAAAATAGCGTGTTTTCTTTTTTTTTTTTGCCTTTCCTGAGCTGGATAGGCGGCTTTTTAATTCCAGAATGTCATACTAAGCATGCCCTTTATCATGTCCCTCTAGCTGTATTTTGGAGGAGGAGAAGGATTATCTGTTGCCTTAAACCTATTATGACAAGTGTCCCAAAGGTTGTTTTTCTAGTTCACTTCAAAAAGACTTTTATAATATATGTGGTATCTCACTCTTACCGCAGCCCACAGCTCATATGATAGCAAGACTTTAAAATATAATTTTTCAATCGTGTTTGAAAAAAAGTAATGACACTACTGAGCTACTTGTTTTGTTATATTGTTCTATTCCAGTTATACGACTTACCACCACATTTCGAATTTTCCATCTTATCAGGTAAAAGTGGTGCGAAATGGAATGTTGGTCAGTGGAAAGCATTTTGAATTCTGTGTTGACATTTTGAGAGCGAGATGACACTCAGTCCTTTGTGCAAAAACACAATAAGGGCATTTTTTGTTATTTTGAAAAAGTGACTTGCTGTATAACTTTTTGACAATGGATTCTGGTGATATGCCCATGCAAGGACATGGAAAATGCACAAACACGATTGTGTAAGCTCTCATGGAAAAACTAATGGGCTTCCCACTATCAAATTGCTGTGGTTCTTTGGATGTCACCCTCAAAACCATGTGTAACAGAAACCCATGACTGATAACGCTGGTCTGTCTCAATACAATCCAACATTCTGCTTTAAAACAAACACAGCTTTAGAGAACACGAAGCTAAAAAGTAATGATCTCATAATTGTATGCATTTTTGGTCCAGTGCAGTTAATCAGTATGTGGATTCAATCTCCATAAACGGCCAGTGGAACTGGACTGATAAGGGTTATCTTCAGTGTCCATGGATTAATGTAGCCAGAAAGTGGTTGGTCTGCCCAGCAGTGATTACTTTAAACTTGGATGTAATTTGACCACTATCCTGAGTACATATGTTAACAGGCCAATAAGTCGTACAGATGAGACATGAAATTGAGGCCCTGTCTACTCTTTAGATATTAAAAAGCACTGTTTATTTTGGCCTAGGTTATTACATTCTCGTCCTTCCCAAATTTTCCTTATACCATTGATGAAACAAGCGTTCAGATACCAGACACCTAAAAAGGATCCTAAAATAGGGGGGAAAAGACCATTAGGTATTTTTTATGTTTAAAATCTTGACAATAGTAGTGGTAATATCCATTGACCTTCAGTTGCAGTAAGGGAACTAAGTTGAGGAGAAAAACAGGGGTAAAATAATTGTGCACTGTAAATAAAAATAAATAAAAAATGATGGCAATACAATTTTAAGTGTGTGACTTTTGATTTGCTATATTGCTATGTAATAAGTTTCACTACAGTATAGTGCAGCTTTATTTTTGAATCGTTTGGTATTTAATCTGTGTGTAGTATTCTTTTATGTATAGTGACACTACAACTTTAAACAAGGTCCTTGTTTGCTACTTTGTAAGAATATAGCCAGGTCACCAGGTTTAACAGTGCAATTTTATTTGAATCCATTTGAAATTAGCCTCAATGACAGGGTTCCATGTGCTCCTTGTTTAAAAAGCCACAGGAATTATTAAATCGACAAGGGGAAAGGGCAAGGTCCACATCTGCTAAAAATGTATTGGGGGCCCTTAAATAATCTTTAAAATACCGCAGGTATGCAGTAATCAGAAGCACCTTTCGTGTGCAGCATATTTTAAGAGGGGTGAAAGGCCCACCTTGACCCGTTGAGTTCTGCCTCTGACCTCTACACTTTAACAAGCTCATTTCCCTCCCCTCTGGGAGCACCTCTGATTTATTAAAGAAGAGTTGAAATACTTTGGTGAAAAAGAAAGATTGGAGCCCCAGAGCCATTTTATTTACAGCCGTCTAAATGGTGAAATATAAGACACCTCAGCCCCTTCAACAGGCCCGTCTCCCGGCCTTCTACCACCTGGAGGTTGTGAGCTCTTGATTACTGATAGAATGGTTTACAGACACATATGGCACAGAAACAAAAAACTCCAGCAAACCTGTTTAACAAGACTAATATAAATGAGTGAGTGTGTGCCTTTTGTATGTGTCCCTGTGTATTGGTGTGCATGTACGGTTTGTTTTAATGTGTTTTGTATTATGAAAAAAAAGTTATAAATAGTTTAATGCAAAAAGAAATGATATGGAAGTAATTTTCTTTCTTGGGTTTAGTTTTTGGTAAGAGAATAGTGTAATTTAGATATGGCACACTGTCACAATTATATTATATCTTCAGTAAGTATAGACTAGACATGTGTGTGTGTGCCCATGTGTGTCTGAAAGAGTAATACGGCATTCACAACCCAATTAAGATCAAGCTTCTGTAAAAAAAACTCAGCTGACATTATATTTCACTTTAAAAACAAGTGTTGAAGTTGTTGAATATCAATCACATCACAGTGTCTTCACCCAGACTGTGTTTTTGCATGCATGAGCGCATTAGCATCTGTATAGGTGTGTATGTAGGGAGTCGTGAGGAAAAATAAACAAGAGGACAGCGGTCTTCACGTGGCGCTCATTATCACGACTCTAAGAAAACATATCGTTTTCCCTTTTTTTCTTTAAAACCCCCTCCATCTTCTCCCCACATGTGCTTTCAATAAGCTCAGTTATTTTTAGCAGTTTTGGGTTTGCTGTGGAATTTCAATAACTACTTGTATTTTTGTTTTCCCTGAAAGTGGTGTTTATTTTTATTTTTTTAAAAGAACATAATTTTGCTTTGCTGTGAGATCCGTTTTTATTAACTAGCTAAGTTTGTACTAACAGTGGCCAAGGCAAGAATTCACCTTCTGCTTGATACACGCAACTTCATTCACTGTGAGAGAAAAGACAAACAAGCAAAAACACAGGAACTGGAAGCATTGTTGTCTTTTACACTTAAGCCACTTAAAACCAACAGTAAAAAATAAATACCACCGCCACAGAACCTTGCTTTAGTCCCATTAAGCGAGCTAATTTCTGCTACAGTAGGCAACATGCCGTTTGATAAACAGCTGAAAGAAGCTGCAGGAATACTAATGCAGTTTTTAACTTAGCTGAATTTGCAATGTGACCTTGTATTTTTACCTTTGTTTATAGATACATTTATTTTTTTAACACAAAAGCATATAATTTATATCACCATTTTTGATTTTTGGCCTGCAGATCCCTGCTGTGAAATGAATGGGAATGTCACAAATGAAATGCTCATTTATGCAAAAATGAAACTCCGGAATGGCCTTGTTCCTCAGAACACACATGTAGGTTAGTGGATATTGTAATATAACCTTGTAAGACAACACTATTTTTTTTTCGGAACGTTTTTTAACATAGGTGTTTAACATTAATCACAAACCAAATGTTAAATTTTAAACATAAAACGTCTGAAGTGGTTTTATGTTTAAAGTTAAATATTTTGTCAGTAGTTATGTCTATTTGTGCTGAATATTTTTAAAACCATTAAACTCCATTTCTTTGAGTACCAGACTACAACCATTATAAGTTAACTATTGTTTAAGAAATCAAGAAATACTGAAGTAAGATACCTAAATCCAGGATAACAAACTCAAGTCCCTGATAAATTGATAATGTATTATATTAAGTTCTATAGGCAGGTATTAAACCACAACTTCAGTATCCCTGAGCTCAAACTACAAATGTACCCAGTAAGGATACAAATCAAATTATAGCCCCACAACAGCAATCATGGCACTGGTATAATTAGCTTAAACAAATTGTTATTGGCACAATTCTTTACTCAAAGGCAAAAACACCAAAACAAATAAGAAACTACTTGTATGCTCTTCAATTAAATT
Source organism: Acipenser oxyrinchus oxyrinchus (assembly GCA_030684275.1). Lineage (NCBI taxonomy): Eukaryota > Metazoa > Chordata > Actinopteri > Acipenseriformes > Acipenseridae > Acipenser > Acipenser oxyrinchus. The sequence continues at coordinate 520,780 of JAGXEW010000090.1, read as the reverse complement.
TGAATAGTTCATTTCAGATCAGTTAACTATGTGGAAAATATTGTGTCAATGATGATTTGGAGTCAAACCTAGTCAGTATTATGTTTGTGGCTGTGAGAAAAAAACAACTGCATACTGACAGCATGGGATGAAATACTTATAAGGGGTTTCTGTGAATAGCAGAACCCCCAAAAAAAAAAACTTTGAAAAAACTATAAAACAGCGATGAACTGACAGGTGGCAATTTAGTACTTCAAGGATGAAGCTGTCTACTTTCTTTTCATTTTAGCTGTCAATGCAAGTGAAATGTTTTTTTTTTAATTCTTTTAACCAGAAATGCTTTGAGGTAGGCAGTGGTCCCAGCTTCTAAACCTCATCGCAGATTCTTTGAATGCAATTTATTCTTCGCCAAAAAAAGCTCTGATCAGTTCAAAATGTTCATTTGCCTCGTTCAGTCATATCTGGTTTGCATCCTATTTCCTCTGTACCAAAAAGCATAAAAAATGTGACTTCATCTGCAAAAGCAACATATTCCGCAGGAAGCAGATTCTGTGCCAGTGCCATCCTGATGAAAACAAGCTCTAATAAAGACTCTCAATAAGAACATAAACTGTGTCAGTGTGGACTGCAACCAAACCACTGTTAACGGACTGAAGGGGTACTTACACCGCACGCTTGTGAAGGACCAGCATGGCAAGGAAACAGATGCAGTTGTGTGTACAGTATGTGCACTTATATTGTTGGCCGACACAAAATAAATGAAACAGGCCGCATCTTTCAGGATTAAAAGGGAGACACAGCTTCCCCTGTTACATATACAGAATTAAACAGCTCTCTGTTAGCAGAGACTGTGATTCTAACAGACAGCACTGTTATCTAGTAGTTTATACCCTTTAACAGTGCTTGAAACAGCTTGGTTATTATCTAAGTCGTTTCTAAAGTCTACTGCCTAGTCCCACTTATCTGACAGGGCAGTCCTTTATTTTCAATTGGCTGCATTTCTTACCACGATGCTGTAAATCGTTTTAATATTTGTTTTGGATTCAAAATCACGTCTCTACTGAGCACCCATGCTTATTGCATAGATCTGCAAAGTACCAAAGTGTGCCCAACTGTGTGTTAGGTTTGCCATTTGGATAACTGCACAGTGTGAGTCCATCAAACTCATTTCTCTGAATTTTTAATCCTGGTATCCACTATGCAGACTTGAAAGGCCAGTCTTTAAACCACAATGTAATCCAGACCTTCAAAAGATGAGGATTAATGAAGTGAAACCTACTTCTCAACTCAGACAGTGCCATTCATGCTGACCAAATGCAAGTGTTTACTTTGGATTTAGGGGTTTATAAAAGTATTTATCTAACTAACTAAACCACCTCAAATATTTGTTTTCCCTTTTTCTGTTTCAAAAGTGTGCCGTGATGACAAAGAGAATAGAGATCATTTTGTTTTCACATGCCCGCTAACCCTCAGTTGCTTTGAAAATACTTTGGAACACTGAGCCTTATTGGATCCAGCGCATTTTTTTTTTTTTTTGCATTTATTGCTACTTATTACAATGTCAAATGAATACTGAGCATCAAAAGAAACATATCACTTATATTTGAGCATCAAAACAAACTTTGTTTTGGAGCAGGTGCAGTGACTTTTATTGTGCTGATTAACAATTGACATCATGAAGATGCTGCAAAATGATCTGTCGATCTTGGGCAGGTGTTGTGACTCTTGGTCTCCCAGTTAGTGGCCTGTCATTGACAGAGTGTGTCTGGTTATACCGTCTCACCAGGTTTGAAATTGCTGGCTGTGAGCACCCAAGATAACAAGCCACAGTACTCTGCCCTTGTCCAGCCTCCAACATGCCGATTGCACGAAGGTGCTGCTCTCTTGACAGATGTGGCATATTGGTTTTTTTTTGTGATTTTCTTTATTGCTTTTACTCAGGCTTGCAATTCAACAGCTGAAATCACTCCATATCCAGTGTGCAATCAACTGTCTCACTAATTAGGTGATTAAGTGCATATGCTTCAGTCATAGTCACTCAAGCGTGTCATGGTCAAGGACGAATGATCGAGTGATTAAAAAGAAACCAAAAACAGTTTGTCAATGTCCATCATTTATATATATATGGCTCTGGACTCTTGACCGGAGGGTCGTGGGTTCAATCCCAGGTGGTGGGATACTGCTGCTGTACCCTTGAGCAAGGTACTTTACCTAGATTGCTCCAGTAAAAACCCAACTGTATAAATGGGTAATTGTATGTAAAAATAAATTTAAAAATAAAAAATAATATGATATCTGTGTAATGTGAAATAATGTATAATGTGATATCTTGTAACAATTGTAAGTAAGCCCTGGATAAGAGCGTCTGCTAAGAAATTAATAATAAATATATGACATATTATTAAATAGAATGCTGTGACAGAGTATGCCCGCCCTATGTTTATTTGTATTTTTGTATTATTATTATTGTTATTATTTAAATGTATTTTGTATTATTATTATTGTGGGGTAGTAGGGCAGGGTGAAAGCCCTGCCAGTGCACACCTGTGTATATGTTATTCCTTTTGTTTTTTAGATTTTATTCAAACAGAAGGCTGTGGACACAAACATGGCAACCACACACTCTATCAACCAGCGTCCCAAAAGCTGTACGAATGAGTCAGGCTTGTTTGCATGAGCAGTTATAGAGCTTATAACCTTCTCTCAAGTGCAGGGGTCAGAATCCGAAACAGCAGTTACTTTACAGTCCCGATTTCTAGGGGGAGTAGCAAAAGAATGAAAGAATGAGTGAATGTCATTGCCATAAAAAACAGCTGCCTTGATATATTTGTATTTTCTTTTCGGGCTCGGACCTTAATGAAAGATGCTGATTTAGTGAAAAACAGGCCACAGAGCCGTGTTTTTGCGTGGTTACACTGTGAGGACGCCTGATTTAGTGAGGATGCCTGATTTTCTCTCAATAGCTGCTCACATGTATTTTCCTGGCTCCTTGTACCCTGGATATGGGAATATTTTAGGATGTGGCATTAACCAAAATCCCAAAGGATTATTATTTATCTGTGCAGCTTCAATAAACAACATTATTCTGCACAGCATCTCAAAACAGGCTTATTTCTTACTGTTCTACACAAACATTTTTTTTAATTAACGCCCCCGCACCGATATAATGCCCCAAGGAAGAAATCTTATGGAGTCAAGTCACACGATGCCCAACCTGCACCATTCCAGGAATTCTCATCCCTGTCGCACATGGAAAGCTTTACCAATTCCAAACAATGCTGCTTTTTTTTTTTTACAATATAAATTATAAAATGTGTGCTTTCAAATGTTATGCAAACAGACCAATCACTTCAGACTCAATAAATCAAATTATATATCCAATTTGTTTCAAACAATCAGTGAACCAGTTGTGTGATGTTTTCTATGGAAGGCCATCCGGGTCAAAACTTATTATTTAGTATGTATTTCAAATATTTAGTACGCATATTGATTTGAACCAATCAGAATACATAAAATACTACGTGTTCTAAATAAATGTAAATTAATTATGTAGGGACTGGTCATTTTACAGTAGTGCCCATGTAGTGGCTGGTCATTTTACAGTCATGCAGCGTAATTACAAGAGTAGCCAATCACTGTCGGGATAGCATATTTTTAATTTCAGACACTTTAAAAAATAAAAAATACGGAAAATTGCAAATCATGGCGGAGAGATTTTCTTCTACTGTGCAAATATAGATTTGTCTTGAGACAGACAATGTTGACCGTGACAGTTTGTATTAACAATGTACACATTTTTTTTTTTTTCTAATTATATTTATTTCAGTTTTACACTAAAATATTGAGTTACCATAGCTAATATTAGATTCAATGTCAGATCTTTCATCACTTGTTTAAAATTACATATTAGTTACAGTGGGGTTACCATTGAATTAAAGAGATTTCTGAGGCTCTGAAACCGCCGGTTGATGCTCGTCTCGGAGGGTCTGGGTCTAGCCATCTTTCACTAGACTTTACCCAATGCCAAGTCCGAACACCGCCACGAATTGGGCAGGAATGGCAGTTGTAAGGCGACTTTTAATTGGATAATTTATTACACATACTATTTTCTTTAAATTCATTTGTTCTCATTTCATTTTCAGTGATCTGATTGGCCAAATTAGTATGTGTAATAATTATAATTACAACACTTACTAAATATCTGAAACGTGTGCTAAATAACGTGTTTTTGACCCAGATGGCCTCCCATAGTTCTCTACCACTCTGCTGTTCTTTTTACTTAGTTCATTTGCCATGCTTACTAAGCATTCCAGCAAAAATTTACTTTTTTTCTGAAAGCTGAGGTAGTTTGAAAAATAACCACTAGGGGACTGAAGTTGGTATTTCTGTTCCCTGTGAAACTATGATGTTTGTACAGAGATTTTACATGTACTAACTCACAGTTACAGAGGAGGGAGAATTACAGTAATCTTTAAAAACACCTCCTTACCTTACCTAAAAAAAAAATTAAAAAAATTGAAGTGAAAGGAATACACTAAAATATTGTTTGGTTACAGCTTTTGACACTTTTACTCATCTAAATACCGCTGTTGTGTATAGCATTAAAATAATACAAGGATGTGTACTATTTTAATATTTAAACAGTGGCTGTATGTATTTTGATCTGCTGCGGTTTAGATCAACTGACTTGACCACAAAGTGATTTACTGGAAAAGATTTTTGCAACTTGCCCTGCTGTCTGTGCCCCAAGGATATTCATTTGAGGTATTCCTGGACATGTTTCCATATTTTTGGTTGACAGTGATTTTAAAATTTTTTATAAAATAAATGTGTGTGTGTGTGTGCGTGCGTGCGTGCGTGTGTGTGCGCATGTCTGTGAGTGACTAAGTCTGTGTGAGTGCATAATTATGTGCAAGTGTGGATTGGTGTTCAGTGTGTGTGTGTGTGTGTGAGCGAGTGTATGAATGTGTGTGTTAATTGGGGGTGTTCGGAGAGGGAGTTGTTTTCTGGTTCATTAAAAAAATGTACTCCTGCCTGGTCTGGTGTTACACTCACAATCTTCCCTGATCTATGCTAACAGACGCACTCTCTATTTTCCTTCCTGACCCCCTTAAATAAACTGTGTCATTATTATCTGGATGGCTGAGAGCAGAGACTCCCCCTCCCCTCCACCCTCCACCCTCCACCCTCCATGGTTTGATTAATCCGTTACGGGCCGAGGAAACCGCCTCCACTGAGCACTCGAGAGGCCCAATTCATGCCTCAACAATACCAAGGAGAGCCGTCAACTCAATCACCCAAAGCGGTCTTCAGCTTTTCTGAGACAATTAACATCAAAGACCCTGGGGCTTTGCACCGGCAACTTCTGGAGTTCCTTTCAAAAGACATTTTAAAACATTTTCTTTACCTTCCCGCTTTAAAAATACAAGAAAGAAAGAAAATCCTACCTACTATAAGGAACAGACGGCCATCTTGAGATATTGGATAAACCTTTTCTTTTTTCATCTGTTGATTTGTAAACATTTTTTTAACCACTAAACCTACTACATCTTTCCTCTGTTGGTTTCAGCGGAAGATCCAGACAGCATTCAAACAGCACCAGTTACGTGTAACTGTTTTTCAGCATTATAGTTATATTAAAACAAAACAAAAAACCAATGCTGTGGTATAATATGCTATATCCTAAAACCCTGTTTGTGTTGATTTTGTCTGCGGCTCTCTGTTTGTGTTGTGTTACCAAGATACCCAGTCTCTTTAAAAAAAAAAAAAGAGATTGTTTTAAAATATGATATTGTGCTGCTGGGTTAGCTGATTCTGAAGACATTGTTACAACAAGGGGTAGCAGTTATATTCATCTAATGTAAACAGGATTTGGTAGGCCCCATCTTAACCCAGCGGCAAACACTAAACTCCCATATGTACTCCCTTACTGGTCTCACCCAAAACAAACCACAATAGTCCCTTAACCATCATATAAAAACCCCTCTTTTAGTGTCCATCTGGAAATACACATAAGGTACATTTGTGATAAATTACTTTCTCATTATATATTATTATTATTATTATTATTATTATTATTATTATTATAGAGACAACTTGCTGGCCTCCTAATAGCCTTTTAGATCAGTTCAGTCATAATCATGTAACACAATTCCATAACACAAATGCACACACCCAAACTAACTCACACAGAGATCCTACAGGATGTAAAGTGATATTTAAATATCTCTGTAGTAACTGCCAAAGAAAAGATTATTCACTCCTCCTGAAAATCTGCTGAAACAGTGACGGAATTAAATAAGAATTACGGCACCATTGTGGGTTTTGGAGAATTCTTAGTAAATGATCCCATTGCACTGCCTTTGCTATGGAGGAACAACCATTTTGATGTAAATCAAAACTAGCCTTTATATTAAAAAATGAAGAAAAACAGGAATACTGTGGTTGGAGTGGAGTTAGTTACAGGTTACCTGTTTTCAGTTAAGCCAGAAAAATCTCTTACATGAAGGTATAACAAAGCAGAAGTGACCTGGCTGAAATGGTTGCAGGCTCTTTTATTACTCTATAAAGGCCTCCATGTCCTGCTTGGTCAGGATTGCGGTTATCAGTTTACAGTTTTTCTGAGCGTTTTCCGTGCAAAGACCCACGTGGATGTTGGCTTTGGAACGTGAACTACCGAACAAGACAGAACCTCATTCATGAAGAATGGAGGGAAGGAGTAAATCCCACACACTTAACTTGATTTGTGTTGGAGGCGCGGGAGGAAGTGACTGAACTGACTTTTATTTAAAGGTGGGCCAGATATAAGTCTGCGTTTTAGTCGCCACTGACACCCACACAACAGGGGGGTACTCAAAGAACGGGTGTGAAATCTAAAAGAAGGTTCTGTTTTAGATGGCAATCACTGTGGGAGTGAAGAAGTAAAGGAAGGGTTTGATTAATAACGGACACCTAGTTTCAACATGCATGCATGTGCTATAATATATTGCTTCATCGCCTCAGCTTTCAACAGTCTGGTGCCTTTCACTTTAAGTGAGGTGTCCTGAGATGTTACATTTTATAAGCCCATAAATTGAATGTTCATCGAATGGACTTCTTCAGCAGTCGTCTTGGATATTGTTATATAATACAATACAATTATGATTTCTTTACGTATGTGATTCAATCACCCCAATGCAGCAATGAAAGTAGACACCTTAAACTGTGATCTAGAAAAACAAAACAAAAAAAACAAGCAAGTCTGGACCACCTGAACTCCAGCAGTAACACGGAGGAGAATTAAGAATGCACTTATTGTAGAACTAGAACTCCAGATAGGAGTCACAATCATGAATTACCCAAGAAAGGGCATTCCAGAGCTTGGGTGTGAGCCTGCCTACAGAATCTCCATTCTCCTTTATAAAGGTTTCCATTGTAAATTGATGACGGTTTTTCCTCCTGTCTAGCAGAGTGTATAAAGACAAAGATGCAGCAGAGCTTATGAATATAATGTATAGTGTGTCAGTAGAGGTTCATGTTGAACCTCCGGTCTGTAAAGTAGCTTTTCCCTTGTATAAGCGATATCTATCTATCTATCTATCTATCTATCTATCTATCTATCTATCTATCTATCTATCTATCTATCTATCTATATGCAATAAGACTCGACAGGGTGTCCGTATACATGGAATATTTTTCTGTGAGTGAAAGACGCTGTTTTCAGCAGAATGGGAGTAAAAAAAATTAATAGTGATGTCACAGATGTCTCAAAGTCTGAGAGGGGTGGATAAAGTTTTTCTGTAACGTTTACAAACCGCTAAAATACATTATTTGAAGTGAAAAGTCGGGTGAGTACATTTTTTGGTATTTTTACTTACAACTTGTGGGATTTTTCTGCTGGTAATTGGTCACTCAGTTTTATAGTTACTGTACATCTGTAACTGTAAACAAGATGGCTACCGGTACTTTAAATTCTGTGAGGCAGCGCAGTAGCTCTGGTATTTGCGCTGTTATATATATATAATTTTTTTTTTTTTTGTGTTTTCTATCTGTTTAAGTTGTATGTCAGTTGGTCCTGCTAACCCTGGTTCTTTTGGGCTGTGTTCCCAGCAAATGAAATCTGGCTCAGTCTGCAATAAGTATGGAAGCTGCCGTGGAAGACGCAGTGCATGTTCTGCAGATGTGATCACTGGTATTTAGGGCAAACGCAGCAGATAAGCCCACATGAAAGGTATCTCAGCTGGACCAATCTGTGCTGCTAACTACAATCATTGAAAATGCTTATTATTCGCATGCTGGAGAGGATGAGGGGCTGGACTGTTCTATATCGCCATGCTTTGTTCTCTTTGAAAAAGTTTTGTTTTCTTTCATCAGTTCTTTCAAACCGGTTATGTTTGTTTCCCTGCAGGCTAAATGTAGGAACTCCATGATAAAGAACCCACTTACGGTTCTGATAGCAAGACGAAAAAAATACAGAAACAGAATACTACTTTCTGCCAAACAAAAAGCGGACTGTTGTAAGAATTTGATCCTGCACATAGTGGGGCCGCTGTTGAACGCTCATTAATGTGGTAACTGAGGCCCCTGCGGGGTTCATAAAGGAATGGAAATCTTCGTGAATTATCAGTCCTCATTCAGGTGGTTCTTTTGTTAAAAGGTTGCACTGAAGTAGGAAAGCACTAGAAGTGGCCCTCCTCAGAACACCCACACACCAGCAATAAACTCACCCCCTCCTACCCCTTCTACCTCCCCATCTCCATCCACATAAACACAATACAATGAACCCTGTATTAACCAGAACATTTGTAGCTACTTAAGACAAGTGGCTATTTCAAGGTGCCCTAACTTGTATTGAAGAAAGAAAACAGCAAATCTCTCTGTGGTTTACTGATTGATGAGAGCAGGTGACTGTATAATTCATGAGACTGTTAATGCCAATTTTACTGTACTGAATCCATGCCTCATGTTGCTCTAGGTTCTGCAAGTCTAATTAAAGTTAAATGATCTATGCTGCCCTCCCAAACACACACAATGTAACCCAAACTGCCCTCGTTCATGTAATGTTGCAACCCGCTCGGCGGTGAAGGAAAGGAAACCAACAGGTGCACTACGCCACAAAATACTAGGCGTCCCATCCACTGACAATGAAACACTACCGCACAGAATCCAGCTGACAAAACAGAGGTCTTCTAGGCTCCGGGTGGACCTGAGACCTCAACCAGTGAGGCTGCCCAGACCTGGTATTGGTGGAACTGGAACTGGAACATACATCCTCACAATGCCTGTCTGCCAACTAAGTAGCCTGCCAGCTCTACTGTCTTATTGAAAATAATCCCTTTACAAAGCATTGCTCCCCTTTTTATCCACAACAACAATGTGGACAATTTAACTAACTAAGGAATAGCGGAGGTCACAGAGTCTTAAACAAACAAAAGAATCCCTGCTGTACTAATTAGAAAAACGAGAGAACTCATTAATAGCCAGAGCCAAGCTCTTTAAAAAAAAAAAACAAGAAGAGAGAAGAAAAAACGCACCAGCGGCTGGCTTTGTTCGACCCCTTATTTACCTACCGCAGTTTGCCTTTATTTTTTTTCCAAGCCAATTTTTTTCCCCCTCTACTTTGCCTTATTTCATAGCAGGGTAATTTGATTCTTATTTTTTTGTGGGCCAGGTTTAGCTTTGCCAATAAAAGCACATGTTCCCAGTTAAGAACCTCATGAGTTTAAAATGAAACACAATCTTTCATGAAGTTATTTTTCTCATTTTCCAGACTTCATTAAAAATCTTTCGGTGGTTAGCTTGCAAAGAAGAAGAAGGAAAAACAACCATGAGATTTTTGTGGCTTTTGCTGATTCTAGAATTGGAACCGTCTAAAGCAAACACAAAATGAAAGAACAATGCACAGTGTTGACCACAAAGAACTGGTTGAGTCAACTGGTTTGACATCACAATACACGCTAAAACAAGAGCAGCTCCTCTCTGCAAAAACTTCAACAGCTTTTTAAAACAGACAATAAGGTTCCAGCACAAAAGCGTGCTTTATCTTTGACTAGTTAGTAGCTTGCAAACTAAACATTTTTCTTTTACTTTCTAAGAATGAAAACCGTTGAACACATGTTGTCAAACTATTGTCAAACATGCATTAGGTGCCCCAATCCTAATAGTCACAATGGAACTATTTAGGGATTTCCTTCTACTTTAATGATCTAAACAACATCAGCTCTTAATACTGCCATCCCTACAGTAATCCTACTCTATCATAGACCTCTTTCCATTTAACTTGCATTGTGATGTTATATAAACCAGCCCTTGGGGAAATACACATGGATTAACGTAGAATTAAAATGTGGCTGTATTTAGATTTGCCGCAGTTTAGATAATTAAAATAGATCCCTTAAGTCTGTAAGAGAAGTGCTTCTAGGAACAGCTAGCACCAGGATTAATTCCCGAGTATAACAAACTATATATTACAAAACCACAAATGCAAAGATTTTCATTTCTAAACAGCACTTTTAAATGGCTTTTTAAAAGTGCTTTACAGAGAATGCAAATCGTAGGAGTGAATACATGAGACACAGTTTCCCATGCTTTTACTATTCATATGCTGTGCTTCATCATGCTTTACCATAAAACCCTCTTAAAACTAGGATACATCACGATATAACTCATCTGATTTAGAAACAAGCACAACCTATTAGAACACTGACTAAAGCAATACAATACGACCATTAGCATGAAAAAAACCCAGGAACAAATGATATTAAATAAGGTTAAACAGTTCAATAAAGTGTGCCTTTACCAAACTAATAACTGTCAAAACTGTAACAATTTATAACAAGAACTTCTATGCCCCTTGAGTAAGACAATATTTTATTGGTCCCTGGACTGGCCTTAATACCCTGTCTTATATTTGAATGCATGCATTTACAGTATGTACAGTAAATATATTAAAGACAATATTTTTGTATTACTTAAAATAAAAAGGGTTTAAAATCTTGTGCTCTGGAATTCATGAATATAGATTTCTATAATATCCTTTTAAATTAAATTTGCTCTGTGAATGATGAATCCAAAAAAGTTGTTGAAATTTAAAATGAACAGCTGCTTTGAAAAAGTAATTTTGCGTTGTTGAAAATGGCTCCTTGTGCTCCTCTTCAAGGTGAGCAAGTGGGGATAGATTTAAGAAGTTTACCCTGGCATGCCGGCTGAAGTGTGAGAAACTAAATTAAACTGAGGAGTCTCAGGGGTGTGGCCAGCCATGCAAAAGTCTAAACTTTTGTTTTGTTAGATTATATTTAAAAACCACAGGCCTGGTTCAGAGGGGATAATATAAGCAATGACCTGTTATTTGGACAAATGAATTAAACTTAACATATGAATCCTTCAACTGATTTTAAGCTACAAATACTATAAAACTAATAGGATGAAAAACTCTTAAGAAAAGAGAAACTCTTTGACCAACATCCGTTTCTCCCCCAAACCAGTTTTATTATATATTATAAAAAAATTCTATAATCTTAAAATATGTTAAAATGTAATATAAGTACATTGTATCTATCCCCCGCACAAGCTACTTGCACTGCACTTAATAAGCTGGGGATGGATTTGTATTTTAAACAGCATGAGAGAGTAACCAGTGTTCAGATTGTCTTAAAGATTTGAGTTTAAGGAGAGACTATAAACATGGCGTGAGTTCTCCCAGCAACCCTCTGTAAGGAAGAAACTGTGGGAGTATATATATATATATATATATATATATATAATTTTATTTTATTTTATTAAGTAGTCGCCAATTGATTTTACCCCGTTTTTCTCCCAATTTGAAATATCCAATTGTTTTTTTAGGCTCAGCTCACTGCTACCACTCCTGCGCTGACTCGGGAGTGGCGAAGACGAACACACGCTGTCCTCCAAAACGTGTGCTGTCAGCCGACCGCTTCTTTTCACTCTGCAGGCCCGCCATGCAGCCAATCCAACGTCGCCCAGTGGGAACTCCCATCCACAGTTGGCATTGGAATAGCCTGGACTCGAACCGGCGACCTCCAGGCTATAGGGCACATCCTGCCCCTAAGTTAAAATATTTTAAGACATCCATTGTATGGCCGTGTTGATTTATCATATAGAGCCGTACACAAGGCAACCCTGCAGAACACTGTGCTAAACTCCATTTACATCTTTCATCTTGTTAAATGTACTTTTGTATCTTAAAAGCAAATGCATAACTAATGGGATCTGTATTCCAAATTAGTTTTGGATTCCTTTCACTACTAAGAAAATCGGTCCCTAATATATACTATAAGGACGACTCTGGTTCTCTGTTTTACACTTGTAAATCTGGTGTCTTAGCGTCTGAACCAGACAGGAGTTGACAAGACCAAGAGGCACAAGAGGCCTGAAAGGGGAAGTCAGCAGGCATCACCATTAGCAGGATCCATGCTGTTCACTGCAAAACCCTAGCTGGAAATCAGAGAAACCTGTGAATCTCATTAGCGCCATTACAGCTAAACATGATCCAGCACACTAGACTGGCATGTTAATAGGGAGTAGCTTTTGTGGGACTTTCAACTGACTTGTCCTTATCCTTTGTTAATTTTCACCCATAATAGCTGAGTGAAGAGGAGCTGTTACTTGGATCAACTTACTAAATTAACAAAAAACAAAGAGTGCAATTAATTAGTGTGTGGTTTTATTTAACAGAATCTGTTCAGAGTATTGTTGAAGGCATTTCTGATTTCCAGATGGTGTTTTATCACTTTGGCAGCGGCTTGAGAATCATAAAAATCTTTGAAGCGGGCTATAAATTTCAGAGAATTTCAGTGTGGCTCATAATGATGAAATTACTTTTCCTTGTCTCTGCAGAGCTAAATCAAAGGCTTCGTAAGATGGCTTCTCATGTGTGACACATCAGGCCTGTTTTACTGGCTCAGGTGTGCATAGTGAGCTCTGGTAGAGATTATCATAAATGTCATAAGGAATGTATTTAATAGTAGCTACTACTCGGACAGCAATCTCACTGATGCCAGTTATTTATTATTGTACTAATGGTCCTACCTGAGGTATAAAGGTTACAGTTTATAGATTCAGTTTTGTATCCGCCATTTATTGTCTTCATAACTAGTTTCAGACTCCTTTCTTCAGACATCAAGGAGTAGCTTTATAAGTGTAAAATCTCTTTCCTTTCTTTGGTTTTCTTTAGAATTTTGGAACTCAATCCTCAATCTTCTGTCTATTAAAAAATATGTACATCTTCTATAGCGTTGTCTATTAGTGAGTCAATGGAGAGTGTGAAGCAACGTTTCACGAGGTGCTCGCTATCAAACATATTCCTTGCAACCTCGATTGTGGCATTTTCTTTAAACAATACAACTAAAGTACAGTAGCAGGGGCGTATTCCATAGTACAGAAGCGACTGGCAGCCAGAACGACTACTTCAGAAGGGGGAAAAAAAAGATTAATAATAAATTATCTTTGACTTCAAATAATAAAGCACAAATTCTGAGGTAAAACTAAGAAACCAAGTCAACATAACATAACATAACAAACATTTTGGCTTTATTTTCTTTTATATAAAATATTAAACCTGTTGAAAATCCCTACAGATTGTTTACATGGGTGATAATAAAAGGTAGCTAGCAAGCTCATCCATAAGTTTATTTCCGTGTTAAATTTTTAATTGGCAGGTCATTCCAAGCTAAAAGAGATCGTACCCAGTCTAGTTTTCACTCTTGTACTCTGTGTAATGGCTTGGCATCTCACCCCATTAAATTGGGTGGAGGGCTGAACACAAAGCGCTAACCTCACGGTTCATAGACAGACATCTTGATTAAACTAAAGCCACTGTCAAGCCACAACATCTGCTAATGACTAATTCATAATCTTACCCTTGAATTAAAAAAAAGAATGCTAACAACAATTACACTTTTCAAAAAGACTTTGACAAGTGATCATGTATTCATCTCTTTGAGTGGCTAGTCTTATTTGACTATACAATCCAAGCGAAATACTGTTATTCATTAACATTGGTATTACAGTAAATGTGGAGAACATGAAGACAGACAGCTATGCATGTCTTAATGCCAAGGCAATTTAAAAATGAACTGATTGTCTGGGTCAAGTGAAAAATAAGATGAGATTTACAGTTTGGGTCTATTCTGTTTGGACTGGTTGCTGTTCTTTGATGTCAGTTAAGATGACATATTATGACGGGGCTTATGCTTGTAATTCTTTAGGGATTTTAGCATGTTATCTATGATCTGCTTGTAAGAACAAGATATGATGAAGATCATTCCTGCGTTTAATAATGATGTCAATTAAGAACATCTGGATGAAATATGCTGCAATCCCATGCAGCGAATAATCCTGCAGAATGCTGAGCTGGATGATTCACAATGCTGATTGTATATTAAGTGCAGATGTTGGAAAAGATTAAAAGGTTTCATCAATCCATAAATGGAAAGCCAAATCATTTTACTTGAGCTGTGTTTCACACTTGAATTGTAACTTATGTAGATCCTGTTGTCGGGATCTCATCGGACACTTTGCGATCCTTGCTGTGGAAGATCTACCATCCAGAATTCTTCCAGGAGTACTTCTGTCCCATTACACAACAAATAAACAATTCCACAATCCGATACTGGTTCTTATCCAACAGTCTTGGACTCCACAATCCAAGACTGTTAGGCAAGCACCAAATAAACGGCTCATTCACAGAAATAGTTTTGGTAGGCCTTATTTAAAAAGTATCCCAAAGACTTGAACCCAAGGGAAAATCAATGTCTTTGGCTGTGTGTTGATTCCAAACAGCACCAGAACTGTGCACATACCATTTCAACAGGTACTTTGTCAAGTGGATTGTGCCAAGCATGCAAAAACAGCCAGACAAACCACTGTACTACATATGCTTTCAACTATAAAGTAAACCCAAACACTGTTTAAGTGAAACATTAAAAGGTTTCTTTAAAAGCAAAAGCACGACTAATGGGATCGCACTAGTCAATCCTACGATCTCAACAATGTTTTATTTGAATTCCGAAGCACTGTGTGGTTACTGCCTTGACCCTGACTGGAGCGATATCCTCCTCCAGAGGCCAGATCCACAATCTCCATGCAGATTCCTAGCCAACCTTTTTTTTCCAATAAATATTTAATTGCACTCACATGGGCTGATTATTTAGTTATTAACATAATTGTTTGAAACGTATATACCTCCATTCACCCAGTCTGACCTGGGGGCAGCAGTCCTGGTGAAAAATGTTTCCCTGTTAAATTACAGCCAGCTTTTGACAGAGCGCTGTTTAGAAAGTCCAGGGCCACATGCATAAAGCATTAGTGTGCCAGTAATTGAAATTGGGGTTTGTGGCAGAAGCCCTGCCAGTATAAAGGGTGTGTGTGGGTTGGCAGGGAAGGGGTTAAATTCTTCCCTGACAGAAAGCACGTGGAAATGTGGCTGGGGTCAGAATTGAATGATTAATGGTTAATGAGGCTCCAGCCACAGTTTAATGAAGGTGAAGGTGAAGGTATGTGTTGCTGTTCTGTTTGTTCGTTGTTATGTCCGTGAGTTTTTGTAGACCTTTTACTTTGGCCCTTGTGCCTTTTGATTTGTTAATGTGTTTTTGTCTGTACTGTACCGTGTGAATATGCGTGGGCAATATTGCTTAACCTACAGCTTCTTGCTTCTGAGTCTCTCTTCCTGAAAGTAACAGCCTGGGCCGTGACGCTACGCTGTCACAGGGTTCTATGCATTGGCATGTTAATACTTTATGAATACTCCCCCACATGTTTTAATCTCGGATATGTTGGCAATATAGACATGCAATAAATGCATTGCAGTTTGACTAGCCTCTGTTTTAACTGAACAAAGAAGAACATTATATAAGTTATATTTTCTCTTCCTGGCAATTATAGTTTGGCATACCAATTCGGTATGGTTAAGATTCAAATTGTTTTCCGGTTTCGGTTTTGTTTACATGCCATTTTGGCCAATTGTTTGTCATTCGATGAATGCCAAACTAGCACAGATCTGAAACATTATTAAAAATAACTGTACTACCAGCATAGGAACTTGCCTTCAGTTCAGCAGAGTAGACTACTGAGAAATATATTGCAGTTCAATGCCTTTAAAATGACTGCAGATTTAACTATTTTGTAAATTACAAGTTTTAAATTTTACCACTTTGATTTTGTATTCAGTAGTAAGTTTTATGTTTGGGTGGCTTTTTCTCCATATTGGGGGTTACATTAGAATTGTTTACATGTGTGAAACATCTGTGCAACCCTATTTAACCAGGCTAACCAAACTAAACCCGAGTGAGGTGACTCCCCTCATTCTGCTATAGGCCTAGATACATTCATATTGGGGTAGAGTTGAGGTGTTAGGGATTGTCATGACTTTCACTAAAGGATCATGCTATAGGTCTTCAATTCCTCAAACCCTGTTAACGATGGCAGGGTATGCCTGAGTACTAGAGCTTTCACATCAGTGGATCTACAGCGCTGTATGTTACAAAAATACAATAAAAACAGCATTCAGCATGGCTAATGTACCTCAAAACAGGCAGCCATATATATGAACATATATATTTATATATTACATCTTTCATTTAACATCATGTAATCAAAGAAACTACAAAATCATATCGCAAAAGTCTACCGGTAGCCACAACAGTATTTAATGTTAGATTTCAAAATGTCACATTTTTCAATTTTTGTCAGTTTTTCATTAAGTACTTCATGGAAAACTACAAAGTGGTAAGTAATTCAATATGTTAATGTAACATTTTTCAGCAGGTTTCATTAGTTCATTCTATAGGGTGATGCTAAACTTTTGGCCATAGATCAACCATTTTTAAATGAAAGCTCTTACTTTGATAATTTCTAGCAACCTCACTTAAATTCTACACAACGTGAGCACTGCGGTTTTGCTGATTGTGTTAGTACAAAATGTATGGGCTTCTGTAATTCACTAGGAGGGAAGCAAGGACTGCAGTCTGCTCAACAGATCAGCTTAGCCCATGACTAAATGGAAGCCATACTTACTGAGAACAAGGTTAGTTAGGGAGTTGAAAAAATGTAAATCCATGCTCAGAGAACCCTTAGTTTGTAGAAAAACAGACCGTTTCAAACTCTAAAGTGTTTATCCAGCCTGGATTGCGGTAAACTTTTTTCATTTTAATCCCTGCCCTTTTTCTTTTTTTTATTATTAAATTGCATGGAGTTCAGGCAAGCCGGTTTAGAAAGCATGCATTCCCCATGCTGAGAGATTTCTTTTTTTTGTGAGAAAACTTTACTTCAATTGTGATGTGCTGGCAGGAGGCAATTCATTCAGAATAACCTACTGGGTGAGGTATTTCCATTCAAGACTGACTGATGACCATATAAAATTGATTTATGAATTGAAACAGCCATTAATTGATTATATGTGCTTTAAGAGAAGAAGAAAAAAAACGTTCATACACCGAGCAATATTCTCATAGCTCTTCCTGACACGTTCCCTCTTCAGGGTTCATTTTAAAAATACACTGTGATGGACTTAGCTGAGCGAGCCATTATTTACTGATTTCAAAGGCTCTTTGAGAACATGAAATCAAGTACATTAAGTAGGTTGTCTACTCCAGCTATAAGTGCCAGCACATTTCAATAGGCATGCAGCAGACAGCATTATTTCAATTTGCAATTCATTCCCCATTGTGCCAGGATGCCAGGACGTTTTCATAAGCGCTTTCGCAAAAACTGGGTTATTAAAGCTTTTATGGTCTGTGACAACAACCACAGGAAGTTTTTTCCCCTCCTGATTGATAATGATTAAAAAAACGTTTGAGAAAAGCATTGGTTATAATTGCTTCCCCCCACAAATAAGATATTTAAAACTCAAAACCATCCATTTTCTTTTTTTTTTGAAAAATAGCTACTGTACTTTTTAAATTGCAGCATTTCGAGCTGTAGTGGTTATAATGGAGACATTAGCTGGCACGTTGCAATGTTTTGAGACAAATTTCCTCATTAACTACACTTGTTTGGCTAGATTTATTTTGACATGATTCTCTTCCCAATTGCACTCCACTGATCTATGCTAAGTAAACCATCCATGCTTGAATAGAATATTATAACACAAACCTTGGCTGTGCAGCATGCTGATCATGCACAGTAAACCAAAGCTGACCTTGAAGTAAAACTATAGTGAGTACTGTGCTGTGGCTTTTTAATATACAGTAATATAAATATCAAACTCTAAAATGAACTGGAAAAGGACTGGTTAACTCTGTTAGAGTTCTGCTGGTCATTCCAATACTTGTTTTGACCACAAGATCCTTAGTATTTTATAGTCTTGTTTTATTTGTGGAATTCCAGTTTTTCAAAACTGGTAATCTGGATAAAAGAACACTTTACTCAGTAGAACGTATATCCCAGAAAGCCTGTTTGTATTGAGCCTTTAGGCTCTTTTGTGGCAGGTGTTGTTTTAGATTCCTTTACGTTTTCAAGGTAATCAAAGCCACTAAATGTGAGCAGTGGTATGTGATTAACACAATACACAGTTAAACACATTCAAAAAACATCTACTACCTGAAGCTGATACTGCTGTTCATCAGAAGTCCAGGTATGGATTATCTAGTTCTGTCAAAACTGGTGGCTGCCTGGCCAGATAAAATTGTAAAATAGTGGTAACTCAAATATTTATATATTTGCATATAGAATACAGCATCAGTGGTATTCTAAAAAAAACACTTTATTCCGGATTAACAAGTTCTTGAGTGCATGATATGCAGAAATCTATAGATGGGGAAACCTCATCTTTTATTAATCAGTACAGTGAAATTTCTTGTGTCTGAGAAAGTGATATTTTTTTGCTTATGTTTATAAAACACAAATATGCAATTTACAAATTTCAAACGTGAATTCAGGAAATCAACACAACACAGCATGATAATGTATTTATTGCATTTATTTTGCGCTTTTTATACAAAAGTATCGCAAAGCACTGTACAGTGCACAGCAGAAAAAAAGAACAAACCACAATACATTTGTATAGCATGTCACACATACAACTGCCACAGTCAGACCATTTAAATAACAGATTTAAATAACAGTATACATATAATAATACAAAAGTAGCCATTTTAAAGTTACATTAAAACCCACTGAGATAAGAAAGCCATTTTATAAAATATTTTACATATAGGTAAGATTGGCTGTTTACCACTAAAAACTGCAAGCATTAAGAAAGCTGAAGTATTACTACTAGGAATCTTGGATATAAAAATAAAAGTATGAATCTTTGAAAGACTACACCAAATCGTAAATATTTTAAATCTTCTTTTGTTTTAGACTGAAAATGGAGACTAACCTAACATGTGTTCAAACTGTTTATTGGTTAAGGCATTTCCATGTTCTGTATGTCTGTATTTCTATTTAATATTGAGCCCTGTATCTATAAATTAATAGGCATGGCCATCAGGGCCAAATGGTACCGAATGCAGTTTTGTGGCATTTCGTTCTGTGCTTCCTGCATTGAAACAGGCAAATTGTGCATCATATTTCAGAATTCAAAAACGTGCTAGTTTTATTATCAACACAACACTGACTGACCCAAATAATCTAAAGAAGGCATTGTGAAAACTGAAAGCCGAAAGCAATGCGATTCAGATGGCTAACATGCTTAAGGTGGACTTTATGCTGTGCCTAAACTTAGTTAAAAGCACTTGTCTTTTCTTCTATGGTGTGTGTGGAAGGTTGGTGGGTGGAGTTTTAAGCTGCATGCTGAGAAAGGTATTTCTTTAGAAGAACAGCACTACTCCATTTGAAAAGGCCCTCTTACCACCCCCAGAAAGAGACCATTTTGTGCCTTTGGCTGAGCTGTCACAAATAAATCCCTCGCTGTTCCAGAACTAATCAGTGGTAATAGGGGCCTTCAGGAGCTGGGATACAAGGCATTTACTAACCAGCATGCACCACGGTGGGAAGGAGTATTGTGGGAACTGAGAACTCTGACTGAGGCCTGAAAATAAAATATGGAAATGGTACTGAAAAAAAAAACTTTTCAACCCCCCTCATTTTTTGCTTTTCATCCCTAATAGTGCATGTTTGTTACAATAGAATCACTTGGAAAATAGTTTTTTGTATATTACTGTGCTGTCAAAAAATGTTCCTTCACTTCAAAGTGTAGTTCTTAAGTATTCTACTTTTGGACCTACAGCAAACGCATTACGCATGTAGCCTGTTTTAAACAACATCAAATGTCAAACTCATGAGTCAAAATCATGACTCATAGCTCACAAATTAGATTTGATAGATTAGAAAATTCTGTGTTAATTAGGATAAAGGGAGTCAGTTTTACATTTTATAATCTATTCTGTATGTATTGTTAATTTTTTTTTTTTTTTACCATGCCTTACCAATACATCATCCTTGCCTGTGCTTTACTTAGCGTTGTTGTGCTTTTACCACAGTTTACTGCTGTAGATTTTTTTCTTTTATGGAACCAGCTATTGGATAAGCCATTAAAAAGTGGTAATTAGTTGCAGCCTGGCTTTAAGCTTGGATTATAAACTGCTTGGTTCAAATGGCAGATTCTCTCCAAAGTGGGGAAAGCCTGCTGATGACATCTGATCTAATTCTACCCCAAACACACGAAGAGCAGGAAATCCCTCTGTGCTGGAAGAAGAGTTGAGTGTTTACACTGCAGACGGCGCACTCTCCAAAACTAACCATTCCATCGGGGGCTTTGCACTAATAACTGCTTCACATAGGCAAGATTACCTGGCTGGATTAACCTGGAAGAGGTTAAATCCGCTACCTTAGTGTTGGGAATTGAGGGGCAGCAAACCAGCTGTGAATGACACCTGTGGGTGTGGATATAATCACTTAATCTGCTGTTGTATTCATAGTCAAAGACTTGGGTGGGGGGTCTTTTACATGTAATTGATACATAGATCAAATAAAGTACTAAGCAGCATTTGCTTTATTTAGTCATGAACTATTACGGACTTGCAAAATTCTGCCTAGTAACCATTCACAGATTGAGAGTGTTGATTGAAAAACTTACTGTGGGGTCTATTTAATAAATAAATACCCTTTAAAATGTATAAAGCTTTGTTTTTCGTGGACCTCTTTTCACTGTATTTGTAATGCTAGCAGTAGGGTCCATAAATCACTCTTTGGGGGACGGGGGACTGCCAGCACTAGTGATGTTTGTAACTGGGGTCACTCTACAGTATCTGAGCACATGAAGTGCACGTTTTCAAGGACTCCCCCTCTGCTTCCCAACTTCCAGATTTGAATCGCAGGCACTTCAGTTCAGAGAGACAAACTAATCAAATGCTTCTGAGGGCTTTTCCCAAGGGGCCCTCGATGAGAGAAAACATTGTTCTTGTTCTTTTCTGCTTTGCCTGTCTTCCTTCCACTGGCCCTTTAATTACTTCCCTCAAAAATGTTCATTAAATGTGAACTATCATGAACTTTAAAAAGAAACAAAAAGACTGAAGGAAAACTCTGCAGGGTCAAACACAGTTTGATTTTGTTATAGAACAGGATGTAGTAATATATGAAAGTGTATTATAGCACTGTAAGAAACCCTTTAGCGCTCATATGCTGTTGCAATTTGGGTCAGGTTCTTTTTTTTTCCAGTGCTTAAATACATTTTACTGTAAGTTAAAAAGGCTAGAGCTCAATAGTTAACGTTTTGTGAAAGTAATTTAAATGACACAGCTAGTATTTTATTTTAAATTTGGTAACAGAGGATTAAACTCTGGTATGAAACCTGCAGATCTTGGATAATAAGTGAAAGACAATATAAAAAGAGCAGCCTCATGCTACACTTAGATACAAGGTGTGCTGATTTGCCTTGTAGCGACTTGCACCCGTCTGGGGTTTAGTGCCAATGTCTTCAAGGCTTTTCTTTTTTTCCCTGCTAAATAAACACTAGACGTGTGAAAGGAGTTTTAAAGAAACCATAGAGAGGGCTTTCCCAGCCACGTTTTAAAATAACCTAAGTATCCACCTGTGGTGTACTCGTTGATTTGCCCGATGCCAAATGCTCGAGGATCATCCGCACCTCCACGAGAAGCTTAACGGAAAAACATCACCCTAATCCTAACCTTAAGCCACACTTGTACCCCAAGCTGTTATCTTATCCTAAACCTAAAGTCACTATCAGATTGCAAAATGACTATTCCGTCCTCCAGGTCATCAATTGAAATATTTCTTTATACAATAGATCCTCTTCAGAGTGTGGATGTTCACCAAGCAGGTGAACTGCCCTGATCTCCTGATTTGCTGGTGCTGAGAAACCTGCTGCTGAGAATGCTGGGTGTACTACATAGAACAGAAGAAGCCTTTCGCTACCAGGTTACACATCATTATTATTTATTATAATCAATTCCACATAAATATTGCATCCCACTAGTTCTGTTTAATGCATAGACATATCATATTCCCAAAGGTTGTTTTTTTCCTTCTGTTGATAGAAAGTTAATTGAATTGGGCCTTTCACTGTTAGCAGTAAACAAATGAGGACAATGGTCCCCTTAAAATGATCAGAAAGTTAATTCAATCAGGGAGTGAACTTTGACTTTGGTACTAGTTCTTTTGCAGATGAGCCCATGGGTATGGAACTTATTCAATGTGTGTGTGTGTGTGTTTGTGTGTGTGTGTGTGCGTGTGCGTGTGCGTGTGCTTGTGTGCGTGTGCGTGTGTGTCTGCGTGTGTCTGGTGTGTGTGCCACATTCATTTATAATGCAGTTGCAGAGTCTGCAGGTGCGCTGGCTTATCAATGAGCTATTGAAGTAAAAACTGGTTGAAAATGAAAGAACGCATATTACAATAGAAGACATTAGATAAAAAGATGTATGAGCTTCTGAAATACTTTTATTTATTTCATATTACCGCTGAGATATGCGGTTCCAGTAGTAAATAACATTAAACAAATTTTGCTGAATACAAATACATGCTGATAATCGATCTTAAAAATACTCTGAACCACTATGATAGTTAGGTTTCTCAAGCCGAAGGTCAGTTATCGAGTGGAAATGACATGCAGAGGATATTTCAATTATTTAAAATGTGTTTTAAAGATGGTGGATGGGTACAGACAGTGAGGACTCTACTAACCCCAATAATCTTTTGAGAAACACAGTGTGCTGATTCAATGCTCTGAAAACCTTTGTTATTTTCTTGTTATTGAGGCCTGGCTTGCAGTCTTTAAGTCCGTGTTGCCATTTAAAATGTCTCGTGGTCGACAGGACTGGGAAGATTTAAATTTGGGATGGGCTGTTTGGGGTTGATCCAACTCTGTGATCCCAGCCACGATTATTTTCTACCTCTGAAATCCCAGTTAAACTTGATGGAGCCAAGTCAGGCTGCTGTTAATAATAATCTCCAGTGTCCTTCTAAATACAAATACAATTAAACACATGGTAATGGCAAAGGATCTTGAAAGGTAGAATAAAGCCTTCTTGGCCCAAGTTAAATATTTTATTTTAGTAATGAAATGCAGCATGAACATTGCACATGTTATTGATATTTACTGGAGAACCATTCAAAATAAAGGGTGGTCAAATGATTTGTGGAATATTAAGAAAGAAAAAAAAAACACTCATTGATTAGCATTGCCATACCTGTATTGCCACACATTGTAAATGTCAGGACCCACAATTTTTTTTTTAAATAAATAAATATTAGCAAACGATTTAGTATCATCAACCAATCAGCTTCCAGCTCTAGCGGGCTTCGATCATACGGTAGATGCCCGCTGCTGCGTCACACCATCAAATGTTAAACAATCCGCGCAAGTACCATTGTTATTTTAAAGAAAATAATGAGAAATGTATTTTCTAATAGTGATACCGCCCTCTTGATGAAGGCTTTACCATGTGGTAGTTGACCTTGACTCTCACCTTTGGCACAGAACGCATAACTCCAGTCGCGGTCAACCGCCACACGGTAGAGGCATTCATCGACGAGCACCATAACAATGATTACAATTCCACTCTGTAGCAATAGAAATCAGAATCACTCAGAAAGAGTAAAAAGGTAAGGGAAAGATGAAATGACAAATAACATTTGAAGCTACTTCCCTTCATATTACAATGAGTGAGCCAGTATAAGATGCTCGTTCAGGTGCTAGAAATGGGCTTTGTATCAAACAGTGGTGCATCATTATTAAAATTTTAAAAGCTTGGCAGAAACATCATTTTTCTATGAACTGATGAGCTGTTGTGTTATGCAGCAACTGTGAAAATATTTTTGACAGCAGAAAAAATGAGATCGATGTTTACTTGTCAGCTCCATATCAACTGGCCTTGTCTTTTGTTTAAATTATAATTTTATTGCCCTGCCCCTGGCTAGTGAGATCTGACTGGCAGTGCAGAGATTTCATTCCTGGGATTTTCAGGGGCAAGAGGAGTGATTAATCTTCTTTGTTTATAAAATATAAAACAAATAAAAAGCTTTCATTCCACACGCAGAGGATTGTAAGTGCTAGGTAGGAGTACAGACATGTTTCAGTTGCAAAGATGCCTTGTTATCTGTGCCAATCCCTCTGGGGTTTCAATGCAAAATTGCTTTCTTGGGCAGAATTTTGAAACTCAAGGCTGCTGGTGTTGGAGATGGATTAAAAGCGATTTAAAAAAACAAAAGAAACAATCCTAGATTATCAATCACTCCCTGGTGATAAGGAGATGAAAGGTACACAGAGAAATGTTAGCTAATCAAAGTTTGCAAGAGGTGACAAAGATTAAGGCTGTAGCCTATGTGAATCTGACTGTGGCCTAAATTCCTCCAGTTACACTTGCATGCAAAATGTCGAAACTGTACCATATGCTTTGAATGTGCCATTTTATTATAGAGAACTGTCATTTAGAATGATGCTTGACAAGTTCTTAGAAAGCAATTATATCATATTTGTAAATCACACTATATCCACACATGCTGTTGCTTACAGTATCTAGCCAATGTAGCATGCAGAGGACATTGTTGAAGCCCATAAATGCATATCAAATGGTAAAATCAAGTAGCTGTTTTATTTTTGATGTTGTTTTATTCCCCCTTTTATGATGTTTTCAATCATTCTCATTGGTTCTTATAGAAATTACTCAAATACAGTCTTTTAAAAGTATTTGTTTAAGTGTTTTAAGGTGCTTTCACTTGAGTTGAGGAGCTGAACTTCAGTAGTAGATGCCTGCCATAGATACAGTATATGTAATTTTAGATCAGTCCATGTCTTTATGGAAAAGCCAGCACCCTCTAGTAATAGTTTCCTTTTGTTTGTCCAGCAATACAGTGCTTTGCAATAGATTGTGTTGGTGCTTAGTAATATATCAACAAATACCTGATACAAAGGAAAAATGAACCTGTTAGATGAAGTAATTGCAAAATAGTGAACAATAAATCACCCCGTAAAACAGAAGCCTCTGCATGTACACCACTTGAAATTGAATTACCTTGCAAATAGTTTTGAATGATACAAATAAAAACATTTCAAATGATGTCTGTACCACTTTTATCAACATGCTGTATTTCAGGCATTCCAATATGAGGTCTTTAAGCACTGAGTATGCACTGTTAAAAGCATAATTAGTATTTCATTGTTTTGTTAACATATTATTATTACTCAGTCTAAATCAAAACAAGCTATTCAAAGATATGCCTCTCAAGAAAGAAAACTCAACATCTGTGTAACCTATGGAAAACAAAGACATGATATCCAAAAACAGGCTCTCACTGAAGTGTTTTCATTCATCCCTATCAAAATGAGATCTTCGATGACCTTATCATGAGTAGAAGACAAGCAAACACATACAAAAAGGGGGTGGGGGGGCATTTTAACAGAGTTGTCCCCTCCCAGCGTCGCGTAACCCTCATTAAGGTTAAGTAGAAGTATATTTAAATGAGAGTTAAGCAAACACTCCAGTGAGTGACTGGCCTCCAAGTCCTTTTAATGCCTATTTTTGTCAGACAAAATTTTTTTGCAGAGGAGAAGGGAGGGGGTAGTGGCAGAAGGGAAGAAAAAGGCAGGCTCTATTGACTCCTGAATAGGGAAGATAAAGGGGACCACATGGGAAACGTCGGCAGAATGGAGAGAGCAAGAGCCCTGTTCCTCGTTCCTATTTTCTTTTTTTTTTTTTTTGCCAGTCCTATTCAGTCCCCACTGCTTTGGCCGTTGAGTGAGCTTAGGTTCCTTTCAGAATCACTGGATCAGGTTAAATCCCCATTCAAGCCCTCATCAGCTGTGCCTAGGTCTGAACAAAGGGCTAGGCCGTATAATTAATGGTCTCCGTGGCGACCCTGCGCCCTGCATTTACCTCAGCTATTCCAAACCTCTTTACAAGTGCACATAGTTATTATGTGTAATATTTACTCCCTTTGATATTCCTACTGGTCATTGTGACGAGAATGCACCCCCCCCCCAACTTTTTTACTACAACGATTTATTCGGTTAATATCTTAAATATCCTTTTGGGAAGGCTAAAAGAAAAAGAAAAAAAAGAACTACATTTTAATTCTTACCACCTACAAAACCTTCCTTATTATAACTAAAAACATATCAGAACACCTTTAAGTTTATCCTAGTTTGCTTATGTCAAACAAGTCCTGCCATTTGCATCATTTGTGAAGTTACATTCCAGTGAATACAGTAAGAACTCTGCATTTTGAAGCAAAAAGTTAAACAAACAAATAGCTTCAATATTTAAAAAAAACAGCTGGTTATGTACAAAAATAAAGATACTATAATACAAAGTGGGCCTTTTTTATTTAAGTTTCAGTGATGAAGTTTAAAAACCAATTGTGTTGCCCCACGGAAACACAGTGAAAGTTGGCGAGAAACTAAGTTTCCGACTGAAACCAATACCAAGCAAACAGCACCATCTGTGGGACAACCTAAAATCTCAAAAACAAAAGAGATAAATAACTTGTTGAGACTAAAAGCTGGGTGCTTCCTGATAAAATACATTTTACATCAACAAAATAAACAAAGCAAAACAAAAATGTCTTGCATTTAACTTTATTTGCAATGTTATTCAGTGCTATTTATATTTTGCAAGTGTTTTTAAATGTTCCTAAATTATATCATTGAAGTTGCCAAAAATATGTGAAAAACAATACCTTGCTATCTGTTTAAGAAAATAAAATTAGGATCTGTATATCATTTATTTTATAGTGTAGTAAGGGGGTTCCTAGCAATGGGTGCTAGACGACGCCCTGGCTGCTTGTTGGGATGGGCGGCTGGGCGGGTGGGAGGATGTGCCCCCTTCCTGGACAGGAGGCTGATCTCCTCTCTCAGAGCTTGTATCTCTTGGGCCTGCAGCTCCACCAGCTGGATCAGCCGCTGCCTGTCCTTTACCTCCTCCTGCCGCTTCCCCTGGAACTCCGCGGCCTGAAAATCAGCAGCAATTTCAGGTTCAAATACTGGACGTTTTATTTATTTATTTATTTATTTATTTATATGGTTATTTAGGAGAGTACCAATTAATGCTGTGATATTTACTTTTTTACATATTAAATATACTACTCTCAGTACTAGCATGTTTTAATTGAAACTTATGTAATTTTTTATTGTACTGTGTAACTTGTCCCCACTCAAAAATGACAATCATATTCACTAGGGGTAAATGCTTGTGAATGTGATCCTTAGTCTCAGTGAGTAAACTTCCCAGTTATCATTTTATATACGAAAGGTAGCTGTGATTATTTTTAATCTCTTCTAACGTTCTTGTTTTGCTTTTATTTTCATTTTCTGCAAATAATTCATTTATTTAGTTTCTAATTTTCCATGTAAATCTTGCAAAAAGCGCAAGCTATGAAAGCATACCATTTTCTTTTGACGTGTGTCCAGGTTGGTTTCAAGCTCCTTCTTCTGATTCAGCAGCTCGTTCATTTGCACTAGTTTCTGGGTGTTCAAGCGAGTGACCTCTTTCAGGCGATCCTTAACCTCCCATATCTTATGCTGGATTTTTATGAGAACAAATTTTTAAAAAAAAACCATTTTCAGTTCAGATTTGTTTATTTTAGTACTCAATCATCTCATTGTTTTGTGTCAGGATCTTATTATGTCCAGATCAACTGCCGAGTCAGCCAATCACAGCCTTATCCGGTCGACTAGAGCTCAGACACAGCATCTTTCAACAACAACAAACGGACACACGGACAGTTCAGTAATATTGCTCTATTCAGATATCTGGCACTGTTCAGATCAACTATAAGTAGCTCTGACAAGTAAAAAAGTTATTTGTCTAATTATGTGTGTGATCCTTTATGAACATTTTTGGGACTATTTTCCTAAAACGTTTCTCAGCGGAAGGGTACCCGACTAATCATTACAAGTTCAAGGTAAATGTAGGTTTTAAAGTGAAAATCATGAGAATTGTGTTTTCTAATAGTGATAGTGCCCTCTCGATGAAGGCTCCACCATGTGTTAGCTGACCTTGACTTTCGTTAGTGCCTTCACCTTCAACTCAACTTCCACAAGGTAGAGCCTTCACCGATGGGCAATATCGCTTAAATAGAGTCATTGGATGTTCAGTCACTGACTTAAAAGCGTTTAACCTAAACTAGAAATTCCCATTTACCGAAATGAAAGTTATCTATTATCATTAAAAGCATTTACCTCCCACAGTTTTAAGTCTCTGGAGAACTCTTCTTCGTTGATTCTGGCCTTCAATTTCAACTCCTCCAAGTTCTTGTTCATTGTGATAGTTTTTAGGGCCTCCAAGTCCACCACTTTGCCAAACTTCGCCATCATCAGCTGCTTGCACTTCCCTCCAGCACTACAGTGTCATAGGTACAAAACAAAAAATAATAGATATTGTTCTCCACAATAGAGACTGCTCAATGCATTTTTAAATACAAAAACTGCATTGTGATTAGAGCCTGATGCATGTTAAAATATAGTGAGAAGTGCTGACTCTGGATCTTAGCTTCCATGTCCCTCCTGTCTCGGATGAGCTGGACGTGTTGCTGCCTGGCCAGTTTGTAGAGGTGCCTCTGCTCTGACTTCTCAAGCTGCAGCTCCTGGATCCTCTGCTGCAGGGATACCAGTGCCTGATTTGTGAAGACCAGTGCTGAGGACAGATCGCCAGGGACTGTACCGTTGGACACAAACTCGATCTGTAACGCCAACCAACAAACAATAAAGCTGTAAGTAACACCCAGCCAGTGGTAATCATACCAGAGTTTCAATGGGTAAGACTGCTGTCATGGCAAATCTTTACCAGAATTTTTAACAGCATACCTGATGCAGTCTCAGTGGCACAACGACATTCAGCTCATTCAGTTTCTGTTGTTTCTCTCTTTGAAATAACTCAAGATCGCCCTCTGCTGTTTTCAGACTTGATTGAACAATTTTCACCTGGCAAAATATTAACATCAGGGATGTGGAATAATGAAATCAGCTCTTTTAAATCAGTTTGATACCTTTAGAATGTTTCAGTGTTATTTTGCATACTTTTTTGGTGAGCGAATCATTCTCCTTCCTCAGGTTATCTGCTATTTTCTTCTCCTCAACCAAAACCTCTTCAATGTCAAGACGTTTCTCTCAAGTTGGATGGTGTTTTCAAAGAGGGCTGGATCACAGTCTACAAGTATAGGAAATGTTTTGTATACAAACAGTCTAGGTTATAATCTCTATGTGGAACATTAAAATGCAATTATAACTATACACTTTCAATCATACTGTATATTACTCTTCATATTACTAAATTATGTTTGTTTATTTGAGAATTGCACCAGTATTACTGAAATTAATACTGAGCTGTGGCAGGTTGGCTGCACTTCAGAGTTGGTGTAGGAGCGCAGCACTGAGCTTACTTACGCGTGGACAGACACTGTCATCGAAAGTGCACCACTTTCTGATCCTGAATCATCTTCATTGCTGTCCCATGCTGACTCTTCATCTGATTCTTCACCACTTTCCTCCTCTTCCTCTGTGGGAAAAGAGACAAATATACATAACTGGGCCCAAAAAAGTCAATGAAGTTTTGCATACTTCTTTAGAAAATAGAGATTTTACTAACTTGATTGGCCCAAACTATTTTCAATTGTATCTGGATTTGGCTAGGCATACTAGTATTACTACACTATAAAACTATGTAAAAACTACAATATATACAACAACAGACTGTCCCCTGAAATACTGTGGGTCCTTCTTTCTGGGGATGAATCTTCTGATTCAGATCATTGCTTTAGACAGCAGAGACACTTAATTGGGCTGAGATTAAAAACTCTTTGGCTGCTGTGTATAATAACTAAATCTTCATAAGATCCATATTTATGCACAATTTTCTGCATGTATGTAAGACCGTGTATGTTGTATATTGTGCTCCTATAGTATATTACTTTGTCTAAAACACCAGAAATTATAAAATATATATAACTACAACCCACACTCATATACTCCTAACATTTGTAAACAGGTTGTGTGCCACTATCTGACAATTACGGTATATGGCAGAGAGAGAAGGGGACACACCTTCATCTCCTTTTTCTCCTTCTTCTTCACTCGCTTGATTTTCTTCTTGAAGACTTTAGTGAGAAAGTCTGCAAACTTGTTGTTTTCTCCAAGGGAGACATGGAAAGTACTGTGCAAGGTTTTCTCTCGTTCCTGCAGTTTGGCAATGTCTCGCTTCTTAGCCTCCAACTGCTGCAGACATTCCTCTGCCTTGTCCTGAACCGTTAAAAAAATAAAACAAACAGCACAAATTAAATTATGGTTAAGCCAGTAATTTAAAAGTATATATAAGTACTATCTTCCTAAAAAGAAAATAATGCTCTTCAGTCCTATAAACCATAGGATACAGGGCCTAGGTATGAATGTCTTTCTGTAATGTGATTGTTTTGCAAGTCAACCCCGTCTCATTTTGAGTGTCTGACCTGAATCTCCAGCTGCTCCTCGATGCGGCTGTTGACCTTCTCCAACAGAGAGTTCTCTCTCTTCTCAAACTCCTTCAGCAGCAGCAGCTCCTCAAAGAGCGTGACATGCCGCAGGTCTGCCATTTTAACGGTGATATCTGCCTTCAGCTTGTGGTGGCGCAACAGCCGCAGCTCTGCATCAAAGTTCTTGATGAGATCCTTAATCTGACATGAGAAGAGAAGGAACAAAACATAAAGAACCACTAACACCACCACAGCACCCTACCTCTAAACTCTGTGGAATGGATTTACTTCCTCAGTATCCTAGAACACAAATACTATGCTCCAACAAGTATTGGGGCAGATAAATACATGCAGAAAGACAGTGGTAGGACATTTATTACCTTTTTCTCCCCTTCATTGCCTTGCCTATTAAATAACTCTGCATTTCTAAACAGATCGTCAAATGTCCTTTTATATGATTTCAGCTCCAATGAAGGCTGGTTCTTATCAGACCTTTGTAGGACAGTTTCACTGAAGTGTGTCTGTGAATTTTGCTTAATATTGCATGGTTCTGAAGGAAATAATGTTTACCTCCAGTAATCAAAGTACAAGAACATCAGCTTCTTGGAGCAGGACTACTAAGGATGACATTTTATTCAAAAGACTAACACTGGTTTTGCCGAACTGAACCCGGCATACATTGGTGACATTAAACTGTACTGTAATTCTAAATGTGTTTATTATCCTAATGTAATAATGAATTCCCATTAGACACTAAAAGCAATAGCATTCTGTCTTATTTCACAACATTTTCAGGGCATGGATATACAGTAACATGAGTTTACTGTCATTTCTTACCTTTTTCAGCAGACTGTCTTGAAGGTAGAGGTTTTAATCTCCCCTGCCTGTATCACTTCCAACTCTAGTTCTGAAAGTGGCGTCTCTTGCTGGCAAGCTTGGCTGGAATCGGAACAGGCTGTGTCTGCCCTTTCAGAGTATTTACTGGGGATATCATGTCCCGCTCTTCCCTGGTTCTTCCAATCCCCTGCTGAATCCTCCAAACCCCTGCTCTCCTTTATTGGCCTGTTTTGCTTTGGTGGAAAGTTCTTGCTTATACATGAGCAGCGTCTCTGTGGTGTATTGCCTCTTCTTCTCTGGTGTTTCCTCTGGATGAATTCTGGGCACTTGTGGAACAGGCAGTCGTTTAGAAGGGTTTATCTTGGCATGCACTGCCTTTAGCTCGTTCACATGGCTGCGGATCTTCTCGATTGATTCAATTTTAAAATTTCGAAGGTCAAGGATTTTTCTGTTCATCTCAGATTTTAGCTCATGTGTCTAAATAGAAATGAATTGAATAGAGATATCTAAGAGATTATTGTTACTCCATCCCCAACTGTAAATGACTTCTTAAGTCTACAAGTAGGTTTCCATTATGACACCTCAATGATCCAATTAGATGCATTAATAATAATAATAATAATAATAATAATAATAATAATTATTATTATTATTATTATTATTATTATTATTATTATTATTATTATTGGATGCGGGTTAGAGAGTAAGCTGTATATTAAATAGTTTGTTTCCCAAACCTGTTTTTCCAAGATAACAAGCTGCATTCTCTTTTTCTCAGTGTTGATACGCTGATGCTCAGGCACAGTGAAGTCCTTTGCAGTCTTTAGTTTGAAATCCCCCATGTGTTCACGAGCCTCTTTAATAGCCATCACATCCATCGGGTCCTCGTAGTTCTCATCTGGCTTCCTGGCATATCTGCAAATTGATTGTTGTGTTTACACAGATTAGGTGACATCATCACTAATCATTTTTAAGTGCAATCTTAAAAATGATTTTGGCCATGTTATTTTAGTAAAAACTTTCAATAATCTTGATTACTTGATTATTTATATATATTAGGTAAATGAGATTCTAGGACACCCTTTGTGTAATAAAACTACTCACAGCTGCTCCCACTCTCGCTTCCTCTTCTCCACCTTGGCCTTAGCTTTCTCTGCTTTCTCAAAGTTTATTTTTAGTTTTTCAGCCTGTCGACTTCCAAGTTTGATTTGCGCACCTGGTTTCTGAAGCAAGCCCTCCTTCTTCAGTCCATCTCCCTGGTCCACATCATCTGAAAGAGAAGCACATGGCTAGGGATATATTTTGTATTCATAACAAGATTTTGTTATAGCATTTTCAGTTGAAAGGCTATTAGATTTGTTTTCATTGTGGATTTTCAACACAGTTTTTTAGAGGTAAATTGTTTTCTCTACTGGCACTGGGGGTTTTGTTAAGGGGACACCATTGATTGGTAAATATATAAATGTGTAGTTAAAGATATTGCTTTAAGAAATATTTTTACAGAATGGTAATGCTTTTGAAATTGCAAAACACTCAATGTCGGAATAATGGATAGCTTAGCAGGGTGGACCATATGTTTTCTTTAGAAATTATCATGAAAGGCTGTTATTTGTCTAAAGAAATATAGTATAACAGAAATACAATTTGCTGTATTATAATAAATCAGCAAAATAAACTGTTAAAATGTCATTTAAGCCTCTTTTTCTTTTTAATAATAACCAAATGTTCAGATGCATAGATTACTGACAATTATCACCCATAACATCCTTAATTACAATATATACTTGCCGACTGCATCTTTGCTGCCGTCTTTCCAGGACTCTCCTG
Organism: Acipenser oxyrinchus oxyrinchus; assembly: GCA_030684275.1. Taxonomy (NCBI): domain Eukaryota; kingdom Metazoa; phylum Chordata; class Actinopteri; order Acipenseriformes; family Acipenseridae; genus Acipenser; species Acipenser oxyrinchus. The sequence goes on along the minus strand of JAGXEW010000090.1, from coordinate 487,300 downwards.
CTTTGCTCTTCCTGCGATCATTCCCTTCCGGGCCTTTCTTCCCGATCCTTTGCTTCAGCGTGTGGTATTTCTTCGACAGAGCCAGGAGCCGGTAAGTAGATACTTTGTGTTCACTTTCAAAAGCGCTCACCACAACTGTGTCAGACTCCAAAGAGTCCCAGAACCTGCACAAAGCGCACATTCATGTTTTATATATTGAAAGAAATACCTGTAGTACTTTTTCCTAAATTACCAATAATTATTTTTTATTGTCATGGTGAGTTTTTAGGGTGCTCATTAAGAAAAATGGGGATTCTATGTACTGATCTTGTCTGTCTTCCGTCCATCAGTCATGGTAAGCATGATAATTGCCTTTACCCCTTCCTCTAACTTAAGCAAGGCTAGTTCTGCCAGATTTTAAACAAGTTCTAAAATAATTTTTAGACCAAATGTATTAAGTATTTAAAATGTATTCTTGTCCGGTCCATTGAAAAATATGTATATCCATACAATGAAAAGTCTAGCAAGTCAAAGCCTACCTATTAATAAATTACACAAAACCCTGGCTGTCTATATTGTACCATGTCAATTGTGCTGCTAGGAATGCAGAATAAAGCAATGATGTACGAAAAAAAGTGGCAGTTATTGCACATAGACTATTCTATTATCTATTATTGTTTGTCTTCATTAGATGAGCCAACTAGAAAAAATATTGTTTAAAATGTTATTGAAAGTGACATCCCGGTGTACATTAGTTTGTGATTCTGCATGTTTTACCTTGCCTGTAGTTTCGCTAGCCCAATTCTGCACTTCTCTTGCTCCCACGCTAGCTCTTTGCAGACCAGGCGGATTCTCTGAGCTGTCAGCCTTTCTGTCTCCTCTCGAATCCGGGGGTCCAACTCAAACTCCTATATATCACAGGATGAGAATGAAGCTGAATGTGTATCACACAAATAAAGACACATCCACGGATCCATGTACACAAAAAAATACATGACACAGCTACACATTTATGCACTGATTCTATTTTAAATGAACTGCTACCTGATCAGTTGTGATATTCCACCGACATCAATTGGATCTGAGGAATCACTAAATTCTTCTGGATTGATTTTCTTTAAAAAACTGTGCCAGGCATACTTGTATAATTCAGATTTTGCTGCTTTTTCAGAAGTCTAATATGTAACTGTAATCTAAAAGACAAAACCTACAGCTCTGTCAAGCCGCACATGTTCAGGAAGCTTTTTGTTCTTCAGCAGCAGCTGTTTAAAATCATTCTGCAGCTCGATAAGCTTCTTTCGTTTGCTGGCTTTTTCTCCTCTGCCTCTTTCAGCATCTTGTCCATTTCAGTTTTCTGCTTGGCGGTCTCAATGCTAAACAGAAAAGAAATAGGGCAAACTTTCTATTGTCTTCTTTTTATTTATTAAAAAAAAAAAAAAAATTATATATTTTGGCTCTGGAAGTTGGCTCTTTTGAGCAAAGACTCTACATACCTGTATGCATTGGGATCCACAATATCATCTGCAGCCTTCTCTTTCTCAAGATTAATCTGTGATAGACAATAATCAAAAACATTATAAGTAACAATAGCCAGAGTTCTGATATATGAGTTTATATTATAAATAAGTGCAGAAAAGCTACAAAAAAATGTAGACTGGTCCAAATATTTTTTTAATGTGCCATCAACCTTTGCATCAAAAATGCTTTGTAAGATAACATTTAACAATCCAAACTATTATAAAATATTTTGTTAATGTATTTATTACTATTTGACTCATTGTTATATTTATTTTTCTGTCCTAGTTATAGTCCCCCTGTTTGCTCACCCTTGGAGAAGGAACCTTTGCCCTTCTGTTCTCTATGGTTTTACTAATGTCCTCCTGCGGAAGGAGGCTGAAAACAAAGATGTTGCCGTCTTCTCCAGTGGTCAAAACAAACTGGTCATCGTAGCTGCTATGGATGTTCTGGATGTGTCCATACTGGTTATCGTGGACACTCAGTACCCAGAAACCCTGCATGGAGCTTAGATTTGGGTCGTTTGTTTGCATGGTGTAGACCCTCACTTTACCACTCTGCATCCCACACAACAGCAGCTGCCCATTGAAGCTGCAAAAAAGACAGACAGTCACATGGGGAATTAGACAGTGGCATTTTTTTTCTATGTCCCTGGGAGGCATATCCTTGCTGAAGAATAAGAAGAACCAATTGTCCTATTGTGAGAAAGTTATGTATTTTAGTCTTGGGCTGTTTGGAGGCTGTCTGTCTGATTGTCTGTATGTCATGCTTATATTTTTCCAAATATAAATCGACAAAACCATTTATCCAAATGTGATGAAACTTGCATACAGTGGATATAGAACACGGTGATCTACTTTTTCATATTACTAATAACCTTGCTGGAGATAAAAGGGTATTTTGCTTCATAGAATACTATTCTAAAAGCATGCTTGAATACAAAATCACAGAGGTAAGCCTTAAATGTTTTGAAAGTCGCTTTAAAAAAGTGAAATATTGTGAATGAATACAATACACCCACCTGAAGCGCATGTTTCTGATGGCATCATTTTCAGAATCCTGAATTGGTATGAAACCGAAAGGTTGGTCCTCTCTCTTAGAAGGGTCAGTTTCAGGGCCTTGCTGCTCAGAGAACCTACAGTGATACAAGAACCCGGAATCATAGTCCCCCTACATGGAGAAAGAAAAGAGTGAAATAGTCAACAGCAGTAGTGTTGTGAAAATGTGGGTTAGGTTTAAAGGAGAAGCTTCATAAAGATGTACAGTAATAACAGTACTCAGGAAGTATTAAATAGCAGTACTGCTAACTAGTACTATTGTATTTACAACATTCTGTGTCTCTAGACACAGCTCGTCTCTAGCTCTTTGTTTTGGGACCTTGCATTTTACTTCATTGTCTTGTTTTACATCCCTCAAAAACAAACTTTATTTAGACTATAGTGATCACAAAAGCGCTGTGATAAGGCAAACAAGAAGGAATCCATCACAATTTTGGGACATATTCAGTATTGGTAACTACTGTATGAGAAAATCAGCAGGAGTACAAAAAAGCCACGTTATTTATAACACCTTTAAATAACGTGAAGATCTGGGATGACTTTGTTATTATGTAAACGTATACAAGTCTAGCAGTTATGAAATGGATTGGTGCTGTACCAAAGAGAGCCAGAATTCCCCTGGACTGGAGTAAAAGCCACAGTAAATGGGGCTGGGCTTCTCTGGGATGTAGAGAGCTGGCAGCTCTTCTTCCTCAAGCTCAGGCTCCTCTTGCAGTTCCTCCTCTGTGATCTCCAGGCCCAGGTCCCTCTTCCTCTTCAGCTTGGCCTCCTTTTCCTTCAGCATCTGCGCCTTCACCTTCTGCCGTCGCTCAATCTCTGCATTTCTCTGCAGAACAGAGAAGCACATACATGTTTTTAAATATAAAACTACCATTTAGTTGTATAACATTCTCTATGTTGGTAATGTAGGTTCTGCTAATAAACAAGCCTAAACATAAACAAAATAAAAATGACAAGCTTATGAGAACATGCCCTGGGTGGTTCAAGCTAATTTATAACATTGTGTGACAGCAAAAGCCCATAAACACATAACTGAATGGCAGACATTTAGTGGATGTCTTGATTGCTGATTGTTGATTGCTGATAGTTACCTTGATCTTAGATTTGATGCTGCGAAAGTGGAAGTGCCGACTGTAGGTGTTTCGATCTCAAATGTGACGTCTGTGATCTGCTTCTCAGGATCAGGGGCCTGGACCTCCACAACATGTCCATTTAAACAGAGGATCAATAAGGTGTTCTTCTCCTAAACCCAGTAGAGCATAGGGCTCAGTTAGTAAAACCAACCTGTATAAATAACTTCTAGCAAATAAATAAATATATAAACTTAGTTCCTACATTACAAAAACTGCCGTCTACTGATCACATATACAAAATCATTCATGGATTGCCATAGTTTACCCCTCACCACTGCCGTGCTCTCTGACTTTGGAACTGAAATGTTACTTCTCCTTAGCTTTCAAACTGAATAAAAGCAGGACAGTGTTAACAAGATGAGTACATTTCAATTGGGGTACCCAGCCGAAGATGTAATGAAAAGAAGAACAAAAGAATAATTTAAATTCTAATTTAAATAAAAAGTAAATATTAGAAAAGGACGTACATAAGAAGATGGAGACCACTCCAGTGCCTGCACGGTCCAGGTACCCTGATAAACCCGATGGGTTCATAATTGTCTCCGACAGTGAAGAAGAATACAGTATTGTCCGAGCTCTGAAAAAAGAACATGCAGGCACATACATGTAATAAGTGTAAGGTTACAGTGAAATGCATTCTGAAACTTCTATAGCTGGTAAAATAAAAATAAAGTTTGGTGGTGCAAAATCACGATGAAGAGTGTGACAGTCAGTTAAATAGTTAAATGAAATATATAATTTACATTTTAGCAATACTTAACATAAGTCATGGTAGATATTGTACTTTGTAGAACACTGATTCTATCTATGTAACAGTTTAAATGTAGTTGCATTATAGTCATAGGCGTGGACAAAGTGGGTACTTTTATCTAAATTTAGGAGCAACAATTTATTTGGCTAAAAATGCTGCCTAATAGTTAAAAGAAATGAGTTGTTTAAATGTGTATGCACAACAACAGTACACAGAACAAATCAATAAATAAATACCCCACTGCATTGTCACTCGCCAATGATAGAAGGATGATTGGTGATACACATATCTACCTTTTATGCAATAAAATATTGTGAAAACCAAGAACATATAACCATGAATGTTTGTAAGAATTGCATTTAGGTTTTCACGTCAATTAAACTCTGCATATCTGACCCGAAATCCCTGTCGATGTCAACAAAGATCGGCGCACTGTCTCATTGTAAAACTCTGCATTGGAACCCAACAGAAATACATGCCGCTTACATCATTACATGACATAGACATGCTTATCAGCATTTATTTTCAGCAATGTAAATCTGTGTGTTTAATGACATTGAGGGCTTAAAAATAGTTTTGCCTGCTGCATAGAAGTAGAATTGACATTCCCAACCCCCACCCCCAGAAATAATAATAATAATAATAATAATAAAGTCAATAAAGACTACGGGTCTCAAAATGTGACTAGCAATCCAGGTAGTTGACGGGTGCAGTAACAGTGACTTACCCCAGTAGCCATCATCTCCCCATTCCTTTCATAAGCAATGGCAGTGACAGGAGCAGTGTGAGGTTTGAAGGCTTGTTTTAGACGGATTTCGGCATCTCCAATGTTGGTGCGGCCAGCCACTAGAGTCAGGCCTTTAGGACTGTAAACCTCTAAAATACGTACAACTCCATCCTCAAACCCAACAGCAATCAGACCTCCCTTTGGGTTTACCTTAATAAAAAAATGCATAGAAGACAATGCATATCATAAACATACCATTACAAGAAAAACATTAACTATATTTATTCATAAGAATGAGCTGGAACTTACTCAATTTCAAAGGCTCAATTCATAAAGCATGCATATGTGCTACAATGTACCGGAGTTTGGAAACAGAAACTGAAGTCATGAAGTTATTGCCTGCTGATGCTGGTGTAAAATACAAATTGCACTCTTTTTTTATTTAAATGCTAGTCTCCAAATGTATTGTGGTTGGCTAATGAAAAAACTTGTCTTATCATGGTTGAGCACACTATCTTAAACTCACCACACGTGGCGCCCAAGTAAGTGTTGTTCCTCCTTGTTTGAATCGGATATCTGTCAAGTCCTTTTTAGCAATGAAGTCAAAGATTCTCACCGAACCTAAAAGCACAAAAGCTTATTGTACTTTCACTATATGTTCTTTATAAGCTGGTAAAAGACAGTGAGGGGATTTACCTTAAAATGACTGTGCAGGAAGGAGGGTGTGGGGTATGTTCTATGCATACTAAAATAGTAGCATTATAGGTTTAAATTACATTATTAGAAAATGATAAGAGGCAGTTAACATGGGTGTCAGTATGCATGATAATAAAAGGTTGTTAAGTGTGAATCAGGGGTCAGAATTCATCTTTCTCTTACGGTCCAGAGCAGTGGTAGCCATCAGATGCGTGGTCAGAGAGACGTCCATTCCCTGGATCTTTCCAGAGTGAAATGAAAATAGACATTCTGGATCTTGAGTCTGTAAAAAATAAAATTGAAACCAAAAGTGTCACATGACATTCATGTCAAAAACAACATGCTATGACATAAAAGCAAAATTAAAGTGTAAGCATAAATCTTCAATATGTAAAAGTCTCTTGCTTTTAATGCTTTTCTATAATAAATTGCACAGCAGGATATTTGCTGGGATTTCGTCTTGGGAATTATCCTAAAAGTGACAATTGAAAAATATTTTTGGTTACATGCAGTCCATCTCACTTGTGTATTTTCTTGTCAAGAATTGCTCGACAGTATTTATTGCTTCTAAAAAAAATAAAAAAATAAAATAACTTACAATATTTGAAAAGGAAAGATCAAGTTTCCAAATTCCTCCATTAGCATCCTAGAAGAGAACAATAGATGAAGTACTTCATGAACATATATTGTCAGCTAACATATCTACACAGAAGTGTTTGTTAGAATAGGGCAATTGATGATCTAAGTATACTGCCCAGTATCAATTGACATAATTTAGTTTTCCATAGACAAATCAAATAATTAAAGGGGAACAGTGTTTAGATCTGCTGCTGTTCTTTTCATCACTAGATCAATAAAAAGATGAACAAACTCATAAGAATAACCTACTTGAGCAAACCATATGACTGAGTCTGGGTCACACGATTTAACCATGGAATAGAGGTTAACATTCTTATCAACCACCATTTCATTCATGGGTTCAATCTCAAAGAGTCCACTGTCATCCACTGAATCAGCAGCGTCGATGCCCTCAAAGTCCCACACCTGATGAATGTAAAACAAGAATTAATGAGCAAAATGCTTTTGTTTACTTTTGTGTTTACTGTTTTGGAGCACATTTTTCTCCTTTAAAAGTGACACATACATTTTACCAAATAAAAAGTGTAGACAAAAGCTTCAAAAGTAAATTCCTCACTTACCCTGATGCCCCCATCAGCTCCGATGGTGATCAGCTCTCCTTCATCCAGCACAAACTGGTGGATGGGGCCACTGTGGCAGGGTTTACCTCCCTTCCTGCAGATCTCCACCTTGATCAGCCCTCCATCCCAGAGCAGCATGTTCCCCCACTCTGAGCCTGACACAACCTAGCACAGGTAAAACCACGCTGTTAAAGTTACTCTTTTAACTGTGGTTCCTTTAAATAATTATAACATGGTACTCCCTACTATCTTGTAAAGCATTATTTCATCTATTTATTTAAATACTGTTGGACCGTTTGATTTAATGGCCACAAAATGAGAAAGTATATTTGTACCCTTTCAAAACATTTAAAACATCTAAAAGTTCTAATAACAGTTAGTTAGAATAAATGGGCCATATGTACAGTATAAAGATGAAATATTATGTTTTTATCTTTTAATTTTGTATTATTTACCTTTTTGAGACCTTTCAAGTGTCCCCAATTTGAAGTCTACAGAGTTTCATGAACTTTCTCCTTTATTTTGCAACATGTTTAGTTTCTTCAAAATGAAAAGGAATTTTAGATAGTAAGATTGAGGCAGGGCAGTCATGTTACATACTTTAGTGAATTGGTTTCCAAAGCATGAACCTGGAAAGGACTGAAAAGACCAAGCATGGTAATGTACAAACCTTCCCATCTGGCAGTTCTACATATCCTTCGATGTCTGTCAGTGCTGTTTTACCAAACCGTCCAAGCATACCCTGGAGTTTGAGGCCAGTAAAGGTTCTCGCCATCTTCCAAAATCTATACAGAAGACAATGTAACAATCAAATACTAATAGCAATATTAAAAGAGCTAACATTGGAATAGTAATCACATTTCAAATAAATTACCTTCACTCAAGACATTCATTTAAACTACAGCATAGGGAGAGAATTTACAAAATCTTAAACACAGTTTTGAACACGTTTGCTACTTCACATACTTGATGTGACCAGCCCCAGATGTAGTGAGCTGCCCTTCGTTGTCCGAGGAGAAGGTGACTCGAAAGACATCCTGGGAGAAGGCTTTGGACCTCAGCATGACCTGCTCCTGTTTCCAGTCCCACACTGTCAGCATGAAGTCCGGGCTGCTCCCCACACTGGCCAACAGAGTTCCAGAGCTATTAAAATCCACAAAACTGTACACTTCCTCTGTTCCACCTAGGCACAGAATATGAAAACAAATATAAAACCTTACTGTTGAACAATAAAAAAAAAAAGGTAAATACATTTTTTCATTTTAAAATAATTATGTCTCATCTGGAATGGAAAATTATTTTGCTGCTTTTTAGATTAACCCACCTCTCAGTATTCTGTAGGGGCGCAGGGAAGGATATTCATAGATGATAATGTTTGGTTTCACACCATTTTCTGCAACTACAAAGTACTTTTTACTGGGGTGTACCTAGAAAGATGCAAGAAAAAAATTAAATAAAAGATCGAACAGTCAAGTGACAAGGATTTTATTATTGCTAGAAGGCTTGTTTTAGTCAAATCTCAGCATTGTTTTACAGAACATGCAAATGGAAGTGATACAGAAGATATGAGCATGTCCACATCTCTTTTTTTACAATATAAAACACAGAAACCATGTAATAAGATTATACTTTACCATTAGAGTGCCGATTCCTCTACCACTGCTGCTGCTCCTCAGGTATTTCTGTGACTTAGTCTTTATATCCAGAATAACCACCAGGTTTCCTGCAGCAAACATCAGAGAGCAGTCATCCAGGAGTTGTAGGTTGGCTCTCTTAGTACAGTCATAGCCAAAAGAATGACTAGAATTAAGACTGTTAAAGAAAACTGAACATTTTCATAAACTAGAATGGCTATTTCTATCATAGTAACAGAGTATGACAATTATTATTATTATTATTATTATTTGTTTATTTAGCAGGCGCTTTATCCAAGGCGACTTACAGAGACTAGGGTGTGTGAACTATGCATCAGCTGCAGAGTCACTTACAATTACATCTCACCCGAAAGACGGAGCACAAGGAGGTTAAGTGACTTGCTCAGGGTCACACAATGAGTCAGTGACTGAGGTGGGATATGAACCGGGGACCTTCTGGTTATAAGTCCGTTTCTTTAACCACTGGACCACACAGCCTCCTGTGTGGTCCAATTCAGACAATTCAGACAATTCAGACTCCTTTTCACATCCACCACTAGAGATTAAATTGATATGCTTCTAATAGAAGGATACGTTAGATGAAGCAGGTTTGAAGGTATTTCTGAATCAGGGGATACAAAAGGCTTGGAGCAGATGTCTTCATATTCATAGTAAAAGTCTTCTGGGATTTTGTCCTGCGCCTCTTTGTCCTTTTTATCTTCCTCTTTGTTGTCTTCTCCTGCTTCTTTTCTTGGTTTCTCCTCCTCAGCCTGGTGTGGACCTTCTGCAATCACTTTGTTGTGAATACAGTATGTTACTTATTCATACCACATCAGGACAAGCCATTTTTGACACATAGTTGAGAAAGTAAGATCCAAATAATTGTATACTTCTACATATCTGAATAAGGCTTTATGCCATTGGAAAAACATTCCATTACTTCAAATATCCATCTTAAAACTAAAAAAACTATAAACTACTCATACAGTAACTTAGACAGCTATTTAATTTCATATTCTAATATAACATTGCTTTTAGATTTAGGTAGCTATCCAAAACAGGGCATGTATATAGCATACAGTTCATCTCCCCAAGACCTGACAGGTGTCAATATCGTGACCTACAGTACATCAACAGCAAGTGGAATAGAATCTTCTAATAAATCCAGTGGAGGATAAAATGAGACATACCAGCCTCCTGCTGCTGCTGCTGTGTGCTTTCAGACTCTGGTCTGTCTGGACCCTGGGCACTGACGTCATGTTGCTCTGTTGTCGTTTCACTGTCTCCGGTTGATGCTTCACCATCAGTTTTGATCACTTCTTCTGTTTTGGTGTCTTATGAAAATCACAAGATACTGTAATTAATAATTATTGAAACACAATTTGGAAACAGTAACCTTATGTTGTTTTGTCATGGTTCCTGGTTCTTGACCTTATATTGTGATTGTTGTTTTTTTTGTTTGTTTGTTTTGTTTTGGCTCCTCCAGCTTTGTAGTATAGTAAAAATCGAAAGGCTTTAAGTATTATTGCACAAATCATGAAAAGGTAAATTAAACAACATTTTAGATGAAAACCCTAATATTGCAAAGTGTTCTAAACAGTTGAATGATAAAGTATTCCTGCAGCATTTCAATATTAGCAATTTCACTGCAACTCTTTTGATGTTAACAGGATGTTAACAATGAAAAGTAAAACGACAGGTACGTGCAATATTAATTTGAAATCAGATCGCCTACATGTAAAAATGGATTCGATGGATTCACATTTTTTTACATGAAAATATGGTGTCTCAGATCAGTAATTTCAAATGACGTAGCACTACTGGATTTACTATGCACTGTAGTTTATTTACAGTAATAATTATGTGTAGCACGCACGCAGGGCACAGCGCTTGAGCCATATTCCTTTTCTGTTTATATTGTAACACCTAGGCCCTACTAAATCTTACAATTCTTTGGAATGGCTGTACAGATTCACAATTTAACTAGGATTACGTTTTAATTATGTCACTGCCACCCATATAGTTTTTTTATTTTTTATTTAAGTAAAAAACAAGAACACAAGTTTCTGCACTTATTCACGCTAACATCTCATAAAATAAAAACACCACTATTTATCAAAATGGTTGTTTCATTGTAAATGTACTTGTTAAAAGACAAAATAAAAATGTAATCCAGGGATTTGTTTTATTCATTTATTTATGTCCTACCGAATGTATTGTATTTTATAACTGCTCTTATCTGTAATGTGATACGTTGTAATGTGATATTTTGCAACAACTGTAAGTCTGCTAAGAAATAAATAATAATAATAATAATAATAATAATAATAATAATAATAATAATAATAATAATAATAATTTGTAAACAATATTTTGTCATTTTTTGTTGCAAAAATTTAACCACAGCATAATGTGTAGGCCAATCTATTTTTTATATAACATAATAATCTGAGAAAGGAAACTGTAAAGATGACTAATAGTTCTAAAATGTAATGTATGTTGTCCTAGCACCGGTAAAACTGGAGAAATTCAGTTATTAAGGCTTTACTTAATAAAGAACCGCATTGGAACACTTTATAAAGGATATTAACATTATATTCTACCAAATTATACAATCCTAATTATTATTTTTTACCTTTTCTTCAGCACTTTCTTTCCCCTGCGCTTCTAAGGAGTCCATCTTCGTTTACTACCGTTGCTAGGTAACAGTTACTCGGTTCAGCCAGATAAATCATGGGGACGCGCTGTGGATTATGGTAGTTGTAGTTCTTAAGGTGTGACGACTCTAGATCTGTATAATTAAGAAATCCGTAGCCCCCCATTACAAACAAAAGACTATTGATTTGATTTACGTTTCTTAGTTATATAGCTGTGCATTTTATATTCTGATGTGTAACTGCCCCAGTAATAACAGTGATGTTATTTACGTGTATGCTTCATTTTTTATTTATTTGTACTGTGGTTCAAGTCGTGCATAAATCATTCGCCAAGCAGGTAGCATTTACAGATTGTTCAGTGTGAAAACAACTGTGTTTAGAACTACCAATTTGTCACTCACCTGCTTAGGAAAAAAAAACTGCTAATAAATAATATTTTGTTACATGCAGAAGCACGTCTTGGTTCGTGGTTATTTGTATTTCTGTGATTTATTCCACTGTTGAATAAATTAAAATAGGACTGAGCATTTTACTTTAACTTCCAAAGTACTTTTGCGACTGCAAACTAGCATCTGAAAGGAAAAGCAAGGAAGGAAGTAGTAGGAAATGCACCATGCACCAACTTCCTATTTAAAAAAAAATTCTAAACGTATTTATAATTCACAGTTACACTTGTGAATTACCACTGCTTGTACAGGATACGCTGTTTTATGAACAAAACTGTATTTAAAAACAAAACAAAACAAGCAAACCCAATGTTATTGTCATGGTGGTATTGTTTTAGTTGTCCAGCAATAAACCAGGAAGTGTGGCGACGTGGAGGTACTTTACATTGAAAACAAATACAGCAATTCCGTCCATGCACATAGAGTGCCACTCCTGACAGCTCGCGGGGAGGAGGAAAACATGGAACAGGAATTATTTGGATTAATGCCACGCACTTGCTTATAAAAAAAAAACACTCTGGATACTAACTACAAGCATGTGAGTATTCGTTTTATTGCCATCATTTTATATTTCAAATGCATTGTATTAATTTAGAATAGCTGTACAATATCCAAACTAATTCCAACAAATAGACGCGTTTTAGTCGATATATTGTTTCTCAGTAATGTAGGCAGTGTTAGTATGTTTCGTGGATCATGCTCGGTAGTAGATTAGACTTTTTTGGTATATATATATATATATATATATATATATATATATATATATATATATATATATATATATATATATATATATAACTAAACACGCCAGTATCGGCAATGCAGCTGTTATAAACCGACTGGATGCGTATTTGAACTATATTTAATCATACCCTGAACGCAACCTCGAGTACGTTTTCTTGTTGTTGTTGTTTAATATAAATAGTTCTCATTCCCCACCGAAGCTGAACCCCTTTCAAATGTCAGCTGCGGTTTTTTCCAAATCAAACCAGGTAAAGTTGTAGAAATCTGTTCCCTTTCTCTAAACTGAAAGCCAATACAATTTAAATCTTTCTTAATCAGTAAAAACCTTTCCCGGCCACTTGATAAATTCCTAATCCTAACCTCTGATGTTTACGTTTAGAGTTTTTAATATAACTACCCATCTCCCTTTCTCTAAACTGATGGGCAATACAATGTTTAACATCTGTTTCATTTTCACCCTAGCTGGGGTGATTTGATCAATTTCTTTACTTTAGTGGAAATGTTACTTGTGCATTCAAGATATGGCATTAATTTAGTCCACTTTCATTTCTATTGCATAACCGAAATTATACTTATGAACTTGCTTGCCACCGGTAATAGCTGTTTCAAACTTTTTTTGCCTGTTTTTCAGCTGTAAAAGCTTGATTCAGAAGTCTTAGCATGATGGCATCCCCACCAGAAATGAACAAAACTAAAGGTAAACCTATTACTGTTTTATTTATTTATTTATTTTATATATAGTATTATCCCCACTAGGACTGAACAAAAATGGTGACCAAAGGTGGAGAAAAACTGTTAAACAAATATGCCAGTTATCCTGTGGAACATAGTACTGTGTATTGCATTGATTGCAATAGCGTACTGTAACATTCTACCATACTGTTCAGTTAGGATTGAAAACATAATAAAGGCGAATGCCATGTGTTGCAGTTTGTATGCCATAGTATTTATCTCGGTTAACTCCAATTATTTTCTGGGCAGTGTTTTTAAAGTGAGTAATTTCCAATAAATCATATAGCCACACCTTATTTGCAGGGAAGTATTTGAGAATAGACGGAAATAATTAAAGATGTGTCATATATTATTATTATTTGTTTATTTAGCAGGCGCCTTTATCCAAGGCGACTTACAGAGACTAGGGTGTGTGAACTATGCATCAGCTGCAGAGTCACTTACAACTACGTCTCACCTGAAAGACGGAGCACAAGGAGGTTAAGTGACTTGCTCAGGGTCACACAATGAGTCAGTGGCTGAAGTGGGATTTGAACCGGGGACCTCCTGGTTACAAGCCCTTTTCTTTAACCACTGGACCACACAGCCTCCCATATATATATAATATTTTGGAGCTCCCTATTTATTTGTCTCATCTTCAATGTGCTGGTAGATGAGGGGTGGAGCCCTGAAGAAACACATCCAGAACTGGCAGGACCTGCTGGTGGAGGCTCTGTACAACATCGCACCACTGCTGGATCACATGATCGCCATGCACGTCCTCACGCAGGGAGAACTACTTTGAAGTGCAGGCTGAGAAGACGCCCCAGAACAAAGCCAGGAAGCTGCTGGAAGTGGTGCAGCACCAGATGGACGAGGAGAAAGCACTTCACTTCATTGAGTGTTTGAAGAAGTGCAAGGAACACTACCCTCGACTGAAGGACTGGCTGACAACAGATGCAGGTACATTTGTGTTTAAGTTGCAGTGTAAATGACCCATGTACTCACTAGGGTCGTTCAAGCAAAATGTTCTAGGAGTGTACTTGCATAAACAGTACCATTTCCCATTCCCATCCACTCTATGTTCGAGTGTAGTTGTATACATTAATAATACATTTTGGGAATAAAATATGCATTATTTCTTAGGTTCAGTAATATATCCTTATGTTTTTATTTATTTTCTTTTCTATAGGAATCAAGCGTGGACCAACAGGTATGTTTGTATTTAAATCTCATATAAAAGTATTGATTGTGTGGGGGCTCCCAAGTGGCTTCGGTAAAGGCTCCCACGTGGAGTGCTGGAGGCCCTATAGCCTGAATGTCACCGGTTCGAGTCCAGGCTAATCCACTGCCAACCGTGGATAAGAGCTCTCAAGGGGCGGAGCACAATTGGCCAAGCGTCGCCCGGTGGGGAGGGCTTAGGTCAGCCAAGTGTCCTCGGCTCACTGAGCACCAGCGACCCCTGTGGACTGGCGGGCGCCTGCGGCTTTGCCTGTAAGCTGCCCAGAGCTGTGTTGTCCTCCAACGCTGTAGCTCTGAGGTGGCTGCATGGTGGGCCTGCAGAGTGAAAAGAAGCGGTCGGCTGATGGCACAAGCTTTGGAGGACAGCGTGTGTTCGTCTTCGCCACTCCCGAGTCAGCGCGGGGGTGGTAGCAGTGAGCTGAGCCTAAAATAATTGGCTATTTCAAATTGGGAGAAAAACAGGGTAAAAAATGAATTGGCGACTTCTAAATTATATAAAAAAAGTATTGATTGTGTAACTAAACTGTGCTTTCACATACAATGTTTTAAAAACATGCCATACTTCTACTTCATAGTTTCTGGGTTTTCTTAATATTATCTCCCACAGAGGATGCATGTGGGGGATATATCGGAAGCGTTAGTGAGTACATGAGGCACACGAGAGTTCTACATCACATCTAGAGAATTGCTTATCAAATGGTAATGAATCTTGCATAGGGAATTCTTTATTTGAACAGAGTGGGGAGCTGTATCTTCTACAGATCTTATTATGGTTTGAAGAACAGGTTCTGTGTGTAGTGTGTTGTATCACCAGTAGGGGTGTAGTGCTACACTCATTTCACAATATGAATCACGATATGCATCGCGATACATGTGATAGTCCTGATGAGCTACTTATGAAACACACGGTTTCTTCATTCAAGAACCACTTTCGCTGAACTTCAGTGAGCTGCGTTGTGCTTTTGGTCTCATCATGGTACAAACAATGCACACTTCAATTGCAGTACGATATATCATGTAAAGAAAGTATCACGATTCATCGATACACACGTAAAGGTTACAGCCCGGATCACTGCTGTTCCTCCACAGAACAGAAGCTCCGGAAGCAGATGAGCGAGCTGTGCCTTCGTCTCGGACACCTCGTCACCCCGATCTCCATGAGGCTCTTCTCTGGCGGGATCCTCTCCCAGTTCGAGCTGGAGCAGGTGCAGGCCAGCAACACCCCCTTCCTCCAGAACAAGACCCTCCTCAGCCTCTGCCTGGCCAAGGGGGAGAAGACCTGCCTGAGCTTCTACCAGGCCTTCCACAGTGAGGACAGCATGCTGGCCAAGGATATTGACGGTAGGAGAACAGATCTCTTCACTCGTGCCTCCTTTTGTTGCATGTGACAAAGTTTGTATTATTTTTATTTAGTTGTATTTATTAGTGCGTTTATTATTTGTGAGCATACTTGCTGTGAAAAATCATTTATCTATTTTTTTTAAATGTATTATTATTATTATTATTATTATTATTATTATTATTATTATTATTATTATTATTATTATTATTATTATTATTATTTCCATAGAGTGTTCATCACCCTCATCTTTAAAAAACTGGGATTGCACATTTAATCCTGTCCAATCAGGTAAGTGCAAATAAATAACCTTTGGGGGGTTGCGAGGGTTTACCAAACAACCAGACATCTAGATCAAAGAAGTTTTTAGAGAAATGGATGTATTGCTTCACGCATTACACTATGTTTAAATATGGCAGTCTGGTTCTAGGTAGTGATACAATATAGTGAATAAACTATTCTGTGACTCAGAAAGGCTTCTTCCTGTATATTGAGAAAATAAACACAAATGCCATCCTCCTTGTATTGCTGGTTTGTGTTTGCAGAAGCAGGTCTCCTAGCACCTACAGGCAGTCTGGACTTTTCAGTTGGACATCCTGTCCCTGGTAAGACATGGTTAATAGTGAAGTTTGTATCCACAGAGCTGTAAAAGGGGTCTCTGTATCTGCTGAGACAGAGGTTTGAAATGCTGCTCCGGTGTCTGTGTCTCATTTACAGTCACAGATATTGCAATATAACAAGCTGGGGTAGCTGCTCACCCTGGTGTTAAACAGGCTGCTCACCCTGGTGTTAAACAAACCCCTCCTTTTAAAGCCTGCCTTTTAAAATCCCGTAATAATCTAAGAACTTGACCTGGAAGTACTGACTCTTATCCTTATCCTAGATGTAAAAACAAAATGAACAGTACTTCTTATTGCATACAGTAGAAAGCAACTTTGCACCAAATTAGTTTTAAGGGTGCTTGGTGCAATATACTGTCCCGCATGGGTGTTTATACTGTGTATTTTGTTTTTGTAGTAGTAAGCAGACCATTTGAATCACTGCCACCTTTAACAACAGCGAGTGTGGCGTCCTTATCCAGCTTCTCAACAGCAGTGGAGGAAACACACCCACTTTCTGCACGTATGTAGTATATTGAACAAATCCACTTGTTTTTATGACGTCTTGTTTGCAGTCAGATTGTCCAGTTTTAAAATTCTCAGCCACGAAGCCTCTCTATCACACCACAGAGATATACATACTGTATACATGTGTCAGTATGTCTTTGATAGAAGGTTGTGTGTTGATTTGGAAGATCCTGGCACTGACCTGCCAGAACCTGGACCACAAGGTGTGTTTCCCTGAAATTGAACACGATTTTAAACCTCAATATGACGGGCTGATGTTTTAATTTTAAATGAATTGACCAGTTCGGTACACCTTTTCACCAATTCTTTCATGTTTCATGACAGAGCTCCAGGATTTGACCCTGAAAATGGAATATGGGGAGAGATTGAGCTTCGTCCAGAAGAGAAAGGTTGGTTTCCTCTTTATTGACATGTTCTTGAATGAACTGTTTGAAAGAAAGATTCGGTTTACACATGCATCATGCAGTGAGTCATTCCAAGCTTTAGTAAGGGGGCTAGACAACTGCTTCTCAGCGCTACTGTTGGTCTAAACAACGTTGCAGTTTCCATCCCGCATTCAAAGCAGAACAAGTAAGGGTTTTCAGTATACCAGCACAATATATTTAAGAATGCAGTACTACTTAAAGCCACAAATAAGATCAATTAAATCCTTACGGAAGGTACGATAATGCACTTTTTTTCCTTGCTTAGACCAGCACAATTAGTCAAAGTGGATATCTGTGGACGTTCAGCTTTCCACATGGCTAACTTGAGATGCTGTTTCTATTCGGTAGTTTAAAAACAAGTTTCTGGTAGATCCATTCAAAAAGCAGTTTTTGTATTTCTATTGTGTGTGCTTGCTATCCCTTGTTTATGTCTTGTGGCCCTGGCAGAGCTGATCAGGGGAAGTTACCCGGCTGCTGGGTCTGGAACTGGGCTCTGGAATGACCCTGAACCTGTGTGAGTTGGGCCTGGCGCTGGGCCTGCCTCGAGGTGTGGTCAGGGAGAGCCTGTTTGAGCTGGAGAGTGCAGGGGACCTGACTCAGCTTGCAGCCATCGTGCACTGCTTCATGGAGAAAACCCAGGACCAGAACCGACTCCTGCACAAGATAGGCGCCTGCAACACCAAGAGTGCGTCTTTTAACCAAAAAATATATGTACCTTGTTCATATATAATGTAACAAGCAGTTGATTTAGGCATTTTTAAAGATAGCCAATAACATTTTAACACTGCTTCTAACCTTCTTGGGTTTGTTGTGAAGAGTTGCCAGTAAATACGTATTTCAGTTGCAGAGGCCACACAGGGAGAGTTTTTACTTATAATTGCGATATAAATTTACTCGCACAGTGCCAGCAAACATTTTATACAGTCAGCACTTTCGGATAGCCATTATCCAGATACACGTCAGTCGCGTTTTACCGCCCTTGTATTAAGAATAAAATCAATCCCCATCATATATATGTAACACATTAATGCACTTGCCCATCACACGTGATTTCCGATTCCGTCACCAGTTTTCTGATACAAAGCCCATCTCTTCAATGTTACAATTTATCTGAATATTCCGTCACAGCCCGCATGTCTCTAATGCCAAATCAGTCTGTCTTATATTGTGGAGTTTCACAAAATAAAAAATCAACATGCCCTTTTAATACCAAATTTTCTAAATCTGTAGTTAGGATATACTAACTCTTAAGGTAAGATGGGCATGGCAGTTACTTCTATAAAGTGAAAAAGAGAGGCTCATAATAGCAGCTATGTGTTAAAGGGTAAGCAGATGTCCACATACAGTTGTGGACAGAATGTCAGTGTGTGGCACATGTAGAGTAAGTTGACTGTTGCACCTCTTGTGCAGGGCTGATGCTGTCAGAACGGGGAGACTCTTACTGGCTGCTTCAGGAGGTGACGGCAGATATAAACAGCAGTTTGAAGATGTCTTGCAGAAGTGCGGCACCTCTTCCACTTTGTCATGCGGGACTGCTTTGCGGAGGTGGAGGAGGACCCCTCGGGGGCATCCTGGACTGGCCCGCTGGCCACAGTGCGGCTGCTGAAGAAGAACGTCCTGGTGGACGGGCTGTGATACAGGAGCTGGAGGACTGCTGGGGTGAGGAGACAGCAGAGAGCTACCAGCAGAGCCTCCGCATTCTGGCCCAGCTCTTGAGAGACCTCTTCCCTCTCCTGGACTCTGTGGAGTTTGATGGAAACCTGCAAGGGGAGATCTACCGCTGCAAGCCACGGCGACTCCACAGGGTCACAAAGTTTAAAGGACTGCCACCCAGGATGATTTACAGGGTTCTCACTCGAAAAGGGGCTCACTCCGTGAGCAAGGATGCCACTGCCTCTGTAAGCAGAACTGCGGTTACAAGGCAGTATAAAGACATTGCCTCAAAGTGGCCAATCTGCTTGCTAAGGTTTCCACAGAGGGGAACAGTAAAGACCTCATGCAAGCTGAGATATCGGATATAATCCGGAGATTCAGTTAACCCTTTCCAAACCAGAGTTTACCTACGATTCCTTTGATGCTGGTATTAAGCTCAGGCTTCTTTAGCTGGTTGAGTTTGATCCCATCGCCTTGGATATCCCAGCCTTAATCACACTACACTGGAATACGGTCTCAATCCTTGCCAAGTACCTGAAGACCAGCGATAGGCACGCTTTCCAGTTCAACATTGAGTATGTCCGCATGCAGCAATGCTTGGCTTCCCTTCAAGGAATATGCAGCGTCCAGCGATCCAGTCACCATAGATAATGGGGTGGAAGAAGTATTTTGTTTCTTGACTTCAGGACCAGCTTTGTTTCTGGTTTGTCTGCATTGCAGGGGCTACAGAGATGGCAAATATTTTATGTGCAATGAGCCGCTCTGTTTCCAGGTATTCGGCCTGCCGGAAACTGCAATGCAAGAGGTGGAGAGCTTGGGAGGAAAGGTGTTGACTGTAGAAAAGGGAAAATGTGGCTCGGAGGATTGTCAGGAGGGTTTAAAACCAGACTGGAGGCAGTGAGTCAGAGCCACTCCACGCTGCTGCAGGAAGGCAGCTGCTGTTTTTTGGTCAAATCCTTCAGCACAGAGTGCGAGGTCAAGTTCACGTTCAAGAACAACAAAATCACAGCTACAGCAGAAAAGAACTCAGAAGTTGTATAAAGCCATGTTCTGTTACTGGATGAAAACAGAGAACGTTATTCCGTTATAAAAGCCCAAGTTTCTATTGACCTCTGGAAGCACGTCCAGATCCAAAAAGTGTTAATATACCTGTGATACTGTAAAAAAGTCTAACTTGACTCCACTGTCCACATATGGGACAACATTAAAAAATATAAACTTTTTGTTTAGTTTTTCTTATAAGTATTTTATATGTCAGGGTTGTACATTTATGTAGAATGAGTTTATCTATCATATCCAGGGGTTCATGAACAACACAGTGCAACAGTGTTACTTCTGTGTGGAGAGCAAAACTACTGTGAAATGTTTAAGGTCACTTCTTTGTCAATGATGAAGTTGCATTGACCCGCATTGTCTTGTTACACAGTTCGGGTCAACCTCATTCTGTCCTGTACCTCCGTGTGTATTAGATTTTCAAAAGCATAATCTGTTACTGGATAGTATAATGTACCAGAGAGTACCAGCCAAAGAGTATCATTGTCTTATGCAATGCTGCCCAAATAGTAATTTCTTGCACTTTATGAAATGCTATGAGTCTAAGTGTACTCTATATGAAATGTGTGTGTCCTACTGGAGTGTGTGTCCTCCTATCTAAACTTTCTGGTGCTTGGTTATTTTAAAATACGATCCTGCTTGATATTTTTATTAATATTGCTATTTAATATTAATATTGTATTCAGCATGTTTAAAGCTGTTTTGTATTCAATATTTCTTTATTTTGTTATTCATATTTTAAAAAGGCACATCTCATATTTATATATTTTAAAGTAAAAACAACAATAATAATGATGATGAACTGGAAACATTAAAAGGGGTGTTCATAAATGCAGAGCCGGTGCAAAATTTTAGAAACAGTAATAAATCTAAACCTTACGAAGGTGTGTACAGTGTCACTATTTTTTTTTGTTTGTGATTTCTTTGTATTTTATGTTGGTATATTTTTGTATAATGGTATACTATAGAATCCTTAAAAACATAAATAATTAAAAGGGTCAACAAGGTTAACCCTGGTCACTACTAAGCACAGCACGCAGACCAGAGACAGCTGGAAATTGAGTGCAGAGTGGTTAGTGGAGGAATGGGTTACCAAATAATCCCTAATGAAAACATTCAGTATAACATGGGTTAAAAACAAAACCAACAACTTAAAATAATGGCCTTTAATGCAAGTAAAAACAGTAAAATGACTATCAATTATGTTTTCTTTCAATGTTTCTTTAAACTGCATAAAACATCTCAACACTTAAAACTATAAAACAAAAACCCTTACCTATGAATACATAAAACTTACAAAAGGAAGCATATAAAAAAAATAACAAAATCTAATATAAAAATACTTTCAAGGAAATCCTCAACAAGCTTGATGACTTCATTAAGCCTCTTAAATTCTGAGCCTGCACTCCTCTCTTGAAGCTAGTCTTCTCTGCCTGGATGAGTAGACAATTTAATTGGACTATTCCGTTTAATGACTGAAGGCAGAAAGTCCATCCGATTTCTTTCTTTCAGGGACCATGTCACTATTTGCTGTTCATTTAACATGAGTGGACAAAGCAAACCACCCTTCTTCTTTTACTGTATCCACCTGCAATGAACGCAATAGAATTGTAAATGTTATTCTTTTAAATGGACAGTTGCATCTCATCAGGGTCTGTTTAAAAGCAGCTGTGTGTAAGTGGTGTTCATTACTGATATATCCCAAACACAAGTTGCATTGTATTTTATAAAACAAATGCCTACTTTTACTTGAGTTAAAATATTTGTTCCACATACTTTTGCCCTTGTGCTGACAGGCGTTGCTCTCCCATCACTTAATGGGGAACAGCTCCTAGTAGCCTCCCCTGCAGACCTAGAAAAGCAGAAAAAAAGAACAATACAGCCATAATGAAACAACGATCATGTATCGTGTATCATGGAACACTTTAACCCTTTGATCAGAATGCAGGAACCTGAATAAAACATCTGGAATTATTGTTTGTATTCCAGAACCCTGTGAAGTCTGTATACAATGTGCTTAGGCTGCATGAAAATACCCTTTGGTTGAAATGCAGCATATTCACCAGAAGACTCCAGAATAAGCAAGTAAAGAGATTTGAAATTAAAAGAAATTGATTAAAGCTGGAGAATAACTTGCCTTCTCCGCTGGTTCTACTGACAGAGGAAGAAGGGGTTGTCCAAGCAGAGGAGTCCATATCAGGCAGTGGGATGGACACCTCAATGGTCCTTCCTCCATTTCCTAAAAAATAAATAAATAAATAAATAAATATATATATATATATATATATATATATATATATATATATATATATATATATATATATATATATATATATATATATATATATATATATATATATATATATATATATATATATGCTACAATACTTCTGAGAATGCTTGCTGTGATAAATAAATAGCGGCCCTTTTATTTTAAACGTTTTCAAAGTGGGGGAAATCATTGAATAAAATGGAACCTAAATAAAGACTACGTCTACTGAAATGATGAAAAGAATGAAACTAAATATTGAAATTAGTTGAGCTGATCAAATGTACTGCTGTGTTTTTTAATCTCTTACCGGTGCTCCATCTGCCCTGTGCTGGGGGAATGGGAGAGACAGACGGTGAGGCCGCACCAGCAGCTTGCTTTTGCTGCTCAATCAGTTCCAGGAGTTTACTGCGTGCCTCGACACTCTGTCTGTTAAGCTCCGCTATACGCTGCTCCACACTGCCTGGGGATGAAGAAGGTAGAGGGCTCTACAGAAAAAGAATTGAAAAAATATCAAAAATATTACATCAAATCAAGAGTCTACCTCCCAAAATACTATTTTCTGTTCTCTTTTCATTTTCATTGTGCAGACTGGACTTTTCCTTTTAAAAGAAACATTAAAACATAAAATAAGTAATTAAAACAGCCAGCCAACATTTTTAATGCACATCAATTTCAGCCTAGGGATTGACTTTTGACAAAGCGCCGTTGTCATTTTGTTTGTTACAACAGGTAGTAAAAACAAACAAGTCTTCCAATTCCTTAGTTACTTGTTTGCATACTGTAGGTAATTTTCAGGCCAATTTTACAACAAAAATCTTAATCTTGCTTTTTTTGCACTGGGAAATACAGCACTTTATCTACCATTTGAAAATACCTTTCTGCTTATTGCATCAGTCCGGGATCTGTGACCGCTCCGGTCTTGTGGGTTCCAGTTGCTTGCTGCGAAGACTTCCCGGCCCCTCTGGCTGAGCCCTGAACTGACCCAGCTGGGCTTTAATAATGGAGTTCTGCGGGTCAGCTCTGCAATGTGGCTCATCAGCATCTCCTGTTTCTTCTCATCAGCGGATAAACTTCCTGGTTTCTGCTTGACAGCCTGAAACACTGTGACACTGTGCTGGCTTCCCTGGGTTTTGGAGGGAGGACTCGCCAGAGAGTCTGGTCTGTGGAGGCTAACCTTTTGGAGTGGGTTTGCCTGGGGTAGGCTGGTGAACGAGGACGCCATGCTGCACTCCTCCAACTCATCCTCTGGATTCCCACCCTTCCACTGCTGCATTTGAAGACGAGTCTCCCCAGGCCTCTCTGCTCCTCTGTTGGGGCCAGTTATTTGGATGTAGCTCCCCACCAGTGGGTTCATAGCTGGCATCAGGGTCTCTGGATACAATGTGATGTTGTTGGGTTTGCTGATGTTCAACCTTTGATTTTCTTGAAAGACGTTTCTTACAACTGAAGAAAATTCCAGAACATCCGTCACATTCAGATGTAGATTTAATTCTTTGTTACAAGTGTTCTCTCTATGAAAATCGACAACTTATAAAAACAATATTATCAGGGTGATAGTATTTAGCACAAATCAGGGCAATACTTATTCTGATCCAGTGCAGGTATCTAGAGGTGGAGTTTCAGGATACGTAAAAATGCTATGGTAACTTGATTGTCCTAAACACATTCAGCATAATAACTGACAGTATCCAATGCACTGTAAACATTTGTGCAGGTAAAGAAGATCTCCCACCTGCTTTTGTTGGTAGCTGTGTTTGGCTGTCCCTCTGTCGTGGTGGTGACAGTAACACTGCTGGCTGGAAGAGGCTTCGGGTAGAGGTTTGCCTGCTCCTGCCTTCACAGGGCTGTGAATATCCCTCTCTGGATAGTCACTTTCGAGCAGGGTCCAGCCTGTCCACTTCACAATAAGGCATTCCACGTGATGCTGGTCTATGCTCTGGAAAAAGAAAAAGCTGTTTAGTCTTTTTAATTAAAGCTACCGTATGTCCTGTGGAAGGCAAATGATCAATCATTTTTATTTACAAGCCCTTGAATTAAAATTGAGTTATTTAATTTCTATAAACATCAGCACCTTTTTTTCCTAATTTTTCATTTGAAAAGGTGGTAAGCATATTAAAATTGGCTCACTACTAAATAAGTAACTGGTTCAATGAAGTTCATACAACTTACAAAAAATATAGTTAGGGCTTCTGATTTTCGGTGTTTTACCCAGACTTTTCTACTCTCCTTTAAATGTAATTGATACCTGTTAAGCCATTAAGTGTATCTCAAACACAACGAGGTTTTTTGTGAAACAACTAAATCGAAAGTATTTTTAATTTAAAAGCACTTTATTAATGTAAACACAGTTACGCATAACAATTGTAAAAAAGTGTGTCCAGCATAAAATACTTTATTTTTCATTATAGCTTTAATAAAGATTAGTTCCTTATTAACAAGTTGCGACCTCGTTTGTAGGCTCTGCTTGTAAATTAAGAATGAAAGCGTGTCGATTTAAAAGCCCATTTAGTTGTTTAGCAGAAGCGTTTCTCAATTGTTGCATATACCTTGACTTCCAGCTGGAACGCTGCTGTTCACTGGCCTAGCACTGAATCCCTCGTTGTCTGTTCGCCCCGTCAACTCATTCAGCTCCTGCTTCAATGAGATCAGCTGTTCATCTGCGACAGTCATGTACTGCTGCAGCTTGGCCTGACCAGAAAAGAGATGCTCATAATATGTCACACCTGAGAAGGGCCTCACAGCCTGGAAAGTGTTACTGCACTCCTAACACTGCTGGGAGATGGCCAAGATACTGATATGGGTTCAGATTTGGGGGATTTTGTTTTTCATTTTATGAAGCAAATAGAGCCATGTTTCAAGTTCATTCTTCTCATGACGTGCATATTTACTATCAGAAAAAACAGATAAGTACCATGTGTGCAATGTAATGATATTCAATTAGCTTACCTGCAATTACCAGTGGCAGATACTATAGGCAGTCAATCATGCCCTGTACATTTTTTGCCAAAGATTGCCAAAAAAACACCCAATTACATTTTTATTGAACTAAAATATCTGTAGAAATGAAATACAACTACTTTTACATATTTGTTATAACACCTGATGCTACTGGATATCAAAGTGTATACTGAAGGGAATTTAGATTTTTAAAAGTCACACTTCAAGACATACCTGCATAGCTGCGTTCTCTTCTCTTATTGCAAGCACCTCTGCTGTCAGCACGTCAATAAGCGTGCGCTGCTCCTGCGACTCCTCCGCCAGTCTCTGCCTCGCCTCCGATTCACGATTCAGCTGGATCCCACTCTGTCCACAAAAAACAAACAGTCATCAAGGTGTTTGGTTAGTGAGTCTCCTGCCCCTTTCAAAACCTTTTCTGACACTATACAACCAACTGGTTCCACTAAAAACTGACATTTTTTGCAAACACCATGTTTTGCAGAAAGTAACAGATGCCCTTGTCCTATCAGAAGTATCCAGAACACATTAAAATGAGGGAAATCATTTTATGAAGTAAAAATGAGAAAGTCATGCAACTCTGAGAGTAGAAACCGAGTAGAACCCCCTAAACTAGAAACCATTCTAATTCGTAAAATATCTAAAGATTTTCAAATAAATGGTCAAAAGTATTTATTATTGTAACAACTTTATCTGTGGTTATGCACAATGTCTCGTTACCTCCTTGAGAAGGCGCACAAGTCTGCTAAGAGTTGACACCAGCGAGACTGAGAACCCCGTTAACCCCTGAGCTCTTGGCAGTGTTGTGCACTCGTTGACCTCTCTGCCTGTCTGCTGCTCGAAGTCCTGCAGATCCAGCTCCACCTCGCCCATCATGTGGTGCAGCAGCTCCAGACTCGACTGGTTCCCGCTCAGAGAGCCCAGTGCTGTGCTGTCCAACTCTGGAAGCTCAGCACGAGACCTTGAACTGGACGACGAATGTTTACTTTTTTTACCTGTAAACACACACGCAGAGAAACACATTTACCTGGATATGTGTTTGTAAAAGACTGGATATGTATTTGTAAAAGACTGCTTTGCAATCAGAGATACATCTAATTTTATAGGATTCCCAAAGGTACAAATAAACTCAGTATATTATTAGCGTTTATGACAATATTCTATTATTAGTTTATTTAGCAGACACCTTTATCCAAGGCGACTTACAGAGACTAGGGTGTGTGAACTATGCATTAGCTGCAGAATCACTTACAATTACATCTCCCCCAAAAGACGGAGCACAAGGAGGTTAAGCGACTTGCTCAGGGTCACACAATGAGTCAGTGGCTGAGGTGGGATTTGAACCGGGGACCTCCTGGTTACAAGCCCTTTTCTTTAACCACTGGACCACACAGCCTCCTAATATTCTGTGTGTTTCAGGTTGCCATTGTAAATGAGAATGTGTCTTCAATTGACTGTCCGGGATAAATGAACGATTTATCGGTTTATTATCCCATGATCATCATTTACTACTATTTCTGCACCCATGGATATTAGGCATGGTTAATAAAGCCACAACCATATCTTACCTTTGGACAATCATTTCTACTTTCACAAGCTCAGAACAACCCTGGTCAATAGAATTAGCTGCAGCCCCCCTATCATAGTACCAACCTCTCTTCTGATTTTTGGGGTCAGGGTTCAGGACCCGTCCAATCATTTTGGATGGCCGTGTAGACGAGGAGCCATTCAGTGGTGTGCAGCTCCCCTCTTCATTGTGACGCCTGGAGCGGACTCTCTTAACTGCAGTGGTGGCATTCAGCGCAGCTGGACCACACAAATAAAAACAGTTACATTCATAGTCTTCTGCATGGTTTATTATTACTTACCCATAAAAAAAAACTCCCCCATTGTCCCCAATAAAAAATAATGTTCTCTGGTAGTTCTTGGGATCCCTGGGAGTTGCACCAGTCTCTATGAGAAGTATGGTATAGTATTTAAAAGCAGCTCCACATAGGGTTTAGTCACTTAACCTACCCTCTTGGTTCCCCAAGGATGTAGCTGGCGTGTGAGGGGTGCAAGGTGTCTCAGGGGGGTTCTCGTTTGTGGGTCTCTCACACTGAGGAGCTTTCTCCTGTAAATAGCGACTGTACCTGGGGACAGAGATGGGCAGGGAATTAGAACTATCTAAACTGTAACAAATCACTCTAAATGTCTGCTATACACTATCCAAAGAGTATGCTGCTAAGAATGTGGAAACAGAAAACAGCAGATTGGATAGTCAGCAGGAAAGACAAGGAAGGATAAAAAAAAGGTTTTAACATAACAATTAAGCATAGATTTATGTAATTGTTTCAATTAGCTTCATATGCCTGGAGTAGGGCCGCATTCAATCTGTCTGTTCTACCTGCTCATGTCCATGTTGGAGTTGAAGGTAACCGAGTCAGACGCATCCACTTCATCCTCACTGCGTTCGGAGTCTCTGAGATACAGGCTTTCGTCTTCAACTTCATTCAGAGCCTGAATCGCACATCAAGAGGCAAAATCAGAGGTGCGCAGAAGAACAGATTGTAGTTTCATCATTATAAATGATTTAGTACATCCAACTTGCACTATTTCTGAATGTTTTGAGATTAGTTTCATCATGTGCATGGGACACAATCCCTTGACAAACATTTTGAAATGATCGGGGACTAAAACTTTAAAATTGTATGTACTGTTCTTTATAAAAGGAAATGTTGAAGATAATCAGTTATTACATAAAGATGAAAAGCAGTGTCTTCTTGCTCACAAAGTGGTCAGAAGAACGCACTGTACAGGGCCAATAGAACAAAGTATTATTATTATTATTATTATTATTATTATTATTATTATTATTATTATTTGTTTATTTAGCAGACGCCTTTATCCAAGGCGACTTACAGAGACTAGGGTGTGTGAACTTTGCATCAGCTGCAGAGTCACTTACAATTATGTCTCACCGAAAGACGGAGCACAAGGAGATAAGTGACTTGCTCAGGGTCACACAATGAGTCAGTGGCTGAGGTGGGATTTGAACCGGGGACCTCCTGGTTACAAGCCCTTTTCTTTAACCACTGGACCACAAAGTATAAAATTCCAAACCATTGATAACATTTGGCTCTGAGGGGCACATTACAGCAAGTTTAAAGCAGGTACAAACCCTGCAAAACAGTGAGGTAAGTTTTGTGTTTGCATTTACATATTTATCTGGGTTCTGTTCTTTTTAAAATGACATCTGAATGTTGGTATTTGTTTAAATTGATCAGTCAATCAAGACTCATGATGCAAATGCAGATACCTGAGAATCCATGACCGACTTCGCTGAGGATGGAGAGCTGGGTGGGCGGGTGTCGTTTCTGCACCACTGGCAGCACTGAGGAGTCAGGATCACAGTCTGGAGCCATGGTCACATTGGGGAAACCTAGGGACAGACAAGAAGGATAAAGGGGCTTGGCTTTATTGAGATACTGCAAGAAGAAAACTTTAAAAGTAAGCTATAACTGGACAAGCTTTAGCATCTGTAACCAATTTTATAAATGTAACAAGGTCAGGGGTTGGGGAGTATATTTAAGTGACGATTATGGGTTTAACAAAACACCAATGATAAGTATAACAATATGCAAGCTACAATATAACATGCATCACAACAACTTGATAAAACAACATGTTTAAGCACCTCTGTGGTCTCAACAGAGATCTCAAAATGATGTCTAATCTCCAAGTACACCACGATATAACTATTAACCCCTGTGTGAAATGACTTGCCAATATATAGAGATATAGAGCTACTAGAGGCAAAGAGTTGCAAGATGACAAGTTAATATTACACTCTGGTGTACTAGCTGTACTAAGAGACAATTTTCAGATTGTACTGAAGCCACAGAGAGCTTTAAACCTCTTGAGTTTTAAAGTCTCCAGGATGTGATTACTGAAATAGAAAATGGTATGTGAATCTAAAACGACAACAAGAATATGTTAGTAAATCTGATATTTTACTCCCATGCCAAGTTGCACTTCGGGCTTGCATTTGACTTTACATAGTGTAGTTAGCGAAGATCTTCTAAAAAAATGGACGTGCATACCCGTCTGTCTGTGTGGTGCATCTCCAAATATATCCTTCACCACAGCCATCGCCCGGTCTGACCTCTCCAACACATCCTGCATGTGGTACTGCTCAGACAAGACCTGGTAGTACACAAAACATTCTACTGGTTCTTATGCAAATATTTAAAAAAACAAACACTATTGATAAACTGGTGTATCTTGGTAGCTTTGCTGTATGTCACATGGTCTAATTGCTGCTACACTACTGGAGCGAGATTGAACTACAAAACACAAAGTCCTGATGTATGGAAATTGC
Source organism: Acipenser oxyrinchus oxyrinchus (assembly GCA_030684275.1). Lineage (NCBI taxonomy): Eukaryota > Metazoa > Chordata > Actinopteri > Acipenseriformes > Acipenseridae > Acipenser > Acipenser oxyrinchus. The sequence continues at coordinate 457,624 of JAGXEW010000090.1, read as the reverse complement.
AAGGCAATGGTAAGCTTGCAACCATTTCCAGGTAATCGACTGGGATGTATACTTGCAACAACTGGAATCAGAACAATGCTGCATATCATTACTATGCATTACACCCCCCACTGTACCTCTCTCATGATGGCCAGTTTCATTCTCTCCAGGGGATCTGGACTGTCCTGGCCTTGCTTCTTCAGTCTCCTCTGCAGCAGCTTCTCTCTCAGCTCCCACTGTGCAACCGCTTTGTTTTTGACTTATGCATCTCATGACGCTGTCTCTACAGAAAGAAAAGGGCATTATGAGATCAACGGCGGCTTGTGACAAGGGCAGACTTTCACTCATTTAACTTGCTGATCTTGGTCTAAACAACAGTCCTGCCCATAATCATGGCTGGGTTTTTCAATCAAGGCCCTATCAGATGAACTTATCCAGGAAAGGCACCCTCATCCTATTGTTCAGGGTTTTGGAAGAAACTTGGTCACTTATACCTCAAGGAACCTATAATATACATTCGGTGTACAAGTGTGTCAAAGCTGATATAGCTGTAAGAGGTGTTCAATGTCCTCATTTATAGCCAGTAGAACACAACAGAGAAGCTGGTTAGAAAGAGAAATGTCAGGTGTATAGGTGTATTTCTGTAGCGGTGTAGAGTGGTGTTTCAGATCTACCTACCAGTTCCTCTGGAGTTGCACGGTGTACACTCAGGTCATTAACAGTACTCTGTAAAAATAAGTAAAAAGAACACATTCTGTACAACAAATAACTTTTATTAAAAAGCAAAATAAACACAACATGCATGCTGTAAATTATATTTACAGGGATTGATAATGTTCTTTTTACACTTCATTTTTCACAGAGAGGGGAAATTACTTTTGATAATTGGATTTATCCAGAACACAGGCATGACTTGATCAACAATGGTCAGGACAATGGTCAAACATCTCACCCTACAGTCCACACAGCCAATGCTAATTCCTCCTACTGAGCCTCCAGCAACAGACTGGGCAACATTTATCAAGGTATTTAAACCACAATGCAATTCACAAACTTTTTTTGTTAAAGTACAATAAAGCTGATAATGCAATGTAATAAAACTAGTAATAAACAACTCGGAAGCAGAATTATCATTTAAGACCACATTGGTTTGAAATTTTCAGTTTTATATTCCTTTAACCAAACATGGTGTTAATTATATATGCTGACCACTTCCAGCCTTGTTTCATTTCTGACCAGTGGTAATGCTGTTTCCATGTTTTGCTTTAAGCTTTCTGAATGTCAAACAGAATATCTCTTGAATATAGTAGATGGCAAGCACCCTCACATGATGAACAGTTCACATATATATATATATATATATATATATACACTATACATATACATATACATATATATATATATATATATATATATATATATATATATATATATATATATATATACACACATATACATATACATATATATATATACATATATATATATATATATATATATATACAGTACTGTGCAAAAGTTTTAGGCAGGTGTGAAAAATGTTGCAAAGTAAGAATGCTTTCAAAAATAGACATGTTAATAGATTATATTTATCAATTAACTAAATGCAAAGTGAGTGAACAGAAGAAAAATCTAAATCAAATCCATATTTGGTGTGACCACCCTTTGCCTTCAAAACAGCATCAAGCATCAATTCTTCTAGGTACACTTGCACACAGTTTTTGAAGGAACTTCGGCAGGTAGGTTGGCCCAAACATCTTGGAGAACTAACCACAGTTCTTCTGTGGATTTAGGCAGCCTCAGTTGCTTCTCTCTCTTCATGTAATCACAGACAGACTCGATGATGTTGAGATCAGGGCTCTGTGGGGCCATACCATCACTTCCAGGACTCCTTGTTCTTCTTACGCTGAAGATAGTTCTTAATGACTTTCGCTGTATGTTTGGGGTCGTTATCATGCTGCAGAATAAATTTGGGGCCAATCAGATGCCTCCCTGATGGTATTGCATGATGGATAAGTATCTGCCTGTACTTCTCAGCATTGAGGAGACCATTAATTCTGACCAAATCCCCAACTCCATTTGCAGAAATGCAGCCCCAAACTTGCAAGGAACCTCCACCATGCTTCACTGTTGCCTGCAAACACTCATTCGTGTACCGCTCTCCAGCCCTTCACGAACAAACTGCCTTCTGCTACAGCCAAATATTTCAAATTTTGACTCATCAGTTCAGAGAACCTGTTGCCATTTTTCTGCACCCCAGTTCCTGTGTTTTCGGGCATAGTTGAGTCGCTTGGCCTTGTTTCCACGCCGGAGGTATGGCTTTTGGCCGCAAGTCTTCCATGAAGGCCACTTCTGACCAGACTTCTCCGGACAGTAGATGGGTGTACCAGGGTCCCACTGTTTTCTGCCAGTTCTGAGCTGATGGCACTGCTGGACATCTTCCGATTGCGAAGGGAAGTAAGCATGATGTGTCTTTCATCTGCTGCAGTAAGTTTCCTTGGCCGACCACTGCGTCTCACGGTCCTCAACGTTGCCCGTTTCTTTGTGCTTCTTCAAAGAGCTTGGACAGCACATCTGGAAACCCCTGTCTGCCTTGAAATTTCTGCCTGGGAGAGACCTTGCTGATGCAGTATAACTACCTTGTGTCTTGTTGCTGTGCTCAGTCTTGCCATGGTGTATGACTTTTGACAGTAAACTGTCTTCAGCAACCTCACCTTGTTAGCTGAGTTTGGCTGTTCCTCACCCAGTTTTATTCCTCCTACACAGCTGTTTCTGTTTCAGTTAATGATTGTGTTTCAACCTACATATTGAATTGATGATCATTAGCACCTGTTTGGTATAATTGTTTAATCATACACCTGACTATATGCCTACAAAATCCCTGACTTTGTGCAAGTGTACCTAGAAGAATTGATGCTGTTTTGAAGGCAAAGGGTGGTCACACCAAATATGGATTTGGTTTAGATTTTTCTTCTGTTCACTCACTTTGCATTTAGATAATTGATAAATATAATCTATTAACATGTCTATTTTTGAAAGCATTCTTACTTTACAGCATTTTTCACACCTGCCTAAAACTTTTGCACAGTACTGTATATATACACATATACACACACATATATATATACACATATACACACACATATATATATATATATACACATATACATATATATATATATATATATATATATATATATATATATATATATATATATATATATACACACATATACATATACATATATATATATATATATATATATATATATATATATATATATATATATATACACATATACACACACACACACACATACACATACACATACTCACAACCCATTCCTGCTTGGATGCTGGCTTCCTCTTCACCTTGACAGCCCTCTTCCCTACCCCGTGGGGTGGTAGGAACGGTTCACTTTGAGGAAGGACATCTGTAAAAAGCTGAAGATTGGAAAGCAAATGAATGAACTGCCCTGAGCCTGCAAAATCAGTAAGGCTAGATATAGTAAGACCACAACACTGTTCACTAAAGTCCTCCCTATTCTACAGTAAAATGTATCGATTTTTTCTTGTCAACTACTCAAAGTTTTACCTTTTACTGTTGCTGTGTAATTTTGATACAAGTCGAGAACGTTCAGTTTCGTGAAAACTCAAGGCAGTTAACGAGCTCATCGTTAGGGTGTAACTAACACAGGACATACGGACACGTCCACTACATACGGTCCACATTTTGAATGAAGACCCAATAATATAAACACCGTACATCATGGTTGCATTAACACACATTCCTGCGTTTAACTCGAAAAATGAAATGTCTTACCTGTCCGTTTATCCTTTTCAAATTATTGCGTCAATGTTGAACTGAGCCATGCATAAAATGCAGTTCTGTACAGAAAGAAACTCGACTTCTAATTACGCTGTTGTTGCCGTTTGCTTCAACTCTGCCGCTTCAGTATCTCCTGCACCCGCCAGTAGGTTAAACCGGGTTCATTTCCGCATGTTACCAGGACAACCGACGCTTAAAGTAGTTAGGGATTGTGGGAAATGTAGTTTTAAGTGTTTCGAATTCGAATACATTTCCACTGGTCGGTTGTATAAATTCACCAATGATTCCCAGGTTCACTTCCAGTGGAACGTGTTGTGTTGATATTGGCGAGAGTAAGCATGTTTGTGTTATCATGAAGCTGGCCTTGCTGATGTATCGGTTGGTTTACATTTACCAAATTGATTTAGAATTTTGCCTGACACTGCCTTCCTCTCTGAGAACAAAATAAGCACGCTCCAGCTTCTGTTTGCAGCAATGTAATTATTTATGTGTGACGCACACACAGGCACGTTGCACGTCCTCTAACACACAATGTATAACAACAAGTTCTTGTGTTGTATGTTTGTATAATTTCAAGATATATTTTCCATCAAAACATGCCCAGAAAGCGCAAATGCTGTTTACAATGTGTACGCTAAACGAATCACGATTGGTTATGTACAAAAATGGGCGTGTCAAAACAGAATAAATTAGAACGATGTCCAAGCTGTATAGAATCATGAATAGGCAATCTTTTCAATGAAAATGTTACAGTTCAGCTACACGAGGATATACATTTTATTGGCATAATTCTTTTTTTATTTAAGCAAAAAGATTTCGTTTTTAAAGAAGCGTTATATATATTTATATTTTATATTTTTTGGTTATTTTAAATAAATGAGACCATTATGTTATGTATTATGTAATTATTAGCGTGGAGACCTATTGTTGTCTTCAAACTGCTACTGCAAAGCAGAACCAAATAGGAGGGATGATTTTATGAATTGTCAAAGAATAGTACCTCCTTCTTGTTTTGATAAAAAAAAAAAAGATCTGTTTTTGCATCTGTGAATCATCGGCGCTGAAATCCAATCAACGAGAAAAAGAATATTTCTTACTGTCTGCCTCCTGGCTTTAAACCATCAATATTTTATTAGATTACATTGGGCAAGATAACAACATATAAGACGGTTTTGCACTGGAGAAGAAACCACATTACCAGAGCATGTGTTGATCGCTGATCACAGACAACAAAAAGCCAAGTAAATACACTGGTCAAGCATCAGCTGCGTTGTTCAGTTAGACAGCATACTGTACATTACTAGTGAATCTGTATTGTCACTGGGTAGTTTACTTGATGAAAAGGATCGTAAAAGAATGATTTTAAGAGCTACTGTCACGTCTAAAAACGGACTAGAAGAATAGCTGGGTTTTCTCCTGTGGGTTTCGTTTGGAAAGCGATGCTCGTGCTGTCAGTTTTGCATCGGAAATGTGAATGTTCGGGGATTCATAACACTGAAAACAAACCTACAGCATCCAAGGGAGCCGAATTCAACCGAGTCTACAGTGGCTATGTGAACCGGGGAGTGGAAGAAATCTATTCCTTTAATTACACCACGAAGCCAGAGAAGGTAAAAAAAAAGAACGATTTCAGTCATGATGCACTCTCAAATTCTAGTCGTTGTAATGAAATGAGCGTTCGTTAAAAGATAGCTATAATAGCAACGTGTATTGTGGAGCATTGATAAATATATTTAATGAATTTATTTTTATTTTGTTTTTTTAGATTTCAATTTTAGAATTTTTTTCCCCCAACTTAAATTATTAAACAAAAAATCTCTCTCTCTCTCTCTCTCTCTCTCTCTCTCTCTCTCTCTATATATATATATATTTTTTTTATTTTATGGGGGGGTATATCTTTTAAGTGTGTATGTTTTTGTGTGTTGACACTGTTTGTTGTGTTTTAGTTTAACGCAGGGAGTAGAGGACAGGGCCCTTTATCTTTTTCTCATAACCTTAATAACAGGCTATAACCCTGTAATAAAGGCCCTGTGGACCTCCAAACTGCCAACGAGTAAGCTAAAGAGGGGATTCGATACAAATATATACTGTACTACAACTTATATGAAATATTACTGTAGGCCTACCTGCACTGCTGTCTTTGTTATATTTATACCATTTTTAAAATCATGTTTCTTTTGCCACAAATTACTTTTTCATCATTTGCCTGCCGTTACTTATTGAAATACCACCTGCAGCTCTGACTGTAACCTAGAGCCTTTCTCATGAAACCTGGTTCTGTCAGGTGACCAGCACAGCCTGGGTCTCAGGGATATGGCTGCATTGTTTGTTGTGGTAATACTAATGTCTATACCCAACGGTTTCCCAATGGCAACATCATTAGACATTTAGCTACTGAAAACCCCTGTTTCTGAATAGCTAGCAAGGAGCTTTACTTTGCATTCATAAACCTTTAGTAATGTGCTAGTGCATGCATATACTGAAACTGAAGGAGGGATCTATGAAAAGACCTAGGAGTTTATGTTGACTCAGAAATGTCTTCATCTAGACAATGTGGGGAAGCTATAAAAAGGCCAACAAAATGATCAGATATATTGTGAGAAGTGTTGAATTTAAATCAAGGGAAGTAATGTTAAAACTTTACAATGCGTTAGTAAGACCTCACCTAGAATATTGTGTTCAGTTCTGGTCACCTTGTTACAAAAGGATATTGCTGCTCTAGAAAGAGTGCAAAGAAGAGCAACCAGAATTATCCCAGGTTTAAAAGGCATGTCGTATGCAGACAGGCTAAAAGAATTTAATCTATTCAGTCTTGAACAAAGAAGACTACGTGGTGATCTGATTCAAGCATTCAAAATCCTAAAAGGTATAGCCAATGTTGACCCAGGGACTTTTTGACCTGAAAAGAAACAAGGACCAGGGGTCACAAATGGAGATTAGATAAAGGGCATTCAGAACATAAAATAGGAGGCACTTTTTACACAAAGAATTGTAAGGGTCTGGAACCAACTCCCCAGTAATGTTGTTGAAGCTGACCCCTGGGATCCTTCAAGAAGCTGCTTGATGAGATTCTGGGATCAATAAGCTACTAACAACCAAACGAGCAAGATGGGCTGAATGGCCTCCTCTCATTTGTAAACTTTCTTATGTTCTTATATGCTTTTACCACATCAATGCATTATGAACACATCCCTCTGCTATGTACAGCTTTCCTTTATGGCTTTATTATAAGGACGACATCATACAACCACCGCCACCCTGAGCCTAGCTTAATGATAACCCAAGGCTGACATCCTTTGACTCGATCTCAAGCCCAGTCTACCGTAATACATGAATTGAACCCCATTTTCCAATGTGTTCTACTGGGACAGCATTCCTGACAACCACAAAGAAAAGGATTTCCAGCAATGTTTCCCTGTCTAATACTGTGCCTGTATTCAGTGTGTGTGTTACAATATCGTTGCAAGATAGATGTACATGATCACCCATTAGCTCAATCCAGTACCTCTTCTAAATAAATGTTAATGTCCATACTGTTATATCTGCTGTGTGGTCATTGTCCAATCCACCACTCCACTGCCTGGCCCCTAATGTACTGCTGGGTCCCCTGGGTCCTTCATGCAGAATATGCAAAAGAAGCATGCCCTAAGAACGGGCAATATTGACCAACTCACAAAGCCCTGATTGTCACTGGTCATAGTATCCACCAGGTCTGGGAATCAGATCATAGTTTTAATTGATTATCTGATTTGTATTTTAAACAGAAGAATCTAAAACATTTGCTGTGCATTTTACAGTACCAAGCACAGGCACATGGTAAAGAATCATGATAAAGCATGGGAAATGCATAGTACTATATTAGCATGAAAGCCCAATTAAAGAAATAATTGTCTGTAATTGTATCAAGGCTTAGTTTATTATGGCATAGCTCAAAGCTGTGGGTGTCACATCTCAGACTTATTTGCCTGACTTAATTAGAATGAATCTGTCAGGATCTGTTAGATTTTATAGAAATCCTGATGAAGTTTTTATGACGGCGATTGCTGACCGTCAATAGGTTATAACTTGTTTTTAATGAAAAGGCACACTTTAATACAACCTTTACACACTGCGGCTGTGAATATTCAGGTATGGCTGTGTGGTCCAGTGGTTAAAGAAACAGGCTTGTAACCAGGAGATCCCCGGTTCCATGAGTGCGGATGTACAGATAAACCAGAGTCCCACCACTTACGCTCAGTTTTACTACGAGCCCTAATAGAGCGCAGTTGGACAGTGTACCATGGAGCACGGCGAGTATAGGAGACAGACCCAGACTTGACTGGGGCCAGGGTGTCAAGGGTACTTACTAGGGAGCTATTGAAAGCGGCACCTTTTCCTCCAATGTGTCAGAGACGGAAAAACAGAGAGTGAAGAAAGAACAGAATCAGAAAACCTAGCATGCTCAACTGAACGCCAGTAACAAAATGTTACTGTGCGTGAAGGGATAAAGTGAGAGACAGGAAGTTCCAAATCAAATCAAATGGCCATGTGGTCGGATATACCCAAGTCTAGATTAGTCAGATGAGAAGCAAGAGGGCAGTTAGTAATAACTAAATCCAACTTCAAGTTACTCTTTAAGGTGTTCACCTTCCACCCTCTGAGGGCTTGAATCCTGCCACTTACTGTAATCACGTCCGTTCTAATGAGAGCACCTGCTTAAAGAAGACAGTGATCTTCTGTTACAAATGTATCTCCATTGATTTTTCCTGAAACGACTGTTTAATGCTCTTGTTAAAACAGATCTGTTTATCAAGAGGGAGAAAAAAACAGTGTAGTTTTCTTATGAGCTACTGACCTCAAGGGTACTGCAAGCAGGCTTTATTAATGACTTTTCGTGACCTTCGGTTCTTATGTCCTTTTTATTGATTTTGTTGTAAATGTGTGTGAAACTAACAATGTTATTGAATTTTTGACTGTCTGCCATCTTCCAGGACCACAGTCTACTATGTGGAGTAAATAACACCAGAGTAAAGACTAAAGCTAACTACAAATGAATGAGCCACATGCTATATATGTTGATATTTCAAGGAAAGTCTTTTAACCCTTGTGTGTGTGTGTGTGAGCCTACAGTATCACAAATACCTATCCCTGATCTTTCCTTATCTGACCAAAAATTGTTTGGGTCAGATATCAGGTGACTTACCGTAAGGTTCCTGTTTATAAACTCTTTCAAAAATCTTTATGTATTCCAATAAGTGCATAGTATTACAACTGACAACACATTGATAATTGTGCAGCAAAATGTTTTCTCAACAGACTGGCAATTTATTGTGGCTACATTGTGAATGCAGCTGCAATGGTGGTGGGAGGCCATTCCACAATACCATTGAACCTGTAATTTAACATTAAAACCCAGGATGCTCTAGTCCTGAGACACCTACCACAAAATGGGGACGTTTCAGGGAAAATTACATTAGGACAGGTGGTATCATACCTAGTTGGGTGTCAGCTCTGTGCAAAACTTTCTTTCAAGGAGAGTATCCTCTCCTGAAAAAATAAATACCTTAATTTTGTATTCTCCTACTGCGTAGAAATGAATTATTTTTAGAAATGTGATTGCCGTGAGCAGCCAATGATACCAGATGGTTTTAAAGAGCCAGGGGCGGCAGGCCCCTCTATTAAATCAGATTGCCTTGATCGGTTGCTATGGCACAAGTACATCTTGAACCGTTGCTATGGACACGTGGATTAGTTAGCGGTTTAAGATGGAAAAACTGGATGATGGGTACAGAACGTCAAGAGGACTTTTGTTTTGCCATGGCAACTAATGAAAGTGGAGGCTGCAAGGTTGAAGGGGAAAAACAAAGGGAAATAAATGAGTTGTGTATGAGATTAATCTCAAGTATCTTGTAAGATGAGTTGCGAAGCGTATAATTGTAAAACTCAATGGGCTCTAATGCCGGCGTTGTTTTGAAGAATTCAAATGTGGTTTGATATTCATGACGCTGCTGTTAGTTTCTTTAATATCTTTAATGTCAAACTGGAATCAAAGGTCCACGCTTCCAAAGCCTTTACAAATTCGGTTTATCTAAATACTGATGTTGTTTAAAATAGGACAACTTCTTGAGTTTAACACATTCTTACAGACAGAAATATGCTAAAGAGACTGGCATGCATATGTTATATACTTCCATTACAGATTCTGTCCCCTGTCGGTGAGATGAGATGAGCTTAAAATCGCTTAAACCACTGACGAGCCTTGCTGTTTTGCATTGTGGTTAAGACGCTTGCTTGCGGTGCACGAAGTCGCCAGTTCGCCCGCCTCCCCGTTACATTGGTGCCGTGACCTGGATTTCATCGCCAAGGTTAAAGGGGAGAAGAGTATAATGGGGCAGTGTTATGTGATACACTGCCGTTACATATTCTGTCCTGTCCCCTGTTGGTGAGATGAGATGAGGTTAAAAGCTCTTAAACCATGCATGCGGACAAGCCTGGCTCTGTTGCACTGTGGTTAAGACGCTTGCTTGCAGCGCGGAGGTCGCTGGTTCTCGCCCAGCCACAGCCCTTTACACAAGGTTAGAGGTTTGATTTTCATAACTGTGATAGCCTCCCCTCAAAGTCTCTAAACAGAGTTTGTTCCTGAGATTGTATTAAAAAAATAGGAGATTAATAAAGATTGCTCCCTATGAGTAGCAAACATGTCCTCTTTGCCAACTTCAATGACAATAAAAGGAACTATAAACCTTTGACCAGTGGCCAGTGGCCAGTAACTGAAAAGGTTCTGTTGTTACCCAGTGTAGCAAAAAAAACTACATAAAAATAAAAGACATCCGCTTGGCTTATGCTCATTGTTAAAGTATTTCTTGCAGACAAAATGATATTTCAAATGTCCTGCTTACACCCAAGTACAGTAATCAGCTTAAAGCTTGCTCCAGGCTGAGGGCAATCGATAGAAAAATCATATAAACTCAGCTTAAGTACAAGAACTAAAAGGCGTAACGCATACACCAATTAAGTAGTCACAGCAACATTGTACAAGCTGACCTCTGGAGGCATAGGGATTATTCAGCTGATCAAAAAGTGGCAGATCAAAGGGTCCCCATGTGGCTCCCCTGGTAAAAGCACAGCTGCGTGGTGTGCAGGGTGAGTCACACAATCAGGGGAGAGCATTCAACAAACTTCATTATTTTCAAAACTTGTTCAGGAAGAGCGTAGATTACGAAGCTTCAAAGATTAGGCTGTTACTGTATAATACTTTGGCTGGTTGGTGAAAAAAGTATTTTAATGCAAGCCTCTAAAAGAAAAAAAACATGCAGTTGCTGATTAAAGCCTAGGCTTTTTGCTTTGTTCCCAGGGGATGCAGGCCAGAAACCCGGCAGAAATTAGACCCATAAATTATTCCTTGAATGTGAGAGATGAGTCATGGCTTATGAAAATCAGTAACATGTTTAACTGTGGAGGCCCTTATGGGAAGAAGTATTACGGCCCCAGGTGCCAGAGATTGGATCTTGAAACCTCGGGCAAGACAGAAAAATGATGATGATGTGCGGATTGTTAATATCATTGCTAGCACTGCAGTGATGCTTAGGGACTAGCAAATCAGACTACTGCCAGCAGACTGAGAGGAAGGCGGGTTCCTGAAAAGCAAGCTGTGATAGAGCACACAGTAAAATAAGATGAAATGCTAACTGGGGCATAGCAGCCTAATTAAAGGACAAGATGAGGGTCTTGGAGTGCCAGATGATGATGATGATGATGATGATTATTATTAGGATTAAAGGTTGACATTTGTCTTGTTTCCATGATTATTTTTTCACTATTTCAGTACTGTATTAAGGAAGAATAGCTGTAATGGTTTCCACAAGATATTACTCCCAATAGGTTGTGATCAATGGATTCTTTGCTTTGTAAATATGCCATATTGCATTCATTTTAACACAATCCTTAAATTCATGTATAATGTTTTCTGCATGGAAAATATAGGTACGGATTTATATCGGTTTAAATAATTACTCCTGGGTCTTGGTATTAAAATACTGTGCAATTCTTGCACTAGTCATTTGTTTCTGATTTAACTTAATAAATGGTGTGAGTTGGTAATTGGAATATGGTTTGCTGTTGTGTATTCAGAGTAAGGAGTTGGGTGTGCACAAGCCCAGAACAAAGCAGATTTGTGGTTATACATTAAGGTGAAGTTTGTAATGAGTTCTTTCATGTCTAGCATTATTGAAATCAGATACAAGAAGCTATAGAGGATCTTCCCATTTTCCGATTTTACTAAGTCCCTTATTCATTTGATTTATTTTAGCAACTGTTTGCACCAATGTCGTATCTGTCCTTGTGCCTTTACTAGTTTATTACAGCTTTATATCAAAATAACTAACAACTCAGGGCAACAGAGAGAGCCAATCATCACTTAACTCAGAACTCAGGACAAATTCTCCTTTAGGACATTTTTCTGGCACCCAAGTAAATTAACATTGTGAAATATTCCTTCACTGTAATTTATTTTAAAAAACTATACTGTTGATGGACTGCTGATACGTGCAACAGAAATTCATTAAGGGTATTTATTACCCATTTTGCATTTCATACTGTAATTTTAGCTGCTTTCTTTTTTGTAATTTCTCTTTTTTCATATTTTTCATTCTTCATTGAAAACAGGAAGCATAATATACAACTGCAGTACACGTTTGTGCAATGATGACTCACAAGACTGGTACAACATTCAATATGATGGCAGTCACTGTTGTAGAATCCAGTGTGGTGGGTTCAATGGAGACCAGATATCCCACCTAGTCATTCTACTGTGCTTGAAAATTGTTTTTTGGGATACCATGGCTTGCTGTATTTTTGAAGCTAGGACAATTATTTATTTTTTCCAGGATATGGGTATATTTAGTCAACAAAGTGTTTGATTAGGGTTAATGGTTAATGAATGCCCCATCACGGCAAACCAGCCCAGGTTTTTCAGTTGTTGATAGGCCAGGGCACATTTGAATTTACTTCAGTGTGAAGTGTGCAGAAAAAAACCCTCTCCCTTTGTCCAGGTGGATGCCGTGCGGGTGTACGCCAGCCAACTCGGATGACCAGCACTACCCAGTGATCTTTGTGATTCGGCAGCAGAATGGAGTGCTTTCATGGCAGGTGCCCCTGGTGCTGCGTGGCCTGTGAGTAGAACTCCTCACCTTCTTTTGTTCTTGCACTGCCAGATCTGAAGCCCTTGACGTCTGAAGGGGTTGTGTAAGAAAGCAGCGCAGACAGAATGCTACCTCTCCTGCTGTGCCACACTAAAAATATCACTGGCTAAAATTCTATATTTGATCACGGTTCAAATGGACTTATAGCAGCCCCCACCCGTTTAACCCAATTTGTTGTTGAGATTTCAAACTTTTTAACAAACAAAAAACATCCCCACGCCCACCAATATCTTTTTAATGATAACACTCTTTGTGGTGGCTTTTAAACACTGTTAAGACCTATAATTTTAACAATATGTTTATGTAGACTTCGCTCTTCATTGTTGCATGAAGAAGGACAGTAAAACAGAGGTCTGATGTTGAAGTTTGACTAAATAAAACAACAGAGCAAGCAAATTAGATTGATTTGCTGCCTCTGATTCATTCTGATATATGAGATGGACATGCCTGTACACAGTTAGTAAAAGTAAATAGATTTTAAAGCATACAAAATAAAAAGCAACCTGAAAACATTTAGAACAGAAAGTTGCAGCTCTTAGAATATTGTATACAGAATATATGACATTGTGTGTGTGTGTGACAATAGTTGTTGGCAAATAACCGTGAATGATATGCATACAAAAATAACTAAATGAACAAACAAAACTATTTTACAAGCTACAGTTTCCACATTGTAAATTAACTGCATGCTTTAATGGCATTGGCTAATGCATCAGCAATCTAAGTACGAATGCCATTTTTCCTTGGCAGTGTATTCACTTAAGTGATATGTACATGATGGCAGCACAAACAAGGCCAGCCTCCGAGACAAATTCAAATAGAAGTTACTAAGAGAAAGAAAAATGTTTTATTCACAGTTGCGCCTTGTGTACGCATGTTGTTTCTTTCTGAAAACATATACAATAAATACATTTGCTAATGTGCTATGTAAATACACATTTAAAAAAACAATTTCCTCAACAAAGTTTTGTCAACAAAGGGGAGGCTCTTGTAACAATTATATGGAATATTACACACCACCTTTCTTGCTTAATAACGCTGTAATATCTTTTATTACGACTTTTTTCTAATCTGAGGAACAGGAGCTGTAGTTTTTGCCGTTTTGCCGTTTGGTGTTTAAAAAATGTAATTTTCTTCCTTAGACATCACATATTAAAATATATTGTTGCAGTACAATCTTGTTATTTAATTCTTGGAACAGGAAACCATTTTTTTTTTTTTGCAACAAGAAAAAAATATATATATATTTTTTCGTACGGCTCATCATTTGAAAGCTGTATGTAATTCTTGCCTGTCAGACAAAAAGAGTCCGGATCTGGGATCTGGTGTGATCTGGCACATATTAACCCCTCTGCTTACTGTGTACCATAACAACCTATATGCTACTATGTGTACTATATGTCAGGATGTTTAAGCCATGGCCTTTGTTTACATTGCCTGTGTGTTTGTTTCCATAGTTACCAGAGAAAGTACACCTACCAGGAAGTGGGCCGCACACTCTGCCCTTTGGAGCCAATGCAGGAGGAGAGGGCCTCAGAACAGTACATGTTTATTGACGTGGCCTCCATGGCTCCATTCGATGTGCGCTATGAGCTGCTAGTCACCAGAGTCAACCACTTCACTCTGGAGTAAGAGGTTTTATGGGTATTTGGCTGCATGGTCATTGGAATAACATCTGGTTTTCCAACATATTGACTTTACATTTATAGGTGCTGGATTGAGATTCCTGCAGACTAAGAGTAGTCATCTGAGTAGCTAAATGGCAGTGATCTTTCCCAATGTACCTGAACTGCCCTGCCCTGGAGGGACCACCCTTTCACTTTGGGGGTTAGGGAGCCATTCAGCCTCCATGCTGTTCTTTCTATGGACTATACCATTTAAGTTACTATATGCAAGACTCATATACTTTTTTGTACAGAAGCTCTGTCATTAATTGTAAGGAGCTGTTCTTGTTGCAAAACAACAAAAGAACAAAAAACATAAATCAATCCACTATTTTTAGTTTGGACAGACTGGACTTTAGTTTGGACAGACTGGTTTATAGTACATCACCCTGCCAAGGGAATTAAACAGAATGAAAACAGATGTAAAGAGTCGAATTGTAGGTTCTGAATTGTAGCCCAGTCTGTACCTGCTGATTGAAAGAGAGTGAGCAATGCAGTGCATGACCGATCAAATAATTCCAGACACAATTCATCCAGTGATAGTTCAGTTTGTCTCACAGACGCACCAGTTCCAGGTACAGTGTAGCATGCATGTGCTAACGATGATTCATCCGCTCACTGATGAGAATGCATGCTGCAGTTTATTACTTGAAATGTCAGATTTACTTCAATGAGTTTAGAAGGCCAAGCTGTTAATCAAATCCCTTTACCATAAAGCCACAAATTGGATTGATCTCTGTTTCTGCTATAGGAAAGGTCATTCCTAACAAGGGAACTGTGAACTGAGAGACTCGTTCACATAGAATTAGCATGATAGCCACCTCGGCACTTAACAGCTGCACTAGAAGGTATTTGCAAGAAATCTGATCAATAAAAGATGCAGCGGTGACTGTATATGCTGCGTCCTAAAGCATAAATGTATGAAGGATCAGTATAACATTAATTATTCTCTATTTGCAGGACGGGAGTGATGTTTAACTTCAGTGCTACTCCATCCCAGCCTCGGGTGTGTACTTTTATTTTGTATTTTGTATGTATGTGAGCTTGATTTTCCCTTCCCTTCTCTGTTAATTGCGTTAACTGTAACGTGTCAAAATAGAATGACGCATGTACGAAAACACTTATTTACTTATTAGAAGTGGCTAATGACGTATGAAGTTGCTGTATAGATTCTTATAGATTTACATCTGTGTCGTCCACAGTACTTTTTATACGAAGTTTCCAGACAAAGTCGACTCTGTTGTGATCAAGGTGGTGTCTAACCGGCGTCCCCTGCACCGTGGTGTCTGTGCAAGATATTTGGGTGAGTCCCGACAGGAGCTGTTGTGGTGACGGCTTCAGGAGAGTGGAGGGGGAATCTGGGCATTGCTTTTTGCCCATTGCAGTCCTTTAATCCGGCATTGGGATCTGTAAAGAACAGTGGGGCCACTTCTAGATAGCCGTGCTCTAAAGACTTCTTCGTACAGAGTGAACTTTGCATCAGAAACAAGGGTGTTAGTAGAGTGCATGGTGCTCCTAAACATTTGGCTAATCGCATAATTTGGTGATGCCTTTTTGTACAGATTTGACCTTTCAGAATAGAATACAGTGCAATGCAAGAAGAAAACATGTTATCCTGGTCTTTCTCTTCTAGTGCCCAGTTTATGATCAGGACCACAACGTGGAATTTATTGGGGTGTACCAGTCCATGACGCTGAAAGCTGCAATCACTGTGCAGGTAAGGGCTGCTACACCTGAAGCAGAACGAGCCATTTCTGTACAGTGTAAGAAAGACCAAGGGCTGAAATTCAATTGCAATCACACATGCCCCGGGAACACCAACATTTTGGATTGGTCCTTCTCTTTATGTCAGCTCTGATTTGGAAGGTGACTTCCTGTCATATGGGATTGAGAACCTGTGGGATACATACTGTACAGCCTCAGTAATTACACTTTTGGAAATTCATTTCAGTTCCTAACACAGTACAAAGGATACTATCATTGTCAACAGCGCTGAATTTGATACAGCTCTTCCCATTCTAGAGCACTGTCAATGCCTGTTACCAGTGCTGTGTGTCTTGAGATACCTAATCCCTGGGGTGTCTAAACTCTTAGGTCCTGCCAGTTGCTCTGTGTAATTCACAGGCTAGTCTGACTGTCTCTCTTGCGGTTTACAGAGGAAGGATTTCCCTGGAGGAAAGTTCTATGTGGTTTTGTCATTAAGCCCGAGGACTACACTTGTGGGGGCTCATTTCCTTCAACAAAAGGTGACTTTTGAATTCTTAGAGCAATGGTTTAATCTTTTCCGTAACAGTTGAACACATTGGGCCTGATTTGCAGAGCTATTTGTCTTGTTTTCATCCTTTTCATCTCAAGATATTTTTTCCCAAATTTACAAAAGAGCTTCATTTTAACTTAAAATCTCCATTAAGGATGTGTAAGTAACGTTAATATGATCAGATTTAGCTTGTATCCTAAATAACGCAATGCTGGGTAAAACTATAGGCTAGCAGCTAGTCTAGAAGACCATAATCTGGGACATTGAGTGTATAATAAAATCTAATTTGAAGACACTTACTCTTTAAGTAAATGAGGGACTTACACCAACACAGTGTGACCTTCTTTTTCTACCAGGTAAAGGAAATCAGACATGGAACCAGGATCGTATAAAAGACCTTAACGTTACCATAGTGCCTTCCATAAATGGTGAGTGTTTGATTTCAGGTTTGATGTAAATTGAGGAGAAAATACATTACACTAGAGCAGGGGAGTCAAACTCAGTTCCCGGAGGGCTGTATTGTTTTCTGGCTTTCATTCCACCCGAGCTCTCAGTTACTTAATTGGTCTGATTATTTGATTAATTGGGCAAATGTAACACTTCTCTCCAGGCCTCAATGTTTCATAGGTAGTGTACCTTGAATCAAGTGCATCAATTGTAAAAGACCTTGAAAAATATTACATATGTCCAATTGAACAAATAATTAGTTAAATGATGTCAATTGAGAGATTAAGTTGGAATGGAAACCAGAAGACCCTGCGGCCCTTGAGGACTGGAGATTGACACCCTGCACTAGAGAATATATAATCTGTGAATGATGTAACGTCAAAGCGTTTTACTCCAAAGTGTGCTTTCTGTATTGCTTTATTGATGTTTATTGATGATTGATGGAAACGCCCTCTCCCTTGATTTCTACTGAGATTGTCATGCTGGTTTATGAATGCATGTCAATGTGTTTTTCTGCCAGAGCGGGTGTATGTTCATGCCATGCTGTTCTCCTTCGTCATCTTCCTGTTCTTCTTCTTGGGAGCTGTGATCGTCGCCTTTGTTCACTATGTCAGGTACCCCCACAACCTTCATCTCAAAGAAAAAATGACTGATCACAAAAAATGGGGATGCAGTTTTGTTCTTTAGTTGACCTTTTGGGAACCCATTATACCAAGCCAAGAGCATTCTAAGTTGTGACATGTTGTATTATCCCAGTGCTCACCCTGTTTCTTTTGTTAGGCTCCAAAGGCAGGAGTTGGATGGACTCTACAGCCCTGACGATGGTAATCCAGGTTTTAAAATGTCCTGTTGAAGAGTGTTTGTTATACAAGCTCTGCTGTGCGTTGGTCTGAGCTGCATTTTAAAAACCTGCTGAGCTAAACAAAGGAGGAGAAAACAGTAGTTAATCCAGGTAGCCAGACCGCACCTACTGTCCACCGCTCATTTGGATCAGACGCCGCAGTCTGTGGGTGTTTTCGGAGCTTGATGTATTGACTGCCCAATGTTTATAAACTATACTGTTAGATAACAGCAACACAGCAGCATCAGCCTTAATCTTTCTATTCTGAACACAGCGGGATGTTAGAACTTAAATTGTATTTTGTTTCATACACGTGCATTCTGTACTCCTTCAGGCTTTCTGAATGCCAGGAAGGATGGTGTGATGATAAAGGGCTGTTCTTCTTCCCCAGGCACTGGAATGGTGGCAGCGTCTCATCACCTCGCCAGCAGTGCCTCGGAGGGGGGAGCTATGGGGCGATTGGTGAGCCTCAGTCATACCGGTTATTGACCTTGCACTAAGCAATAGCCTCCGGTCAGCACAGATGCTGGGTTAAAGCACTTGCTGACAGTGTACTGTCACCCCCTATTACTCACATGCAAAAGGGCATTATCATTTAAGACATGAATAGAGATATTTAAGGTGGTCCAATCAGGTATGCAGTATGTGCAATCCAAGCAATGAATCATTACAAAGCTCTGTTCAGTGCAGAAACATGGACTGCTACGATAGAACATATGCAAATATCGCCCTCTAGTGGAAAATATGCCTTTAAATTCAAAACTCATTTCTCCAGTGGAATACTGTATATGAGAAACTTACTGCAACCAGAGTAGAAATATTAGTACCCAAGCACAAGGAATGACCTAACCTTAACCTAAAACCACAAGCTAAAGACCTCAAAGGACAGCAAAAATTAATAGAATTCAGAAAAAAACACTCTGGACACTTTGAACTGATTTTCTGAGCTTTGCTAATGCATTTATTTCTTTCTCTTTTTTGTAATCACCTAATTTGAACTCAAAATGTACATTATGCATTCTGTTTCCAATTCTTTGAGTAAATTTACACGGAACATCATTTTGTATATGTTACCATGCTTGCCGGGCCCTGGGAAGGCAGATTCTTATGTGTCCTGGTTCCTCCCCAGATGAATCGATCCCGGCAGCTCCTGGCAGCCACTCTGCCTCCCCAATGGACACAGCAGCTGCCGCTCCTACTCCGACAGCTCGGAGGAGGAGGACAGCGATTTAGATACGCCCAGGACATGGCCTGTGACAAGAACGTTGTTACTGCCAAGGTATGAGGATGATAAAGGAAGAACCATAAACTATTACCTGCCCCCAAATCTCTATTCAGTATTACCGCAGAGACCCATTTTAACACCTTTACCTGCATTAATAAACACTACCTGACACTTAATAGCAAATGAATCCCACAAAAAACCTCGATGACATAGACAATTAATTGGTGGAAGTCACAGTGACATATTTATTTTTAAAAATTGTGTTTTTGTTTCAGGCCTATGTTTATGTGTCAGACTTGGCTCGTAAAGACAGCAAAATTGTCAGCAAAAAGTACAAAATCTACTTTTGGTAAGTTTTTTTTTTTCAAATGTATGTTAAATATATACCGTGTTTAATATTAAACCCAAAGTTTTACTGGTTCTTACCAAAAGTGTCATCACCTTAATGAAGCTAGACTTTGTGTAGCAGGGAAAAAATTGTGTTTATCTTTTGTTGTGTTTAACCACAGGAATATAACTACCATTTCCGTGTTCTATGCACTTCCTGTAATTCAGCTGGTCATAACATATCAAACTGTAAGTATGTGAAATGCAGTAACTGTTTGACTTGTGCTGTGAAATGTTTAATTTCACAATAAAAAAATAAAAAACATATTCAATAGTTTGTAAAATAGCATACCGTTGCTGAGTCACAACTTCTTTTTTTGTATTTTATTTTTTTACTTCAGGTGGTGAATGTTACAGGAAATCAGGACATCTGCTACTATAACTTTCTGTGCGCCCATCCGCTCGGAGTGTTAAGGTCAGCTCTGTATTCCCTGAAGCGTGTAGATGCTGTTAAAGGTGTACTAGCTTATCATTAACATCACAGCATTCTCACCAATGACTTGTTGTTTTAAAGACCTCCATTTTCATTTTCATAAGATGGAGTACAAAATGGTGGTACCAGCAGCTGTTAAAATCTTCTTTTAAAATGATTTGGAACTGTTACCGCAATCCAGAGGCTGTAAAGTTGTGTAAATGAGAGCAATTGAAAAAGAAAGAAACTGAGTTAATGCATTTATAATTGTTATTTTGTGTGTGTTTTGTTTCAGTGCCTTCAACAACATCCTGAGTAATGTTGGTTACATCTTGCTGGGTTTCCTGTTCCTGCTCATCGTGCTCCGAAGGAACATCCTGCACAAGCGCGCCCTGGAGGCCAAAGATATCTATGCTATGGTGAGTGGAAAGCACTGAAGACACTAGCTACGCAACAAAAATAACTTGGCTTTTACAGTAAGGCACACCTGAGCATTTGGAGAGAGATGGCCTCTTTTATGATGTCCCTGTGTTCCGTCACCCTTGGCCCATGTTGTTTTGATAATATTGCAGGCCCACATATAGAAGATACCTGATGTCAAATGCAGCCCTTCCTGTAATCTATTGCTCTGCATTGTCACTGAAAACAACCCGCATTTTGCTGTTTGCATACAGGACTACGGCATCCCTAAACACTTTGGCCTCTTCTACACCATGGCTATCACGCTAGTGATGGAGGGGGTGCTGAGTGCCTGCTACCACGTCTGCCCAAACTACTCCAACTTCCAATTCGGTAAGGAGAGGCCACAACAAACACCCACCAGTTCTTTTTTTATGTTTAACAACAGCAATAGCATCTTTGAGTACTGATGTCTAGTAAGTTATTGCATTGTGTGTAGGGTGCCTGAGATTTCAAACAACATGAGTTGCCAAAGCTGCACAGCGTCACTTTACTGTTTCCATCTCGTATAAGAGACACAATATCCAATATCACAACAATTACTGGGGCACAGGAGTATCTCTCTAGCTTTCTCTTTACAGAAGCCTTTTAGTGTATATGATTATAGGCTCATGGAGCTGTCTGTATGAATAATGATGTTAATATTGATGTCTGCGAGCAGATACCTCCTTCATGTATATCATCGCTGGGCTGTGCATGCTGAAGCTCTACCAGACCCGCCACCCTGACATCAACGCCAGCGCCTACTTTGCCTATGCCACCTTTGCTGTTGTGATACTGCTCACGGTCCTGGGTGTGGTAAGAAGATCCTCTCTTTAACTGTGCCAGCCTGTTAGCACATAAAGCAGCCAGCAAGATAGGACAAGCCCACAATTGTAATAATAATTACTTGCCAGAATATAGCAAGTAATTTGCCAATACTGTTTACAAACTGTATTTGCAGTCTCCTGTCTAATTTTCAGTAGTTAAATATGTTAAAGTTGAACATGTAACTACGGCCAATAATATGTCATCTAAGTGTTCTGGTTCCGTGGCCTAACACTTCGCACTGTTCACAAAAAACCTTGATAATCTTCCCTGTTCACCCGCCTGCTTTGCAGATCTTTGGAAAGAACGCTACCTGGTTCTGGATTCTCTTCTCCCTGATTCACGCCATCGCATCTCTGACACTCAGCACACAGATATACTACATGGGCAGGTTCAAGATAGGTTTGTGTCAATAAGATCCCATGAAAGAATTCCAATTCTACTATAGACTGTACTGGAGACTGGAGGGGGGACTGCTGGAGCAGCAGCAGTGCTGATAACATGAACAAGAACCCAAACGCACAGACAAACATACAGATACACACATTACCACCAACTCCAGTGCAGACGCCACTTACAAAGGGTGTCCCGTAAAGCAGACATGTGAAATGGGGTGGTCACACCCTGTTGACTACAGTATCAGCACCACGCATCAAAATGATCTGAATTGTTCCTCTGGTTAAAAACATTTCACCCTTGAAAGAAACAGAGACAGCCAATAGCAAAGCCTATTTTGAAAGTCTGATTCATGGGGCATCCTGTGGTAGAATTTAGTAACATGAACTGAGTAAAAGAAAACGCAAACACCTGTGAGATTTATCATAGAACAAAAAGCAGAATGGTAATGATTCAACAGCTCTTTCTGAGTTGCCTGTGAGTAAATATCATCGCCTGTATTGAAAGACCGATTCTGAACCTTGTTTCTCAATTCTCTTCTTTTTTCAACGATGTCCCTCTTCCTTCCCCGCTCAAGATGTTTCAAATGCAGGTAAGGTTCAATATTACTAAGTAATAAATACAGTAGCTTACGGGTATTTACACAGCTGCTGTCTACAGTGAGAACATACCCAAGACCTGAAGTCCAAATCTGCTTATCGTTATTAAACTATGTATATATAGATATAAATATAAATATCATCCTGTTTGATGGACTTTCCATCGACTGCAATACATTTTAAAACGTGTGTGTGTGTGTGTGTGTGTGTGTGTGTGTGTGTGTGTGTGTGTGTGTGTGTGGTGTGGTGTGTGTGTGGGTGTGGGGATACCTTACTGATTTACCTGACCTAACTCAAAATGTCCCCCTAATCTCGTTCCCACAGATACCCTACACTATCTTGTGTCCCCCAATAGTTCAGTTGATTTGTAAAGCAATCGAAAGCAGGACAAGTTGAATCACTTTCCCCTACAGTACTGTACTGAGGCTTGGTTTTCTCGGAACAGGTCCCATATTCGTGGGAGGACTGGGCTGTAAAGGAGCAGCAAAGACAGCAATAACAGCCCAAATTAAATTAAGCCAATTAGAAACGAGTCATCTCTGGCATCATGCAATCAGCATCTAACTAAGCTTTACCCATAACACAGATCTTGGAATTTGTAACGGAAAGTTAAAGAATAACAATAGCTATTGTGGATTGCTGCATACTTGATTACATTTCATTTTCTCATTTCTAATACCAATAAACATTTAAGAAAATGATTGGAATTTGGTTCATATTAAGTCCAGATGTTCAGTTACTCTTTCTTTCTCTCCTTCTTCTAACGCCTCGCCAAGAATTCAACCACATAAGCCCTTGATATTCCGGCTTCAGGTTGAATCCTGAATGTCTCCTATTCGCTACGGCTTTGGATTTGGCTTTGTGTGCACCTCAAGCTGTAACATTATAGATTGGCCGAGGTGTTAGTTGGGCAGGCAGCTACAAATAAAGTACTTGGTGTTGGCATATGTGATAGGGTTTTGTGGGTTACCCCTGACAGACGGGAGAGACACGGGGCTACGCCTCTATTCAAGGAGGTCCTGCTGACACACCTCACTGTACTAGTTGGATTTAAAATCCCTAAACTAATCCCTGTTCCAACAAATAATAAAACCCTGACCCCGCTTACACACACGGTGGTCGGCGGTTTTGTCTTCTTTAAAGTCTCGTTTAAAGCCGCTGATCTGAGGTTTTAGGTTTTAAAGGTTTCGTTGTCCAGGTAGCTTGGACGGTCCTGGTCCTTTCCGCAGTCTCAAGGTGTGTCAGCTGATCTCTTATCTTGAGACACTCCACTGGGACATGATGCCCACCTGCTGGTCAGGGGATCCGTAGCTGGCCAATCCCCAGCTGCTTTTCCCTGCAACCAAACACTAGGTAGAAAGTCCCAGACGGAGTGTCTGACTCTAATTCAAAACAAACACAGCCCCCGAAACAATAATGAACAAAACACAAACATTTCTATTTCATGTACAGGGCCTCAGCCCTGACACAACATTATATACAGCTCACATTTCTTCTCTGGGAGAAACTGCTTTCAAGGTTGAAAAGATAATATTTGGTGAAACAAACAAAATGTTTTTGACTGTTCAGTAGGTTTATATTGCCACTGAAAGATGATTTCAGTTGAAAGTCGTGTAACAGCCACTGACAAGCTGAATCTTACTGTTCATCTAAAATAATGTATTTCTTTTTCGTTTCTAATACAGACATTGGCTTTTTCAAACGCATCGTGACAGTTCTATACACCGACTGTATTCAGCAGTGCAACAGACCAATGTACATGGTAAGCGATTCTACAATAATAGTACAAAACATTGAGATCAATGTTTATTTTTTGCATACATTGCATTGGTATTTAAACCATGAACATAATAGAGTGCTGTTGTTATTTCATTCCTGAGGATGGCTGCGTTATTTGACCATCCTCATTAGTGGAATAACTACAGAACTCCATGAATGTTCATTGGCTAGCCTCTAAATATAATAGTATAACCCCAAGTATACTGTGCACATCATATATAACATGAAACCCATTATCCTTAAGGGTATGACAGAAACCCTGTAATACAGAGTTTTACTTTACAGTATACAGCACCTTAAAGTTAGTGGGTTTTCAAAAAATCTAGCCGATAAATATAAAATATGTCCCCAAAAGCCAGTATGTTTTATGTCTCTAATTTGTTTAGGACAGGATGATTCTCCTGATCCTTGGGAATCTAGTCAACTGGTCCTTGTAAGTAACAGAAGTATAAGATCTCAGCAATACTATAACTCACTGGCTACAGTGGTGTGTTTATTAAAATAAATGTTACTCTAGTTTATTTTTGGCATACGCTTAACATTTTCCAAAATGTTTAATGTTTTCAATAGTTAGGCCCTATTCACATAGCATCAACCAACATGTATTATTCATAGAAAGTATGTCTTATGAATAAAATATAGTTTTATTTTAGAGTAATAAAATGAAAACTATAAAGAATATTACCGCTTATCCCCCCCCAAAAAAGAAACTAACAGCTTAATGTTTCTGTTTTTTAACATCAGAAGTTTATTTTATTCATGAATGCATACTTTAATCAGGCTTTAAATCAGTCATAAAGCTTGTGAAATGGGCCTGTTTAATCTGCATTCCACCCACTAACCTCACAGGCATCGTTCTCTTGCAGTGCTATCTTTGGGCTGATATTAAAGCCTAAAGACTTTCCCTCCTATCTCCTTGGCATCTTCATTTGTAATCTTCTGCTCTACCTGGCGTTTTACATCATCATGAAGGTAATGGGCCACTCAGGAAGCAGCTTCTCGATGACATGTTTTATTACACATCCTGTCTACCCAAGGTCCACATTTCCTTGTTTGTTTTTGGTGAAATGGAAAAAATGTATAATGATACCAAAATAATTTGAAGATACTACAAAAGCTTTTTATTATTATTATGAATTATTATTTATTTCTTAGCAGATGCCCTTAACCAGGGCTGACTTACAATTGTTACAAGATATCACATTATTTTTACATACAATTACCCATTTATACAGTTGGGTTTTACTGGAACAATCTAGGTAAAGTACCTTGCTCAAGGGTACAGCAGCAGTGTCCCCACCTGGGATTGAACCCAGTACCCTCCGGTCAAGAGTCCAGAGCCCTAACCACTACTCCACACTGCTGCCCATAATAATTAATATTATTATGTTTAAATGAGTACTTTTAGTGGTTTGTAGAATTTCTACCTTGGTGTGCTTTTGGCATGAGAAAGCTGTGCAGGTGTCAAATGAGAATATGAGAGTTTGACACAGTAACACAAGCTTAATATCCTGCCTCTGCCAGGGAAACTTAATGATGTTGTTTTGTCAGTAAGTAGGGGACCTGTGTTGGACTTCCTGCCCCGCCCACACTCTGTCCTCTCTTCATTGACAGCTCCGAACTCAGAGCGCTTATGCCCATCCCCCTGTTCTGTATCATCGCCACAGCCGTGATGTGGGGGCAGCACTCTACTTCTTCTTCCAGAACCTCACCAGCTGGGAGGTGAGGACAAACAAAGCGAGAAATACTTTACAATGCAATGTATCCTTGCTGTCAGGTTCACAAACACGCAGTACGCTGTGGGGACCCTCATCTAGCGATCTGTCAGGATGGACACACATTGATTCACATCTCATCAAAACTGTACGGATTCCAGCCAAAGACACAATACTTCATGTTGTAAAGAATGGTACTTACTTTAACAAAGGTTGCCCTTTAGCATACACAAACCCAGGCTCAGAAGGCTTCAGCATTCTGGAACTGCTATGAAGTCTCCTTCACAAAATATAGAGGTTCCGTAGTTAATTATTCTCACCCCCCCCCCCCCATCTCCAGGATGCTGTTTTCTGTGCTGAAAACGTTGCTGAGGCATCAGACGCATTTTTTAATTACTCAACTTAATTCCCATTGTGAAGCAGAGGAGCAGGTGGTCAGTAGAGTTGAATTTAAAGGTCATATATCACGTGATTTCTCAAGACCAGGAGCCAAAAGATAAATGGAAAATGATGCACGCAAGCAAGATGGCAGCCAGTTAGATGATAATAAAGGGTGAGCTGTCCATAGTATCCAACTCTGTTCATTTTAACACACGTCCCCAGTGACACTGAGCTGCCATATTCAGATTGGATGCATTCACCACACGATATCTGAGAGGAGGATTTATCAGGAGGTCCAGATGTCCTGTGAAAACAGCAGAGGTAGTGGTGTGAAATATCTCAGTGACAAACCGACATGGCTAGTTCGCTTTGGATAATCATTATAAAGGCAACATGAAAGCCTGTATCAGTTCATACAGAGTTACATTTCAATAACTGACACTGTTACCCAATGTCCAGTCCCGTCCCCCATCCCCTGTCCTCGCGGAACTGCTGGACATTTTGTGCTGTCAGTTTGACATCTTGTTGACCTCAACAGGAAACACCTGCCGAGTCACGGGAACAGAACCGTGAGTGCATCCTGCTCAACTTCTTCGACGATCATGACATCTGGCACTTCCTCTCCGCTGCAGCGATGTTCTTCTCCTTCTTGGTAAATGGGAAACATCTTTAAAGAGGGGCATTGAAGAGCAATGGAGTTTGTTTACTAGGTTTGCTCTTGCCGTTTGTTGCTTTGAAGCTGTTTATACGGGGTGTCCCTTTGAGAGTGTGGGGCATCTTCTTCCCCATGCTGGGTGGGACGGGACCCAGGCCAGGATGCTTTGGGAACTTTAGCAAAGAGGACAAGCCATCTGTTTTAATTTCAATTTGGGAAACGTCCAGTTTAACAGTGGAGTCGCCTTCCCATGCTCCACACGCACAATATACCAGCGTTACTTTGTGAATACTACTTACTCATGTAACCTAAAATCCATGTTTGATCTGCATGACTAATGTTACGCTATATATATATATATATATATATATATATATATATATATATATATATATATATATATATATATATATATATATATATGTAAATAACATTCATACCGTTTTGATAAGATAACAAAACAAAGTAACAAACTAAAAACATGAACATTTTCACTCTGTAACTAAATCATATTATCTGGACACTTCTGCACACTCTTGTCTTGATACAGGTTTGGCTTTTTGTAATAATTTTTTTTTCTCGTTATTGTAGGTTCTCCTAACTTTAGATGATGACCTGGATTATGTCAGAAGAGACAAAATTCCTGTATTCTAGACTACGGACACATGGGAACTGGAGGTACCAGTCAAGGATATTCACACAGGACAGTGGAAGCACCAGAGCAATTGAAGCATGGAATCAAGTGGAGCAAAAAAAAAATTCATATAATGTGTGCCTTAGTGGCAAAGGGAAGTATTCAAGATCAGCCAGCGTTGGTCTTCTCCTCATATTCACCCCACAACACATTGATTTCACTTGAATGAAACAAGAAGGAAATAGGTGAGAAGGAAGGATATTGTTATTAACATTTTCAGTTTTATAGCGTGTCATCTACAGAACAGAGGTGCCACAAATTCTAAAACAAGGAGGTTTGGGTTTGGGTTTTGTCATTTGCTTTCTGATTTCAATTAGCTTCAACAGCTTCACTGTCTATAATATGCACATACAGTATTGAGTGAATTAAAACTGCATCTCAAACAACCCAAGCCATTATCTACTGACCTACTGGCATTTCCAGGTAGTCCCTAACAAAGAAGGAATTAGAAGAGTGATTTTGAGGTAACCCTGTACCGAAGGGTTTCAGCTGTGAATCTGAATTGAATAAATGCTGCAAGACGCCTGTGTTTGGGTAACACCTTTGTAATATAAAATAAACCAGTACATCTGCCATCCAAAGAAACTGACATTTGGATCCTATGAAGCAAAATATCCTCCATTAGTTGTCTTCGTTTAGCAAAAAAAAAGATAATATATATTTCTCTTGATTATAATTTTTGAATTACATGTATGTGAAGTTTAAGCTTAAGTGACCTGTGTAAAATATTAAACTGAAAACAAATTTTTTAGTCAAGACTACTGCTGCTGCTGCTGCTGCTGCTGGGAACTGCCAAGTCACTGCATGACAACAGATTGACGGGACAGCCAAAGGTGTTACTCTTGCCAAACAATTGATCTGTACGCTCAAGTACAGTAACCATTGCCTTGATGATTTTGTGGCGTGTCGCTTTGTTTCAGGGTATTACTGCAAAACAATTAATTGCACGACTTACTACATTATTTGTTTCCAAAATTATATATGTTTTGTGAATCCTGATATGAAAATGTCTCTCAAAAGTGTGACCTGGTAACTGAAGCAGAGACTGATTTGCTGGATAAGTGCTGTATATCCACAGCTTCAGCTGTTTTAAAGTCTGAGGGTTAGACTGAAATCACCAAGATGAGCAAGAGCAGCCAGAAAGACCTCCTACTGTAAAAAGCCAGCAATGCCCTCAATATGCGACCAAGAACTTCCAACTCCAACTGGACTGCCTTTTTCCAGGAAAACCCTCATTTTATTTACCTTAAGGGGAGTTATCTTCCTGTTTCATAAAGATAACAACTGATGTATTCTATCTGTTATTTATGACATGTCCTTGATTTGTGCGTATGTGTGTGATTCTGTTAAGTTTGTTGGTGAAATTTGTGAAAGTGTTTACACTAACTTTTTTTTTTTTTTGCAATGCTGTCTCTGGCATTTAAATTGAGAATGTCGCTAAAACTGAGAAAGCCTGAAAAAACTCACCCAGAAAAAAACAGCATAAAAGGGGGCTAAGTGCTCTGGCAGGTGTGTGCACAACTGATGGAAAACATTTTGCAGTCCCTATTGGCTCCATTACATTCATCTGCCAATTCATTGCATGATTTAAACAAGAATAACTGACCGGTTGACCTTTTTAGATCTGCCACGTGCTGAGCCAAAGAGAGAATGCAGGATGATACACCCAAATGAGCTTTCCCTGATATTTTTAAATTATGATTTTTTTTTTTTTTTAATGACTGGCACAGTACTGCTTTTACCTTGTCTGCTTTTCAAGTTTTTGTTTAGTTTGGCTGTTAATGTAAAACATTTTAGATTCTGTTTGTAAAAGTGTATTTCCGTCCTAATAAGTATAAGGCTTTCTGATTGCATTCTTATTTATCTGTTTTTTGGATAACTGTATTGTTGCGTTAATGGTATATTATCAATCTGAAGTTGGACAGGTTTGAAAACGCATGCCTTTAGTAATGGAATATAATTTTGCATTTTAATAAAGGCTGATATATGACATCAGTTTTTACGTATTTCTTTCTTTATTCATGCATGTATTCTAAAGCTAAAGGCTTCTTTAAAAAGCACACTACAGAACCACACGCTTAATATAGCTCTGCCTCTATACTGATTTTTGAGTTGTCCTGTTGCTGTTCTTTTGAATATAGTATATTCAGTATACAAAACAAACCTGTGTTCTGCAGAGCTCCGTTCTATTAGGATTCACTGCTATGCTATCCCAGATGAACACACTGGACTGCATTGCAAGGTGATCCCCATTCACCCTCGCTGATAAGGTCTCCAATCGGCCAAAGACATCCCATCGTTTTGCTATGACTGAATGGCTTGGTAAAGACAGCCAATATGGACTTCTTAGCTGCAGACAGGACTCCAAAAAGCAGCTGAACAGAGAAGAGGGGCAGCTTTGTACAGGAGAGGGAACTGGTCATCTTGACTGTCCAACCAAGGTGACCAAAATGAAGATAACCAGCGTTATAAAAAAAAAACGTTTATATTCATTTTAAATTTGTATATGAAATTCACAATAGGTGCATTTTTTCAGATTTACATTCCCTATGCGCTATTGGGTGCCAGTCTCACCCACTGAGTGAAGTAAAAGGAAGCAGCAAAGATGTTTCAAGAGTATTAGAATAGTTTTTGTTTGTTTGTTTGTTTGTTTTATTTGATGGGTGACTTTAAAGCCAGTAAACCCTTACAAACAAAGTCTAGAGCGGTGTATACGGCTCTTACAGAACGAGTTGGATTCAAGTAATATAGGTTTGTATCTAACTAGTTGCTTTAATGAAAAGACGCCATGTCTCTGTATCCAAGATATGCACTATTTGGCGTATTTTCATCTGATATATTTAATGTCTAATGACTAAGGGGTGATTAGGATCACAGATGTAGATGTTGCTATGACAGTTGATTGCAATACATTTGTCATTTTGTCCCATATGAAATGATTAAGTAAATACAAGCATGAATCTGTTTGCGCTTCGCCTAATAAAATGTAAATAGCGGAAAGTCATAAATAATGTTGCTTAGCTAACAGAAAATTGCATGTGTATTTTTCCATCTGAGGTGCAGTAGGTTATTTACATTTTGTTTTTGTGGGACGGGGGCGACGGGGGGCAGGGGAGGGAGGGAGGGGAAGAGGGTGGGGTGGAGTGCGGTGGGGTAACATGTGGAAGCATATTAGAAATGCAGTTCAATGCTACGTGTTTATCATGTCAGACGCTTGATAGGTTTTAATATAGTAGATATGTGTGTCATTTAAAACATATTTTATTATTATTATACCTTGAAGTATCATCATACTGTTAATTACCTCCATACAAATCCTAAAACATTAACATAACACGAGATGTCCACTACCAAATAGTACGAAGGGATGACACATCAAACCGGGTAACGGTAACTGCTATAAAACAAATGTT
Organism: Acipenser oxyrinchus oxyrinchus; assembly: GCA_030684275.1. Classification (NCBI taxonomy): domain Eukaryota; kingdom Metazoa; phylum Chordata; class Actinopteri; order Acipenseriformes; family Acipenseridae; genus Acipenser; species Acipenser oxyrinchus. The sequence continues at coordinate 426,506 of JAGXEW010000090.1, read as the reverse complement.
AAACTACACACATTGTACATTTTATACAATGCCCCGTTTAGAAAACTTGAATTTAAAGGATCAAAATGTACAGGACATCTTGCGTTTGGTCTCTTTAATAATAATAATTAATAGTTTCTATCAATGGAGGTTTCGTCGCGTTTTTGTTTTTTTTTATTGGCAAAAACATTAATTTTATTACGCAATTAAAAGTACTGGCTTTAGTTTGAGTATGGATCCATAAAATCCATAACACATGCAGTGTTCGCGAGCTGTTTCCCACAGTCATAAGGAATACACTGCCACGCATGTAGTGTTTGGGATATACAAATAAAACTACATTACTTACAATCCCATTGGATAGAGGATTAGTCATGGGAGACAGCAGATGTGGAAGAGAGACGGGGTTGGTGCTGCTGTGCATCATCGGTATTCAAGTTGATGCAACTGATACTGCTGAATAGTACGGTACATATCAATTATCAGATCAGGGCGTCAGAGGAAGCAACACATCGTCAAATGTTTTAAAAGGATTTTAATAAGAAGTTTGAAAAAGACTATCCATCGATTTACTGGAGTGGAGTGAAGCTTCCAAAGTAAGAAAGATTATGCATTTATCTAGTTAATTACGTTTGTGTTTCTTTTATTATTATTATTTATTCAGTTAATGTATGTGTTTCATTACTTGATATCTAAAACTTGTTTTTGCTTATTCTTAAACGTGATTCTTTTGTAAAATGTTAAACCTTGTCTGATAAGAGACCTAGTCTTGTGTGTCTCGGCTTTATTTGGACACTATATTGCATTTATTGTAGTTTCTCACAGTATCCACCTTCATAAATCGTGAAAGAAATTCTAAAACAAACTGTTATAATGCTACAAACTAATATTATTTAATAGATCTCAATACTACACTACAATTGTTAAAGAGTAGGAGTCACCTACACTTGAAAAGCTGAATTGTCAATTATATTACATTTGGTTTGGATTAAATGTTATGAATATGTATGAAATAATGAAAGTATGTTTTAAATAGATTTTAGCCTTTGGATGTACAGTAGCCTTTATGAAGGTGTTATAAATCCCCTGCCTTGACCAATTCAGATAACGCGGTACTGGTATCCCTGTTGATAAGCCACACTTCCTGCAGTCTACACAAACAACAGTTTCATTAATATCAAACATTATTAAATCCACCAAAACAATCTTTAAGAAAAGAATATGTAATAACTCTGCTGAAGTTTTATTGAAGGTCCCTTTTTACAATTCACCTATTCTACTCAAATCCGAACGAGCATGTCATTATGACAGAGTGATTCTTATTTAGGTAAGTTCAGACTACCCAGGTTTTGTTTAGTCTACCATACTATTTCCTCCAAAAGGATTGTATTTTACTTGTGTTGGTCTATACGGAGTGTTATTCATTTTGTGGCACACGGGCCTGTGACAGCCTTCCATCTGGCCTGTCGGGTGTCAGCTGTCCTTCATTACAAATGCTAGTTGCAGACACGCATGGCTGAAAAGCCCCCTAAAAAGCGATGTTTTTTGGCAACGCTCCATAATACAGGAACAAATGTTCAGTGCACTTTATCTGGTAATAACCCTTCTCCATACGTGTTTACAACTCACTCTGTATGTAAGCTGCCCTCAATCAATAAACTTGTGTTTACTCACACACTCGGTATGCACATTGATTCCCATTCGCGTCAGTACACTCCATAACCTAACGGTGAAGTTTTTTTTTTTAACAGTTTGCTATTATTAGTTAACTTCTCCAAATAATGGCTCCTCTGCTGTAACGTCTATCTTTCCTTAAGGTTGCTGTTTAAATACTTGCTGCTCATCCTGGTCCACTTCTGACACGGAAAATGATTTGAATGTATTTTATGGGTGCCCGCACAAAGTGGGGTGAAGCCGCCTCAGTTTTTGTTTTATTTAATCACACGCAGATAGATGTAATGTAAGGCAACCAGAGATGATAAATGACAAAAGCAAGAAAAGTATCAACATTAAATACCAATAAAAACACACACAAATATTGTTTCTACTCTGTTTATCGCAAAACGAAATCGCCACGTGACTCGTTGAGGACCCCGCCACTGATTGACGTGCTTTCATTTCTTAAGATTAATAAATAGCATGCCGTTTTCATTTCAGTGATAATATATTTGCTTTGTATACGCACATCACGAGCACCCTGTATCTTATCTGGCCCTCCAGTGAATCTAATTGAGTACCACTGGTCTGTAGGGTTATGTGTTAATGTTATGTGTTCCTTCATAATTTCAAGTTCGATAGTTCGATCATACAAGAACAAAATACACTTCTGTGTTAGCAGGCTTACAAATCTGCTGCAGGGTGATATAAACTATTCAGGTTGATACTGCAGGGCATGGCATTTTTGCAGTTTTACCATGCTTTTCCCATAGTTATACTATGCATTTACTATAGTTTACACTGGTTTGCCTTGCTTATTAATATAGTTTACACACCTCACCATTCTTTACAGTGCTTACCTATGCCTTACCACACTTTCACTATGCTTACACTTGCATACTATGGTAAACTTTTGTATATTGTATCTGGACCACAGATTGGAAACCTCTGTAGTGTTGTCTTTTGGAATGGTGTAAATGTTTAAAATGTACAATAAGATTAATAAATAGCTACGGCAAGGTTGCCAAGGAATAGGAAGGACTTAGATTTAACCCTATAGTTTGTGTTTGTTTATTTAGCAGACTCCTTTATCCAAGGCGATTTACAGAGACTAGGGTGTGTGAACTATGCAGCAGCTGCAAAGTCACTTACAATTATGTCTCACCCAAAAGACGGAGCACAAGGAGGTTAAGTGACTTGCTCAGGGTCACACAATGAGTCAGTGGCTGAGGTGGGATTTGAACTGGGGACCTCCTGGTTACAAGCCCCTTTCTTTAACCACTGGACCACACAGCCTCCTATACATCAAGAGCAGCCTTATACATCAAGAGCAGCCCTACCTCCCTTTTTAATGATACACATGCGAATGAAGTGAGCTTGGAGCAGGCAGCAGGCAATCAGCACAGCTGCCATGCCCTCCAGGCATGTGTAATGTAGTTTGTAGTTGCAATGTGCTAGAATAATGTTCAAACCAGTAACAGGCTGTTTTCACTAGTTTGTTGCCTTTAACAGCGAGGGCACAGGGTCACCGGACGCCCACGGCTCCACACAGGCACAGCTTGTAATTTCCACCTGAACCAAAATAACATGTTGCTGGTGACTAATTAGCTAATCAGGTGTGTAAAATGTGGCTGTGTATCCGATAAACGGTGTATCACGACGATGCAGTACAGTACGCAGACTGGGTCTGGGTTTTGATTGTAAGTTTTTTTCTTATTGTTTTTGAAATAACGATTAACCGATTGTCCTTGACTACATATTTCTGTGCTATAGAAAGCTAAAACAAAAAAAGGTATAAAGCATTCAAAAACACACTCGAAGATGATTTAAACAGTAGCACAAGGAAAATAAAGATACTGACTGTATTCGTTTTGTAGCACTGGGCCTAATTTAGTGCAGGTCAGAGTTTAAGTAACTCGTGAATTAATGAATGGGCCTATTTTTTTTTTTTTTCGAATGTATCCCACTGCATGTATAGTTCTACCATTTATTCATCTATGTTTTTTCATACCCTATATAAGGATGCTAAAGTCATTTTAAAGTCTGTGTATTTCAATGAATATTGATTGAATACATATTAAATATACTGTACATTGAATACATTAAAAATATATATATAAAAATTGTGTTGTATTTGAAAGGTATTGAATGTTTTACCATTTAATGGTAAATATAGTTCCATATGTATCTTAAAAACATGCAAATTAAAAAATAAACACAAATGCTTTATCATTCAGTATGAGAGTACAGCACTTTCCCATGTGAAACACTGTTTTCAGACTTGTATGTGTATTACAGTATGGTTGGGTGCTGTTGCCCCCTTTAGTTAGGCACCACACTTTCTGACATTTTCCAAGAGCGATGAAGTCGGTCATTCCTGGAAATATTTTGCATAAATGGAGGTCCTTTAACAATCCTGTTCTAGGTTGAATTCCGTCATGCACATCAGAGCCTAAACTCACAATCAGGATTTTCAGGCTGGCAATGTTGAATGGCTTTTTTTACAGTACTCTGCACTTTTCTCAAAAACATGATGTTTAACCTGCAGGATTCTGTCACGTTAAAGATGAAGCTCCTCGTAATCATGTATTTTTAAAGGTTTAAAGGTAAAACTAATAATAAATAAATAAATAAATAAAAACAAAGTACTAGTGCCTTCATCAGTGTGTTGATTCAGATTGTATGTGGCGACCCCTACCTGTGAGAGCGAGGTGTAACAGCACCCATCATCAGGATTACTTATGTTCCTGGAGATTTGTTATTTTTTGATGTATATCGTGGTACAAGTTGGAGATCAAGCGATATCAGAAGGAGATGCTGTTGGCAATGGTGTGAGAAGTAAACTTGGCAGAAGTGTACAGTACTGAGTTATACCAAGAGGCCATTGCTGACGTTGATGCTGTGTGCACTGCATGAAATCAAAATGTAAAATGTATCAAATATCTTTAATAATACAAAAGAAGTGTTGCATTCCTGTTTGTAAAGTTTTTGTTTTGTATTTATGTATTATTATTATTATTATTATTATTATTATTACTACTACTACTACAATTTGCACTAATGGTATCTTTACCCTCCTGCATCTTGGATTTCTTCCTATTGAAACGAATGTAAACACTGAAGATGGGTGAGGTTTGGCTCTACCATAAGGTGAGACAAGCCTGCCGATTTGGAATTGAAATAGCAAAGAAAAACATTTTAAAATGACATCACCACTATGGAACCTTCCTTCTCATATTGAAAAAATACACAGGAAGCAAAAGTTACTGTTCCAAAGCCATGCACATGCCTCTTTAAATGTGTTTCTCATTTGAATAGATATTTTATTCCATCGATACATTGATATAATGTGAGTGAAAAGGGATTTTCCAATTTTAAAAAAGCATTTTCATTCAAATTATACTTTACATATTACAGTGCAGTAGGTGGGACAAGCAGAGGTGAAAGGTAACATTGTCACATGATTTGAGTGGCATGAGAAGAAGAAAGCAGTAAACACAGACAGCAAGGAGTGAGATTTCAGTGTAAGACATGACTGTGGGGCACAGCGACTTGAAAAGAAATCTGTCACCGAAAAGTACCTCAACTCTGAAATGCTTGCCCTCTCAAAGAGGCTTCTATTAGTGCCACTTGAGTTACTTACTAGGCCGAGGCAACACGCTTCACACAGGCCATCCAAAGTCATTGTACAGAAATTATTTTTCTGTCAGTACTGGCCACAGCTGGATGAAAATATTCAGAACCCAGATTATGTTGACTGGGGTGGGAGGTTACTGTCTGTCATCATCCAGAGGATTGTGTGAGTCTTTAGTGCTGCCCTTTGCTCAAGACTGCTGTGTTTTTGTTGCAGCTAACGGTCAATATGACCAGTTATTACAAAGTTGGGCGATGCTAAACACAGGCTTCTTCTAGGTTAAAGGGAAAAAAGTAATCTTCTAAACCAGTAGAAAGAGGCAGGATTAATATGTAACTAAGGTTAGAAAGCAATGCCCTTTTCTGAAAGGCACCGTGCAATGAATTAATGCTCAAAGTGGGCTAAATTACACAGAAAAACTGAAAGAGACAAGCGTTAGCTGACACTACTGAAAATGAAATGTTTCCAGTGCCCTTTGCAGGAATGGATTAAATGTTACTGATATACTCCAGCTACTAGGATGCTGAAAACATCAAAAGACTTTTCTTGATTAATGTGTAGAATCTAAGCACATGTACTGGGACATCTTCTAACAAGGTAAGATCTTATTATGATAATAACTGAAAACCTTCCTTAACCTTGAAAGGCTTTCTCATTTATGCTTAGGATTTTAACATACTTCTTTAAAGCTCTAAACAGAGATTAAAGAAGAGGTTGACTCGTTCAGGTTTTTCCTGGTTTGATAAAAGCTGGGTACTGTATGTGTGGTCCGTGCAAAAATCTCTGTACCAGAAAAATGTTTGTTTTAATCAAATATCACCAGAAAATCATAAGAGCTTCTACTTTGTTTTGTATTTGTAACATGACTATGTTTTTGTACTGGACTAAAAAGTGTATTTAGTTGGTTATTTTAAAATGCATATATTTATATTATAACATGACATTAAGCAATGAACAAGAAACTTAGTTTCATTATTCATCTTATACACTATATATATATATATATATATATATATATATATATATATATATATATATATATATATATATATATATACATACATACACACAGAAGCATTGCCTTACATTTGCATTTTTAAGAGAATACAAAATTGACTGTAGGTGAAAACAATTTACACCAAAATCATCTGATTTCATAATGATATGTCGCTTGATTAATAATACTACTTATATTATTCAAGAAAAATACTACAGCTGTGGCCAAAAGTTTTGCATCACCTAGAATTTTAGGATTGAACCATAATAAAAAAAAATATATCTATATGAACATAATGTATATCTTTTATTTAACATCATGTAATATAAAAAAAAATACAAACTTATATCGCAAAAGTCTACCGGAAGCCATAATAGTAGTACAGTATTTTCATGCTACAATTCAATTTTTGTCAGTTTTTTCGTTAAGTATATGGAAAACTACAAAGCGGTACGTAATTCATAAGAACATTATTCAGCAGGATTCATTCAACTTTCTGAATCAAAATGTGTTAATTATATAGGGTGATGCAAAACGTTATTCCGTAGCTGTACATCTGTGACAAGCATTAGCTGTGGTTTAATTACTGATTAAAGCTGTTATTTTGTAACTGTCCATCAAGTATAAAGTAAAATGCCAAGTCCATTGTCGTCACATTTTGTATTCTTATTACATGCTTATATGCTCCTGTTTATACAGTTATTACAGAAAAGTCTTTTTTTAAATTTAATTTAATTCTATTGTTTACAGATTTTCGCCTAAAAGTTGGCAGAAACAAATTGTGATTTATACCAAGAAATCAATTTTCCTTTGGCAGATACATTTATTTCAATGAATTTGTTTTACTGCATTATGGGTACTGTTGGATAGCAACACGCTAACTTCACCGGCTTCACATGGTCACTCAGATAATTGTTAGTAATAAAATGAAGTGCACTGATTTTTGATGTTATAAACCCCAATAATGTTACACTATAAGTAATTAAAATGGGTGGTCAATTTTGCCTCTGAGCCCTACTGTTCAAGGTGCCCTTTGGTGGCAAAACAGGCATTGCTATCTTCAGGTCAGCCCAACAGAGGATAGCAAGAATTTTTATTATTTAGTGTTTGTAATTCAGAGTATTTAAAATGGCAGCACTGGTTTGCATGATCTGCTACATGTTAAACTCTGACTTTAAGAAAACACAAAATGCTACCACAGACTAACAGCTGGTTTAGTTAGTAAGAGTTTATCTTCAGTCTGGCTTGTTTTTGGCTTCCCGTCAACGATCAACACATCTGTTGCCTTGTTTGTAAACGAATACTGGTTAGAAGGAAAACTAATAGTGATGACGTGTTTGTGCCAGTAATGAGCATGAGCCAAAAGGGCCTTGCGGTGGGTACTATTGCTGTAATACATTATAGCAATGTGACTGCATCTCTGCCCACTCCATACCACGTGCCAAGCCACGAGAAACTCTGGTGCCATTGGAACCTCATTAATAACTGCCGACTCCACCTCCGATGAAGTTGGGGTTTCTGTGTCACTGGTCTTGTGCAACAATGAATGTGTTTATCTGGGCCCCATCACGCAGCTATCAAACACTAGTTGTGTGCATATCTGGAGTCCACTGAAGAATTTAAAAACAGTAAATATTGCTTTGTCTCTTATTAGAAACCTTTTTGCATCCATTCTAACCAATCACATTGCTCAGTTGCAGTAAATGTTCTTTCCTTATATCTAATGGAACAAAAAACATGCTATCACACTGCTATGGAGACTGCTGTAAAATAGCGGCTCTTACTCTTACAAATTATAAATTGAATTAGCACCAAAGGATACAAATCATTTGTTATGTATTAAATATCCTTGTGCACCGATGTGTATACGGTATGTTTGTAGGTGTCTGTAAAATGTGTTCCTCTGTACAATCTGTGCTCAATCTTTTTCCTACTGCTAAAAGAGCAGTGCTCTGTTCATTTTATCACAGTCCTGCCGCTGCATTTTTCCAGTGCAATTAGCCCATTACTGCAGCTAAATGAGGCATGGCGCCTGCACAAGTCACACCATCTCCATGGTGATTGCGCGGGTTTGCTGTGGAATTGGCAGGAAGGTGAGATGTGTGGGTCGCTCGAGTGTGACCACCCTCTTGTCACCTTCAGTGTGAAAGGACCTCATTACAGACATCACATGGTCACTACAGTGGGACGGGACCTTGTAGGGTTCTTAGTGGACAATAACTGCATGTAGCTTTGTCACAGGTCTTGTAGGCTTTGAAGGTGTAGTGTCCCCAAAGCAAAATTGTCTCTGATTTGACCTTGGTATGTGTTTTTATGAAGAACCAAACCCGCATTTTACAGTTTGTAATCAGAGAGCAAGATAGTTAAACCCAGCTGCCCTTGAAAATAGATTGCTTTGTTGAAATAGAAGCATTAGTATGATTAAACCAAGACTGTCTGTTCGTTTATGCATTCGGACCACGCAGGTGCCAGTGCAACCAAACTTTGCATGGCCTCCTCTTTCATCCAGAACTTTGAAATCCTGCAGTAAAACGCATTGAGGTTTGACGCTATGTTTGGATCCAAAATTTCAACCCCCGGGGTACTTTATTTAGTAACCCCATTGCTGGATCACTACAGTAACAATGTATCTCAAATTAAAGAAACCCACAAAACCAAAAAAATAAATAAAAAGAACAAAAGTTTAAACAAATTTAAAAATGGCAACAAAAAAAAAAAAAGATTAAAAAATGGAAAGGGGGTCCAAGCGCGTTGAGCGACACCCAAGATCGGTAACTTATAGAAACCCATAAGGCTACTGTTCCCCAATTTGTCATGCATGAAATATTGAAATATTGCATTTCCCTGGGCAATGCCGGGTACTTCAGCTAGTGTGTGTGTATATATATATGATAAAACATTGTCCACTTGCATGTTTGATTATCTAAGAAAATATACAACTCCCAGTAAAGCCTTATTGCTATTATATAATATTGTATGCACATGTATTATGGTGATATTCCCTAACCTGCGCCAAGACAATGGAGTTTCTTACCAATGACCTCTTTCTATCGTGCCCTGGGCTGACCTGATATAGCATCAATATTAGACAGGTTACAGTTTCAGGTTGTTCATATATGTTACATAATATGTCTCTGGTGCTTTAATAAATGTATATTTTTTGTAAATTTATGTTTGTTTTTACATGTTCAGGGAAACAGAAAAGAGATGGTCTCCACGTGACAAATATCCAACGTGATTCAGGAGAGAAAAATCAAAAGGCGTTTCGTTTCAGGACAGTAAATGGCAGCGAGCCTCAAGCTTTGTTTTCTTTGGTCGCCTTCACAAACAGTATGGTCAAGAAAGTCAGCAGAACTTGACAAAGGTTCCCTGAGCTGTACATGTTCTGTTTCCTGAGATTCTAGAAGCTCCTGGACTGAAATACAATGAGGTTTCATGTGTACAATCTGGTCCTGTTGGGATTAACTTAAGGCCATCTCCGAATACGGTCCAAACCAGAGAGCACAGAAGAAAGGAGACATCATACTAGGAGGACTTTTTCCTATTCATTTTGGAGTGACGGCAAAAGATCAGGATTTAGCATCAAGGCCAGAATCTACAGAGTGTGTGAGGTAACCATTTTTCTATCAGCATAGCGAATGACCATACCGCATGATTCAAATGGTCGTCACCAGGGCTTTCCCAATCATGCTCATAGTGAATGACCATACTGCATGATTCACATGGTCGTCACCAGGGCTTTCCCAAGCATGCTCGTTATTCTGACAAATTCATGTATCATTACATTTTTTATTAAACAAGTTTATACAGACAACAAGTAAGGTATTACATAATTTTAACAACAAAAAAAAACACACCATACTGAGCCAACTTGGAGCCGAATAGCCAGATATATTTCTTATTTATGGAAAATTACAAGCTTTTAAGCATAATCATTAAGTCCCAGACAAGTTATTTAAGCCCTACTTTCTCAACCCCACATACTGGTCTCAGATTTATTACCTGAAGATGTAAGCAATATTCCTACTCCCCACAAAGAGATCAACAGGGGGAAACACTTCTTTGTAAGGACTACTTTCCAACTAAACTGCATACAGCTGACACAGGCAGGCCCCTGTAATGTGGAAAGGAGAGGAATAAAACACAATAAGTATAAAACTAGCAAGAAACTAATTGTAACGATAAATAAAAAAAACAACTCAGATTACAGCTCAAGTAGCTCCTAGTGATCCCAGTGGATCAGCTGTGATTCAAATTCAAAATCAAAACACACAAGCATGGCCACTTTCCCGCTTTGTAAGCTGGGAAAGTTTTATTAAAAGCTCAATTCACAGCTATGAGACAACAAATACTTTGCAAAGACACAATCGTTCCATAATGGTTTCCTCAGATGTATCCTTCATTAAGTGACTTTCCTCAAAATGGATACAGCCAAACTGTATTAATTAACCAACTCCGTGTGCTTTCTGCTCAGAATACTCTTTAAATACAAGCTTTCAACAATAACACAAACAGCTCATACAATTTCTCACTAATTAAGCCAAAACGAAGATACTAAAACAACTAGGAAACTCTTTGACAAACGTTTGGACTAGAAGTCTTGATCAGTGTCTTTGGCTGACTGGTATGTTCTTATTTGTTAGGGTTCAGGTGATTAGGTGTAAAAATCTCTTAATGGTCCTATGGAAATGAAGTCTAGTGTAGATCTGCATATAATTGACCACACTCAGGTGTCTCATGAAGAGAGTTAGGAGCAAGATTGAATGCGGTGAAGCTGGAGAAGTACTTTTATGGGTAAGAAATGGACCAAATCAGCATTCAAAGCCAGATCTTTAAACTAGATATCTAGTTATGGAACTTTACTAGAACACTATCACAAAGAAGGCTTAACCTGTATTTGCTATTATAAAATATTTTATGCACAGATCCACTTTTACCAAATCCACTTTCCAAACGTAGTTTTTGGTATGTGAAAACATAACCAGACATTTTGGGAAAAGTGGCCTGGTACTGACCCATATGAATAATTGATTTTCTTTATCCTTTGGGAGCAAGTTGATTTCAGGACGTGGTTGAAAATCCTGTCCTACAATGGTTTGTAACGTGATATATTAATAAACAAGCATGTCCCCTTACCACACCCAAAACTGCACTCCAAAACTGTAACATCTGTGACAGCTGTGAAAGCTCAGCCTATAAATATGAATAAACAAAGTTGTTATATAAATGCACTACAATTTCTAGCTAAACTAACACCAACATCAGTGACTCATACTATATCTACACCGACCACAGTGATACCACTGCCTTAAAGATCCAGGCATCAGGAGGTTAGCCAAAGACAAATGCATTCTGTGTTGACTAATGAAAGCAAACATCCAGCTGATTTTCAAACCCCCATATACCGGTAATTGGAAGAAGCTATAATACAATCCAAATGTAAAAGTTTTACTGTTTACGTTCCGACTCCTCAGCTGTGTAAGCACCAAATGCATGTGTAATGTTCATACCATATTTAATATTGTTTTTACAAAGTAAGTGAAAGGAGATTTCTGATTGAGAAACTTGAATTTGTATTTAACCAGACATATAATGTAGTAATAGGGAATCATGTTTTTGTACTAATGTTTTATTCTTGGGTTAAGTTGGGGATGAACTAGCAATACATTTCCATGCACATTGAATATGGTTACATTCGGTAAAGTATGCTCAGTTTAGAATAAAGTGGAAGTCGTAAGGAGAGATCAAATATATGTAGTGAATGTTGTACTGAGAAGGAGGTTCACTGTGTATTTCAGTGTATACACATAGCAAAATCCTTACATCGGAAGAATAGTTTACAACTCAGTTTACAGCTCAAACTGTTTCAGCATAGTACCAAAAAGAAACTTGGTAATACACTGAATCGTTCTCTTTTGTGTAGCAAACTGTTAATGTAAACAGAATTCCAGATACAAACACAACACAATGAGCAGTGGCTATACCAGCAAAGCAATACACTTTGAACTGTAGCTTTTGCTTTGCTTAAAAGAAGTTAGAGCTCAACCTAAACCTGCTCGCTAATGCATTATGTGTGTGTTCGACAGGTATAACTTTCGAGGATTCCGCTGGTTGCAAGCTATGATATTTGCTATTGAAGAAATAAACAACAGCAGCACCCTTCTCCCAAACATCACCCTGGGCTACAGGATATTCGACACCTGCAACACTGTGTCCAAAGCCCTGGAGGCCACCTTGAGTTTCGTGGCTCAAAACAAGATCGACTCCCTGAACCTGGATGAGTTCTGTAACTGCTCAGAGCACATCCCCTCCACCATAGCAGTGGTGGGAGCCACAGGGTCTGGAATTTCAACCGCAGTAGCCAACCTGCTGGGACTGTTCTACATCCCGCAGGTAAGTACGCTGATGTCTGTGGAGAAGTTTCTCAAATTTTCCAGCATTTTATTTAAATTTTATGAGAACAATAAAATAATATAGTCGTGGATCCCCCGTGTTCCCCTTTTTCTGTTCTTGTGCTGTGGATGACATTTGTTCAGGCCTGGACTGCCTGTTACTATGGCTGGACTGCCTGTTACTATGGCAATGTCTGAAACGTGGTTAAGTTAGAACATAAGCTGTTATTTTGCAATTACAAACTTTATAGACTGCACAGTCATGAGTATGAGTAGATGTCATACAGTGACAAGGTTCATTTAATCTGCCAGCCGCCACTGGCACAGTTTTGAAAAAGGGCCTTAGAATCCAATATTACTGATAACACTACTGGCAATGGTAACTATATCAACATTATGTAATATATATATGAAAATGGTATCGTATATGGAACTCAAAACATTGCAGTATAAACCCAAAAGCTGATACATTTTATTGAGTAATAATGAATGCCCTTGTGCTATTTTCACTTACTTTTATTGAAAAATTAACTGGATTGGGATGGATCCTTTGTAGGTTTAGGAGTAACCATGGTGTACAAGGGAAGGTATGAGATACCAAAAAAAAATGTAAATGCAATTATTTCGAATATATTTAGTCGATTTCAATTTAGTTGAAGAGATAAAAATCAGAACATTGCCAGATCTGAGGCAGTTATTTTAACCTAAATGTTATAACAGTTTCTGTTTTGCCCCCAATAAAGGTTAGCTATGCGTCCTCCAGTAGACTTCTGAGCAACAAGAACCAGTATAAGTCTTTTCTGCGGACCATTCCTACTGATGAGCACCAGGCGACGGCCATGGCTGACATCATCGACTACTTCCACTGGAACTGGGTGATAACGATTGCTGCAGACGATGACTACGGCCGACCGGGAATTGAGAAGTTTGAACAAGAGGTTAGCGATCGAGATATCTGCATTGACTTTGGCGAGCTCATCACGCAGTATTCTGACGAGGAGCACATCCAGGGGTCGCTGACCGCATCCAGAACTCCTCGGCGAAGGTCATCGCTGTGTTCTCGAAAGTGGCCCGGATCTGGAGCCTCTGATCAAGGAGATTGTCCGGCGGAACATCACTGACCGGATCTGGCTGGCGAGTGAGGCGGGCCAGCTCTTCTCTAATCGCCCTGCCAGAGTTTTTCCACGTGGTCGGCGGCACCATCGGGTTCGCCTCAGGGCTGGACAAATACCCGCTTCCAGCAGTTTTTGCAACAAGTGCAGCCCACAAAATCTTCACACAATGGGTTCGTCAGGGAGTTTTGGGAAGAAACCTTCGATTGCTCTCTGGGCGGCAGTTCTGACTCCAAAACCACAGGGCCTTTGACCAGACGCCATATGGAACCATCTCAGAGTGGAAACAAAAGTGTGAACGCCAGGCCCCTTTGCACAGGAGAGGAAAACATCACCAGTGTGGAGACCCCCTACTTGGACTTCACTCATCTGCGGATCTCCTACAACGTGTATGTGGCTGTGTACTCCATCGCCCATGCCTTGCAGGACATCCTCACCTGCACCCCTGGGAAAGGCCTCTTTACTAACGGCTCATGCGCAGACATTAAGAAAGTGGAAGCGTGGCAGGTAAGGCAGGAGTAACGACTGTCTGCCCCACTGTTCACTCATGCTGCTCAGTTATACAATAAGTAAGCTAATGGCTTGTATTAGCTGCCTCATTTTCACTAGAAGTATGGCCAAAGGTTTTGCATCCTTCTATATTTTGCTTCATAAAGAGGAATGAAAGCTGCTGAATAATGTTACGTTAACTACTTAATTACTTACCTTGTTGTAGTTTCCATATACTTAATGAAAAAAACTGGCACAAATTAAAAAATGTGACATTTCAAAACCTAACATGAAATACTGTACAGCTGTCGTGGCTACTGGTAGACTTTTGCGATATCATTTTGTAGTTTTGATTGCATGATGTTAAATTATGTCTCAATCCATTGAGCAGCTGTGTGAGTATGTTTTATTTTTATTTTTGTCTTGTGCCACTTGACATTCTAAAGTGTATTTCTAGGTCCTAAAACAACTGAGGCACTTAAACTTCACAAATAGCATGGGAGAGCAGGTGGACTTCGATGAGAGTGGGGACCTGCTCGAACTACACCATTATCAACTGGCACCGCCGCTAGAAGACGGCTCAGTTGTGTTCAAGAGGTTGGCCTCTACAACATGAATGCTAAAAAGGGGAGAGACTCTTTGTTGATGAAAGAAAAGTACTATGGAATGGATTTGTCAGAGAAGTGAGTGCGCTTGTGGCTTTTTTCTTAGGATTCTGTAGCAGCATACTTCACAACAGCAACAAACAACTCCCCTGTGCAAGTGCACTTCAGACACTAGGGGTGCCATATATGTATACACAGTAATCTGTCACGTATACACCCATCACATATTATTATTATTATTTATTTCTTAGCAGACACCCTTATCCAGGGCAACTTACAATTGTTACAAGATATTACATTATTTTTTACATACAATTACGTTATTTTTTACACATTATCTTTACATACATTTACCTGTTTATACAGTTGGGTTTTTACTGGAGCAATCTTGGTAAAGTACCTTGCTCAAGGGTACAGCAGCAGTCCCCCACCTGGGATTGAACCCACGACCCTCCAGTCAAGAGTCCAGAGCCCTAATCACTACTCCACACATATCCGCCCTAACTGTTTATCTACCATGATCAACCTCGTCAGCTATGTTAGTTTATTATTGAACAGAGAAGATTAGTTTGGATATTGTAGATCCTCCCAAAGTTTTTGTTGTATGTGCTTACTGTGGTCCCACCGCAGTCTGATATATAACGGATTACTGTATTACATTATACACTGAAGCAACAGTATACGTTTTCAAAACTGCATTCTTATATCTAGTTTGCTCTCTACTATATCATTCACATTGATACTAGTATTGCTACTTCTCTCTATTATGTAACAGTGTTTTTTTTAATACACAGTATGAATATTATACTGTATGGAAAATAATGATTAACACTTTAACGCTTAGCTTTAATTAAACCATAAACATAGCTGCATCATGCTTGTGTGTGGAGACCAAATCAAAACTAAAGCATTCTTACACTGCTTAATTGCCAACCTAAAGGCCACATTTTACAGGGATATGGAATCTCTATTTTCTTAATGTAGGTGCCGCTTTCAAACTGCAGTATGGACTGTGAGCCCGGCACCAGAAAAGGGATCATCGAGGGGAGCCCACCTGCTGCTTTGAGTGTGTGGAGTGTCCTGAAGGGGAGTACAGTGATGAAACAGGTGAGACACTAATATCTTTACGTTCTCGAAATCAATCATTTCATAAAACACTGATGCTCCCAGAGTAAGCAGAAAGACTTTGTGACAGAAAGGCTAAAGTGGTCAATGAGTGTATGGACTTAGTTAAAGAGAGGTCGAAAAGGTAGCAATTCTGTAATCAACTCTAATTATCAGCCTGTTCTACCTGTCTATTAATAACACTGCAGGCATCACTCAGACCAGTACATGAGGAAAAAGAATGTGCACTGTCTGACTTTTGACAGGTTAAGAAGGTGTACAAAGTGCAGCTGAAAAGGAAATGTGGTTATGAGAGTTAATAGTTAGCATGTGAATGTATTTCCTGTGTAAAGTATAAAACCAATGAGATTTCTCATCCCTACAGTATTTTAATCACATGCATGGCCAGCAGAAAGCTTGTTTCACTACCCTGTATTTTTTTTCTTTAAAAGATGCAAGTGAGTGCTTTAAGTGCCCTCCTGACTCCTGGTCCAATGAAAACCACACATCCTGCATTCTCAAGCAGATCGAGTATCTTTCCTGGACTGAACCCTTTGGAATAGCATTGACCCTGTTTGCCGCACTGGGGATTTTTCTGACCTCCTTTGTATTGGGAGTTTTGTGAAATTCCGTAACACTCCCATTGTGAAGGCCACCAACAGGGAGCTCTCCTACCTCCTCCTGTTCTCACTCATCTGCTGCTTCTCCAGCTCCCTGATCTTCATCGGCGAGCCCAAAGACTGACCTGCAGGCTCCGCCAACCGCCTTCGGGTCAGCTTTGTGTTCTGCATCTCCTGCATCCTGGTGAAGACCAACCGAAGTCTTGCTGGTCTTCGAGGCAAAATACCCACCAGCCTTCACCGAAATGGTGGGGTCTGAATCTCCAGTTCCTCCTGGTTTTTCTTTGCACGCTTGTGCAGATCATGACCTGCGTGATTTGGCTTTACAATGCGCCCCCATCGAGCTACTGGAACAGTGAGCTGGAGGATGAGATCATTTTCATCACCTGTAATGAGGGCTCCCTGATGGCTCTTGGCTTCCTGATAGGCTACACCTGCCTCCTGGCAGCTGTCTGTTTTTCTTCGCCTTCAAGTCCCGCAAACTCCCGAGAACTTCAATGAGGCCAAGTTCATCACTTTCAGCATGCTCATCTTCTTCATCGCCTGATCTCCTTCATCCCTGCCTATGTCAGCACCCACGGCAAGTTTGTGTCGGCCGTGGAGATTATCGCCATCCTTGCCTCCAGCTTCGGGCTGCTGGCCTGCATCTTCTTCAATAAGATCTACATCATCCTGTTCAAGCCTTCGAGGAACACGATCGAGGAGGTGCGGTGCAGCACAGCCGCCCACGCCTTCAAAGTGGCAGCCAGGGCCACTCTGCGGAGGAATACGGTGTCGCTGAAGAGGTCCAATAGCATCGGCTCCTCCGCCTCCACACCCTCATCCTCCATGAGCTGCAAGAGCAACGCCAAGAGCCTTCCTCCCCACAGCTGGCAGAAAGGCTGCAAGCAGAAGGTCAGCTTCAGCAGCGGGACTGTCACCCTCTCCCTCAGCTTCGAGGAGTCCAGGAAGAACTCTGTGCCCTGCAAGAACATGAGGAGGAAGAACTCTCTGGAAGCCAAAACAGCGATGACAGTCTGATGAGACACAAGGCCTTGCTTCCTCTTCAGAACAGTGAGGCAGGGAGCGACGCCAGCTTCAGGACAGCCAGCAACAACCCGCCTCAGGAGTCGGTCGGGAAGCCAAAAAGAAGAAACCCTAATTCTGAAGAAACAGCTTCCTTCCCATCGGTGAACTCTGTACATTTTGATACCAACTTTTCTTAATATAGCGGAAGAAGATGGGAAAGACATCTCCCCATAGTCCTGAACTGTGTAAATAGGCTTCTGTTTCTGAATATTATTATACACAAAGTTCTGCCTTAGAACTACTGTATTGCTTTGGATGTTCTCAAGAGGTTTTGACTGAACAGACAAAGGCAGTGTCATACATGTTTAATACCCTGCAGATGAGTGTAATAATCCGAGTTTCAGACTAGGGTTATCTTCTTTCTGTGTAGGAAACAGAATATATGATACATGTACGTGTGCAGTGCTTTTGATGCATATTGGAGCCAGCTTTTGATTCCACTAAAATTCCACTGTTTTATGACACTAAAATTCTAGAGGGGCTGCATGTAAGAAGATATATGGATATAATCCAACAATCTGACTGGATAATAAGCATTTAATAATATTTTTTATTCATTTCACAAGTAAAATAACACACTTTGTGAGTAAGTGAAGGTTTTGTGATGTGATTGACCAAGAAGTTGTGTAGAGGATCCAGATTAATGGAATACAGGGGACACAACTGTAACACAACACATATGGTATTTCAAAGCAAGGGCTGATTCATTTGTGTTTATTTGTTTGATCCATTTAAAAAAAAATCATATTTTTAAGCAGTTTGAGTTTCCGTATATACCTGTATATAAAGAACATTTTTTAATTATAATTGTATGGGGTTTAGATTTGAAAAGTACTGAAAATGTACTTATTACAACAGATTGAATATTGGCATTGATTGTTCTTCAAACATGAATAGACTAGTGCAGCTAAATTCTCTATTCCATCAAGACAAGATATGATTTTGATGCGTTTTTAAAATAATTAAATGTAGGGGTTTCATCGATTAATGATTAATCACACATGTGGGCTTTGATGGATTTGAAAAAAATGGATGATTAATCTGGTCCACCTGAGTGCAGTATCAAAAACGGTGCGGGGAAAATACATCTTGAAAAAAGGCGGAGGGTACTTCAAAAGACCAGGGCAAAAGGGCAACTGGAAGGTATGTTAGAATGAAGAAAGAAAGACTGCAACTTGCAGCATTTGCTCATCCGTGCTTTCCTTTCACAGCAGTGCTACAAGTTTATCATATCGTCTTAGTCGCAAGTAAGCTGGGTTTTCTTTTTATTCATCGTACTTCTTTCAAATGGTAGCAGAACATGAACAGTTACTGTATATAGCATGCAATAAATTCTTCAGCTAACCTAAATAAAATAGCACTCAGTAAGTTACCTTTGTTAGCCTGAAACATGAAAGCTTACAGTGTGTAGAAAAATGGATCTGTTAAATATTAAATATCTGTTAAGTATTGTAGGTTGTTGTGCAACTGGTCATTTACAGTAGTATAGATACACTCTTTTTGTATGTTTAATCTTTTCTTTTAGACATGGCATTTAGCTGAAGGAAACACAGGCAGGCAGTACAGCTAAAAGAATGTCAGATCACGTCACTAAAAGGGATTACTTGTAATTGTCTTTTAATAGTTTCATATCATGAGCAAACAAGTGTGATTAATTGATTAATCGATCGTAGATCGGATGATTAATCGGTCAATAAATGTCAAGATTAAAACCACTAATTAAATGTAATATATATATTATCGATACTGTATTCTCAGTAGGACCTCCTGGTAAATTAGCATTGGCCTTTTGAGCCTACAAGTTGGTAGTGCAGTAGTTTACAAATCCAAGAAAACAGACTGATAAAATGTGTTAGTCCACAATGTGTATCTGAACAACAGGGGTGAAAACCAGTTTCATTTTCTATGTAAAAACATATCATAAGCACTCCAAAACCAGAAAACATGCTGTAAGAACACCTTTCAAAGCTTTATAGGGAGTCTTCAAATCTAGTATATATATATATATATATATATAGTACTTAACAAAATTCTATTCTAGAATACATCAGTCTCTCATATTCCAATGATTGTTGGAATCTAATGAGAAAAGCAATGCTCTAACATTATTAGCAGGCCTGAAAAAAAAAAAGTTGACTTTGAGATTGCAGAATGATGCCAGCCCTTATACAAGTTTACTGCGGTATACTATGACACATGCAGAGCAAAGTATAGTGAAAGCATGGTGAAGCTTGATAAAGCACTGTATGGTCAACACCATGTTAAAGATAGAGGACTAGTAGGGATGTTGTTAATAGTTTAGAGAATTTTGTTTAAACCATTGTCAAAAATATGAGTGTCAAATATAGATATAGTTAGTCTTGGTGGTAGTGCAGTGTAAGGAGATTTTGTTTTGTTTTTTATATTCTATAATCTATTTCATACACATCACTGTTGTACACATTTAGTCTTACACAGAACTGTCGAGTAATTCATAAAAGTAAGCTTCTCATGCTGGCTTTTCTGAGTGGTTACAAAGATGACCAATATTGCAATACTCTATGTCCCCTGAGTGGCTCACCAGTGCAGTTGTGTGGGATTCAGGGTGAGTCATACAGTGCAGGTTCAGGTCCTGGCTGTGCAAGGTGGCGGTCTTTAATGGAGATTTCCTAAGGGAGCATTGCATTGGCTCTGGCTCTCCCATGGGTTAGGGAGGTAAAACTGGCAGATGCTTGCTCCTCATCGCGCTACAGCGAACCCTGCTGGCCAGGCGCCCAGTGAGCTCAGAGCAGACACCTGCAGGGCTGGACTTTGCCCTCCAGAGGTCGCTAACATCTGCTTTCGAGTTCCTGGGTGTAAAAGAGGAAGCTGGCATGGTCATGGGATCCGTGGAGCCCCACTGAACCTTCAGTTCTCCTGGGCTGTGTGGGGAATTGCTGGGATGAGGGGAAAAATGATTGGACACTCCAAATTGATGAGAAAATTGGTCCTTCAAATACTGTCTATGTATGTCCCTAGTAGTGGATTGACATAATGGGTGAGATTTACAAAGCTGTAAAATAAGGTATTTAACTCGCTACAAGGTTTCAGAAAAGCAGCAGCCTTAGATAATATACTGAGGCAAAAGCTGAACAAATCAGGCCTCAATGAAGTTTTATTAATTATCGATTACATGTTTGTGACTTCTCAGAGAGCAAGCTGATTGTTTTGTTTGTGTGTTAAAGCTGAAAAAAACCCCATCAAAGCACTGTCTGTAAATTCCTTAACTAATAAAAAAATAAAGTATTTGTCTTATGTGCTGTTTAAACCTTAGTACATAGAAAACAAAACAACAATTCTGTCTGAATGTGAATTTTGATTATTAGAGATGCATTACTGTAGTTTTCATGCAAACTAAAGTGGGACTTTAGCAGCCAATAAAATTGTATGTAAAGAATAGTTTTCACCTGCCGTTCTGCATCCATTATCAAATGAGCACTTTGCCTTCATTGATGTAAGATGTAAGGAATTTGTCTTGCACTTAGGCAATTGCTGACCCTCCAAAACTTGACACCTCTTCTTACAAGGTGCAAACCATTGTAGAAGCGAGTAACTAAGAGCTGTATAAAGCACACAGCTGCAGGCACCTGTCATTGGCCTCAGGATGGCTGCTGTGGTGCACTTCCTGATGCGGTGACACTTGTTGAGGACAGGCAGGAAAATCTTCAGAGGAGAAGGACGAGACAGAGAGCACTCTGCATATTTAAACCCAGGGTCCCTTTGTTTGGGATACTGGAGGATGTGGTGGTAAGGGTTATCACCTCACTCTGCAGGTCATCCTAGACCTAATAGCTGAATTTCACGCTTTCATCACCTGGCTGACTGTCCTCCTGGTAACACCGACAGCATTGACTTTCTCCACTATAGAGGACCACATGGCCTTTTGGTAGCATAGCTGATGTTGGCTGAGGTTTTTCCCAAATAACTAAATTTCATGCTGAGTGACCTCAGCTGTAAGGACTATCACGCCCCTCCACAGAAAACTTTTTCTTTTTCATGCACGGAGAGGACTTTACTGCCCTTCCTCCGACATATTTTTTTGTATGTTTGATTTTTGTGCTTCATAAATCTCATACAGCGTTGACAGCCCTCTGTACTCCTAACTCACCTCACCTCTGGGCCCGATGCACAGGCGGCGCTCATTGTGACCCTCATTATCATGATTGCAGCTCATTATTTGTGTGTGTTGAGTAATTTGCATTGCTCTTAAGCCAACATATGCCGCCAAAATAATTGCCTGGCCGCTAGGCAATTAGGATTTTGCAGCCGCAATTGTTTGCACTGCGCCTATCCATACATCAGCCCCTAAATGTAACAAACTGTAACATTTTTAAGTAACAGTAAAAAAAAATCAGCATAAACAGCATAAAAATCAGCATAAAATGGCAGGAATACCAAATTTTATTTAATCAATCCTTCAGAAACAAACTTAAATGCAGCCACATTGAACAGGCTCCATTGTTTCCGAAAGAATACAAATGGTAAATGCCTGGTTAAAGTTTACTGCAGCCATGGTTATATGTGGTGTAGTGAAAGAAATATAGTAAAGCATGGCTAAAAAATGCAAGTAAACAGAAGTCTGGGATAATAAAAGCAAGATAAACATCACAATTGAAATGTGTCCATTGTCTCGTTTTATACAATAACATTTCATGTCTGTTTTAAACCAATTCAAATGTCAGCTAACCCACTTGCCAACCATGTCGACTGAAGATCAGATGGTAACATTCGATCGCACTTGGAACCAGCGGCCAAACAAACAAATAAATAAAGTATTGAAAATCCTCAATTACTTCTGTGAAGAATGTGCATATAAAGTGGTGACAATTGGGTGAGCAGTTATAAAGAGATAGGTCAGAACATGTAGTTGCATCCCTATCATGGAAGGATATACATCTCAAAGGAAGATCATTAGCATTCCTTCAAAAGAGGTCAACGTTTACTACAAAAGGAAATCAGTTTGGTTTAAATTTCAGTTTGCAGGATTTTATAAAAATGTAACGCGAAAAATGAAAAACAGCCACCACTCAACTGTGTTTATTCCATATCCCCCATTCAGACACGTTGGAAATACAGTTAAAATGAGCAAAGCCAATCAGATGCCAGATTTCCATTTTAACCTGTAACTACTGTGCACGGGTCCTGTGGACCCAGAGACCTTTTCAAATGGCCACTTTTTTTTAGAGGTTAGGAGTTACGGGTTAAAAAGTCAATGGCAAGAGCTCCCAATGCATTCCTCATGGGAGTACAGTACATTACACTTTTGTTATTTACAGTTTGTGAAAGTCCCAGAGATAAGCAGCTCATTCTGCAGTGGCACAGGGAATGCTTCATTCATTTGGTTGATGGGTGCTTCTGCATCCAAGACTTAAAAAACAACTGATGATTCACAGGGAACAGTCTCAATGTATTTTTGCTGTTCTGCAAAACAACTGATGATTCACAGGGAACAGTCTCAATGTATTTTTGCTGTTCTGCAACTTCCCTGAAGAAACAAGCCAGAAAACCTCCACATAACCCATATGGACAACATGTGACTTTCAAATCAAACCACTACACTGTCTCTACAGACATATCATTCATTTCATTCACTTCTCAGCAGCAAACAGGATGTGCCTGATTTTGTTGAACTATTTTATTAAAAAGAGGGATTGAGAAGATGCTCAAAGGTACATTTCCTCATTGAAAACCATCTGGCACTACTTTCACATGGACACAGAATGGAATCACAAAGTTGCTGTTCAAAACTTATTGTTATAAAACATTTAACATCTGAATTTGACTTCTGGTGGTAAAATAATTTCTATTGAGTAGATGAATACTGTCTCTTAGATGACCATGGTCCACTGCGCAATGACTTGATTCCACATTATTTCATTTGCTGGTACAATCGGCTGCAGCCTCTTTAACCCTTCGGTCACTGGCTCTTTGGGGGTTTATAGTGAACACGGCAGCGCTCGTTAAACACCTATATAAAAAACATACAAAAACTAATTTTAAAACTATTTCAAATTTCAGGTCAGATTTACTAAACATGCATATCGTATTTATCTAAAATAAAAATAATAAAAAGATGCTTTCTTTAAAGGCTTGTTTATAAGTCGTTTCGTTTTAGTTTTGTAACATTTTTGTGTTCTCATACCTTTATACTTCTATCATTGACCACCTCTTCAACATTCAGTTCTGACTGCAGAAGCTTTACCTGATAAGATAAAAACAACATTTGAACATTTGTATTTCACGACGTGTACAATTATATAATTTAAGAGCTTGCAAGAACGTGGTCAAACATGTGGTCTAGGTGGTTAAATCACAGATTACCTTGGTTTGCTCTTTCCTGAGTTGCTTTATTAGTGTTAAATTGTCAGCGTCCTTCTCCCTTTCCCCTCGCAGCTGGCTTACTACACAAGACGTCTGGGCTATACAAGTTTTAATGGCTTTATCCCGACTGCTGTGAGCCTCCATTAACTACAAAGAAAAAACAAATTCATTAGTCATTTTACTGTCATTTATACAGTGAAACTGGAATCTAACAAAGTATGGAACAGATTCCTCATTAAATCTGGTTTTACATCTAAGCTACGATATTATTATTTATTTATTTATTAGCAGACATCCTTATCCAGGGCGACTTATAGTTGCTACAAAATATCAAAATACAAAGTATCACATTACAAAACATCACATTACAGAATATCACATTACAGATAAAAGCAGTTTTAAAGTACAGTAAAATCAGTAGAAAATAAGATCAAATTCAAATAAGAGCAAAATAAAGAATGCAGTAAATAATTACATTTAAGAGCAAATTCAACAAAGAGCAGTAAACTTATAGTAAAAATATTTGCTTTGTAAGAGTAAATTCCATTAAGAGCACATAGTAAGTATGATAAATGGATTAAGAGTGATTTCAAATAAGAGCATGAATAAGGATACCTATAAGAGTAAAATCAAGTACAAGATACAGGAAATGGTTATAATTAAGATCAGTAGTAAAATACAGCAAAGTATGGAGCAGTTCAGTGCAAGTACACTTTGCATTATGGATGATAACTGAGTGACCATTATAGATGATCACTCTGTTTTAAGGACAGTAAACATGATATTTTAAGTGTTACTTGCACTAATATCTTCCATTTTGCCAGAATATATGTGCGTGCTAGCTCCACCAGGCAAGAACATATGACACCTGCAGAAAATGCAGATCTGACTTTCCTTTTAAGACTCTTAACCACTAGTTGCATGTGTTTATTCAAATCTAAAACAAAATACAATTACACCATTTGGGCGAAGTGGGGGAGAATTAGAAAACACTGTAACATAGACCTAGTAAATACTGTAGATACAGGTATGAAAACTCCCAAAAATGTTTGCTTCAATATGCATTTTAAATTAGCATACATTTCTAGCAGTTTATAAAGCACTAACTTACTATTCTGAATGAAGAGGTATTTACTAAAGGGATAGTAAAGGCAATGGAGCACATGCTGCATTGCTTGGTTTAACATCAATTTGTGACAAGCAAGTACTTAGTTGCTTTGACAAATGCAATTAAAGTAAGTTTTGAACTACAGTGATTATCCAAAATATTAATTGTTTAGCGATTTGAGAATCAAGAAGTTCACATACTTACAGAGTCATAAAGTTGTTTACATGTTTCAGTAGCATCAACCTTCCCTTCAAATGAAACCGTGGGAAGTGTGGTGTTTAATTTATGGATTATTCGGTCATCTATGGTTCGCATCAGCCTGAGTGTTTCCTGAATCAAAAATCATAAGATAAAGTTAAAACAATCTATTCAGGCAGAACTTAGAAACCAATATGCTAAAGTGCATGACTAATTTCCTTGACCAGATGTCACATATTTTGAGGCAAGTAGGCAACCTAGAACATCTTTTCATTCATAATTTATGTTCTAAAACAGCTGCATTGTTTATTTCAAGGGGATGGCAATGATCTGCAAATGATCAAAGGGCATAGTGTCATGTCATGTACTGCAAGATGTGATATAGTTGGTTTTTTTTTTTTTTTTTTACAGTATTATTTTCTGGCGTGTCAAAGTTTGCTTGCTCTGGATTACTGGCGTAGATTTTGCAGCCTGCTGTCGCGTGAACACATACAAACTACTGTATCACTGCAGATTACTGCGGCTTGCTTTGATCATTTCTTATTATTGTTGACACTTATTTGCATTGCTTCTCTTTTGACGCTCATAAACATCTTGATAAGGTTGCCACCTCTGAGGTACAAAAAATCGAGACATCGCAACTGAATGGCGGTTGTTAAAAGTTTAAACTCTAGAAATCCTATAGGCAGTCAATATGTTGCAGTGATAATATTACTATTGACAACCAATTCATATTTTGCGTCTACTGCTCTTTCTTATTTGATTTCTATAACCTGAGCACAATGATGGCATTGCGGTGTTGCTGTATTATAATCTACAGGCTATGGAAGCACAACATTAAAAACGTGGAAGACATCGATCCAGGGAAAATTGTGACAGGTCAACGCTACATGTACTGTAGGTATGGTTTATTCAATTTTGCAATTCAAATTTAAAAGTTACGTATCAAAAGTTTCAACTAAAAATAAAAATGCTGCATGTTTTGTTGTTATGCAAGCGTAATTATGTAATACGAGATACATTTTAACATTCAATTTCACGTAACAGTTACAAAACAACACGTAGCTACACGTGTGATCACGCAGACCCGTTAACTAAACACTAGTTTAACTTTGCAGAAAGGGTCAATGGAATTAGAAGTTCAGTAACATAATGCAATCAAATGAATTATTCAGAACATTGCTCATCATGTTAGCAACATGTAATTCTAAGAAGACCGTGCGCTGTTTTCAGCGCCGTGGTTTTCATTAATAATTGTGTATTTTTACCTGAAACTCCGAGAAGTCCTCACAGTTAAAACTTGTACTGGGCGCCGCCATATTAGTTGAACCAGGGTCCTTACAGCTCAGTACAGTAATGTAGGGCTAGCAAAGGAAAAGCCTAGGTAAACGTTTTAGAATCCAATAACACAAACATCAATAATAATAATAATAATAATAATAATAATAATAATAATAATAATAATAATAATAATAACTTGAATTCTTTAATGAAGGGTTATTTATTTTAATAATACCGAATATAATGGACATTTATCTACTAATCATAAATATAATGATAACCTAGCGATATCTGAATCATGTGCTTTTTGTTTTTAATCACAGCTTTATGGTGTTGTCCCTGAGTTTTTTTTTTTAATCGCCATTGCTACACCCCTTTACCAGTCTGTTGGCTATTTTCGCTGCTCTCATTTTTTTTTTTTTTTTGGAAGTCTCTTAAGGTTAAAGCAGCTAGTGTGTTCTGTCTTTTTGGCAGGACTGAATCTCTTTCCTCTTTGAACTCCACTAATTACACACTTAAATAATAGGGCGCTCTTCTCCTGGTAAAATCTGGTCCTATATCTACCTGTGTCACACATGAGGTATTTTTTTATGAGGACTCTCAGGCACTTTCTTAGCCTCTCCATTTCCCTTATCGCAGGGTCACGGTTGACACCGGCCTCCGACTTTGAAACCAGAATCATTCACAACAAGGACCCGTGATTTATAGGACCGTTTAAGAGTATTTTAAAATATAGCTGCCAACATGTTTTTAAATCAAATTAACGGAGTTCGCAGCCTTTGTCTTTTCCGGAGTTTTGCTGGTAAGTAGAATTACTCAGTACACTACTCGTCGTGTTTACTGTAACTAACTCGTGTAGTATAATGTACGCACTTTATTTCTCGTTGCCAAGTTTAATTTAATAAGAGTACAAGTGTTAACTATTTACTAATAATTAGTTAGGTTTTTTTTTAGCACTATGTCCCTATTTTTGAGCCGACACTGTTCAATTGGAAAAGTGTTTGATTGTGAAACAAGTTCACTTCAGTTTTTTGTCTCCCGTAACTTGATTGACTTATTCTGTTTCATTGATAATGAATGTATAATGGCAGCTCCTCCTTGTTTTTAATACAAACCGAACACAAACAGCGAGTGAAGTTAAATGGATTTCATTAAAACGTAATTAAGCGGTAACTATTATTTGCAACAAGGTTATAACATTTTTGCAATGAGTCATTTTAAATCCGCTGTTCCGGGAAAAAAATAGATATCACCTTTACTGCACATGCGCGATTTCCTGATATGAAAGGGTTTTTTTTCTATCTTAACTTTAATCGTTGTATCTCGCCGTTTTGTTTTAAATTGGTTACCATCTGATTGTAAAATATAGCAAACTGTTTCAAACCGTGTTAAATGTTGTCAGAATCTCTATTAAAAGCTACATTTTACGTGAAAAATATTTCACTTAAGTTTGACATAAATCACATCGTTTAAATAACACTTTTAATATAACATACCGTTACATTAATTAATATAATAGACTATATTTTGTTTTAGTATCTATTATGATTTAATCATAGTTTTGAACTTTACCTTACTACCCTGTTTAGAAAGGGTAAAGATAAGGAGCTGCCTGGTTTTTTTTTAAATTGTTTTTTACATTATAATTGAAACAGGAGAGAGAAAAAAAACCAAGTGATTTCACAATTAACGCTTTCCCAAGAATTTAGTTAAGAAACAGAGTCGGCTCAATATAACGTTAAAGTGACATCACGTGACCAAAAATAAAAACTGAAAACAAAGAGCCCAACTAATAATAATCTGTATTTTACTAGCAATAACTGTGTTACCGTATATGACTGAACTCCTATTGCGTAAACTATTTAGTAAAAAAAAAAAAAACATTTACTCCTGAATTGGCAAGTGAGCAACACACTATTATAATACCAGTTTTTGTTTCAGTGCATTATGTCAGAACACACCTTTTGTCATAGGTGTATAAAGACCAGGGAGTGTGAGAGGAGCTGAGCGCGCCAATTACGGAGCAGGCCAGAACTGCACCGCTCCTTTCACAGCTCTGAGAACTGAGCACTGTTTTATTTTTCTTAAATACATTTTTTTTTTTAAAGAAGGTGACAAATACAGATAGTCACTTTACAGAATTTACCATCATGCCTGTGCATGTTAACCATTAATTTTCCAGGTTCAAACCCAAATTAGGCACTTTTATGTTTTGCAGACTTGAGAATTGCATTTAAAATAAGAAAAAATTAAGTTTTTTTTCTTTTATATTGAAAATGATTGGCATTGCACTTTAATTCATTATGGAGGGAAAAATACATATTCTCCCGATTGTGGAGCTGCATTTTGTGCCATATAAAAATGTGAGAAACGTCATCCGTGTGTCTATCTGTCTGCGGTTATTACATAGCCTATATTGTTCTTATACAGTTCTATGGTTATGCCCCAATACAGCACTGTGAACATGGTTTATATTTTCTGCACGCTTAAGGATAGGTAATTCACTACAGGTTGGTCTGTCAGCTCTGTTGAGACTCACATGTGTGTTTGTGGGTTGCTTTGATCTTCCTGTGAGATATTCAGATATAAACAAGCCCAGTATAAAATTTTACTAAAGTTAGGGGACTACACTGTATGCTACATAGGAACCTGTTAAAACCTGTTAATTGCAATATGATATTTCCCAACTTTTACTTTATTCTTCTTTACTTTATTCAATTTATGCATTTTTTCAGTACCAATCAATAATAATGAGAAAGCGTCTTTCAATTTTGTTTGTTTATTTAGCAGACGCTTTATCCAAGGCAGACTTACAGACTAGGGTGTGTGCACTATGCATCAGCTGCAAAGTCACTTACAATTACATCTCACCCGAAAGACTGAGCACAAGGAGGTTAAGTGACTAGCTCAGGGTCACACAATGAGTCAGTGGCTGAGGTGGGATTTGAACCGGGACCTCCTGGTTACAAGCCCTTTCTTTAACCACTGGACCACACAGCCTCCTAATTGAATTAGATAACTTCTCTGAACACTTTGTCTGCTTTTTTCTTTGCTGATCATAGCTGGGTAATTTTTTTCTTGGGTCAAGCTGTGCAATTCTAATAAGGAAGATTAAATAGTATTCCTTTCTGAATGTACATTACATCTTTTCATCTGCAATCAACAACACAGTGAAGGAAAAACGGCTATTTTATTTTTATTTTTTAATACCATCGGAGCGGAGCGCACCTGGTATTAAAAAGCAACATTTGAATAGGCCTATATAGGGTTAACACTCAAATAGGTGTGTTTGTTTTACAGGACAATTTCTAAGACGCCCTGCAGGAATTAAGACTGACAGTGCAGTGGCACAGAGTGCCCAGAGGAGGTTCTGCAGCAAGCCTCCAAGCGCTGAAACAGGATCCCAGCCACAGGCTGTGCAAGGGACTGGAGGGGTTGCAGCAAGTACATACAGCATGCATGTGTTCATGAACAGGTTTTAAAAAACTGTTTCTTACTCTCATTAGCCTAACAAGATGTTGTGCTGCTGTTCTTCTGGTTTTCCAAAAGGTATAAAGTAAGTGTTTCAACACGTTGCATCTTGTCTAACAATTAATAGGACCCCACCTGATGCCCATATAAAACTATGTGGGGTCAGGGGCTCTATTACATGAAATGCAAGAGTTGAACTGGCAGCACAGGATAATGAGATTGAGAAAACAAATTGTCAACAGCAAAACAAAAAGGAGGATAAACATTATTATGCAATGAGAGAAACTTAAAAAAAAAAAAAAAAAAGTGGTCATTGTCCTTATTGTTATGCTTGTGTATGATCAGCAACATAACTGGGATTCCTTAAATCCATGTTAAATTGCAACCCCATAACTTGATGTGTTATTTGGGTAAAATGCCATCATTCTGCAATGGCCTTGTGAGTGGGTCTAATTCTGAACCACAATTAAGAGATCTGCAGAAACAGATTTGCATGCAATACCAATCTAACATGATATTGTATCCTTCTGGGCCTCTGCTTGTTATGTAATTCCTGAAGCAGCCTGTTGAGGATCGCTGGAATTAAGAGTTGGTATAAAACTCCTAAGAAGAGTGAGCTTATATGGGATAAAACAGACAAGGACTTAAGCAAAAACAACACATTACTCTTTTATGTTTAGCTTAAACAAATAAACACATTTTAGGTATTTTTCTATTTATATTTGATAGTATTTTGAGGCTGGATTCAGGGCTTTTGAATACTGACTGATTGACATCAGTATAAACTCCACCCATCTGCACAAGAGTAGTTGTAGGATTTCCCATAGTGGTTCTGCATGGACATCGCTTTTAATGGTCAGAGTGTAGCTTGGTCAGCATGCTAAAAATCAAGACCTTTGAAATGGAAACCTGTATGTCAAAGTGAATCATTATTGATTTTTTGTTTGTTTTTGAATTGCACACATCTCCCACACAGACATCAAAAAGAACCTGTGGTTTAATCCACTTTCAGCAGGCTATCTACGACACCAAAAGACAATTGAAATGCAGTGTAATATATTGTAGGTTGGTGGTATTAAGATCTATTGTGTGGCTTATTATCCAAATGCCTGAACACTCGGATAGCTTTCTTTAAATGTTATTTGTTTGCATATGCATCTTTTCTGAGTATGGTTCAAACGTGTGCAGTGTGTGGGAATGTGGTCAAGTCTAAACTTCCTGGCACACCAGCTTAATAAAATTGCTGAATTTAGAGGCTTTGTGAGAAGCATGCCCAAAGGAAACACTTTTTCATGTTTGCAGTATGTTTCTGCACTTGCTGTTTTCCACTTGCTGCATGAGAACAGACAGGTAATAGATATCTCCTGTGTTTTGTTTCCTGAAGCTCATTCTAGCTTTAAGGTTCCTGGATACAGACCTTCAGATTTTGATAAGAAGCTCCTCATTTGGACAGGCCGCTTCAAGAGAAAAGAAGATATACCAGAGCAGGTTTCGTAAGTAACGCTTATTACAGCGGTGTAATAATGCACAGCTTTCAAAGGCTGGAATAAATGCAGGTTATTATTGCATTTCAATGCAGTACATCTTACTTTAAATGCAGTGCAATTTGCTATTGTCTTAATCCATTCATGTTGGGAGTAGTATTTTATAGTAGCAAGTTCATTGAACAAATGGAATCTCAAGGTCGGCAGAAATATCTTGCAAAAAATAACATTTGGCTGTTGCAGTTTGTGTAAAGCTCAATATACATTTTTTTTTTATCATCTGTTTTTTAGATTTGAAATGATTGATGCAGCTAGGAATAAGGTTAGAGTGAAGGCCTGCTACGGAATGATCATCCTGTCAATTGTAGCCTGCATTGGAATGGTCGTTCTGGGAAAAGAAGTGAGTTACCTATATCATGACATCAATTGCTAGATGTACCTCAGTGTCCATCATAATCCATGACTGTAATTTTGTCTTTTAAGTAAGTTAAGTACTTGTCTGTTGGAAAATGCCAGTATGGGTAAATGATCTACTAGAAAAGAATAATATCTTCTACAGTGTCCAGTCCACATATGACTTTGTCAGTTTACATACTACAAGGTTGAGTTCAACAGGAATACAAGTAAAATAAGTGCACAGACTACTCGCTGATCAGCCTGTAACAGGACCAAGAGAAGTATGACGTTTGTGACTTGCAGGGGAGAAGATTGGTTTGTCTAATTAAAAAATAAACTGCATCTTGTCATTGCAGGCAGCTGGTCGGCATGAAAATCTGACAGCCCAGAACATGGAGAAGAAAGCGCTATAGAGAAGAGGCTCGAAAGAGAGAGAGGCTGCTGCCATTGATAAAGCCCAATAAAAATAAAAAAACAAAAACGTTAATTTCTTTTTTTTTTGTTTTACTTTTTTTTTTTCAGAAATACAATTCTATATCTATAAACAAGAAGGGTGGCCAAATCATTGTATTTGATTCATTTTGGCTTAGGGTGCTGTACACTAGACGCCATATTACTACTAAGAGGATGACCAGCTGGCATTGAGACCAGAGCAGCAGGCAGATGCCAGTATCTGTGGCCATTCCCTGCCTGTTTCCTGTGCAGAAGAGTAAGCAAGCTTAAATGCAGGACATTTCCAACTTCCTCTCAGTCTCTGGTGTACAGTTCCTACAGTTCTCCATGCGAAGATCTCCTGAGTCCATGTAAACATGAAAGCATAGTGTTATAAGGGAGATTCTTGCATCTATCCACCATGTGTAGTATTGCCGAAAGTCCAGCAGGGATGCAGATAAATCCAGCAGGCACCACTGTTAAAGCTGATGTATTGTCTTGTTTGTGTCGTCAGTGCTTTTCCTCTGTTTTGCCCAGGTTAACTTATGCTGTAATAATACACCCAAACAATACTTGCATTTGCATAACATTGTACACTTGTTTGTCTCAGAAAACACCAATACTCTGTTTTGCCTTTTCCAGATACTGTAGCAAAGCTTGTACCCGAAGCTACGTGTCAGACCTGTTTTGCAGTAAATGTCAATGCAGAACATTACTTCAACATCTAAAAACATTCAGTCCTTGAAATGATTACCATCAGTGCTGGGGATCTTACCTCAGAGATGGACAGAAATGTGGATACAGTGAGCAGTATATTCTACGCACCATGTATGTATGGTGGCATGTGAATGGATTGCTCTTGATTGTATGATCAAGATCTAACAATGAGGATGGGTATTTATTATATGCACTTTAATATATATTTTTGAATTTACTCGGTTTAAATTAGAGAGTGCTGTTCCAGTGCTGCTTTTAAATGTAATGCTTAAATAAAAAAAGGTACAAAAACAAACACTTGCCTAAATGAACTGGTATTATGTTATTTTCTGAAATTCTTCAACTAAATGTAATAAAACAACAACAAAAACTCCTGTGTTATTTTCCTGCATTCTCACGGTAAAAATGTTGTATGTTTATTAGTGCGCGGACAAATATCAGAATATTTTTTGGCATGTATTCGATACAAAAATCAGATGTATTCGCTAGAAATGGCAAAAATATCTTTCACTTAATTACCTTCTCGTCAGAATTTGTGCGACAGTTTGCCAAAAATGGCAAATGAAAAAGTGCTTCATGTTATATGCGAGATTTATTTATATATATATATATATATATATATATATATATATATATATATATATATATATATATATATATATATATATATATATATATATATATATATATATATATATATACATATATATCAAAAGTCAAAAAGTTTGGGGTCACTAGAAATTTCCTTGTTTTCGAAAGAAAAGCAAATTTTTTGCAACCATCAGTCCTGTGTTCCAATGGCACGTTGTGTTTGCTAATCCAGTTTGATCATTTTAAAAGGCTAATTGATCATTAGAAAACCCTTCTGCAATTATGCTTCAGCAAGCATGGGGTGAAAACTGTTGTGCTGATTACCTCAATAAAACTGACAACTTTAGACTAGTTGAAGTATCTGGAAGGCTGTAATTGCAGCAAATGTGAGGATTCTTTGATTACAGGCTCAAAATTTGCCAGAACACAAAGATTATTTCAATTAAAACTTCGTCAGTCTATTCTTGTTCAATGAGAAATGAAGGCCTATTCCATTTTGCTATAATTGCTAAGAAACTGAAGATCTCATGTATGTTATTCCCTTCAAAACAAGGAAATTTCTAAGTGAATAGAAAGAGGAGTGGGAGGGTAGTGCATATACTGAGCAAGAGGACAAATACATTAGTGTCTTGAGTTTGAGTTAAACAGTTTTAGACAGGTCCTCAACTGGCAGCTTCATTAAATAGCTACCTGGAACAGCAGTCTCAATGTCAACAGTGAAGAGGGATGCATGGCCTTCTAGGCAGATGCTTCGCAAAAAAAGCCAGTATCTCATCTTGGCCAATAAAAGAAAAAGATTAAGATGGGCAAAAGAACACAGACACTGGACAGAGGAAGATTGGAAAAAAGTGTTATGGACTGTCGAATCTAAGTTTGAGGTGTTATCGCCGATCACAAAGAAGAACATGTGAGTCCGCAGACCAAATGAAAAGATGCTGGAGGAGTGCTTGGCGCCATCTGTCAAGCATGGTGGAGGCAATCATGATGGTCCTAGGTGCTTTAGTCATCAAAACAAAGTGCTTTTTATAGTGTTAGAAGCCCATCTTGAAGAAGGAAGGCCACTCCATTTTGCACTGCCATGGTCATACCCTGTGGGCGGTGATTGGAGCCAATTTCCTCCTACAACAGGACAATGACCCAAAGCACAGCTCCAAGAAGTATGCAAGAACTATTTATGGGAAGAAGCAGTCAGCTGGTATTCTGTAGCTATAATGGAGAAGCAGCACAGTCATGGATCTCAACCCTATTGAAGCTGTCTGTGGAAAAGCTTAGACCGTCCTAACTGAGTAACTTCCCATCAAACCAATCCACTTGTGGGAGGTGCTTAACAGGACAGCCCATGGGGTGAAATCTTTCACAGAGATACCTCAACAAATTACCAACTAGTGAAAAGCCAAAACATCTGCAAGGCTGTAATTGCTGCAAATGGAGGATTCTTTGACGAAAGCAAAGTTTGAAGGACACAATTGATGGCTTTTGTATTGAAAATGCTGTTCTGTGACAGGGTTGTACAGTAAGTCTTTTGTTTAAAACATTTTCTGTTGATTTCTACCACATATTTGCCAAGTGATGAAAAAGGCTTTGGGGGAGTAAAAAAAAAAAATATATATATATAAATTAGTTCATGTTCATACTGAGCTACCATGAGCTACCATTTCAGATCTCTAGTTATTATGTGTTGACACAATCTATTATTTAACATTTCAACTTCTGTTGAATGTAAATCAGGCATACATATCAAAACAAATGTCCAGTATTTTTTCCTTAGCAATATATTGTGTTTCAAGTTTCTATTGTTTAGTATTCTTTAGTTTAGTATGGAAGTACAGCTATTGTGTAGTGATTTTTATATAGACTGTATGTATTACATATATTTTGTTGCGGCTTTCTGTTATGTGGAATGTAATAAACGAGAACCAAAACGTTGAGTTTTTTTCCCCTTCACTTTACAACGCCATTTCCACGTTTGCTTTATTTGAAGTGTTTAAACTTCAGTTTTCATTTGCTTGTTCAGCTACAAAAAAAGTAAACCTCATGTTATTATTTTATGAAAACGTGTCGATGGCCACTGTTCACTGTGAAGAAACGGCAATGGCAAGGCATGAAAAAAAATAATAATAAAACGCTTTGTCAACTTTATGTACTATTTATTTCGGGAATAAACAAAACAAAGTTTAACTTGAACTGCTATTTGGCATTCTTTGTTTTGTAGTTAATTCACTGGGGTAAAGTAGGTCCTAAACTTATTCTATGTAAAAAAGTGACGTTTCAAAATCCAACATGTACTACTATTAAGGCTTCCGGTAGACTTGTGATATAATTTTTTAGTTTCTTTGATTACATGATGTTAAATAAAATATCTAAATTATGTTTATATGTTTTTTATATAATGCCTCACTCGTTACAATTCTAGGTGATGCAAAACATTTGGCCATAAATGTATGTAGCAGGTAGTAAGGAATGAAAGCGAAAAACGGTGCTACATGTAGAGGGCTAGTCTTAAACTCAGTGGTGCCTGATTAACAAGAATCTTGAAACCAGCCGTTAACGATGGAATTTACGCTAATAGAAGTTTGGTTTCACACATGTCAGAACAGGTTTGTGGAAAGGTTCAAGTATTTGCAGCTTAATCAATAACTCCCAACAAAAAGCATTCCTGTTAATACAGCCACACAGGTGCTCATCTGCTAAATTAAAACATGGTATTTCATCACCAGGTATTTTTATTACATTTCCCTGCAATCAAAATTCAAAAACAATGTTGGCTGCAGGTTGGTTTATGCCATCTTATTTAAATTAGTTGATAAACTTCTGGCTCCAGTAATTTACTCATCAAAGCAGGACCCAGATATGTGGTTTTGAAATATAAATGGATTGCCAATGAAATGTGAAGGGACTCAAAAGTGCGATCTGCAGAAATTAATGATGGCATGAATTATTAATACATGGTTGTATTTCATCAATTGGTATATTGTTTTTGGATTGCTACATCTCCATGGAATTCAGTAAGAATAAATGTCCGATATTTAAACCGTCTTGGAAAGAAACACAGACAAACGTATCAGAAAAGAGATTTTATTCAGAAGACAAGCTTGAACCATCTCACACCCTACACTGGTACAATTTATACAACCGCAATATCTTCGGCTTAGGCATTCTCTGGTCCTGATTTAGAGTTAGAAATATACAATCTCGTCATGCTGAGTCTTGGAGGTCTGCACACTGTGTAAGCTCAGTGTGTTGTTTTCATGAGGAAGAGGCCGGTGAACACGAAGGTGCAAATACTCATCTGCTCCAACATGGACCTGGAACGCAAATAGAACAAGGTGAACCCCACAAATGAACATGGGATTCGAGACTGGTGGGCAGGAGTGAGCAAAAACAGCGTGGAGATTATCAGCAAGCACAATGTGGTTGAAGCAAAAGTGAACATTCTGGTAAGGTTTTTAATCAATGGAAAAGTAGTAATTATCTATCCTCAAATGTTGAAAATGTTGCAATGACTTTAAGGTGTTCTATATAGTCTGGAAAACCTAAAGCAAACTGATAGAAAAGTTGCTAGTCCACGGAGCAGTTACCACTTTCAGCGCAAGCAGCCCCAGACAAGGCTTCAAGTATTTCTGCTCAGGAAGTGAATGAAAAGGACTTGAGAAAGTTATTGTGCTGGCAAAGGGTAAGAAAATCTGAAAACTGCCCCTTTAAAAAGGCAATAGGTGAGAATAACAGGTTTCGTTTTACCTTTATGAAGTAGTTTGTACCTGCCACTACCTGAGTCTTGAACTCCTTGGCAGTGAATACATCAAAAGTCTTGGCAGCATGTTCTTCTGCCTTAGGCTTGACCTGAACACACACAAAAAAAAAGAACATCAGTAACAGACGGCTGTAAAGTCATGGAAAAATACAAATGCAGTACCTACAGGACAAGTAAACCATAATGTGCCCACCATGACATACAGTATGTTGAAAAAGTACAAAGAAATCTTTAAAGCACCAAATTAAATTTCAGCACAACTGGATAAGCAGCTCTCAAGATGCAAAACACACAATACACATGTGGACGTACGCACCAACAAAAACATATATAAAATGTGTTTAATCATAGTCCAAAATATGCCTTTTGCACTGTATTCAAAAAGCCTGATGCATTTACTTCCATGCTAATTTTGTGCTTGTTGAAATGTATTTTTGTTTGCGACTGTAAGTCGCCCTGGGTAAGGGCGTCTGCTAAGAAATAAATAATAATAATAATAATAATAATAATAATAATAATAATAATAATAATAATAATAATAATAATACTTTATGAATATGCTTCCTATATCTACTCCGGATAAAAAGCCCTACATTTTAAACCGGGCATTTAAGATCTGACAAACTATTCTAAAACTTCAAAGCTGCCACACCCAATTCTTAAATCCAGTAATACATTTGCATTGCACAAGTTGAAGCTTTAAAATTGGAAAATGAAAACTACAGCAGCAACCGTTTTCTGTTTCATCAACAACGCTGTGATAATGACTCATACACGCCTCTCTTGTGATTAATAAAACCTAAACACGGTCATGTGATCCTTATGATTCAATCACCCGTGAAACGGAAATAATTGAATAAATTAGAAATACTTTTCGACTGGAAGTTTGTAAAATAATTTCACCAAGTTTTACAAAATATTCTACCATGGAGTATTTTTTACTTGTAGTTGACTGCACTAAAACGTTTCTACTGACAAACAGACAGAGAGCGTCCTAAATTGGGAGAGAATCTGAAAATCTAATTGAAATACACACAGCTAAACATACACACTCGAGCAACAATATTCTAATACATTTGCCAACAGTTTTTTTTTTGTTTGTTTGTTTGTTTTTATAAATACGTTATGGTACAATGTATAACAAAGCTTTAAGGGATTCTGGAATCAACCATCATAAATATGTGACAAGTGTTCTGCACCAGAGCATTTTGATGAACCTCCTCAAAACACCCTCGTGACTTTCCAAATAATGTCGAATGAAAAAATATATAGAGAGAGTTCGTCACTAGATCCTGGTGTACATTGCTTACCTCGTTACATATCTGCTGCACTTCATCGGTGGCTGGTTTAGATTCACTGGTTCCTCCACACATCATCGGCATCTTGATCACTGAAACGTAGCCGTGCTGTACAAAGCAGAAACAGTCGCACAATGCCTCTGATTCTTAACTTCAGTATTTGTGGCACTGAGCTGTCACGTGATTACAGCAGTCTCAGCAGTCACATGTTAAAGGTTCTTCTGATCAGATCAGAACGCACCCATTTTCTAATCTAGGACAAAATGCAAACCTACTAGAAAATAAATAGAATTGGTGTAAAGCATTATGTTTAAAAAATACATTTCTTCTTGTAGTTCATGATGACTCTTGAAGCTTATTGCAATACTATACCAGTTGAAGGGGAAAATGAACTTACTAAATTATACTTGTTTGTTCTACACCTGTGGCCAAAGTTTTGCATCACCTAGAAATTTAGGATTGATATATATATATATATATATATATATATATATATATATATATATATATATATATATATATATATATATATATATAATTTAGATATTTTATTTAACATGTTATCAAAGAAACTACAAAATGATATTGCAAAAGTAGCAGAAGGCATAAGTAGTACAGTGTTTCATGTTAGATTTAAGAAATGTCAATTTTTGTCAGTTTTTTCGTTAAGAACAGTTATATGGAAAACTACAATACTGTATTTAATTCAATATGCTAACGTAACATTATTCAGCAGGTTTCATTCAACTTTATGAAGGAAAGTGTCTTAATTCTATAGGGTGATGCACCACCTTTGGCCATTGCTGTAGTTCCCAACTATAACTGGTCACCAGCTCAATAGTTACGGAAATTCATTCGGGAATTGATAGAATATAATGTGTGTACCTCATACACTTTAAATTCTGCTCTTAAAATATGTTTTAAAAATGTTGTGTCCCAGATTTTGGTATTATCAATAATTTGCTAGAATGTCTTTTCAATGGAATAAATGCTTCGGTCAGGGGCTGCATTGATCGCTGGTTCCAAGTAGGAAGTGATGTCACCATCTGATCTTTAGTCCACCTGGCTGGGAAGTGGGTTGTTGAGAGAACCCACCAAGACCCAGGCAATCAGTGGCATATTCAAAACAGTTACTGGCAGACTAGGACAGTTATCCCACAGAAAAGGATTGCTATTAATGATATTAATGAAGAGCAAATTCATTTGTGTGGGAAACTTCTCGGAGTCAATCACATTAGCCTGCTTGAAACAAAACTGCTATTATTTTGAGATTCTAACTACTGACTTCTGACCACTCTACTTGGAAATGTTTAACTGAGACAATCCCAGAGGTTTTTTTTAATGAATACGTCTCAAATTAGTTCAGTTTATAAGTCTCCAAAACACAGGGAAAACTGTATCATTTGGAGCAGTGAGCTGTGCCGCCAACATTTCTGGGATCAGGCAGGATCACTACAACGTCTGACAGAGGATGCTGGCATGCATCTGTTTCTAGAAACATGAATGCAGTACGTGGAATGGGCAGTGCTGCCCGCATACATCCCCAGGGCCTGGTAAAGGGAATAGATGTGCAGCCCAGCATGAACTTGGTGTGTAGTTTGATTTCTTTTAACTGAGACAATCCCACTGTAGTTCACTTAGTAGGTGCTGTATTTGTTTGGTTAGGAGTCAAAATACCTCACTCCTCAAAAATTACACAAATGTGAAAAACATACAAGTGTGATAACTTGAAATGACAAACAGTACCTAAAACAGCTTCCACACACAGATGGTGGTTAACCGCATGACTAGCCTACGTACAAGTCATGCGACAGGAAATCAATGTACCCAGTGTCTCTCTCAACTAGCCCCGGTCTCCCTAAATATTGTTATTGTGTATTAGGAGGAAACAATGTGCCATACACTCTGTACAGCACGCAACCCATTGCAGCAAACATTTCAACACGTCATTGAACTTTTACCTTTTGCAAAAAATATATATTTATCTTTAGTGCAAATAATGAGCTTAATTGGTTTGTTATCCAAACTTCCGCTATTTTATCACGCGAGACGCCGTTCTCTCGCACATGCGCAGGGATCGCAAGGAAAATAGTACTGGGAGAACAAGAATAGATTCATTACTGTGCTGTTCGATACTTTTGTTTGTATTTAGGCTGTTAAAAAAGATATATTACAAACCAGTGATTTAAAGCTGTACATAACGTAGTTGCATTACCTTTTCTCAAAACGTAAACGGATTTTAAACACTTTTAATTAGATTTTTTGCAGCGTATCGCTGCGCACCAACCGATACAATTGCGGCCCCGATATCTAGCAGGATAGCCGACGAGGATGACGATCCAGGCGTAAGTTCATTATTAAGAACATTAAGACAAAATACTCTTTATAAATGTGGTTAAGTCTTTTGTTTTACTGGTATTTGAGTGGATGATACCGAAACCGCATTCCCTTTAAAGCAATGCTTATGTTATTGTTTACAAACTTCATTATTACGAAGAAAAGCACATATATATATATATATATATATATATATATATATATATATATATATATATATATATGAATGACTGTGCTACCCGTTGGAATAAATATTCCTGGAGTCTTTTACTTTTAACACAGAGTGGAATCAGGACAAACACCTACCAGAAGCACAGCCATTTTGTGATCCCATTTAATAGGATATACATTCAAGTCACCAAAATGCATATTTAGCAGAAGAGCAAAACCTTGTTCAGTGCTTTTTAGGTATGGTGGATATGCATATCTACATAAATGTCACAGTAGTTACAAACTCCTTTATGACAAAACGTGATACAACCCGTTGAGAGGGTAATCTTATGTGGTGTTTTTTTTTTGTTTAAAATACCCATTTTGTTATCTAGTGAAAAAAAATGACTTATTTCTTTTAATTCCAGTTTGAGGAAGATATCGAGGAGGCAGGTAGCGGAGCAGAAGGAGGCCAAGGAAAAAGAAAACGACTGTTCTCAAAAGAATGTGAGTGCTTCTGT
Organism: Acipenser oxyrinchus oxyrinchus; assembly: GCA_030684275.1. Classification (NCBI taxonomy): domain Eukaryota; kingdom Metazoa; phylum Chordata; class Actinopteri; order Acipenseriformes; family Acipenseridae; genus Acipenser; species Acipenser oxyrinchus. The sequence goes on along the minus strand of JAGXEW010000090.1, from coordinate 384,776 downwards.
ATGAGGAGTAAAACAACTTTTCTGGAAATGAAAAAAGAACGCAAGGAATCGGCCTAAGTGTTGAAATTATTTTCCACCTTTGAGAGAATGATGTAATTCTGTACAATATGGATGTATCTGATGCTGAGCGGCGTTGTCATTCATAAAACATGTTTAGATTTAACCACTACTGTGTGTCAAGGTGTGTGCAATAACATAAAATAAATCTGTCTAATTGGGTGTTTGCATTCTCGTTTTTTCAGTGCGGTGCATGATGTACGGGTTTGGAGATGATCAGAATCCTTACACGGAATCAGTGGATATTTTGGAGGACCTAGTTATAGAATTCATTACAGAAATGGTAGGTGTGGATGAGGAGTGTGAACAGTGTTGCTGATGTGTCGTGTCGTTATTAAAATGACAGTTGAATAGAAAAGTATGATTCTTCAAAGTCGTTTTGAGGCATCTTAAATTATTTAAAGCATTTGTCATATTGCCCATCTTCAGTACACAGACCGAAGTTTTTTTTTGTATGTGTTTGTCGCCATTTTAGAAACCTTTTTTGCTGTAATATGAAAACAATCCGGTAATAGTAAATTAAGTACCTGCTGAAGGCAGTACAAGGATGGATTTTGAGGGTAGTGTTGCTCTGTCTGTTTTTCACATTAAAGTTAAACGTGTCAAATGGATGAGCCATACATCTAGAGAAACATAAATGAAATGCAGTAGATTGTAGGAGTAATTCAGTTTTCTTTTCCAACAGACACACAAAGCTATGTCAATTGGACGCCAGGGCCGTGTTCAAGTTGAAGACATTGTTTTTCTGATCAGGAAAGATCCCGAAAGTTTGCCAGAGTTAAAGATCTGCTAACAATGAATGAAGAACTGAAAAGGGCCCGGAAGGCGTTTGATGAAGCTAATTATGGTTCTTAGTCTTTCAAGTACAGTTCATGAGATTTGTTGGAAGTGTTCATATTTACATTTGCAGGACCATTTTTAAAAAGACAATTACTGTTCAACTCCAGAAGCGCAACCAGACATTGACTTTTTCCAATATCGGGACGACCAGAACATAGGGTTTGCTTGTTCAATCCTTTTTATGGAAATACTAATATACTTTTAAAATAAAGAGACCTTCAAATGAATTGACTGTTTTAATTTTAATGCAGCAAATCTAACTGCTGTTGTAAAGTTTAAGAAGAATGGTTAATTATGTATTACTTCCTTTAACTCCTTATCTGCTGCATTAGTTTTTTTTTTTTTGGTGGGGGGTGCTAATATAATAGAACTTTTAAGGGATATTCAGAGATGTGTATATTAACTGATATAAATTCCCAAATACTGTATTGAAAGCATGCTTACCATCCCTTTCTGGGATTTACAACACTTAATATACATAGGAGAATCCTGTAACTGTCTTGAGCAGTGTACTTGCATTGTTGATCATAGTGATATATATGTTTTCAGTACCACTGGTAACATATTTAGTGAGTTTGTCTATTTCAGTGAATTTTAAGTATTTTTTTACTGTTGATACCTCTGCTAATGAAGGCTATATTGCTATAAATGGCTGAAGACATGCCAACAGTTATTTAAAGTCCATAAAAGTGAATGGGGTTCTGTTTTGAGCAAGGAGGTTTTAGCAATGCATTTCTCCTGTGCTGGTTACACTGGAAAATAGACAATAATACCAGCCTGCCTGGAGGTAATTAAGATGTGGATTCAGGTAATTGCATAAGACAGTGCTGTAATGTGTGTGTGTGTGTGTGTGTGTGTGTGTGTGTGTGTGTGTGTGTGTGTTTCTTTTAAAACATCTAATAAATACTGTACATTTTTCTAACTATGAAATGATACAAACATGATGAATGTATTCTGATTTCATGAAATACATTATTCTCCCTATGAATATTTTTTTCTACTTGAATGTACATTTGGTTTGAAGTACTTGAGCCACCAAATGTCTGTCCGTAACACTGGGTGGAAAAGGTTGAATTCTTGCACTGCACTGTGCATGAAACCAGTTTTTTTTTTTGTAATTATTGGTTTGCATGTTTATTGGAAAAAAAAAATTGTTTCAGAAAATACTTGGCTAACGGTTCACTTTTTGTGATTATATATTGGATCAATACAAATGTGTTGAAAAACGGATTCCTTAAAGTCCTCATAGGTTGTACTGCTTTAAATAATTTAGGAAGAAATGTCATGATACAGTACACTGAACCTATTTCTTTGCTCCCCATAGAAACACATTAACAGTGCCTAAGCGTAGAGGTGCGCAGGCGCGGGAGTGTTCCATTCATGCGCTGTTTGAAGCACAAAAAATCTGGGAGCAGGCGCAGTATCACACCGGCAGCTGCCAGCGGCCTGGATATAAATATATTGCAATTATACAGACAGCACAAAAAAACAGGTAATCGACTTAAAGACGATGTACTGATAGATGGAAAAGATATATATGTGATATCCAAACCAATACATGTACGCGAGGTATATAGGTAAATACTGATAATGTGACTAGTATATTCATGTTGTGTTTTGACGTGGTGTTGAATGGTCACGTTAAGAATAGCCGAGTTCTGTTTTCGGGGCATTTCTAGGTGAAGCAACTATTTGTACTGCGTAATTGAAAGACAGTGAAAAGCAGTTTTTTTAAAAACCGCAATACGTGTTTTAATATTGCAGTGTGTTTAATAGAATATATGGGTATTCTGATAATATATCCACAGACTACACAAACCGTTTGAGACTCACGCAGCCATTATTGTCGTAATCTCCTTATTTAATAAAACTGACTAATATTATGTGTGCATTGGGTATGGATTCAACGAATGCCAACCCAGAAAAACAAAACTCAAACGCATACCTGCTTATGATTTCATCGCGAGAGTCCCGAGGCGTGATCTCCCGTCTCCCGGTGAGACTCCCGAACCCCCCTGATAATTTAGATTGCCAATTGTAAATGCATTATTTATCACCTTAAGTAAAGTTTCTGTAACAAGCGCGTTCTTCTGTCTGGTAGTCGCGCACCACACTGCTATGCTGTACATTACTTCTCAGCTTTATTGTGGTGTAACGTCAGGGCTAAATACTTTTTTTTTCCTTTAAGTCAAGCTGTATTACTGATTTAACTTGATAGTTCTTCTACCTCTGTATGAATATATAAAGATGATGCTTTTAGTTATTAATTTATTGGTAATTAGTAAATGTGGGAACCTCATTCAAAATGAAAAAAAGACTACAAACGAATTAGCTTGGGTATGGTGTCGTAGCATTGTCTGCTCTGTATTGTATACTGGGTGTGGTTTCGTTTGCCCTCCGTTTCCTTTTAACTCGCAACAACTTTTTAGTATGAAATGAAACATGAATTATTCTAATCCATATATTTTAGTGTTTTGCGTATGCATATATGTATATATTTCAATTTACAATTTGAGTATAAAATAATTATATCCAGTAAACAATTACAACGAGCTCCCAAATTCTTAAGATGCCATCAAGTTACATAGTGCTATTTTAAACTAGGCAAGGCTGTATTTATTAGATTTATGTTGTCTATTTTGGGTTTTATAACAAGGGCCAAAATGGAGATTTTCACAATGTACTTGACTGTTTAATTCAACAGTGTTCATTTGGTTAATATACATATTTTAATTCAAGCACGCTTTGGTTACACAAGAAATAACCTTCAATATTCATCCTGCTGCTAGACTGATATGATTTTTAGTAAGATTACACATCAAAGAATTAGTGAGGCCTAACTGTAATAATGAAACCAAGCAATTTCAACAGGATCTGATGGATGTCCCAAAGTGTGAGGCGTAGCACCACACATAATAATAATAATAATAATAATAATAATAATAATAAAAAACATTGATTCTTAGTACAGGTGTCACTGCTGCACCATGGCACTCCAAATTGAACCCCTGCTTTTAAAATCCTGTTTTTCCCTATTGCTGGAAGTTCCTCTGAGAGGCAGGGCTAGTCTACCAAGCCTGCTGCATTTTCCTTATCCTGTACAACGGGAATAATGTGGAGGGGCTAGAGTTAGAGGACAAACTCATCCAGTTGTGTTTAATGGCCATCCATTAGTTCTTGATAGTATAATAATGATGTAACCTATTTATCCTCCTGGCTCGTGATTCGCAGCTTTTATCGATCATTACGTTTCATAATATTTCTTCAACATACTATAGTTTATATTTGCATGTTCCTCATTTATTTTTTTTTATCTGTATCGGGCTGTGATATAACTTTGTATTCTGATTCTTATAACCACACTATTCTTTGTTCTTCTTGTGGTAGCTGTTATCTGTGTGCAGACACCATGACGAGCTCAGGAAAGGAGAATCAGCGGCTGAAACGCTACAAAAATAAATCTCTGAACACGGATGAGATGAGGAGGAGGAGGGAGGAGGAAGGGCTGCAGCTGCGGAAACAGAAGAGAGAGGAGCAGGTACAATCCATCACCCCTTTAATAACTTCTAGTTCGGCTCCACCTCAGGATAGACTTGATGAAATAAAATAAAACATGGGGTGTATCAAATACACGTTATTTAATTTTCTTTGAACCTATGCTGAGGTGCAAACAGCATTCCCTTTGCAGAGCCATTCCTATTTTTATTCAATAACCAGAGGCCTTATCTTACCAGGTAGCTAGTCTCATTGAGGTATGCTTTATGGCTTATCATTTAGTTTTTAAATCGGTTTAGTTGTGGCCTATGCTGCCATGTAATGGCATGTTCTAACGGTAATTAAAATTCCTGTCTTGTGGCTCAAGATTCTTCATGACCAGCACAGACCTATCTGTTCTTGTCCTAAATTTTTGAACAAGTTGAAATAAGAGGTGAAGGAGCTGGATCACTACCTGGGAGTGCTCTTTGTGCAGTGTACTGTTGTGCCTCTTTTCAGCTGTTTTATTGCATTTGCTGTAAGCACAGCCTCTCTATTGCAGTTATTTAAAAGACGTAATGTAGCAACAGCAGAAGAGTCTGGGGCAGAGGTGGAGGGATGTCAGACAGCGGCTTCCTCGAGTCCCAGGTCAATAACATGGACATGATCTCAGTGAGTAAGCCCAAATGTATATTATTGTCACATCTTCACTGCACTGTGAATGTACATGTACTGTATTTGTAAAGTGTTAAATATAGTAAAAGGTTATTTTTTCAAAGCGCTTAGGAGTGTATTTTTATCCAGCATTCTCAAGCAAACCTTGATTCGTTTCTGAAAAAAGTCTGTTAAATAAAACCATGCATCTCTGTTTGTCCCGGATTGCAGCCAGGTGTCATAACAGCAGACATGACACAGATGATCTTTTCTGAAACTCCAGAGCAGCAGTTAGCCGGCACCCAGAAATTTAGAAAACTGCTTTCAAAAGGTGAGGACGCACCTGATCTCCCATCACGTAAGCATTGCAATCACATTCTAGGGTTTCCTCACTGATGTAATGGCATTTTTGTAGAAACAGTGCAGAAAATCAGTAAATCTAGATGTCTGGTAAAATATGCTTTGAAAGTATGTGTTTAAAAGTCTGACCAGAATGTGATTAATTCGAATGATATGTCATCCTGTAGCTTTACTTAGATACAAGGATTCAGTTACCTCCACCATACATAGTCATTTGGGTTTTGCTTTTTAGAGATCACTTACAATAAGAAATCTAACAAACAAATGACAAAAAAACCATATATATAACATACATAAAATATGTATTGTCTCTCTCTATTTTTATTTTTTTTAAACAGAGCCTTACCCGCCTATTAATGAGGTAATTGCAACCCCAGGTGTGGTTGAGAGGTTCGTGGAGTTTCTCAAACGGAGAGAAAACTGTACCCTTCAGGTAGCAGCTGTTTTTTTTTTTTTAATTGCTTATGAGCCTAAAAAAGGTTCTGCATTTTAGATTGATTCCAAGAGTTCCATGTGAGCTGGAGCTACTGCTGTTCCATAATATTATTATTATTATTATTTATTTCTTAGCAGACGCCCTTATCCAGGGCGACTTACAATCGTAAGCAAATACATTTCAAGTGTTACAGTACAGGTAATACAATAAGAGCAAGATAAATACAATGACAAGTTCAAGCAAGTACAAGTGTGACAAAATACAATTCAATAATAGTATACTAATTCATTCTCTAAAAGACTTGTGGTCTTAATGTGTGGCAGATTTGTTCCAGTGTTCAGATTAGCTGTGGGAACACATTTCTGTATGCTCATGTCTTCTGTCTTCTGTATATGAAAACCACATGAAGAACACACACCAGGAGCTTAAAGTACAGTATTGTACTTTGCTAAACTGCTCCAGTGCCTTGTAGTTTAGGCACCTCTGAGCTTTAAATGTGTAAAATGCAGGTGTTGTAAAGTGAATATTTGTTTTCAGTTTGAAGCAGCATGGGTGCTGACAAACATTGCGTCAGGAACCTCCCACCAAACCAGGGTTGTGATCCAATCGGGGGCTGTGCCAGTCTTCATAGAGTTACTCAGCTCAGAGTTTGAGGATGTGCAAGAGCAGGTACAAAGCACTTCTTTTTAACCAGTGTAATGACCTATTACATTTGACCGCTCAGTGTGAATTGCTGCTTTTAGTACTTGCACCCATGTGCAATATATACTGCAACGCAAGATATTTAATGGGGAAGGACACGCCTGTGCTATGTCACACTTAAACTTTTGGCTACATCTTGAGAGCTGTTGATCTGTTTCTGTGTTCTGGGCTGCTAAAATCTAAATGTAAAAGTACATTTAAATTGTTACAAAATGTGCAACAAACAAGAGTGGATGTAAAGATGAGTTAATAAATTAACTTGTTTTTAATTTTATAACAATACAAGTTGTATTTTCTGTTAAAAACAATGAAATAGTAAACCATGGTTGTGTTATCTTTGGGAAACCCATAGATGCCCTCATATTGGTTAGATAAGGGCTACATAACATTACTGTTTCTTGAGCCTTTCTTTGCTGTATGCCTTTTTAACTTCCTGTTTGTGTGCTACAGGCAGTGTGGGCGCTTGGAAACATAGCTGGAGACAGCACTATGTGCCGGGATTATGTGCTGGACTGCAACATTCTGCCCCCCCTGCTCCAGTAAGTACACCTAGCGCAGTGCAATCACAAAAGAAACACATAAACCATGCATCCAAAGGTAAACCGTGAAAGAAAGTTAAGAAAGTGCACCCAGTGTTTTGTCTCTGTTGTTTCAGGTTGCTATCTAAGCAGAACCGGCTAACGATGATGAGGAATGCAGTGTGGGCCCTTTCCAATCTGTGCAGAGGGAAGAATCCTCCCCCAGACTTTGCCAAGGTAACGAGAGCCATCGCTTTTCAATAAGTGATTAAGTGTTTTTACATTGGGGATGCATTGGACTAGAGGTGTTCACTGCAGTGGAAGTGATATTATTCAGAGCTATGCCAGTCTGGCATTGAATCCGCTCCCTTTGCTAGTGTCCGTTTTGTAATTCATATTATTGTGTTATCGACGGCTCTTAACTCGTCTCTGCTTGTGTAATCCCCAGGTGTCCCCCAGTCTCAGTGTGCTCTCCTGGCTGCTGTTTATCAATGATGTAGACGTCCTTGCGGATGCCTGCTGGGCTGTGTCATACCTCTCAGACGGACCCAATGACAAGATCCAGGCTGTCATTGACGCTGGGCTCTGCAGGAGATTAGTAGAACTTTTGATGTAAGTGAATTAAATTAAGGGTTAGTTTGGGGATGTTTTTGTGTCTGATATAAGCTTTTAAATATATAGTAATAAAGCTTCAAAACTGCTCATCCAGTTGTGTGAACATTTTTGTTGACATGACATATCACAGATTCTTTATTTTTATTGCTACCTGCTTTTTGTGTGAGTTCGGGCCTTGTTTGGGCTAATGCTGGGTTTGGAGATGAACCTCTACAAGTGACAATCTATTGAAGCTAATAACTGTGTTCACTTTGACCATAGGTGTATATATGTCTCTTACCTGCATTGTGCATGTGTGTGCTGTGTCTTACTGCAGGCACAGTGACTACAAGGTGGTTTCCCCATCTCTCCGAGCAGTGGGTAACATTGTGACAGGAGATGACGTGCAGACGCAGGTACAAACTGTCGTACTCTCAGTGGATTGTTGGGTGTTTACATTTTAAGAATCCTATCTCTACTTTTAAATTTTAATTTCAGATTAAGAGAAGATGTATTTGAATTGTTTACACTTTGATCATTGTATAGATTGTTTCTCATTCCATATTTTGTTATTGATGCCTTTGTCCTGCTATTCCAGTGGATACCTAAAAATAACTACCTGTTTTAGACTCAAGCCCTGAATCTTAAGCAGTGGTGGGTACAGCCTTAATCTGACACAGAAGAGAAAAGCCAAAGGTTGTGACCAAAAGTGTATAATTACTGCCTATACATTTTGCATCTTGTTTTTTGTAGGTAGTTCTAAATTGCTCAGCCCTGCAGAGTTTATTACACTTACTTAGTAGTCCGAAAGAGTCCATTAAGAAGGAAGCCTGCTGGACAATATCAAACATCACTGCCGGTAACAGGGCGCAGATACAGGTAGGAAACGCTTGGGCATCTACTGAACCTGTCAGTGACTGGTATGTAATCTGTAAAGCAGGAGATAACATTGTGCAAATAGGAGCGTTTGCTTGTTCTTGAATGTATTCCTGTGGTTTCATATGTTGGCCCATGAGCTGACTCACAGACTCACAGTGAGTGCAAATGCACAGTTTGGCTAAGATGCTAATACAGCTTTATTTTATACATGATTTGCAATACAGCAGTACTTTAAAAAGAGGAAGGACCCAGGACATCTGTATATAATAACAAAACTGGATATATAATATGAAGGGGCAGTTCACTAACGCAGGAAATAAACAGCAATCGGTAATGGTGGTGCACTTCAGAGTGATCTAACTGACATATTTTATACACATCAGGGATTAGAGTTTCTCAGCAATAATCTCACATGTATTTAATATTTTCCCCTTTTCCTTACTATTTTTTAGACTGTAATAGATGCCAACATATTCCCAGCTTTGATAAACATTCTACAAGTAGCAGAATTCAGAACAAGGAAGGAAGCAGCGTGGGCTATTACAAACGCAACATCCGGAGGCTCAGCAGAACAGATAAGGTATGGACAGGAAGCACTATAGCACGGCTTCACTTTTAGTGCTAACCAATCCTTTAAAATGAGTGAATTTATACTCCAAATGTAAGTATGAAATATAACAAGATTACCACTATACACATTATAGCCCTAGATGTTTCTGTTTCTTATTATTACTTTAATAGGATATATTCCATTAATCACTGTGTGTGTTTTTTCACCACTCCTGCATGTGGGCTGGTAAAGTGTTTTCTGAGGTGCGCTGGTGAGGCTGGGTTTTGTTTCTCCAGGTACCTGGTTGAGCTGGGCTGTATAAAACCCCAGTGCGACCTGCTCACTGTCATGGACTCGAAGATCGTGCAGGTGGCTCTCAACGGCCTGGAGAACATCCTGCGGCTTGGGGAGCAAGAGGCCAAAAGAAGTGGCAGTGGTGTTAACCCTTACTGCGCCCTCATAGAGGAGGCATACGGTGAGGCAAACACAGCCGCGGGCAATGGATTTGCAGTGCAATTCAGCATTGATTTATTTGTCTTGCACCCATAGCTAGATTGTGCAGACAGTTGTCCACTGCTTAAGCTGCTGTTGTGGGAAGCACATTCAGCTCACAGCAATGAAACTGCTCAGTATGGCCATCATCAGTATAACCTTACAAATATAATACAGCGATTTCACCCTCTGTATATCTTTTATGTGTTCTTGCAGTGACTGTGTAAATCGAGGGTAAAAACATCAGATACACACATTCACTTTCCCTACACACGGTCTATTAAAAAACAGTTTCTTTCCCCAGAGTTACATTTTTTGAGTTACATCAGTAGGTTGGATTTAAAGAAAACAAGCCAGAAAGGTTGATCGGTGCCCTCTTGTGTTTCAGGTCTGGATAAGATCGAAGTTCCTGCAGGGCCATGAGAACCTGGAGATCTACCAGAAGGCCTTCGACCTGATCGAGCATTACTTCAGCCCGGAGGATGAGGATACGAGCATCGCCCCGCAAGTGGACCTCGACCAGCAGCAGTACATCTTCCAGCAGTGTGAGGCTCCCAGGGAAGGCTTCCAGCTATAAGCACACTGCCTGAGCACTGAATGAAAACCAGTGGAGATGAGAAGATGATCTACAAAAGTGACGTGTGCTCCCCCAGGGAAAACCAGCCCATTGTCCTGGAAAAATGATTTCATAATAATACTAATGATAATGATTATAGGAACACATGCCACCGATTGCCTCAAATGACAGTAATTCTTTGCCTCTCATTCCCAAACACTGAACAACAAAATTCATTTTTACTTAATAGGTGCACTGAATTTGGATATGAAATGGACATTTTTCAGAAAGACAACCAATTCTTTAATATCCATTCCTTGTTTCTTACCGGCACTAGCTAACATTAACATTGATCTCCCTTTTCTTGCACTAAACATCCCTTGAGTTCTTTTACTAGATAAATACAAAGCAATATATTGAGTCAGACCATGAAAACAAACAAAGGACCAAAAGATCTTCAGCACAGCATGGGGAATGATAATGTTGCTGTGCTAACAAAGCCTTGATTATCACTCCTTCAACTGACAAGATTGGATTGACCTACTTTAAAAAAAAATGACTGATCTTCTTTTGTGTAGCTGGTTCTGTTAAATACAGGATTCAAAATATATCGATGGCCCCCTTTTTTAAATTGTTTTATCACCAGGGACTCATGAACAAATACAGTATACAGGAAGCCCAAAATCCACTAACACGTCTTAAATATTCTTCAGACTGGGATAAATAGAACTATTTCTGTTCTTATTGCTGCGTCTCTCAACATGGGGTCACTGAAGACGAGGATTGAAAGACCGTCAGGAAGAAGGCCTTTGTTTTTTTGTGTTGTGTCTATAATGAACACATGGGCTATTGCAGCATAATAATAAATGACGGAATTATAGTGGTCACATTGACAACATTAACAGTGCTGTGTATCATCTTTCCTATTCTGGGACGTCATTGGACTTCAGCTACCATCCTAATTTTACATGGAAAAAAGGGCCAGGATCGACGTTAGCCTACTAGGTTTCCGAGCAGTAACCATTCCTCTGTCAGTCAAAGCGGCAGTGTCCAGCATTACATTCTTTGACGCGATGCTTGGTGTGAAATGACCCGAAGCTTCATTTCCGCAGTACAAAACCCATACTCACAGCCTTTGCTATTCCGACTTGAATCTCGTTGCTTTGCGGACTGTATAAATTGAAATACGTAAAGGAGTACAATAGGCAGCGATGCCTGCTTCCCCCCGATCTCTTCCTGTTGCGAGCCCACTAACCCATGGAGTCACTTCATGTCTAGTTAAATGGCATCTAGTTGAACTTCATTTGAAAGATTGTATCTCACAGTCATTAGATTTAATCCTCCCTATTTTTTTCAAATGAACACTAAGGAAAATAGAACAATAATTAAGTTGCTGGATCCATAAACAAGACCTGGTGAAATGTTGCAGTTGGCACAAAAGAATATTTTGGATTTCACATTGAAATTTTGATAAGGCTTTTTGTTTGGTACAAGGTTCTATCTGTATATTGCCAAATCATTTTAGATTTTACATTACATGTCTGGAGTTTTTTTAAAGGAAATGAGCATGTTAATGCGGGCTCCCTTACCTATACATGGCATAGTTGTCTTATAATTGCTAAGCCTCGGTCTTAAGCATCACCATAAAACAGATGGGTTTTTGTTGAAGACATTGGGAGAATTCACAAAACCTTTTTTTACTCCAAAGTGTGATTAGCACCTTTTTGAGAAATAAACCACTTAAGAAAATACTCTTTGTTATTCCTGTGTTGTTTGTTTCTAGTTTTATATATATATATATATATATATATATATATATATATATTATATATATATATATATATATATATATATATATATATATACACACAGTACTGTGCAAAAGTTTTAGGCAGGTGTGAAAAATGCTGTAAAGTAAGAATGCTTTCAAAAATAGACATGTTAATAGTTTATATTTATCAATTAACAAAATGCAAAGTGAGTGAACAGAAGAAAAATCTACATCAAATCAATATTTGGTGTGACCACCCTTGCCTTCAAAACAGCATCAATTCTTCTAGGTTCACTTGCACACAGTTTTTGAAGGAACTCGGCAGGTAGGTTGGCCCAAACATCTTGGAGAACTAACCACAGTTCTTCTGTGGATTTAGGCAGCCTCAGTTGCTTCTCTCTCTTCATGTAATCCCAGACAGACTCGATGATGTTGAGATCAGGGCTCTGTGGGGGCCATACCATCACTTCCAGGACTCCTTGTTCTTCTTTACGCTGAAGATAGTTCTTAATGACTTTCGCTGATGTTTGGGGTCGTTGTCATGCTGCAGAATAAATTTGGGGCCAATCAGATGCCTCCCTGATGGTATTGCATGATGGATAAGTATCTGCCTGTACTTCTCAGCATTGAGGAGACCATTAATTCTGACCAAATCCCCAACTCCATTTGCAGAAATGCAGCCCCAAACTTGCAAGGAACCTCCACCATGCTTCACTGTTGCTTGCAGACACTCATTCGTGTACCACTTTCCAGCCCTTCGGCGAACAAACTGCCTTCTGCTACAGCCAAATATTTCAAATTTTGACTCATCAGTCCAGAGCACCTGCTGCCATTTTTCTGCACCCCAGTTCCTGTGTTTTCGTGCATAGTTGAGTCGCTTGGCCTTGTATCCACGCCGGAGGTATGGCTTTTTGGCCACAAGTCTTCCATGAAGGCCACTTCTGACCAGGCTTCTCCGGACAGTAGATGGGTGTACCAGGGTCCCACTGTTTTCTGCCAATTCTGAGCTGATGGCACTGCTGGACATCTTCCGATTGTGAAGGGAAGTAAGCATGATGTGTCTTTCATCTGCTGCAGTAAGTTTCCTTGGCCGACCACTGTGTCTACGGTCCTCAACGTTTTCTGTTTCTTTGTGCTTCTTCAAAAGAGCTTGGACAGCACATCTGGAAACCCCTGTCTGCCTTGAAATTTCTGCCTGGGAGAGACCTTGCTGATGCAGTATAACTACCTTGTGTCTTGTTGCTGTGCTCAGTCTTGCCATGGTGTATGACTTTTGACAGTAAACTGTCTTCAGCAACCTCACCTTGTTAGCTGAGTTTGGCTGTTCCTCACCCAGTTTTATTCCTCCTACACAGCTGTTTCTGTTTCAGTTAATGATTGTGTTTCAACCTACATATTGAATTGATGATCATTAGCACCTGTTTGGTATAATTGTTTAATCATACACCTGACTATATGCCTACAAAATCTCTGACTTTGTGCATGTGTACCAAGAAGAATTGATGCTGTTTTGAAGGCAAAGGGTTGTCACACCAAATATGGATTTGATTTAGATTTTTCTTCTGTTCACTCACTTTGCATTTAGTTAATTGATAAATATAATCTATTAACATGTCTATTTTTGAAAGCATTCTTACTTTACAGCATTTTTTCACACTTGCCTAAAACTTTTGCACAGTACTGTATATATATATATATATATATATATCTTTTCAGAAAAAGTTGTATTAATGATGCTTTGGAGTAAAAAAGTTTTGTTAATTTTCTCTAGCATATCTAGTGGGCTCATTCAGAACCTACCTAAGCCACTCCTTTCTGCAGCTCTTCAGGTTTGGACTGGTGTAATCCTACAGACAGAAAACTGATTTTTAATATATTTAAGTCTGTAAGTAACTGAAAAAGCATTAGAGCACATACCCACTTTGGTATTCTGAAGACAGTTCTAGTTAGTTCCACTACTAAATGTCAGAACTGTATAATGATATGATTATTCCACTCATGCAGGGAAAGTAGACTGTTCATTAAAGTGCTGATGTTGCGTGCTTTGTAATATCCACTGATGTGCTCAGTCAGTGATGGGTATCTTTCCTTAAAGGGTTTATTTTTAATTTTTATGAAAATCATTGCGCTTTGACAGCCACTTCTGTAAGGTAAAGATTCAACATCTGTTATGATACAGTATTTCATCTTCTGGTTTGTATTTTCAGATGCCATAAAGCAATTCAATGACACAGAGAAAGGCAGTGACTCTAGAATATAATGTGGACCCTTCTATACACAGCCAGTGAGCAATATAACAAATACAGCAGGAGGTTGAAACCTAATACAGTCACTTCTACAGAAATGTGGCACGTTTTATTTTTGGATTATTTTTCTCTGTGCTTCCAGAATGAGTAGATACTGTTGAATACATTTGTGTAAAAGTTGTGTTATGTTTGTTTGCATAAATGCTGCTTTCATGGTACAACATTGCCATCTAGTGTCTACTTTATAAAACAAATGTCTTCCAGGTGATTTTCATTTACGACGCATACTCCCAGCTCATTTTTATTTTATTTATATATATATACACACACAATCAGAGATCTGTGATAGAGCAGGGTTATACGTTTCAGTATGTTGTAGATTACAGTAAATAATTTAAAACAGACCATTTTTTCTGTGTCCTGCAGTACGCCTTTTATTCAGCACGCATGGTGCTACATGTAGAAAGCTGAACCTATATTGAAAACCTGTAGAACATGACTATTTCATTCAAACAGCCACTGGGGTAGTAGTTTCATTCCACAAGATAGTGGAAATAATGTAACCATGGTAAAAAGGTGACTACAGAGAACGGCATGACATCAAGTTGCCATGGGATTTTGAACATAAAACTGTTTGAGCTGTATTACCTGGGTGAAAAAAAGAAAGAAACTACCACAGCTATACAGAATTATTGATTGAGCTGGCCCAGGGAATGCGAACCCGAGTGTGCGGAAATTCTACATACAGTAAGTTAGTAAAACGCGTTTCACTGTCATGTAGTGATGATTATTATATTAAACTTCTTTACTTGGATAAACATTACACGTTTAAGAGAAGTTTGGAGACTTAAACGTGGCCAAAAATACCCCCAAACCAAGCAAAGCTTGTAGTAGGATTGCACAGAATGGAATAACATTCCACAAATGTTTTTTTTTTTTTTGCTCAAAACGGACTGGTTCAATGAGATGCGGTCCTGAAATAATATTCTAAAAATCAGGAAAGGTTTATAATTAGTTCTGTACCTGACTGGCTACAGCTGCTACCTCCTTGGGATCAACTCCAGCCCTTACTACCAACCAACTACAATGTAAAACACCGAACATACCTGAATAGGCTATCAGTTTAGCAGTGATACCCAACCTTTTAGGTAATCTTATTTGGAACCTTGGTATTGAGTGATCTAAGGAAATATGTGAATATGTTAATTTACTGCAACAAATGTCATGTTTGTTTTGTGTGTAAATCTGAAAATCAAATTAGATCTGGGTATTAATTCTGGAATATCGTGGAGGCGTATTACTGTACACGCATCCCGAGTCTAACACACTTTAGAAAGTTTTTTTCTTTCGTGCTTGTTTGCACATAGAGCCGACCGGTGTTTGTTTAAACAGCGGTGACGGTTTCCTTCCAGGTTACATTGCAGTTACTGACGTCAGCACTCAATGGTGGCTTGCTGCCACTCTAGTGTTTGTGTGCGATATCTGAGGAATGCGCACCAGGAAGGTAAACAATTTGCAGACGTTGGCGAAATTGTACAGTATTTTGTAAACTATAACATGTAATAATATGTGCATTTAAAGCAACTATTAGCCCAAGTTGTCGAATGAGACATACAAACCAACTACTTTAGTTTGCATTTTCTGTTTATGATAATACTTTTATAATCGCTGGCCCGGACGCCAGAGTCTGTCGCAGTGCAATTAAATCATGACTCACCTACTGGGCGACGGTTAATATAAAACTTACATTCCATAATTACAACCCTGCACTGAACAGGCAAAGACTACGACGACTACGACTAATAATATAACAACAATACACTACTCCAACTGCGAACTGCAATGGTGCAATCAGACCTTTACAGTAAACATTCCGTTTTTCTTATATATTATTATTTTTGTTTAATGTGATATAATTAATACGCATAATGTTAGAGTCTGTGTTGTGTTTACTGGTAGTTTGTCCGTACGATTTATGAAAACCTACAAATATATTGCAATTGTGTTTATTAGTATTTTGTGATTTCTTTATAACCACAGTTTTACCGTTGCTCTAATTAGGTAGAGGAAGTAGTGATGACTACAAGAAAGGCGGGCTACCGGTTCAATGCTATAGTGTCTTTAACCTATGAAGTTCTTGGATTCGAATCAGGTTGCAAATGTTTGATGGTCTAGTTTACTCAGTGATAAACTATCATAATAACAACGCAAAAATGGGTAACAACAGATAGTCCAAGATTAGTTCTGATTGGGGTCTGTGAAACCAGCCACCAAAGTCTCTTAAAAACGATGTATTGGCAAGACACAGTGTCATTCATGTGTAAGATCCCATTACAGAAACATGAAATCAGATATTTTTATTAGATCCACATTTTGTTAAAAAAGAAAGCTACCCTCCCAGATAGAAACCTTGAGCATGAATACAATGGAGAAGGCTATAGTTGCAAAGGCTGGTGTCTGGAATATAATTAGCACACTGTGTGTTTTACCTTGTCAGGTTGTGAGTGATGGAAAGGGCTAACAGTAGCATCGCCTATAAAACGAGAAGGAGGACACGATCAGAGGAAAAGACAGCGAAATCCCGTATTGACCGTCGGAGAACCAGGATTGGCTTTCTGTCTCACTTGCAAGACAGCGATGATGATTCAGATTTGGGTTTCAGCAGCAAAGCTTCAGATACCGAGTCCCAGTTTGGCGAGAGTGATGCTGCTAGCGCTTCCAGCAGCAGGGCAGAAGAGGGGAACCCAGTTCAGGAAAACCCTGTCGGAGACGACTGTGACAAGGAATGTGTAGCACCCAAGAACCGGCGCAAAAGGACCTCCTCAAATGTGTTTCTTGAGAGTGACAGTGAATCGAACAGTGGCACTGGGGGAGCCCCAGTCAGGAAGTGCAAAGCTAAAAAGCGTTATGCTTCCTTTAGAGAAGATTCTGAGGCGTCTGATGAAAATACAGAGTGGGATAAATCTTCTGCCATTTTTAATGAAAAGAAGGAGAAAGAGGACAGTAACAGGGTAAAAGAGAGACAAATTAAGCTGAAACAGCTTTCGCAGAAGATAAGGGCCAGAAGAGGAAGCTACAGTAATGTAACATTGGAGGTGATGTGTGGCATTCAAGATGGTTAAGCATATCATACTGAAAAGATCTGCGCTGATTACAATTATACTAAACTAACTAAATCTGTCTAGTGATAACTATACATCCATTATACAACAAAATGTTCTAGATGCACTGCCTTAACCTCATCCATTAGTTGATTATAACACACACAAAAATTCACATTTCTGATTACAAAATCATATATGCAAGATGGAAAAAAAACTTAATATGATTATTTAGCAATTTTATTCACTGCATGCTGACAGTACTGCATTTTAGGGAAAAAAATTGTCGAGGTTTGGGTGCTTTCCACTGTGCACCCAAACCTCACTGAAAGGGATTTGGTATAAAATATTACTTAATCAGATCATCAGATCATCGTAATGTTGTTGAAGCTGACAGTAATGTTGTTGAAGCTGACACCCTGGGATCCTTCAAGAAGCTGCTTGATGAGATTCTGGGATCAATAAGCTACTAACAACCAAACGAGCAAGATGGGCTGAATGGCCTCCTCTCGTTTGTAAACTTTCTTATGTTCTTATCTCCATATTTTAATCCGCACATCTTTATATGAAGGCTCACTACTCAATGCAATTTGAAAGATTCTGTTTTGGAGCAATCAGTATTGGACAGAAAGTCAAAGTCAATGTCAGCAACAAATTCACTATTGGTGGTTTAAAGTAGTCCTACAGTGACAAGCAATATGCCAGTCATTAATCAGAAAGGTTGCTCTTTGGACTGCTCCCCTGAAACCTTTCTTTTCTCAAAACCTGCTTTGTATTGGTTTTGTTATGGGCCTGTTTTAGCAACAGGTTTTATTGGACGATTTACATGTAACTGAAAAAAAATGAAGACAAAAGGAAAGTATTTAGTTCCTAGAGAGCTTGGTGTTACAGTATCTGCACTGTGCCATGGGGGATTCTTTTGTTTTTGCCAGCAGACACACACCTCTAGTTTTGTTGTTATCAATTTGTTTTAGGACTCTGACGATGAATCATTTCAAGGTTACCCAGCCACACTGTCAGAAAGCAACAGTGATGAGGAGAATGGCAGCATGAAAGATTTTATTGATGATGATGATGATGAAGAGGAGGAGAATGACGGTGCTGAGTTTGGAATAAAAGACGAGGCACCAGCAGAACAATCATTTATGATAAACCACATTCCACTTTGTAAGTTAATGATTTTAGCTGTTTGGTTATAACCGATTGTGTTACATCAGGAACTGTTTGTGAACAGTTTTGCAATGTAGAGAAACTGGGAGGTGTCCAAAATGATCACAGACTGATAAGTGGGCACATAAGAAGTGTTTTGAGTGGGACGATATATGAAATAAATGTTTTATGTAGCTGGCAAAATGTATAATATCTTTCTCTTTTCAGTTTCATCATGTAGTCATTACTCCCATTTCCAGACTGTCGTCAAAGCTCTCCTCATCAATGCACTCGACAACACCTTTTTAAAGTCTCTCTATGGTAAGTTCACCATTTAACATGTGGATGTGTGGCATTTGATTGGAGTAAATGTTAACTGGTCCCAGTCACAGGACTAGGAATCTGTAGTTTTGTAACCCACGATTAGGGCTCAATCATAAAGCTTTTATTTAAGCAATAGAACCCACAGAAGGCTTAATGTCTGGTAAGGCCCACCTTGTGCCGTTAAATGCTGCGTTCATTTTATTTTTGACATTTTAAAGTTTTGTTTGTTTTTCGTGATTTTATGCAGCACAATTTTTAGCAGCTAACGAAAGTAAACTTTTTCCGCAATGTTCTATGACTAATGCTATTTGCTCAGAATTCCATTGATTATCCCTGTTGAAATTGTTAATTCTGATGCCTTCACAATATTGAAATTCAGTTCCTCTGTATTTATATTGTTTTCACTATTGTTAATCTCAGGGTCGTGTGCTGTATCAATCTTTAAATTACCAGGGGTGGACGATGTAACGCTGTGGGTATTTCTAAACAATAACTTGCTACTAAAATATCAGTTGAGACACCTCATACATAAAGGTGAACAAGTTTTGTGATGTTTGTTTTATCGCCACTTAAATGTATAACATGTAAACGGAATTGAGTGCACTGTTCGGTCATAAAATTAATTACCAAGGGAAAAAAAAAGTTTGAGTGATTTAAAATATATAGAACAGAGATTTTCTTTCATCAAGCAGAACAAAGGTAAAATGCACTCTGTATTTACATATTTTCTAGCGGATTTAAATGGAACAGAGATTAAACATAGTTTGCACGATAACATTTGAGGTCCTTTACCAGAGATTAGGTATCTCTTATCAGGTTATATAGGAAATCTCCGATCCAATTTCTAATTGAAATTAAGGGGAATCACATAAAGTTATCTATAAACATAAAGTCAACTAAAATTTTTGAATGTATGATTTCAAGTGAAAATCGAAATTGTTTTAGAGAGATACTGAAATCAACCTCAAAATCACTTACCTTTTGCCTTTAAAATCAGATGGCACCCGAAGAAAAAAGTATGCACAGGAAATGAGGACTTCACTTTATTTCTTTGATGAACGCTTTGTTCTGCCCCGTCTCGAGAATTTAAAACAAAGGAGTCGATGGAAGGAACGATACAAGGTTATATTTTTTATTTAACTTAGAATATTGTACTCTGTCTGGTGCTTTAATATACATCTAACATTAGAAGAATGTAGTAACCCTGGCTCACCTGTTAAACTAAACATTATGGGATGCTCACATATTATAGCTTATATTTTATATATTCTTATACTGCCCAGCCTCTTTCAAGTGTAGACCCTGCTTGATCTCAGTTAACAGCAACATAAATGGATTCCACGGATGCACACAGATGGAGGTGCCATTATGACCCAAGTTATTTTGTAAGAATCAATTAAATATATGTCCCAACTTGCACAGGTTGATTACTGTTTCTGTCAGATACTGTAGGGTTTGACAATACATCTTCATTTTTTTTCCCCAAGCCAGTATACATGTACACCTCAGAGCTTTTGATATTTCATGGTTGTTCATAAAAAGCCTGGTTGTAATAGTGGTCAGAAAGTGAAGTGTTTGTAAATGGTTAAGATTAAGATAATTATTGAATCTGTAAATGCCATGAAAATTATTATTTGTAAGGTTTAGAGTGTGTTTACTGCTGTCTTTGAGTTCAGTCCTACTTTTGCAATGCAGTTTTGTGAAATTTGTTTCACAGGAGCGTGTGGAGTGCTACCCAAGCATGAAGGTCGTTTCAATTGGAGTCCGGCGTGGACCATGTCAGGCCTGTGAGATGCACAGGCACAGCAAGTACATGGTCATCCTGTCGGGACAGCAATATGACACCAAAACCCTGGAGGACGACAGCTTCATGCCACACGACAAACAAGTAAGACACTACAGTTAAAGATGCCTGTCTGCATTCCAGTGTCACGTTGTCAGGTATAGCTGACTGAGGAAGTAGTAGTGCGACAGCAAAGGTGGATTGTGGGATTGATTGAATGTATGCAAACAAGCAAAGCTGGACAAAGTTGAACAAACATCTGTTGCTGTTTTTATTTTCAGTCTTTTGACAAACTTCTGTACTGCAGCTTGATCCCCATTGGGTATGAGATACAAAACTGTACTGTCTGAGGCATAGCTATGGTATAGCTGAGTGTCAGTGGAAAGACCCTCCAGCTCAGCTGTACCTGGGGAAAGGCAGTGGAATCGGGGCACTAGATAGAGTACATGTAAACCTTTTGTAGCTCTGGGCCTTTTTGATTTTTAAAGGGTTTGAACGTTGGCAGTGTTTGTGTTGAGCGGACTCAGGTCTATCATCGGCTGAGGCATTTCAAATACCACCTGTTCAAGCTGTGCTGCTCTGTGCTGGAGCAACAAGAAGAACATGAGGACGAACCTGTGAAGGATGTGGTTTTGAGGGTGTACTCTCTATTGGACGGTCAAGGCTGGATTAAAAAGGTATGTCATGAATTACAAAGAGGATTTTTAAAGAAAACTACATGATATAGGGGTCCCCAAGTGGCTCATCCAGTTAAAGCGCTGCCGCTGGGAGCGCAGGATGAGTCACACAGCTTGGACGGCGCCAGTTCACATCCAGGCTGTGCAAAGAGACCGAACTTTGCTGGGGACTCTGAAGGGGTTCAACGCTCCCGGGTGGGGGATGGGAAACCAGCAGGGACTCCTCCTCGTCGTGCAACAGTGAACCCTACTGGCCAGACCGAGCATATTCAGAGTGGATAAAAGCAGGGCTGATCTCTGTTCTCGGGATTGGCAGCCTGCCCACCTCTGCTCTGGATTGCTAGGCGTAAAGCGAATCTGTCTTTAGGCTTGTGAGATAGGAGGACGCTTCGACGCACACCCTCAAAACATTTGTGCTGTGTGGGGACTCACTGCGGTGAGGAGAAAAAACATAATTGGACATTCCAAATTGGGGAAAAATAAATAAAAATAATAATTGTTCACTAAAAAATAAAAATAAAAAACTACATAATATGTATGCGTGGTTTCTTTTTACATCTAATAACTCAGTTAAATAGTGAACTTAAGCATGTAAAGTTTGAAACTATGGTTTTTTCTAATGTACTTATTTAAAAGTAGAACTGGAATCAAACTTTTTTTTTTTTAATATTCCAAAAATAAATGTAAAATGGTTTACCAAGGATATTCCCATGTATTAAGGTTGGCTCACAAGTATCAAGACATATTTGGAGTCTAACGTCTGGTATTACAACTCCCCCTAGCGGTGAAGGCATTCTCTTAGTAAACATATTTGAAATCATTATGGGTTGATTACTGATTTGAAATAACTACAGAATGTACAAACTTGAATTCTTAGGTTACAGTTCTTTGAATTAATGTTCATTTTCCATCAATCTTTCTGTTTTTTGTCTCTGTTCTTGCAGCAGTATGATCAGTTTGAAGATTGCCTAAATGATGCAGATTACTTCCAGGAGGAGAAGTTGGACTAAATGCTGTTAACATGTAGAGGCTTGCCTTTTGCATGCTCTAAAACAGGTCTTGTCAAGACGGATTTCGCACTGTTGACAGCAATGTGTACATAATATTTGTTTTTCTATAGTACATATAGAATTTAAGAATTGTTTTTTGTTTTTACTTTGTCTTCATCTATTTTCTGATCTTTACGAATGTGTGGTTTCATGCTGTTCATATCCTGTACTTAAATCAAACATTCTTATGGTGTAACTTATTTTTATAATTTTTACTTTGCCTTTATCGACTTGTAATTTATTATTTTTTTGAGACACCAACATACTGTAAACAAAGTTTCTGTCTTTAAAGCATTGAGTAGTGCTGAATTTAGAAACACGACAAGAAAGAACCCTATTTAAATGTTTAACCCCAGCAAAAAAATATTTTTTTATGTACCTGTTTTTAATTGTGACATGAGAGCCCCAGATCTAATTGTGATGACACCGGATTACAGACCTTACTTAGAAGTTAAGAATTTGCACATTCACGAAAAAATTCATAATGTCAGCAAAACTGTAATTTGATTGTAAAACTTGGAAGAAATGCAGTTTTATTTTTTCAACAGACCAATAAAAAAATTGAATTCATTCTAAAGAATAACTAATCTTTATATTGTAAATACATGAAAACAAGAACAGAACCATTTTTATATGAAGTGTATTGTGTTTCTTGACATCAAATACAGAGAATGCCTTGACTTATTTAAAAAGACAGTGCCATTCTTGAAGGAGCAAAAATAACAGTTATCTTATTATTTTACAACAAACCCAGTTTGTATTCAACCATGACATGTGGCTCTCCCATAACTTCACTTTGTGCGGATCTGCAAATAAAAACAGATCAGAATTAGTTTAGACATTTTACTAGTTTTGTCAAGTAAAAACGTTAATTGTGTTTTTGAAAATGCTGATCTGTGTTAGTTTAAACCTATTTTATTTCAATTTCAATTACAGAAAGTGCACATCAACCAGCATTGGCATAAGAAAACATGAATATAAAGCAGTGCTATGCTACATAGAAGAATGGAATATCTAACTGGCTTATTTTATTATTATTATTATTATTTTTTTTTTTAAATCATTCATTAGCTATATATTGGAACCACACTATAATTTTAGATTTAATCCACCCTTAGTGTAGTCAAAAGATTTATGCAAAGGTTTTTGTGAAACGTGTTAAACATCAACTAGTATATATCTATATGTGCTTAACACATAACTAATATTAGAAATTAAACAATCAGTGATTTTTGAAGCTGTTAAGGTGAATGTTTTATGATAGAATTAGAAGAACGCCACCTGTGTGATATCAAAGAGGTCCTTTATAATACCAAAGCCATTGAAAGCAATGGAGGGGGGTATCTCAACAATGTGTTTAAATATATACCGGGATATATTTTATTTTTGGCTTTTGTGTTGATTATGATTTAAACAAGTAACAAATTCGAAAAATATATACATACATTTTATTTACAAGATGCAGCACATTGATAACATGTCTCTTCGGTGCCAGGAGTGCAAATCTAACGTGGATTTCACCAGGACCTCACTTAGAAAATCGATACCGTAATCGGACACTCATGTAGAGACTCTCAAACAGCGACAGTCTATAGTATGATGGGGCTTAATCCGCTGCCACGGCTCTATGCTAAACGTTGGGATGTTTAATTTCTTGTTTTTATTGCAGCAGTGGTTCTCAGCAAAAGATAAGACAGGACTAGTCAGAGAATGAGAATGCAAATGTGCTCAAAATACAGTATCTGATGGATCACCTGAGTTTGCAATGCTCTGTACTGAGAAGGAATCAAGGCAAGTTACTTGAGTTGACTGTATGTTCTACTGTAGGCCCGTTTTCAAATTTAAAATGTCATTGTATTTTTTTTTAATACCAAACAGAGACCAGTAAAAGTGTGTATTTGTACTAAGATGCATATTCCACATATGTGCATTCTTTTTGACTAGAGTTCAATTGTGAATTAAGTAACATAAGGAAGGAATGTATTGATTTCAGACTTTATAATAAATAATAGAACCAACAACATGAATGCTGGCTTCATGTCCAGTGTGACATTTAATTTAAATCAAAATTCTCTAATACAACATTTATTTATGGATGTAAAATTAGGACAATTTGACAATATTGTTAGTTCATCTGATTCTGCAATGTTTATTTTAGAGAATATTGTAGCAGTATTATTTTCTGTTCTAGAAAGAATTTCTCAATACAGCAATTATTTTAAAACTTTTTTTTTAGTGAAAGTATAAACTGTCAACAATATTTGTGTATAGATTGAATATTTTCATCACAATAAAACAAATAATTTAACTATTCTTCCGCTCCACACTTTGTTAAATTTGAGTACATTTTTTGTCAAACGTTATTCAATTAGAATGTTGCTAACCATGGTTTTGTTGCATGTTGAATATGATAAAGGGGTTTCGCAAAATAAGACGTTTTTCAATGGCATAAAAGCCTTTTTTTTTTTTGAAAGCATAAAGGTCGATTTCACCCACTCTGCTTGAATTGAAAAATAAAAATTGAAAAAAAAACAAAACGGTAAATTATTTCTAAAATAAACGTTGATATTAATCGTCGATTTGGCAAAAAACTGAATAATAGTTTTAAAAGTACATCTAATTTATAATACCTAAAGTTCACATTTTTAAAATACTTTACTAATAGTGTAAGTAATCACATGGAAAAAATGCAATGAACCACTGATGCATGCGCACATCTCAAAACAATCCCAATAGTGCTTAACGCAGCATGCAAATCGCATTTGGTACCTTGTGCGCACGTTCTGAATGGAAGAAAAAAATATATATCAAATTATTTAAGCCGATTTTCCTGTGTATCATGTTTGTTTGTTTGTTTTAAGTTTGTTTTTAGGTGTGTACCCCTTTAAAAAGACAGTCCTGTTTCTTAATTAGTTGATGCGTGCACTTTTTGAAAACTGGATATAATTTCCGGGAAGGGATTGGCCCGTGAGAGGAAACAGGTGAAGAAACAGGAGTAGATCACACGAGAGAGGGTACACGGGCTCTTGATTTGTATAAAATAAACTTGATTAGACTGTGTTGGTATTTTTAGCAGTATTAGCAATAAAAGCATGCCTCTGCAAGCATACCTGAATTTTTTTTAATCCCACAATATTGTGATATGGAAATTATTATCGATATCACATCAAAATGTCAATATTGGTGCCCACTCCTAATTTATATATATAAAAAGAACCAACTTAAACCTTTGACCAAATCCTTTTAATCTTATCAAGCTTATTTTAGCTTTTAAGGCCACATAGGTCCCTTCATCAGGTTAAAATGTAAACATTGGCAGAGTTTCTTCCTATCCACTTACCTGGTAAAGGCTATTGTATTTGCATGACAATCTGTTTAACAATTTTGGTTTTTGAATCAGAACAGTGACATTGTCAAATTCCCTTGCAAGCTTACCATTCAATATATCTTCAAAACCAATGGATTCATCATTTCCTCTGAGTGTATCAAGTGCAATATTTGAGCTTTGGAGGAATGGCAGACGCTGGATCTGAAAATAAACATATGGCTTTTTATAATAAATGTATTTGATGACAAAATCATATCCTTCACAATTTTCAGCAGACAGAAAAAATGTAGGGGCTTACACAACCTTGAATCTCCACATACTATGAGCTTTAACCTTTAACATTACAGCCAAGTAGGGGAGAGTGTTTGATGTAATGTTATTAATATTTAAAACTTCTATAAAATGTATTGTATAACACTGCCTAGAACAAATATATGAAATACTAATATGAAAAACAAGTAGACACTGTATGCATGGTAACCCATACACTTAGCCCAACACCTCTATTTGACATGCATATTTTTTGACAATGGTTAAATGGTCAATCCTGGATTTTACAGGATTTACATTTAAAAAAAGGTCAATGATGTGGAGGACACCACTGGTTCATTTGCTGCAATGTAACCAAATTCATTTTTAAAAGGTTTATCGCGCTAGAATACCTGTTTTGTTGCCCTGAACTCCATTTGCAGTTTCAAAGGTGCATGTATTCCCTGAATGTTTCTGAGTGTGCTGAAGTTCATTTGATCTTGACTGAGCTGAAACTAAAAAGAAAAGGAGAACAAAAACAGAATTTGCTTATTATCACAAAAATATTGATTACAAAATATGTCTAAAGTATGGTGGCTATCAAGAGATAATTGTATTTAGTAGCAAAATATATACAATTTTTTTTTTTTTTAAACAGGAAAGTGTTGAATGGACTTGTCACACTCACATTCTTTTCAGAAAGCTCCAAAGGATGACTTGGCAGAAGTTCATTCTTCACGCTGGTGAATCTGTAACAGAGTAATCAGTGTACAAGTTCCAGAGCATTGTAAACACATTATAATATATATAAAACCACATACTATTATTGACAGCGTTACATTTCATAATTCATGAGAAACTGTTAAAGACAAACCCTTTGCGAAGTGTGTCCTGCACCCCATACGCTCCAGCTTGTGAAGACAGCTCTGCCACTGGGATGCTGTCCTTCAGCTGTGATCTAAATCCTCTGGTATTCTGTAAATCACACATCATGTCAAGACAGTGTACTATACTACTACACCTCACCATTTGGGGGGTTAAATATGAGGCACAGAGCAATATTCCTAGGCTATCCTTAACTGTGCCATGCATTTGGACTACTATGGTTAGCTTTACAAATCCTACATGGCAACGCTAAATGTAATTACTATCTTATGTTAACGAGAACCACATTTTGGGGAAAAGTACTGGGAAGTGTTAAGCTTGCTAGTTGTAAAATGTGTTGCCATTTATATTCATCTTTTCATATTAAGTGAACTTCAAATTAAGCGGGTTTTTTTGTAAGGTTTAACTTGATTATTGCATTTGTATATCAATGAAAACCCTAGTTTGTTTAGGCTAGTATTGGGAAGTGCTAGGTGTTTGGATTGAATTTAAGTACATTAAGACACATTAGGCTATCCCCATGGCAAGTGCTGTATATTTTTCTTTGAAATCGTTATTTTAACATCATTATCTAAACCACTGATGAGTAGAAAAATGTTTATCTTACAGAAAGGGTTTCACTTTCGTTTTCTTTTCGTTCATACAATATTACTAAATCAAATTAACAATAACGTCAAATGTAAAATGATCAAACAATGGGCTAGCTAAGATAACATCTCTCAAAGTGTAAATAACAATATGAACATAGATCTCTGATAGACAACACCGGTTTAGTCTTGTCATCATGGACGCAACGATGCAGGGACTAGACCTACTATAACTTCGCTGAATAAAACCCCCAAATTGTTTGCATTTTATTTTGCTTTGACAAAACGCCCATTCCAAAATACTTAAACAGTTGTTTTTGTTATTTCACTTTAAATACATTTCCACTCACCATTTTCGTCAATGTGCAACTTCACGCTCTGAACCTCAGACTCACAACGACTACTTCCGGACCGTGCCTGTTACGTAACGAGTGACGATACTTCCGATTAAGTAAAGCGCTGAAGAACCGAAATAAACTGAAGAATTGTAGTTACAAAACGTCATTCTACCGCAATTCAGCATAATGTGATTTATTTGGAACCGTGTTTCAATAAAGTTAAACTTGCAAATATGTTTACAATACGATAGAGTTTTCTTAAATAGCTATTTCTATGAAAACACTAAAATTAATCAGTGGGGGTATAGCTCAGTGGTAGAGCATTTGACTGCAGATCAAGAGGTCCCCGGTTCAAATCGGATGCCCCTTTTAAAAAAAAAAAAAAATTGTTTATAAACATACATTAAATTTTTATTGTATAGAAAAATGTACACAAAATATAAGATGGCGATTTATTTATCACTGGAAAAAAAGTCAAAAGTGGTGATGGGTAGACATTGCTTTTAATTTTTCTCTTGAAAACATTTATTGATTAAGAATGTGTGTGTGTGTGTGTGTTTTAAATTTCTGTGCAGCAGTACTGTACATCTTACATATACACATTTGACAAACATTAATAAATTAGATTTGATATAACCTAACAAGGTGCTAAGGAGGCACTTTTATTATTTAATAAATGTTAAGTTACTGTATAGGGTTTCCAGTTAACTAGAAATACTTTCATGATGGGACGACCTCTAGTGGGTTAATCCAGTATTGTAAAACAAATTTAAGACATAGAACACTTCACCACCAGGAGGCGCTGCTCCATTATACCCAACTGAACTTTGCAGTGTTAACAACTCATCTCAACTCATCAAGACTGACTGGAAAAAATCATGGACCCGTCTAGAAAGATTGCTTAAAAACAAGAGGTCCACATAAAATATGACATCACATGTATACATCTAGTATCCTTGTCTATGCATATGCATGACTGTGAACATGTTTATCTTTTTATTTCCATTGTCCCTCGGTCAGTATTACTGGATTAATAGGATCTGTATTCGTATCTAAGAAGAAGATACACTTGTTTTCTTATGCAAAAATATGTGTTATAAAAAGCCGGGGAATGACTGCACATCAGCTAATTCTCCTTAAAAGAGTAAGTAGGGGTTCCCAAAAATATAGCGTTACACGTTCCACATGTTGCTACAAACGTTTAAATAACGTTACCTGTCATTTTTTTTTTTATTGTTAACATCCTGACAACTTTTACACTAAAACTTTAAAGTCTGTTTCAAAGCTCTTTTCAAAATGTCTGCTCTAGTGCAGTGGGGTTTGAATCACTGCAGGAAGAGCGATAGAAAAACAAAACAAAAACAACAACAAAAAAAACATAATAAGTGCTCTGGCTTTTCTGTTCCGTGCCACATCATGGATCTTATTGCTGTGTTACCTGTTTAACAATGTGGGCAATAACCCTTACGCTATCAGTGCTCTAGAGCAGACATTTTGAAAAGAGCTTTGAAACAGACTTCAAAGTTAGAAGTGTAAAAAGTTGTCAGGATGTTAACAATGAAAAGAAACATTACAGGTTTGTTATTTAAACAGTTGTAGCAGCATGTGCGGACGGATAACGCTAAATTTTTCAGAACACTGCTACTTACATTTCTCTTAAAAAAACAAACAAACAAAAAGAACCAATTATCTTATCAATCTGCAGTCCCAGACCCTGCAGGAGTTTGAAATTGCCTTTAACTATACTTGACTTTCAAAAACATTTTCATGACACACACAACAAACAAATGACACACAAACAAACACATGGTCTTTTCTCGGTTGTTCGTGATACCTTAATATCTTTTGATGTACTGTGTTGTAGGAATTGTCCAGTTGTTTTGGCTTTATTGTCAGTAATGTTTTTTAAACAGTGTGCATAATAATGGAACACATGGTGCAAATACAAATATATCAATGGCAATTCAAAGAAAATGAAATCTATAAAAGATTTTGTTGAGAAAGAGTATTCTGCATTGCTCACTTTATTATGTAAAGGCTGAGTTATAAAGTTTGCACTGCTTGGGTGTGTATGAAGATTCATAGCAGTACTGCCTCTCTGTTGCCTAGCTGTCCACCTCTGAGAGTTTTGTAAACTCATATTGGTCGTATGCAGAGAAAATAAATCTTGAACCTGAAACATATAAATAAATCATTTTGTTAAGATACTGACACTGGAGGGAGTGGTAATGAATGGCTGTACACTGGCTGCAAGGCAACACATCTTTACAGTATACAGGCCAAGGTTCTGTAATTGCAAATGTAGCTTTTGTGCTAAGAACAAACAGCAGGTGGCAGCATTGTTACATTGCACTCTTCTCTGTGGTTACGGATTCAAACAATGAAAAGTAGATCTTAAATACACAGTACTTCAGAGCCCTAGTATTTATTTGGTAGCAGTTGTACATTAGAATATTGTTACCTTTATATGAGTCTGACGAGTTACTGATTCCCATTTCCTTCCATTTATTCATGTACCTAAAATAAGTAAAAGAACATTTCTCAAACAATTGTTGCCGTTTTCTCCACTTACAATATTATTATTGTTATTGTTATTGTTATTGTTATTACTATTATTATTATTATTATGCATTTATTTATTTTTATCCATAATATACTGTATTTATTCTTCATAACCTTGTAATACTGTCAATAACATGGCTTTTTTCTGTATCTATCTTTCTAAAATGAAATAAACATGAAAAGCGTACTTTTCAAAGTTGAGTGAATTAGTCCACTCCAGCAATTCATCCACTTCCCACTCCAGCACTGAGTGTGCCCCGTTCTGGTCCACTGCAGCAATCATTCCTTCTGTTGCTCTCTTCACCAGAACAGCTGTGTCTGGGTCGTCAGTACGCGCCTGTAGGAGACCTTCGTGATACCTAAATACAGAGAGGTGATGTCACACAAACAGGCTTAGTGTGATAGAAAGCAAGTCCATAATCAAATGATTCTCATAAGAACACAGGCACATGTTAGTAAACTCATAAAACATATATAATGCCTGTTTGAACAATCATACAGTAAACATCTGCTGGCTGGTAAAAACAGACACATCTTCTGGGGATCTGCTAGCTGATAATCTAGAAAAGGCTGCAGGGAGCCTAATCATTACATGGCTGCTGGTGTATTTTATGGTGGTTAGCCTGCCTTGTCAAATAAATATGTGGAAAGAAAGAGATTCTTATACTTGATAGGATCAAGTGTTCATATTCATTTATTATAAATCATCTTTACCTTAAAGAAAAAAAAACAGGCAAATAGATTTAGTTAACAATTTAAAGTGCATGAAGGTACTGTACATCCAAACTTACATCTTTTTCATCCATTCAATTTTTTCTGTTTACGCCTTCTTTCTACCTCCTGGCCTCTGGATTTTAGAGTAATGAAATTCGATTGTTTTTGTGTCAGATTCAGTTGTGCCCATCACTGAGCTAATCTAGCAAATGAAAAATGAAACATGTAAAACAAAATCAAGAGTGGAACATTACTTTAAGGCAAACATAAGGGTGCATTTTTTGTGCATTTTTTTTTTTTACTTTAAGGATTTGTCATGTAATGAAACGCTTCACTTTGCAGATTAAACTATTCGTTTCCATTAGCCTGGGTGAGCAGGAGGTAGAGGGTCACCATTACTACTATTACCTTGTCAGAGAGAAGCCTCCAGCCATTGTTTTCTATCCGTTTATACCAGCCAGCTTGATCATCTTCTGCAGCTTTCCATCGATTATGGATTTGTTTGGGCACAGGCTGTTTTAAAGCAACATTAGTGTAGTCTTTGGGGCTGTTTGCGCACATATCCACAATGGGCCGGTGGGTGAATATCTTGTAATAGATACTTGGAGGAAATTTGATCTATAAATGAAAATGAGTAAAAGGTACAAACACAGGGAGTTAGATGTGTTATTGTGGTCCTGGTATACTTGCCTCAGGCGGCCTGGGAGAACACAGAAGAGACTGAGGTAGAGAGATTGACGTTGATACGCCGTCACAGGCGCACAGGATTTAATCAACAAACACAAACAAAAAGTAAACAATAATGTCATGTGACGCTACCAGCAATGGTAGCGCAGAGGACGATACATGACTGTACAAACACTCAAAATAAAACACAATATGACAAACTATAAATCAAAGGTGCTGTGAAAAAGGCAGGCCTTGCAGCAGCCCCGATCACAGTGACCTCTATATGTTTTTATACTGACACTCCACTGAGACACACCCACCTGCCTGCTGGAACAGCTGACTGCTTTCAGCTGCTGCTCTACGCAGACAGGTGATCGTCCCGGCGGGCGCCACAGCAGTTAAACAATGAAATCAATTTATTTACAACATTAACCCAAAAATACAATAAAACTACATATTTCCCATGTGCAGGGCTTCCGCCCTGCCACAGTTACTATACTTTTAATGTATCTAAAATAAAGTAGTTTTTATTAGCGTGACAAGTGGCACGTCCAGATCTTTATAGCTTTGCAGAGAAAGGGAATAGGGGCTGATTCTTTAATCCAGGGCT
This sequence comes from Acipenser oxyrinchus oxyrinchus, assembly GCA_030684275.1. Classification (NCBI taxonomy): domain Eukaryota; kingdom Metazoa; phylum Chordata; class Actinopteri; order Acipenseriformes; family Acipenseridae; genus Acipenser; species Acipenser oxyrinchus. The sequence goes on along the minus strand of JAGXEW010000090.1, from coordinate 352,622 downwards.
TGGTATGCAAATTTAGGGCTGGGTGTAGGAAATGCTGATAGTAAGATAATTGGGACGCCTACATCAAAACAAGGTGCTACATGTCCTTTAAAAACAATACAGTCATATCTTATCAAAGAGGTAAAAACAATACTGGACAATATACTTACTCCACAAAGCCTAAATCTTATATGGATTCCTGCTGCAGAATCTAATAATTCAGCCTGAAAGAGAAAACAGGAGTAGAACTTCATGAAGCAGTTATTGTTTTGGAAATAACAATCATGTTCAAACAAATCAATATTAATATGTGAAAGTATTTTTTTGCCAGTCAAAACACTGACAGGTTGGGTGTAGTTATAAAATAACACAGGCTGTCGCTTTGATGTCACTTTGAGGAAATGTGTAAGTGTTAAATAATATATTTTTGGGGAAAATAATACATGATTAAACACTGCTTTCCCTTTTCATGTTTAAAAAAAATAAATATATATATAAAACTGTACAGAAAAGAATAGACTATACCTGTCAATGAGGGTTCACTGTACTGTATATAGACTTGAAAAGTGACTATGCATATTTATATTTTCCTTACTTCTCTAGGATTGACATATTTAAGAAGCAAGCGAGGATCCCCTTTCTGTCTGAAGTTAATTAAGTCCTTGAAGTATCGAAACACATGGGTGTCCTGTAAATATGAAAATGCAATTATTTAACTTAGGCTGATTAGAGATAAAATGCATAATTCAACATATTAAAGGCTATATATATGCAGTGTGTTTACTTTCCATTACACACACAACACACACACACACAAATGTATGGAGTGCCTTTGGAAGATTAAGCATGGTTTTGAAAGGGAAACTACCCTTATGCCTCAAGAGGAAAGTCTTCAACCAATGTGTGCTGCCAGTGCTAACTTACGGATGCGAAACCTGGACCCTCAATGCAAAAATGACTCAAAAATTACAAACGACTCAATGGAGTATGGAAAGATGCATGCTGAGAATAACAAGATGTGACAAGAAAAGGAAGGAATGGATAAGAGAGCAAACAAAAGTATGCAATGTTATTATAAGAGCGAAAAACTGAAATGGCAGTGGGCCAGACATGTAGCAAGAAGAACAGACCATCGCTGGACCAAGGAGATACTAGACTGGATCCCAAGAGATATAAAGCAACCAAGAAGAAGACCTCCAGGAAGATGGCAAGATGAAATTAAGAAACATGCCAGAGCAATGTGGATGAGAGACGCAGCAGACAGGCTTTTGTGGAAGAATCTTGGGGAGGCTTTCATCCAGCAGTGAATTGAAAAAGGCTGAAGATGATGATGATGATATATATATATATATATATATATATATATATATACAGTACTGTGCAAAAGTTTTAGGCAGGTGTGAAAAAATACTGTAAAGTAAGAATGCTTTCAAAAATAGACATGTTAATAGTTTATATTTATCAATTAACTAAATGCAAAGTGAGTGAACAGAAGAAAATCTAAATCAAATCCATATTTGGTGTGACCACCCTTTGCCTTCAAAACAGCATCAAGCATCAATTCTTCTAGGTACACTTGCACACAGTTTTGAAGGAACTAGGCAGGTAGGTTGGCCCAAACATCTTGGAGAACTAACCACAGTTCTTCTGTGGATTTAGGCAGCCTCAGTTGCTTCTCTCTCTTCATGTAATCCCAGACAGACTCGATGATGTTGAGATCAGGGGCTCTGTGGGGGCCATACCATCACTTCCAGGACTCCTTGTTCGTCTTTACGCTGAAGGTAGTTCTTAATGACTTTCGCTGTATGTTTGGGGTTGTTGTCATGCTGCAGAATAAATTTGGGGCCAATCAGATGCCTCCCTGATGGTATTGCATGATGGATAAGTATCTGCCTGTACTTCTCAGCATTGAGGAGACCATTAATTCTGACCAAATCCCCAACTCCATTTGCAGAAATGCAGCCCCAAACTTGCAAGGAACCTCCACCATGCTTCACTGTTGCCTGCAGACACTCATTCGTGTACCGCTCTCCAGCCCTTCGGCGAACAAACTGCCTTCTGCTACAGCCAAATATTTCAAATTTTGACTCATCAGTCCAGAGCACCTGCTGCCATTTTTCTGCACCCCAGTTCCTGTGTTTTCGTGCATAGTTGAGTCGCTTGGCCTTGTTTCCACGTTGGAGGTATGGCTTTTGGCCGCAAGTCTTCCATGAAGGCCACTTCTGACCAGACTTCTCCAGACAGTAGATGGGTGTACCAGGGTCCCACTGTTTTCTGCCAATTCTGAGCTGATGGCACTGCTGGACATCTTCCGATTGCGAAGGGAAGTAAGCATGATGTGTCTTTCATCTGCTGCAGTAAGTTTCCTTGGCCGACCACTGCGTCTCACGGTCCTCAACGTTGCCCGTTTCTTTGTGCTTCTTCAAAAGAGCTTGGACAGCACATCTGGAAACCCCTGTCTGCCTTGAAATTTTTGCCTGGGAGAGACCTTGCTGATGCAGTATAACTACCTTGTGTCTTGTTGCTGTGCTCAGTCTTGCCATGGTGTATGACTTTTGACAGTAAACTGTCTTCAGCAACCTCACCTTGTTAGCTGAGTTTGGCTGTTCCTCACCCAGTTTTATTCCTCCTACACAGCTGTTTCTGTTTCAGTTAATGATTGTGTTTCAACCTACATATTGAATTGATGATCATTAGCACCTGTTTGGTATAATTGTTTAATCATACACCTGACTATATGCCTACAAAATCCCTGACTTTGTGCAAGTGTACCAAGAAGAATTGATGCTGTTTTGAAGGCAAAGGGTGGTCACACCAAATATGGATTTGATTTAGATTTTTCTTCTGTTCACTCACTTTGCATTTAGTTAATTGATAAATATAGTCAATTAACATGTCTATTTTTGAAAGCATTCTTACTTTACAGCATTTTTTCACACCTGCCTAAAACTTTTGCACAGTACTGTATATATATATATATATAGACGCACACACACACAATGGAAAAATAAAGAAACATTGAAATTTTAAAAGGTTGCATGTTCTACACTTACATTATAATTTGTTTAGGACCTACAAAAGTTACTTAAGGAATCCTTATTCTAACTTTTACCGTTCTTATCAGTGACATTAAGGTCAACAAACTTGCAGGCCTCAATTCTGAACTATTCAAAGTAGTGTTTCATAATCAGCAACAAAATCACCCTATCACACTCCGGAACTATTATATATTCATAAACATCAATTATTGTAGAGGTTATGATGTGATAAGTTTAAAACAAAAATCAGCAATTACTGCTCAACCTTGTGGAACAAGATGGTTACCTGGAGACACTAGAAACAATAAATCAATACGACTGGTGTGGTAAGCTATATGAATGACTATATGGCAAAATACTGTACATGTTCCACAATATAAAAATGATGTCTACAGAAAACAATTCACACAGGTTTGCCAGTGTCCACTGTTAATCAAAAATGGTGTCTAACCCCTGATGTAAGTTTAAACTGAACCTCAGTGTTTTGAGACTGCAGGTGGTCAGTTCAGTCAGTGAAAGTTTACCAGCTTATTGCCTTTCTGTCACCACATCTACAGTGTGTGGCAGTAAAGTCTCATTTGAAGTGCTTGAAAGAAAGTTTGAGTTGTTTTAAGAGCATCTTTTTAAAATCTGATCTGGTACCATTTAAGCAGTTCATAGCAGCTAGTTTGTATGCTGTGTGCGTGTAATCTTACAATGTAAGCTTGCTGTAGTTTGGACAGAGCAGAACAACCCCCTTACGTAAATGGTTTAACCCAAATGTACCTAACCTACCTGAATCCATGTATTCCTTGTCATTCATGCGTGGCCTTCTCACATTACTGCGCCCTAATTGTGCAGCATTATTTGTAACCAGGGAGATGAAAAAAACTAAACAAACTGATAATTATTGCTGCTTCTCACTTAATATGGATTGGGTCTGGGACCAGCTTCTTTTATTTATTTTTATTTTTATTTTAGAGTGACAAATTATTATTTTTATTTATTTTTCCTCAATTTGGAATGTCCAATTATGTTTTTCTCCTCAGCAACGGGTCCCTACACAGCACAGACGTTCTGAGGGTGTGTGAGCGTCCTCTGATCTCACAAGCCTAAAGACAGATTCACTTTTACGCCTAGCAATCCAGAGCAGAGGTGGGCGGGCTACCGATCCCAGAGAACAGAGATCAGCCCTGCTTTTTATCCACTCTGAATGTGCCCTGTGTCTGGCCAGTAGGGTTCGCTGTTGTGCGATGAGGAGAAAGAATCCCTGCCGGTTTCCCATCCACCCACCCCAGGAGCGTCAGAGCCAATGTGACGCCCCTTCACAGTCCCAGCAAAGTTCAGCCTCTTTGCACAGTCCGGATGCGGACCGGCACCGTCAAGCTGTGTGACTCATCCTGCACTCCCAGCAGCAGTGTTTTAACCAGATGAGCCACTCAGGGACCCCTGGGACCAGCTTCTTAAGAACGCCAGAAAGAATGCTCAGAGGTGCCAAGATCCATTCCACACAAGTGGAAAAACAAATTAAATAATGTCTAGAAAACATCCCCAAGAGATCGGTTCACAGTGGAAAAACAGCAGAATGCGATTACACATTCAATTGTGCGAACCATTACGTATCAATCCAGCTTACACGTAGCTGCCATGGCAACGCAAAGCCAATAAATGGCTTTTATTCTTTAAATTAATTCATTTTTAGTTTATAGTTTATTTAATTCAGAGTTCTGGATTTAGCGCAAATAGTTTTGCAGACTTTCAAAACTTTAATTTTGGCTGCATAGCTCATCGATTTCTATATGTCTTATAATAAATGTTTTAGCTTTAGGTTTTAATATGGGCTGCAATTAAATGGCTATATTAAAGTCCTGCATGTATAGGTGAAGAACAGTTTGTGTATGTCTCACCTAGGCACGCCTGACATTATAATTCCCCTGCAGGGTCCCACCTTGTCATTATGATGTTCCAGCAGACAGGGGTGTGTCCCCTGGTAATGCTATATTAGGAAGTCAAATTCATTTTCATATCCTCTGTAGTGGATATAAAACGATATGATAGCAAATGGAAACATGCTTTGGACTGGCGAAAATATTTACACTTACAATATGCCTTCTCCATGTCCTCTGTATCACTTTGGCAGCTTGAACTTGCTTAACATCTCCATAGTCATCATTTACTGAGCCGGTCTTTATATATTGCTCATCTAGATAGTCAGCCTGGGTCCCATCTTCTTCAGAGCTGCTTTTCAAAACTGGAAGCTGTACATCCACAGAACTAAAAAAAAAAAAAGGAAATAGTTCAACTGAATGAATAAAACTCACACAACACATATAGTTATGTAATACTGCCAATACCAAGTCTGGCATACAATGTCATTCCCCTTTTTAAACTCTGGTAAAACTTAGTTTCACCCCAATTTGTAGAAAACTAACATCTAACTTCTCTGGGTCTCATATGCTGCAAAGTTACCAAATAAAGTGGCTATAAACTGTACTGCAAACAGATTGCTAAAATACCAGAGAGACAAGGGTCTGTCACAATAAACATACTTTATCTTAAACACCATTGTACCTTTACCTGTAGAATGCACCATAAGTAAAACCACAGCATATTTAAATCAGTAACTGCTAATTAATAAGTTCAATTAGTGCATATAACCTTTGAGTGGTATCACTAGGAACAATCAGTAATGCAAGAACTGTATCCAAATTCATACTAATTAGGCACATTTTAATGACTAACTGAGTCCTCCTAAGAGCATTAGTGTATATTATGTTTTAATGCACTTTCTTTAGACAGCTTTAACTATCACCAATTATCAGCTTTAACTTTAATGCTTACATTCCAGTCAAAAAGATAACTGTAAAGGTCAAGGTCACCCAGTAAAGATCACCCAGAGATAATGATCTAAAGATAACTGGCTTTTCATGAGCACAACTGTGCTTGAATTGCAGGTAGTGCATAGAAATGTATAGAAATGGTTTTATTGGCCTGAAACAATAATTTGGTGTTAATAATTATTTCAGTACTGCAGTGGGACAACTCAGGAAATCACTTTAATGCTCAAGAAGTACTTTACCTTGAAGTTTGCATGTAACACGCCTTGAAATGTGACTACTTTACAGAACATACTCCCTTGCCACAGGGTAGAAATATTTGGCAACTATTGTAGGTACTCATTAAATGTCTGTAAAACTCTCAGCAATTCAACAGGAGAATGCAGTTTGAATACTTTTGATCTGTGTTGACAACGGTATCTACTGCATCCCATTATTATTATTATTATTATTATTATTATTATTATTATTATTATTATTATTAATAATAATGATAATTCAAATACCACCTTGGATCTGTTATACCGACATGTGTGAGGTATAGAAAGAGAGTGTGCTTCCTTCGGATGTCTGGAATGTGTGCTTTGGGCATTCTCCCACCAGGAAATTCAGCATCTGCACAGGCGTTTACTACATACATGTAACAGTACAGATATCCACACAAACATAGGGTTAATTTCAACTCGTAACAGAACCCTAAAATACGCTGCATGAGGAAATAAAAGCAAATACAGTGTACCATATTCTGTATCATTTTATTTGGACAATCATGCATTAGATTTAAACATACAATATCTGCGATGGGAAACAACAGACAGCAGTGTCACATGCAGGCGCGTTTTATCTTAAAGGGTGTGTTGTGAAAACATAGCACAAGTGAAAGGTAATATTCCGGGCCTTCAGCTGGGTGTTACTAAGGTGTGGCCACAGGAATGTTAAGTGTTTTTAACAAATAAAAGTAATTCTTTAGTAACCATTTTTAACTGTTTAAAAGTACAAAAAAGCATTTGCACAAAAGTGTAACACCCAGTTAAACAGGCGTGGGAGTCTATAGCTCTAAAAATGTGATTGAACAGTTATAAAGGACAGGGGAAATCACAGGTCATATAGCTTAATTTGTGATATAAGTTCACGTTTTCAAGGCTGCTCAGCTATACTGTCAGTGACAGCCTTTGTGGTGCCCCTTTATACCAAAAGTGGACATTGTCCATACTGAGTTAATTCCACTTGTCACATTCTATATAATATTGTTTATTAGCTTCCGGCAGAACATTATTGGATGGAAACATGCTGATTGATGGTAATGTTTAGGTTATGGTTTAAGCAAGGTGTAACATCATAATAGCTTTGCTATGAAGTCAAGGTCAGCTGATCAGATGAGGATTTCTAATAACCAATTCCACACCAAATGTTTTAGCATCTGTACTTCTGATCTAGTGAAAGCAAGAGAATAAATAAAAATAAAAAACACTGGATATTCTACAAAGTTATGCAATAAAGAGCATGGCACATACACATTACCTTAATTTGCGTTCTTCAGACAATCCCTTTTCAGTCATTTCTGTAGGTGATGGGGTCCTAACATCATGTAAAGCACGGCTTTGATGAGCTCGAGCCCAGGATGTTGTTTGGCAAAAATGTCACACCTGAAAAAAGATGAATTTCTGCTAGAGTCACGCACCATCTGTAGAACATACAGTATGCCATGTATTTTTACATAAAGAAGTGCTTATCTTCTTATGAAGAAAATGTAAAAGGGCATAGGTTATGAAGAATATCAGAATCTGTGATTATTGTTAGGCTCCCTGTCTGTCTGTCTGTCTGTCCATCCGTAAGACAATGTTGTATGTTTACATATATCTAGAGACATTTTCATTCAATTGTGATAAAACTTGCTTTGGACATTCTTTATTACAAGTTATTGAGGAGATTTGTCCATGTGTATGTGAAACTGATTTTTACATCTGCATACAATGTACTGTAGGTCATGGTTACCTACTTTTTAATGTTACTGATAGATTTTGTACTGTTTGTTTATTTGTTGTGAAGAATTCATTTTATTATTATAAAACTAAGTTCCATTTTTATTTTCTATAACTGCCCTAGAACATCTTCTAAACTTTTCTAATACAGATATTTACATATCTGGTTATTTACTGGTTCCACAGAGCCTGCTCCAGCACACCATTGCATTAGACCTTACATGCTGCTTTTGACACCCGACTTAGAGGTCTGCTAATCACAATCCCAAGTTTACATGACTAAGAAATCCAAGTAGAAAAGCTCCTCCGACAAGATTATGAAAAATCTGTTGACTCTACCCGTACCTCAAAGGGTACCTGCAGCCTGATTCCCAAGTCTCAAAGCATAGTTTACATGACCAGTTTAGATGTGCCACATAGGCTACGTGTACTGAGTGCTTGTTGGCCAGCCAAAATAGCAATTTCCTTTTACCAATTAAAAAATAATATGCTTGTCTTCTTATCTGTAGAATCAGCTGTATATAAATACTAGATTTAGAAACTTAGATAACAATGATGTATAAAAGTTATGAATAGTATAATATTTGCAGATTTTAAAAATAAAAGGTCTCTGCTTGTTCTTAACTAAAGGACATGGCTTGCCCAAGGCAAAATGTATAATAAGCTGAAATAACTGCGGCTGCTAAACCCAAACCCTTGACAGCACCGCTACATAATTACATGCTGGAGCAAGTCTGAGATATGTGAACGGCTGTGCTGTAGCTAGTTTCCTGCTTTATTAATTGTACTGGGGAGGAGTTATATTTTGTGCAGACACCTAAAAGGCACATTATTTCAATATGACAGCCATATTGGGTCAGATGATAATTTCAAAGTCACTTGTACAATTAGCGAGCAGTTTTCATAACGCCCAAATATGTAGTCAGTGCCTCACATAGCTTCTGAGTCATGAGGGTTAAAGCACTTGGTTTCTCAAATGGTTTATGAGATATCAGCAGGTTGTAAGAGCTGTGTCATGAAAAACATATAAAACGCTTTACATATTTATGTGAATACCTTTTGAATAAACACATTATAAAAATAACAAGAACCGAAAAATAACATTTTAGAGCTCCTTTGTGCCAAGGCATCACACAAGTGGCGCACATCAAAGGTTAAGGTGCTGTAATGAGAATTTTAACAGTACAAAAAAGTTGTTTTTAGATGCTGCGTGGACCATTCTGACCCGACACAGCAGTTGAAAGTAAGAAATTAGAAAAGATCCAGTTCATGATAACAAGAGAAGTGGTTGTGAGGCAGACATTTCAAAGGGTGTTCTGTAATCCTTTCATTTTATCAGCACAATGGCTAAATATTTTGGCCAAGAATGAAGATTTCATCCTAGCAAGCCACTTATTTCTTTCAGCACCTGGTGTACCATCTATGAACCAACCAAGAAGAACAGTTTCCAAGTTGAAAGAAAACAGCAAAAACACCAAAACTAATTTATTTACTCAGATTCACACATTTTGTGTGTGTGTGTGTATAAAGCCATGTATATATACATTTCATGTGAACATTATTGGATGGAAAGCCACTGGATGTAACAATGCAAAAGGAGATACAAACAGTACAGAACTGGTTGAATTATTGACATTTTCCTAAACTAGTTTCCCAACATTTGCTTCAAATTTCCTGTTTTGTGATCAGTTTTTAATGGTTTTTCTTCAGAATTCTATGCATTTGCACTGAGCATTAAGAAAATGTACTCAAGTAAAATAAAACAAGGTTCTACACTTCACAATCTTCTTGAATTTTACCACTATATACTTCCTTTATGAAAATTAAATCACATCAATGATAATATGCATTAAAGAGTAAGTAGCAGGGTTCCAAATATATAGTGTTACACGTCCCCAGGTATACAACTTTTTAAATAACGTACCTGTAATTTTTCTTTTCATTGTTAACATCCTGACAACTTTGTACACTTATAACTTTAAAGTCTATTTCAAATCTTTTTTCAAAACATCCACTGTAGTGCACTGGGGTTTGAGATCTGTCCTATACAATTAAAAAAAAACAAAAAAAACATAACAAAACAAATGCTCTAGCTTTTCAGTTTCGTACCACATCATGGATCATTATTGCTGTGTTACCTGTTGACAATGTGGTCAATAATCCTTACACTATCAGTGCACTAGAGCAGACATTTTGAAAAGAGCTTTGAAACAGACTTTAAAGTTTTAGTGTAAAAAGTTGTCAGGATGTTAACAATGAAAAGAAAAATTACAGGGTAGTAATCCGTCACATATCTGACTGCGGTGGGACCAGAGTAAGGGTGGATATGTAAAAAGGAGGATAAATTAATCCTGTTTTAAATACCATTATACACAGCTGTAACAATTACTATATTCACACAATTATTGTTTTGAGATTCAGCTTTTATTAGGGAGCTCCCCTAAACCCCTTGTTTAGAAAGATACAGGGTATTAATGCTTGTGACAGAGTAGCCATGTCGGTGCATGCATTCGCTGCTGAGTGAGGCAGGAGATCGAGACAGAGGCTGCAGTTGATACACCCTGCAGACAAACAGGATATATTTACATATCAACACACTGCACAGCTCACAAGACACTACCAGCAATGGTAGCGCACGGAGTACATACAACACAGTGTATGAAAACTTTGGTGGGATCGACAATCTCTGAACTGATCTTCTCTGTTCAATAATAAACAAACGTTGCTAAAGAGGTTGATCATGGCGGATAAACGGTTAGGGAGGCTATGTGACAGGCTGATACACGATGGATTACTGTATGTTATTTAAACACGTGGGGACGTGTGACGCTATCTTTTCAGAACCCCACTACTTACTCTTTAAGATACACCCACACATTTATGATATAACTAAGTTGTCATAGTTATGGTAGATGAGTAGGGCAATTAATGTTAAATGTTAAATTTTAACATTATTGAGAATTACACATTATTATTCTATATTTTAGCACAATCTGTAATCCTCAAGCTAAGAATATTATGTTCCTGTTATGCACTGAATATTAAAGTGCATATTGTTTAATTACTCTCCTGTTGGCACATACGCACTTACCCTTCATTTTGTAGTGTACCGTGACCTAATTTGAATATGAGCAAAAGCACCCAAGTTATTTACGTACAATTTTAACATTAGTAAAAGTGTAGATTACCCATCAATTTATCTCATATCATAAATACATGTCCAGCGTATGACTAAGGAACCTAATTAATCTACATTTCTTGTAACCCTATTCATTTTTTCAATCAATGAACCCAACCATGTAAAACAATTGATACTCCGTGCACCCCGTGTACACAAATGTGCTAAATGCTCTTCCCTCAGCAACCACTAGATGGCAGTATCAAGCATTGAGACCATCATTTAGATACTGTCATCCAAATAAGTTCTGTCTCATTTCAGAAAACCATGCATATTAACAGCAGTGCATCAATGACGCAGTACTGTTAAAGCTGACTAAATCGAAAAACAGTTACATTGCAAATTGCTAGAAGTATTATTTTATTAACCTGGTGGTTAATGTCAGAATGCCAAACGAAACACAGGTCATCAAGGTGCAACTGTTAGTTCCAGCATGAGCTGTTTTATTATATGCTGGGATTATTAATAATGCACTTTGACAGATTTTGTTTCTGATTTTAAAACGGTCATCTCTGAAAAAAAAAACTCAATTAGCATTTCTACATTTCAAGTATTTTACAGTGGTGAAATCTTGGGCATTTTTATACACAAGTTAAACAGAGATTTTACCATATAGACCTACACTTTCACCTGTTTCATATCATATTGTGGATGCAGAATTCCCTACTGCTGTTTCTGCTTAGATTATTATAGATGTGCAAGTGAAATTTCTTCCAGCTCCAATTTAGAGTTAGTTCTGTAATGGACAATTTATATACAAAATCACAATTAAAGACAGAAATCACATGCAATTACAATTGATTTTTAAGAGCAAATATTTTTTTTTTTTCTCAACAATAGTTAGTAAGCATGGGTAATAACATAAAATACATAATTATACAAAATACAGATTATATGATATTAAACATGGCAAGAAATTAAATATTCCAAAAATCATACACAGAATGGATCACAACTGCTTGATAGTCATCACCACCTTGGTCTTGCAATGTTTTATATATAAACAGAACTAAATGTATTCTGCCACAGCTGGTTATTCGGTCATCCAACTTAAATAACTTGATTACACTGTAGACCCCAGACAGAAGGCTAAACAAAACATTCATTTCTCATTTGACATCACACCCACATTTAAAATGGAAACGGGTTACCACAACAGGCTGAGATGAGGTGCAATTATGATGTACTTGACAACGCACACAGATCACCTTCAAACAGAGTACTGGATACAGGCCTGCAGTTAAACCTTCAGTAAATAAGAGCTGCAGATCCCAGACTTGACCAGTCCATTGTAGATGGGATTCCATGCCTGCTGTTATTTTTTTTTTTGTAATGCAGCACCTGACTCACACAGTGCTTCTCAGTCTTGGTCCTCTGGGAGCCCTGTGTCTGCTGGCTTTCATTCCAAAAGAGCCCTCAATTACTTAAATAGACCTTTAATTGATCTGATAATTTGCTTCATTAGACCTTTTTAATTGTTTTCAGCTCTTTGCAGAGTTCTGCTCTTTTAATTGTTTTCAGCTCTCAGTTGCAGCGTTTAAGTTACTTATAAAATGTTATAGCTAACTTAAAATCTGCAGCTGTTTAAGTTGGAATAAAACCCAGCAGACACAGGGGTCCCTGAGGACCAGGACTGAGAACCACTGCACTCCAATGCTGCCGGTGGGCAGCCTAAAGAATATCCGCTAGAAAGTGTCCTGAGGGCATCGGATGATTCTAGGGCATTTGCCAAGCACTCCCACCTCTCATTTCCAGAGGTCGGCAACTCTACGAAATCAACCCACCCTGACCCTAACCCTAACCCTAACCCTAACCTTAAGCAACCCCAGCGCTAAAACCCAACACTAACCCAATACCTAACCATTAAGAATCATCTGATGCCCTCAGGACAGTTTTGGATAGTCCTTGTGCTGCTGCCGGTGCAGGTTAATGAACCGGACGGTATGCACTCGGCGTCTTTTATGGGTGTACAAGTTTTTTAACCAGGTCGTAAGTTGGAACAACTGCTACCAAAAATTTTCTATTTTTTTTTTTTTTAATAATGTAATACAAGTGCGAGCACTATGTGCTGTGTTGTCGTAAAAACTTATTTAACTTACGTAAATGCTTTAATTACATAAATGACGGACAAATTGAATCGATTATAATTTCATATAATATGTACTACAGACTAATAAAAAAAAAACTTTATTTACCTTATATATTATTTCTGTTCACTGCAAAATGCAAAGCTCGGGCTGGGAGAGAGCGTTCAGTTGCTATAGTAACGAAAACAGGGCGGATGTGAGGTAAACACTGTTGGAACTGAAACAAAGGAAGAGACTCAAGCTCAGTATTACTGCAGAGTAAATTCTCGAATGGAGAGTGCAGCACAAACAACGCACATAATTATTGGTTTACATTATTAAAGTTTAAAAAGGGACCGATATTTTGTAGGGTGTAGGTCTAAAGAGTTCATATTTAAGCAGGTCGATACCTGAAGCATTTGTATACCATTTTTTGTAAAATGTAATCAGAATTTTTGCAAATAAAGTGACCCCACCCCCTTTTTATTTTTTATGTTTGTTCTGCAGAAGCGGGCCAGAGAAGTAAATACGTTCTTAGTTCCAGGTAAGTAGCAAATGCCAATGTCCAGCTGCGAGGGAGGAGGAAGGGTTTCCATATGTTACTTAAACTGCCTCTGGGGAATGAAAACAAACACTCAACAAACTCTTCGTAATATTAGAGTTTAACAAACCAGGAAAGTAAGTTTTACAAACTAATATAAGGGGGTCACCGTGGGGCAGTAACACACCAAGGGCCATATTTATCAAGGTCAATCTGCAACTTGTCTTACCAAAAAAAGTAATACAACTGTCATGGTTTATTTCAACACTCATTATGCAACGGTTACATTTCTTTCACTAAATATGATCCAAAACACCTTTAAAGTGTAGACTTTAGTAAATCTGGGCCCACGTATTGAATAGGATCATGGGACACATGACCTTCAAAGATTAGATTGGCATAAGTATTTGAATGATGATTGATGCACATCTTCCTTCTAAACAAGCTTTCCCATCTGTGCTGCTTAGCAGGCAGCACCCCTCAGAATTCAGCTGTAATTCTACAAAAAAAAAAAGTAGAAGTCTTTTTAAATGCCTTCAAGGTGTCTTCATTTAATCTGAGTTTCTTTTAGTATTTCTAAGCATGATTTTATGCAATTTATAATAGTATGATAAGCTTGTTTAAGGAAAGCAAATGGAGATCCAGTGGAAACTCATAATATAATAAATAATAAAACCACAGTTTTTTTTTTCTTTCTACAATCTGTTTGGCTGTGTTCATAGCCCTGGGTTAGCTTTTGCACATGGGAGTATAGAGTACTATGAATGTAACGTGTTGCTACAGATAAATTACATGCAAGGTTGTTTAAAGAGGAACATTTGGCAGGGAGGTAAAGGCATCAGCTGCAGAGTCACTTGCAATTACGTCTCACCCGAAAGACAGAGCACAAGGAGGTTAAGTGACTTGCTCAGGGTCACACAATGAGTCAGTGGCTGAGGTGGGATTTGAACCGGGGACCTCAGGTTACAAGCCCTTTTCTTTAACCACTGGATCACACAGCCTCCTATAAAATTACTTTATGAGTTGGTTGGGACACACTTCAACTTTCTATAAACACACTTTAGATGGATAGGCAAATTCTGCTGGATTAACTAGTACACAAATAAGACACAAATTTGGTTTGTAACTAAGGGGTCAGTCCATAGTAAAAAAAAAAAAAAAAATACTGTAGGGTCTGCATCTATTGCAAACCCAAATCTCAATATGCCCAGATATATGGTTTGCAGCTTACTTTTGTGTTTCAAAACAAAAAAGTTTTTAAAGCAGAAAAAAACTATTATTTTCATTTTGAATCTATATAAACAGTCAACTTCATAAATCAACACATTTTATGAAAGCCTTACTATACTGTATTTATGCTTTAATCACCACTTCCCTGACAAATATCAATTTACAGTTATGCTATTGAAAACACAGCATATCATTTTATTTGGATGCGTGTCATCTCATTTTTCCATAGACACTGCAATCAGCTAGAACCGTTTCAGGAACACTTCCTCCTATGAGAACACTTCCTCCTATGAGTTCCAGACGATTCCTGTTGCTCAGTGCAGCATTAAAGTCGTCTAGAATACCATAACAAGTGAATACAATAGCACCAGGCTTTGTTTTTAAATTTGTATTTATTTATTTTTATCATTTTACACTTGTTGTATACATTTTAATGGAGTCAAAGTAAAATATATATCATGAAAATGTGTGTACGATATTTTAAAAAGGTAAAAAAAGACAAATACAGTACTAAACAGTTTTTTTCCCCCCACAGGCTAGAACCTACCAAAGGTGCTTTCCTTTGTTTTGAAGATCCCATATTTTAAATAGGGCCTACTTCTGTGTTGAGTACACAGACAACGAAACCATCAACAACTAATGTGCTGTACAAAATGAAATGCCTGTGGCACGTCCTAACTGTAAATGCATGTATCACTCTTAAAACACCTGGTGGTATTTATTAAATGCTTTACCATATCTGTATTCCGTGTTGTACTATCGCAGTGATACCGTTTTTCAACATAATCACAAGTTGTTAGGATATTTTTATTCACACATCGTGGGGGAAATGAAACCAAAAAATGGGTTGTTAATTTACAACTCATCTTTCTCCTGTTTGTTTCTTTGGCAGCTGCAGGATGAATCAAAGTCTGATGGCTGAGGAACAAATTCCATCCCTCACGTATTTCAGGCTTGCTTGCTTGCAATTTAGCATATTTCTAAAAATCAGAAGTAAGGAAGATTAAATGTATATTCAAGATATAGTCCCCACATACTTATATGATGAATATGGCTATTATATATACAATTAATGTATTTGACAGACAGGAATACAGAGACTCCTAAAAGATGTTTTTGTTTTTAAATTTAGTCGTTGCCAATGGATTTTACCCCGGTTTTCTCCCCAATTTGGAATGCCCAATTATTATTTTTATCCCGGTTCACCGCTGCAACCCCCCAGCGACTCGGGGAACGGAGGCTGAAACACGCATCCTCCAAAACGCGTTCTTGCTAATCCGTCATTTTTCACACTGCGGATCCACCAGACCTATAGTGCCGGAGGACAACACAGATCTGAATGGCTCCACTGCAGACCCGCAGGCGCCCTATCAGCCACAGGGGTCGCTGGTGCGCTGTGAACTGTGGATTGCCCTGCTGACCTAAGCCCTCCCTACCTGGGCGGCGCCCGGCCAGTGTGCGCAGCCCCCTAGGAACCCCCGATCACGGTCGGCAATGACAATAGCCTTGATTTAACCTGCGTTCTCCAGGCTGTAGGGCGCATCCTGCACTCCACGCGGAGCTCCTTTACTGGATGCACCACTCGGGAGCCCAACAACTGAAAGATGTTTGATTTTCATAACCTTGGTAAAGATGTCTTTTAAAAATCAAAACAGTGCAGGGACACAGAGTAGATCTGCTGTTACACTGTAGTACACTGCTGTTTAGATCAACTGAATAAACACCTGTCTTAAATATGATGCATCTTAGTTACTTCCAGTTTTCACATGTCTGCAACATACCTGGAATACTGTGAAATAGTAACAGTAAAGTCTGAAGGGCTGCAGTAGCTCCCTGGCAAGAGCTTGTCCTTCTCTGGCAATTTTCTCCACTTCGGCATCATTTTCCTGTCAACAAATTGACAAGAAAAAGACAATGGCACTGGGAATTATTCATGCAGCTTCTAAACTAATATTTATTAAATATTAACTATATTAAATATTAACTAAACTAATATTTATTGTCTAGTTGGTCACTTACAGGGATATCTTTGCATTAGAAGAGAAAAAAGTGATCTCTTATCTGTAGTTTATGACTACAGCATTATACTCTAATGAGAAAGCACTTTAGTGGCACAGCAGAAGATGAACACCACAACAACAAAAAAATACACTTTAGAATCCTGTCTACCTGCAAAAGGAATATGAATACAAAAAGTCACATGACCAAAATAAAGCAGCAGGTTTAGATTGGGATTTTCCGTTGCATGGGTCAATAGAACGGACTGTAAAGTATATTAGGTAAGAATTACTGGAATCATTTTATTAGCTCTATGACCTTTAGACCAGTGAGGAATCTTGTTTGCGCTGTGATTGATATTTTGATACCTACAGTTTCTAAAGGAATTAAGAGAGAGTACAGCAGAGCTTGGTAACAGAGGGCTGTTGGAAACAGGAGAGGGCTGTTTGAAAGAGAAAGTCTTTTCAAACATGTTGTTGTTTCTTTTGTCTCTGTTCCAACAACATCCTTGACATTTGGCTTTCCGTAGGAGTTCCTTCAAAACACGATGCAGTGAAAAGGGTTTCTCACACAGATTTAGTTACATTAATACAAATCCAGCAGCACTGCATTTCTCTTTAAAATGACAAAAGCTGCCACTGAAAAACAATTAAGTGTACAGGACCTGGTACTCAGCTTTCAAGACTAAAAAGTAAAGAGACAACAACTGAATTCAGCCATGATAAGATCAAGTCTATACCCAGTCTGAAGATTACAAACAATAACAATAAACCCTGAGGTTTGGAACCATTTCTTGTTTAAATAAATGCTTGTGTATTAAATGCAGTAGATGATGTGAATTATTTTATTGCTGCAAACCCGTTGAGTTTAGCAAAAACGTTTAACTTTTCCATTTTCTTAATTTATTTTTTTAATAATAATTTTAAAAAATCCTTTAAGGTTTAATGGAGTTTAAATAATCTAATCAAGAATAATGGCTGAAGAAAATGAAAATTTGGAAAGGTGTGACTGGTCATGTCTTACACACCTTCCTCTCTCATTAAAAATAAACCAGAATGATCAGTTCAAAAACAAGACAGCAAAATTGCACGAGTAGCCGTAGAATATGCAAATATCTTGTTGAACTACATACCTTAGCCCAGGTAATCTTTTCAATGAGGTCAGAGAGGTTTTGTTTAACCGGCACATAGTGTTTCCCTGGTTTCAGGTGTGTGTAGAAATGCTCATAGAAGGAGGAGGCTTGCTTGAGCACCAGACTGTTCCCAAGCATGAGGTATGGGAACCTGTACGCTGCCACTGTGCCATCCACATTCACTTGATATTTATACTGGAGAAAAGGAAGAGTTCACAACATGTCAGGGGAGCACAGTGAAGTCTTCTAATTCCACATGTTTAACCAACCTGGTATAATAGTAACCTTAACAGAATTCTAGCAACCAAAATTGCATTGCAACCGATACCTTAAAAAATCAAAAACCCAGTAAGTGGGGCTGTGCCCAGCTCCTCTTCCTTTTCTCGAAAGAAGAAGTATCTTGTAATGCCGGCATCCAGGAGCTCTGGGTGTTCTTTTGAAAGCTCCACTAGTCTGAGACGCTCTTCCCGACTGTCCCTCCCTCGGAAGAAGGCCTGCGCTGTCTTATTGCTCCAGACAGGGCCTGAGGAGGGGAGAGGGATTCACTGAATACCAGCTGATGCACAAACTGAACATAAACACACCATCCCTGGGGCTTTTATTTCTGCTTCTACTATTTTTGTCCCAAATACATCACAATGGAAGAAAACATAGCACTTAACCATGACAATGACTAAATAGAATGAAAATGGCCCTTCGATACAAGATGCCTTTTCAGGGAGCCTTTCATGGCAAGCTCCTTCAGGTCGTAACAATCACTGGCAAAGTTTCCCTCAAAGTAGCAACAGTTTTCCTAAGCCATACATGTCCCCGGGAAGTGCGTTCTAAAATCAGAGAGCACAGACGCTAAAAGCTTTTGCAGCTTAAATGTTACGTGTGACTAAGTACATAATTCATTGGAACAGAAATGTGTTTAGAATGGTGCATACTGTTAGAGTGATAGTGAAAGATTGTAAATGTATGTTAAAGTTGAAGACATGGTAGTAACATCTGAAGTCTGGGGTCGTGGTCAATTTGAAGATGTTTGTCTTTGTGGTGCAGCACCCGTGAAAAGACCCCCGTTTGGGAGACAGTGCAGTAAATAGCACACCTGTGTTTGGGAGACAGTGCAGTAAATAGCACACCTGTGTTTCCCTGAATAGACAGCAGGTCGTTGGAAACCCCGCGCAGTGTTTCCAGAGTGGAGTGCGTGATATCATATGTAGGCAGGACGATATCCCTGGTATCTGTGGAGCCACACCAGGAGATTATAGGCACAGGGCCTGCCGGGGTGTCATTCACTTGACGATTCTCCATCGGCCAGTCTCCAACATTGATATAAAATTCAACGTCAGGCATGTGAACCTTAAACGAAACATAAATGCATTTTTATTATATAAAAAAAAGACACACAATGCATTGTTAACCCTGAGTGTTTTCTCATGCACACTGAGTGACAGGACCTCATTGTGCCCTTAATCCTAATCTTATAGCATGTGATACAGGGCCAAAGGTACACGCTACAGTAACTTATAAATCAACCTGCAATGAAGCTGTCTGAAGGCTCTGCAAAGCAGACTATTTATTACAGCTGTGAAAGTATATTAGCTTTTATCTTCATTTAACTTGTGTTATAAAACGGATTGTTAGAATGCTGCATGCTGATTGGTCTCAGCGAAGCCGGGTAAGTGTTGCACCAAGCCGTTGCAATATCCAGCACAATGTCACGATTAAGAACTACTTAGGAACAAAGGCAAATCACTGCACCTGTGCTAACTACGTATCACTGCGCCACCAAAATCAAAGAAAACACCTGCTGTCAAAATACCTGCCGTCATGGAAGATACTGAAGACATCAAGGTGTCTTGTCATATCTTCCAGTTTATATTAATTTGCACTACTGAATCAGTTTGCTGTTTTGGTATTTTATTTGCAGCACATACCAGTCGTTTTCTGTAACTTCGGTCGGATCCAGTTGTCCGTTTTATTTCCCTCATTTTAGCTGGTATCAGCCGTCATTTTGTGAAAATGACTCTTCATTAATTTTTAGCTGTGGATATTTTTCGACAGCATTTACATTACTACACACGATGTCTTAACCATCTGACTCTTGCTTTTCTTCACCGTCTCTCTTCTCCTTTACATAAATCTTCAACTCACCTTTCTTGTCAAGGAAAGCAGCATTTCATCTGAGAACATTTTGAAGTCTGTGTATTTCCCCAGGGATCGCCGGTAGATTTTGTTATTCAGAATGGTGTAGTGAACGATACCCCTCTTTGGCCAAACCTCTTCGGGACCTCTACTAACATCCGCTGCAGGTTTATACTGGGAAGGCGCTGAAGTCTCTGGAAGCCTGGAGTTCCTCAGCAGGACAAGACATAATCTCCTGCCAGAGCTGGGGGTCTGATTCTGGGCAGTCACAGTACTCATGGTACACTGGCCCTGGTCATTGAGAAAAAATGTTCGAGTGAATGCTTTATGATGTTAGCAGCTTACTAGACCAGCAACTAGCAATCATCTTTATTTATTAAATGTGAAGTGTCCAATATAGTTTAAAAACAAAATTTTTTATATATATATATATATATATATATATATATATATATATACATACATATATATATATATATACATACATACATACATATACACACACACACACGCAGTGAAGCCATGTTGCAAACTGAGAAACACTAATTGGGAAAGGCAATGGATTAATGTTTCATTCACAACATCCTACTGCTGCAGGGTAGTTGCATATTTAGATCACAGATTAACTCTGGCCAGCCGGCTGGGGCAGAGAGGTGGTGAAGAAAGCTTACACCCCTTCAACTAAAATTGCTTTTGGATAATTTATAAAAAGATAAAAAAAGGTTTGCTTTTAGATTTAGTAATGCATACCACTCTAAACTTGGCCAGCAGCCTTTGTCTTGGTATTTGTTCACTTGCCTTGACAAGTCTATGTTGTTTTTAAATTGGGCATAAAACGGGTTACGCCCTGTAAATACACTATTTTGTCAAAAACAACATCCCAAAAACTATCTGCTTTATGTTAATTTGCATGAAGTGCTGAACTGCTGTTTTATTTCAGTAAATATTGCATGTCCAAGTTTGTGCTCATGTAATTGGTTAGCCACTGACAGCACCCATATCTTGTTAAATGTATCTCAATGCCAACAACCTTTCTTCTGGGATATTGCGGTATTGCTTTGTGCACACCCATGAATGACTATTGTAGGATCCTGCTGAAGAAGATCACTTAACAAAGTAAAGGCTGTCTACCCTGGTTGAGATCACTACTTTGAGGTGCCTTTGTATACCACAGTTAATGTAAGGACATATTAAAACAGCCTGTGAAAAGACACTTGTCAGGTCTGTGAAAATGTGATTGCCTTGTTCCATCACACTCTTTCTTGCTGAAGTGATGTTTTAAACCACCCTACAAAACGTTATTAATAAAAAGGACTTTGTATTCAAACAAAAAAAAAAAAAAGCTTTTTCAGGCACGGGACATTTTCAGTCTTACCTTTTAAAATATAAGGAGACTGAGCTACATGTTTATTCCTGTGAAACACTTCAATCTTCAGCCCTTCTGTGGCGCTCTCGTACAGGCGGTATCTCATCAGAAATGACCCATCATTCCGATCCAAAGGCTTGACCCACTGAATCCTGATGTGCTCCTTTTGGAACGTGAGCTAATTTCTACTCTGAAGGGATCCCTTCCTGAAACAAACCACACATACATTTCTCTTGTTAGGACAAGCAACCGTATCACTGGCCCCCTTTTGTAGAAGATCTTTTGATAATACATTTTATGCAAATATTTTTTAAAAACAACACTGTAGAAGAAAGAGCTGCTTCCAGGTTTAAAATCCTGTCATGCACTGTATGTAACACAGTCTGTCTCCAATGGTTCAGCTTCAATCAGGCCATGATGATGACTGTACAGGAGGTCATTAGATGCCGCATCCTACTTGAAAAATCTTTCCTAAATTTAAGCATAATAAAAAATACAAGAAAAGAGGGGGGACTTTTAATGTTGTTTAAGATAATAAAATGTGCAGATTTAACTAACAGAATAAAATAATTTAGAATATAGACTTGCACATTCAACAAAGCTTAAGATCGTGTGAGATTTTTTTAAAATAGATTTAAATTTCTAGAACAGTACCTAGTACAAAAAGGAAAATGTTCACTGAAAATCATTTCAATTAAAATAATGAAGTCATGAATTTCAAATGGTGAGATAGTGTACCCATGTGACAGGATAGCGTCACACCCCTTGATGTTACCAGCGGGAATTACAGACTCAGAGACAGAAGCTGCAGTGAAGCTGTTGTGCACTTTATTAAACACAAAAAACACAGGAACAAATAAACACGGCACAAGGGCCAAAACAAATGTTCAAACAAAACAGAACACAGGCTGGGCATTCACCTTCACTATAAAGTTTCACCACGTGACCTGACCTGACCTGACCTGACTCTCACTCTCACCAACAAACAAAGGATTTCTGGCTCCTTTTATACATGTGGCCACTCCCCAGTTAGCACCAATTACCTAACTGGGGGATGGCCACACCTATGATTGCTGGCAGGGACAGAGTATCTAAATACTGCTGTTCTAAAACTCAAAACCCCCACTCCAATATTATTAGATCAGATTTGATATTGCATTGAGCAATTTAGGCTTACGAGGGGGAGTTCTCCATTAAATCACCCCTGAGAGGAAAACATCACAGTTTAGTTGATTAAGAGACCCCTGAAGCTACAATGGTCTTTAATATGTGGCATTATCAGTGCTGTGGCTTTGGCTTTCATGTACCGCAATACCCAGTCAAACTTCATGAGGACTACGGGAAGGTTATGCTGGTTACTTTATTTAAACATGCAAAACTCATTGACGCAATAGATCTGTTGTTTAAAGTGACTTCCTGCCTTTACCTGATCAAAGAGAAAGGAAGAGTTAGTTTACAGCCATTCCCAAGCCAAATAACACAATAAATTGCTATCAGGAGTTAAACTGTGTGATTGTAATATTATTGCTATAACCTGTGGGGAGGGAGTAGGAAGCAGGTGTGTTTGCATTAAAAAAAAAGATCTGGCAAGCTTGGAGATGTTTTGCAATGTAATTACACCAAGGCTTCCCATTTCAGAAGAGTATGTAGCTTCAAATTGAACTCTCCTCCTTTCTTTACTGTCATCTTATTTTTATGATGTTGCAATGGTGGCTCAAACTAAAGAGTATTAACTCACACTTACCTGGCTTACTGTAAATACTAGAGTTCAATAGGGGAAAAGCCTGGATCTATTCTGTATGTCAACATGCATGCTCATAAAATTGGCATCAGATCAAATGCAAAACCAACATTAACTACATTAGATTGTTATTACACGGTTATATACTCTATAGTAGGTATTAAAGGGATACTTCATACCACGTACAGCTATGGCCAAAAGTTTTGCATTTAGGATTGAGACATAGTTAAAAAACAAACTAAATGAACATCATTCAGATATTTTATTTAACATCATGACATCAAAGAAAGTACAAAATGATACTGCAAAAGTCTAAAAGGCAGCCATAATAGCAGTCCAGTATTTAATGTTAGATTTCAAAATGTCACATGTTTCCATTTTTGTCAGTTTTTCGTTAAGTATGTGGAAAACTACAAAGCGGTATGCAATTCAATATGTTAACGTAACATTATTCAGCAGGTTTCACCTGCAAACACAATTCAATTGCAAAATGGATCTGCGTCACCTGCAACCACAAACAAACATAATACTAAATAAACACATCTTAGAGACCAACATCTAAACATTTAAGTCTGTTAATACAAGTCCTATATAAGCTGCCTCAAGCACTGTACAAACACACACATTCTTTATTTGATGTGATCTGTCTGGTGCTAGCATGTAAATAAGCACAGGTGTGATCAAGATGTTATGAAGCCTGTTTAAATCTAGACAAGTACTAAGGCCACTGCATTTTCATGACCAGATGAAACAAGAAAATTGCATGTCTGATTTCTGTATTTGGGGGTTGGATTTTGATGTCTGGGTTTGATTCAAACTACAGTAAACACTCTTCTTTAATGAGCTGTCTGGGGCAGTCTAACTGTCTGTCTGGAACATACATAGTTTCCTGCTAAAGGCAGATAAAACTACCATGGGAATAATATTCAGAAGCCAGCCTCAAAAGCTCCAGCCTCAAAAGCAAGTGCAGGTGTATAAATAAACCAAGACCTTAAATGAATTGCCACTGGGTTTCGGGCTTGGAAGCGAGGCATCAGCGAGGGTGCAGCAACACCTAAAAAAGAGTTCATCGGGCGAGTTGTTGCCAAACAAAGTAACCAGTTAACTAGTTTTACCTGCACCCTACTCGTATAATCTAGCTAAGCTACACCACCATGTTATAAGGCACTTCTGTATAAATGAACTTCCTGTGCAGCAAGTGTGAGACTCCCAATGCACTGGGGCTACACTCAATAGCAACAAATAAAAGCATTGCAAATTAAACAATTGTAAAGCAAAATAATAAGGCACTATTGAGAAAACTGGTTAAAAAAAGAAGAAAAAAAACACATTGTCAGTAATTAAAACATATATGTATGTATGGTATTATACAAGATATAAAATACTATCATGCAAGAAGACACACAAATATTAAAAATAAAGTCAACTAGGCCTTACAAAGAATGATGAACAATAATAACAGGGATACCATCTGATAGGATATATCTTTCCTATTGTATGCTCTGAAAACATTAGAAAAAATACTTGAAATCATCTGTTTGTCTGATAATATTGATAAATGACTATAAAAGTCGTTTACCTGGCGAGTGGGTGAAGTTTTCTCCTGCAGTGTTTACAGCCTGAATAAAGAAGTATCGCACAGGCAGCACAACCCCAGACTGCAGCCCAGCACCCCAAACCACGGATCTTTCTGGACTAACATCATTGCGAGCAGCATCGCTGTGAATTAAGGTATGATCACTCAGAAATACACAAATAGCTGCTGAAAATACAATCTGCAGGTAATGAGTAGAATACGGACTTTGGTTCATACGAATCATAGCAAAGCCCCAAAACTAGAAGTTTTGTACAACTTTTCCCCGAAATTTGGCTACGTTTGATTGGATAACTGGAGGACCAATCGGTGAAAAGATTATCGGTTATACATCCTTTAATATTACTCGCATCTATTCCTTATTTAAACATTACAATTATACATTTGTATAGTAATTAGTATTAGCAAAGTAACAAAAGGTTTTTTGTTTTTTACATTCAGTAAAAATCAGACAACGTTGATCTACTTGGTGCGTGTACCTATTATATTCCCGATGTTGCAAAACTGTAGCGTATTTGGTTCCGCTAGCAATAGCAGACAGCCTTTGCGGTCTAATTCAATACATCATTTTTACAGACGTCGTTTACCAATACAAATACTCTAGCACTTAAACTTCACATGATTACAGTTTTTAGCTGATTGTATCAGCTAAAAAAAAAGTTTTCTTACTTTGTAACTGTGAATGTTTCTGTAGTTTTAGAATTTATTTTCACTTTTATTTTCATTAGGACCCTACCTGAGCTCCACTCCTGTAAGTAAACAACTTATCCTTGGCTTGTCATTGAAGTTTCATAATTAAAGTGATCATTATTTATTGTAGACATGACTTGCCATATTGATGACTGTTTACATTTTACAGTCTATATAGCATGTAATAATTAGCTCGCTTTTTTTACAACAGGGACTAAGAGGCTTTACAGCAGAAACTAATGAAAACAGTGAACTACATCAAAACAAACCTTTCGAATTGGTAAATATACAAGTACATACATGAATGTAGGAACACAAGTAAGAAATGGGATTAGCCTCCTTTGCAGTGATTCATTATGACGACTTTCCTTTGAACAGTTTGTTTTCTTTCTTTGTCTGCTTTATTATCCTTACCTGCATTGTTATTTCTATTCTGTGTGTAGTTTCGATTCATCTTGTTTCCAGTGCTTGAAACCATCTGTGTGGAGCGTTATGGGGCAGCTAAGAGCATTTCCTCTGGAATTTGTTAAAACTGCATTGTCCCACAAAACGTCTTTACCACATTTTTACACTTTTTGGTGCCTGTTTGCAATACTGGCCCCAGGTAGAACATAATTGTTACAAAACCTTTTTTTTTAAGTGTATTAAATGATATTTAATTATGTGTTGTTTAATCATCATATACAGAAAATCCCCTTTAGTTCAACTGAACTATAAAAGTGATGGCTGCTAATTACTGTATACTAAGAACTGCAACAACAAAAAAAAATGTATTCTTAATTTCAACATCTCTAAAGAAAAGCCCAGGGTTTATAGCAGGTTTACAATAATCGGTTTCTTTTTCAGTACATTAGTAAATCAAACTTTGGCCCAGTATGCTGGACACTGAGACTGACAAATGAGCTTCAGATAACTCTGTTGGATTCTAACTCATTTTGACATTGTTGCTAACACCATGGGGCAAGGTGGAAGCAACTTTTGAAGGTGTTTACTGATAGTGTGGGATTTTGTTTTAGTCTAAATTATAATCACTTTGCAGAGTAATATCTATATATATATATATATATATATATATATATATATATATATATATATATATATATATATATATATATATATATATATATATATATATATATATATATATATATATATATATATATATATATATATATATATATATATATATATATATATATATATATATATATATATATATATATATATTGAGCATCAAAAGAAACTTATCACTATTATGCCACGTCTGTCAAGAGAGCAATGCCTTAGCAATCGGCATGTTGGTGGCGTGCTGAACTACGCCACCAACATGCCAACAAAGTCGCCTTGGATAAAGGCGTCTGCTAAATAAACAAATAATAATAATAATAATAAAATACTGTGGCTCGTCGTCTTGGATGCTCACAGCCGGCAATTTCAAACCTGGCAAGACTCTGTCAATGACAGGCCACGAACTGGGAGACCAAGAGTCACATCACCTGTCCAAGATTGACAGATCATTTTACAGCATCTTCGTGATGTCAATTGTTAATCTAGTGAATTTTATCCAAATATAAGTGATACGTTTCTTTTGATGCTCAAATATAAGTGATAAGTTTGATGCTTGATATATATATATATATATATATATATATATATATATATATATATATATATATATATATATATATATATATATATATATATATATATATATATATATTATTATTATTATTTTATTTAGCAGACGCCTTTATCCAAGGCGACTTACAGAGTCTAGGGTGTGTGAACTATGCATCAGCTGCAGAGTCACTTACAATTACGTCTCACCCGAAGACGGAGCACAAGGAGGTTAAGTGACTTGCTCAGGGTCACACAATGAGTCAGTGGTTGAGGTAGGATTTGAACCGGGGATCTCCTGGTTACACGCCCTTTTCTTTAACCACTGGACCACACAACCTCCTATATATAACTAGAACCTTAGACAGACTTTAAATCAAAACGTAGTATTAACACACACTATTTTATTTTATTTAAAATATTTTATTTTCAGAACGTTTCAGGCAAAAGCCCTTCTTCAGCTGTTTAGAAAGAAAAGTAAACAAAAAGTAAACACAGTGCAGGAACATGTCTGGAACACATACATTGTTTGTTTGTGTTGCTATGCAAACTCTTGAGGAGGGATAGGTCATTCCTTCAGGACAAGTAGGCCTGGAGTGTATTGGTGGAATGTAGCAAGTAAGCAACAGATGACGTAGGTGGGAGGTAGCAGTTAAAAGAGCTCCTTATTTAGCTTTCTGCTGTTACCAGTATCTAGTTGTATTGATAAATAATATAGATTAAATTTGCTATTGCCTAGTAATTAGGGATAGACAGTGTCTGTTTAAGATTATAATGTTATTTAAACTTCAGTATTTTTAAAGTTGTAAAATTAAAATGTATTACAGTGTTTATTGAAAATCTATTAAATCAATGCCTCACACAACAACTGTAGTACTGTATACATCTATTAATCCCTTTATTATAAACACAAATGCAACTGAATGACAAAATGAACACAAACATTAACCTAAATGGATATACTGGAATGACAATTTCATTTAAATATTTAAACACTGTACAGGTACAGTACTATATACATTAAAACTTTCCATAATTAATAAAACCACGCGCTTTTGTGTAGCTTAACCCTTTCTTTATCAAAATAAACACTGAATATTCAATATGTACACAATACATTACTTAAAACAGTAACATTTTATTAATGCATTTGGTTCTCCAAAAAGAATAAAACACGATATACTTCTTAATTAAAACAAAGTGCTTACAATCATGCATCGGATTTCATGTTCATTATGAAGCTCAACATCTATATCTATTAGCTTTTGCACATTTTGTAACCAGTTTTTGTTTTCTTAAAGGCCATGTGATCAGATAAGACATGAAGGTATTGGATGTGCTGTAGAAAAACATTACATTTCCACCAGAAGAATGATTACATTCTATTTGCATGCTTGATTTACTAATACTAATATTTAAAATGGACATTATAAGTGCCAGAGGTCTATGCATCTTGGAGCCTTCCAACCAATCAACTTGCTTTATCAAACTTTGCAGCTGTCATACAATGCTCAATTTCAAACAGGGAATATCCAAGCAGACCAGAAAATACAATAAAAAAAACTAAAAAAACTCTTTGTTTTAAAATACTGGTCTTAAGCTTAACAGTTCCTGTCTCATTACATTGCTTTCTATGGTGAAATGTTGCTTGTTCATTGAGATGACATTTTGGCTTCACCCAGAACTATTCTCCTGGGGACTGAACAAATACAACCGCTGCAATGTTGAGAGACCACGTTCTATACAACAGCACAGACAAGGGACAAAACTGAGTCACTGTGCATCAGCTTCTTCAAGAACCTCAAAATACACACACAGGAAGTGTATTCTTTAAACCCAGGAATTGTTACTCTGTGGAAAAGCTTTTAAACAAACTTCACCTGTGATACAAGAGAAATTATTCCTTGGGGCATTTTTGACAGCGTTAGCATGAAATAATTGCACACAATTATCATAATTATTTGGTACTTCAATAAGCATAGCAACACTAAAATTAAAATCAAAGGTTAGCAGCTCACTGTCATGTGGATTTGATCATACAATTTGATATCAAGAGAACAGATGCAGGACCCCATTGAGTGTTTATACTGTTTAATGTCAACTGCTATTCCATTCATCTACAAATGTGAGCATCACTGATCACTACACCCATGGAAAATATTACTGATGATCAATATATAGCAAAGCAGTCAAATAGCCTAAACTTATTACCTTTTCTATTCACAAAAGGACATGATTATGGATTGAGGCATGAAAACAATAAGAGAAATGATTTGAGCCAAGTATATAACCAGTACCTGAACGACTCAAAGCTCGTAGCTTTCTACATACAGCTCTGAATATATGCACTTACAGTCGCCTTATTTTAGTTCACAATTCTGACTCTTTATCATTTTCATCTACATTCAAGTAATACTCGTCATCTGTTGTGGTATCCGAGTCTGACTCCACGAAATCAGAAAGGCTGTTTAGATAACTCCTAGATGGCATCTGTCCACTGAGAGACAAGGGCTCCTCATTGTTAGGTGAAGAAGGATTTTGAAGACAACCCGGTTTCCATATTCTCCCGACTGTGAGGGATTTCCTGATGTGATCCAAGTACATGGCTTGCTGCTCCTCATCGTATATTGAAATCTCAGGCAGCCTTTTTTGCCTCCAGCGTTTTTGTTACGATTGGCTTTACTCATCCTGTAGTGCGAAGCCTCGTTTTCATTCTCTATGTCCTCTGGGTTGTAGTCGAGCAGCTCAGACTGAGACTTGCAGAGTTTTGGCCCAGTTGACAACCCATTGCACCAAGATGTTTTGCTGCTGAAACTGTTCACAGAATATGATCGATTGTGTTTCAATCCATAATCTGTGGTAAAGAAATGGTTTCTGTTGACATTCAGGCTTTTGAGCTCAGAATATTTCCACTAGTGCTGTTTTGCATTCCCTCCGATTCACAAAAGGAAACGCTTTTATGCCTGGTGCTGTTGTTACCCGACTGTTGTGTCTTAAACTCTTTTTTATTTTCCACGTCTTCTGGATCATAGAGGGGCAGCTCGTAATGAGAATTTGATAGTGCATTCTGCTTCATAGTAGTAGTCACTTTTGTAGCAGTGGACAACCTATTGTACCCTGAAGTTCTGTCATTATGGTAACTGTTTACAGAATAAGATCGATTGTTTGTTGGTCTATAATCCATTGAATAGAACCGATTGCAGTTCATACTTATATCTTTCAGGCTTCTTGAGCTATTGATATTATACCCGTTGTATTGAAAGTCCTCAGATTCACTAAAAGAAATGATCTTTTGCTGACTCCAGTTATTCGGCCAGTCTAGATTTGATTCCTGCACAGTGTAATTATTATTTACCAACGTGTTTCTGTTTTTGTCAGAATATGAAAACTGGAACTCCTTGTTAGCCAGAGTGTTTTTATAGTTCAGATCCAAGCTTTTCGAACTGGCATCAAACATTGTTTTGCTCCTTTTTCTTGCTGTTAGGATTTCATCCTCAAACCATTTGTCACTAAATGTCAGCTTTGTACAGTTTAGGATTTGATCCACTTTACTTTCTGTGCCAACGCCAGATTTGTTAAAGAGTCGAAGTTCTGAGGACTTTTCATTTTCTGTTGCATGTGGGGAGACTGGAGCTCCCTGTTGCCTACCATGTGGTAAATAACCCTTGTTCATGTTTCGTCTCTTTTGAGGTTGGTTCCAGGTATTTTCAGGGGAGTAGCTTGAATCCAGTGAGAGAACAGGGTCATGCTCTCTTTTATTTATTACCGGTGCATTTTTAAAGGTGTTCACGCTCTCAGCTGAAAAGTCACCTTGTTTGTTTAAGAGAATACCTCCAGTGTTGTGTGCATTTTTTCTGTGTATTGCAGGTGATGGAAGTTTAGACTGGTGGTCACTGGTCGCATTTACCATGATGGCAGCTGAATGTTTAATTCCAGAATTATAATTGTCAGTTTCTTTTGTTTTACAGTTTGCTTATTGGCAACTGGGTAGAAATTCGGTGCACTGCTATGCTATGGCTCATCCTTTCAGATGCAGACCTCTGTCTTGTATCAATTAGAGGGGTATGAAGCTTATAAATATTGTCAAACTTAGTTTTCTGAAGAGTGTTAGCGACTTCGTGAAAGGGATGCATTGTCCCTGTTTCCAGTTCAGTAGTGTAAGGTGACAGCTGCTCTGAATCACGGCTGTGTGGTGAAACAGCAGAACTGTTGCTGGACGACGTACTCAGTCTGCTCCCATACATGGTGGTAGGCACTGCAGGTAGGGATTTAGGTGCGAATTCAGGCAGATCTAGAACACTACTTTGATATTTAGCATTTGGAGAGTGGTTGTCAGCTTTGCTTTCATAGGAGTCGCATACTGATTCCGCGTGTGCAGCTGTGTGGAAAACATTTCTATTGTAAAACAACCTGCTGTCTTCCAAACCAGGGGTAGAGGGAGTGGAAAGATTTCCACGCAGATCGCAATGTGACTCGACATCAGTGAAAAATCTCAAAGGAGACTTTGGTTTAGCCGGGCTGAAATCCTTAGTGGGTGAATACGTATGCAAACTACTTCCACAAAAAGGGACTCTGGATGGGGATACTGGACTTTTACAATGAACTGGACTGGTGGCATTTTTAAATCTGCTGCCTGGAAGATCAGGAACTGCACAATTTTGCATTTCAGCTGGGTGGGCCATACTTTTAAGAGGTGAAACTGGCCTATGGGATAAATTGTAGATGGCATGTCTTGCAGAGTAGTCCCCACTGTTTTGTCTATTAGCTGGTGACAGATGACTGTCTTGCATGTTAGGCGAGTGAGGTATACCTGCATATTCTTGCATGTGCTGTATAGGCTCGGCATTCACATTTACAAAGTTCTGATTGGTAAGGCTTGAGCTTACAGTGAAAGGTAAAGAGTTTGTCCTTGAAAGTTCACGATTCCTCAACACTAAATTCATATTTTTCTCATTGCTTTGCAAAATGCTTCCCTTGTGTAATCCAGTGGGGAATACAAGGGTTTTCTCTAGTACTGGGCGAGACTGGCCCCTGAGAATTTCCCCTCAAGCTGTTGTATACACTAATTCGGTTGTTTAAAGAGCTTGTGTAAGGTAAGCTGCTTGGATAAAATGTTGTTCTGCTTTGGTCAGAAGACACAGGACTCAAGTTATGCAGGTCTCTTTTTGGTAATGTCCCTTTGTTTCATTTGGCTCAGTCAACTGGGTAATATCACTAGTGTCATCATGTCTGTCAAGCATGTTTTGAAAACGATACGATGCATGAAACTGGGAAATATCCTTCACAATGGGCCTTTCTTGTGGGGAATCTGGAATGGTCCTTGATGAGCTGTCAAGGTCCTGCATTTGTTCTGTTTTACAGTCTAAAGTGTCACTGTTTGATATATCCCTCAACCAACTGCCTACTTTATCATGTCGGCTTCCAAAGGGCTCTGAATCCTTTGGATGAACAGGAGACAGGACTCTTTCACAGTCCTTGGGTATGTATCGGCAGAAGTTCAGTGCTGTATGAGTAAAGATCACCATCCCCACTGGTTTCCTTTGTAATGACCATAAGAGGTTTAAACTCAGTGTTCTTTTATAAAAATCAACATAGTCATCAATGGTGGTGGAATATTGTCTTCTCAACGCATCTTGTGAACTGTACATCCGTTTTAGGTCTATTTTCTGCCTCCTCCTGCCACCTACTATTGGGTAGCTTGTATCTGAGGAGTGAACAGCCATTGTTCTGTTTTCTAAACACAAGTATTCTGTGTCTGAATTGTTTTCCCCTTCATTTGCTGGACTGTGCAAATCAAGAATGCTCAGCGATTTGCTTCTCTTCAGTTTTGGATTGTGGACGTCACCAACAGCAGGCCAGAGATCATTCTTCAAAACAGACGGCGGTTGTCCTTTGATAATGTCTTTTTCACTCTCTGGTGGGTGTTCTGTATCAGCGGATGATTGTGTTCTATTTGTTGTATAATCCTTCAGTTGACTGTCTGCAGCAACTGCAGTGACTGAGGCACTCTTTGTTCCATTTTCTAGAGTATTCCCACTGTCATCTGATGAAGAATGGCTTGGTTTCTCCTTTGAGGGATGAGTTATTGATGTCTCCTCCTTCTGTGTTAGCGGGTCAGGCTGCTCCTCTAAGTAGTCATGGAAACGAAGTCCAGAGCTTTCCAAATCGACAAGTTCTTCCTCAGCAAGTTTGTTGTCCAGGTCATCTAAAACTTCAAAAGCAAATAACTTGATTACTTTAGAGCAGATATATTTACATTTACATCCATAACACGTTTAACTTTATTATCATTGGTTAAATGTGGGATTAAAGATGTTCTGAATGTTACATGCAGAGTCTTTTAATGATATTTTCAGGTTACAAATGAAATATTAAAACCATAACAATAAAAACACTCCCAATATTTAGATGTATAAATTAAGTTAAGAAAGAACGAGTGACAAACAAGTTATCAATCAAGGATTAAAGTTAGTCCCACTTAATTTTAATAAAACTGACTAACTATAATATATATGTGTTTTGACCCTCCAGATCATTGTAGTAAAGTATTTTGCTTTTGTTTTTGTAAGCCATTATACTCCTGTCACATCTTTGATTTTTCCCTCCCATTATTGTGGTTTCTTTCCTGCCTGGAAACCTCTCCCTCTTTTGTGTGTAACAATGACTTCTTTGGGAGAGTTGGGTGAAATCGCTAGTTTTCACTGGAAGGGTTTACAAAGGCTTGTTTTGTCTGATTCATTTCTTAAAAGCTTTCGATGTTTCTCACTAGAGGAATGAAGGGATTGTTAGAAATTACCTACTTTTATTACACAGATTCATTTCTGTCGCTATAGGAACCAAGTTTGTACTTGCAATTGCACAAAAATGTATTCAAATTGAATCGTTAGTTCTACAGAAAAGTGGCCAGGTATTCTGTGACCTTGACTGGGAGGTCAAAGGTCTCCCACAATCCTTGTATATTACGTGTGGTTGGTTTATCTGTGTGACAGTGACCTCAATGCCTTAACTGGTTTGTTAGACACAGAACTGATAGACAGACAGACAAAGGGACACCCATGTAAAACCTCATTTTAGTATATACTGCGTCTGGCTTTGCGTAGCTGCAGGCAACAAGGTACAGGACATAAAAAGTGCTGTGGTTCTGAACCATCCTTGTACTGAAGCCCAAACTTACCACTGAAAATCTCCTGTTCTAGCAATAGGTCAACAGCATCTTTGTTCTCTTCGTTGAAATGTTGTTGTTGGATGCCTTTTTGAAGGGTGTGTTTGCTTTCCTCTGGTACAACTTCAGTGTTTACTTCAACCTGTTTAAAATATAGGTGTAAAATGACTACCTCTGCTCCCTTACTGTACACTCCCTTACATCCCATTAAAACCAGGGCCTTAATTTTATCTTCTGTGATAATCTTGTGTGCATATGTCTTGTCAACACCTGCTTGCAAACATATGTAAATATGTTACAAATATGTATTATCCATATGAGGACAGGCCATTTGAACTGTGAAATGTGGGGATAATTTTCAAAGGAGAAAAACATCTGTTCATTTTATCAAGCCAGTACTATACAGCTCAGTAGTATAATTCAAGGTTTATTTAACATACTCAGATGGTTTCTAATGTTGTAACTTTAACATGGGGTTTTCTCGAGATATTCTGTAACAGACTGGAGAAAATTGTTTTGAAAATTGGGCCTCTGTGACTGAAATGTTACACTTTGAAAATCGGTTGCCAAGGCAATACTATGCACTCTAGAATGAACTACCAAACCCAGCTACATTGGAAACCCTGTCACAATGACATTAAAGAGAATTTGGGTACTGGCCAAAAAGTAATTGCTTTTTTCCCCATTTATTTATTATTATAAAAGAATTCTAACAGAACCCATGAGTATTAGAAGAATACACCCAAGCAAACCTGTTTATAAAAAGACCAGTTGTGGGTTAAGCTAGGTAGGATAGTCATTGTAGCATACACCTAATATCATCATGAACTAATCTTAATTTGACTTGCCATTAACATGCCATTAACATGTTGGAACACAGTTGAAATGTGAAGCCCTTTTTTGCAGTTGCAGTTTATTTGTAGTCTATATGAATTCATAATGTATTAATGTGGACCATGTGTGTGTTTTTCACGTCCCCTTTGAACAAATTTTCAGAAAAACAATTACCAAGCATCTGGTGTTTTGCAAAACTACTAAATAAATTCAATCACAGCTCATCGAGTGCATTCCAATGGAGATTGTAAATTTACTGCAACTGTATCCAAATTGGTCAATGCCAGCCTTTCGGATCATTTCTTACCTCTGCTTGGTCTTGTACTTCAGGACGTCTAACAGCTTCAACGTTACAACTGCTACAAAAAAAAACAAACAAAACATCATTCATAATGTGACGATGCATACAAAAAAGTGACCAGTTTACTACGGTTGCTCTGTGTTATAAACTGTTCAGACTTCGCACTGCAGCCAAAGCACAGTAAATCTATGAATCTCTGGAAATGCAATAAAAGTTGGGAAGTGGTTTCAGTTTAGAATTGGCAATACTCTCCTCCCTGGAAAGGGAAAAGGTAGTTGGACAATGTAAAAGTCGATGTAAAAAAACAGTGTTGTACGAGACAGAAAGTAAAGAAATTAGGGCAGGTTCCAGCAGGTAAGAAATACAAAATAAAATACAAATGGAAGCTGTTTCACACACCATGCAATCCCATTGTCATGGCTTAAGCAAATACATCGAGGTTATTTAATTATAGTTCCAATAAGAAACTCTAAAGTTATATACCTATAGTTGCACATAACAGAGCTGTTATATATGCTGCAGCCCTGTATTTTAACTATCCTAATTTAAACGACACTATATTTTCAACATATATTTCAATATACAATTAGCTGTTAGCTTGGGAAATGTAATAATGATCAAAAGTAGCTCCAACGTACTGTAGTATTGTGTGCCCACTTGAAATGGAAATATTTAAATACATCATATTTTATTTCTATTGCATTTATCATTCGAAACTTACTTATAATACCTACTTTATGTTTTACTTAACAAACCACTTATTTATAGTACCAACTGATATGTTTTACTTTTCAACAAGAACAAGGACATTTGCAGATACTGTACAATCAAGCTTTCCAGATTAACTGTTAAAGATATAGATCTTAGTCCAAACCACAAAACTGTGCTGCACCCCGTAGCTGAGCAAGTACATTCACTGGCCAAACGACAGCAGAATGTGTTCTTCTCCGCAGTTCAATGCAGCCTCACCCATACCAGGATGAAGCTTTTCAACTTCACACTATGTATTGCACCTTTACATTTAACATTACAGATAGCATATCTCCTGCCTCTAAAGTTACTTTTATGGACCGAAAACCCTTTTTGTGTTTGTTTGCTTTTGCTAGTTTTCAGTTGCACCACCTTCTTAAACCAATATGTATAAAAGAACACTATTCGACAGATGTTTTACTCAAACAGAGCACAACAGGAAAGGGTGGGGATGTAATGTATTAGACTTGAGGGTTTCTCCTTGGAAAGCTGAGTGAATTTAGTTACAGTAGTGCCCCAAATTGGTAATGGGTATTATTTGTTACTATTTTTGTTTAATAAAATATATATATATATTAAAAAGTGTATTATCGGGCTTTAATTCCAAACAAACACTGAATAGGTTGAACTGGAGTCCTATTTTTTTTATCATACTCTTAAAGTAATCACCTGAAGCTTTACATTTTAATATACTTGTATTTAACACTAAATAAAATAAATACCTTTACTTTTCTTTAAGAAAGTATCATCGATTTATCATTTCTTCACATTATAAATGAAGGGATCAACTACATATTTCAAACAATTTGCAAGTGGGTTTAACCCTAATTTAAAAATGCAATTTTGGAGTTAGAAAACTGGCCCTATTGGGAAAAATGATATAATCAGAACTCTTATTAATATATATATATATATATATATATATATATATATATATATATATATATATATATATATATATATATATATATAGTACTGTGCAAAAGTTTTAGGCAGGTGTGAAAAATGCTGTAAAGTAAGAATGCTTTCAAAAATAGACATGTTAATAGATTATATTTATCAATTAACTAAATGCAGTGAACAGAAGAAAAATCTAAATCAAATCCATATTTGGTGTGACCACCCTTTGCCTTCAAAACAGCATCAATTCTTCTAGGTACACTTGCACAAAGTCAGGGATTTTGTAGGCATATAGTCAGGTGTATGATTAAACAATTATACCAAACAGGTGCTAATGATCATCAATTCAATATGTAGGTTGAAACACAATCATTAACTGAAACAGAAACAGCTGTGTAGGAGGAATAAAACTGGGTGAGGAACAGCCAAACTCAGCTAACAAGGTGAGGTTGCTGAAGACAGTTTACTGTCAAAAGTCATACACCATGGCAAGACTGAACACAGCAACAAGACACAAGGTAGTTATACTGCATCAGCAAGGTCTCTCCCAGGCAGAAATTTCAAGGCAGACAGGGGTTTCCAGATGTGCTGTCCAAGCTCTTTTGAAGAAGCACAAAGAAACGGGCAACGTTGAGGACCGTGAGACGCAGTGGTCGGCCAAGGAAACTTACTGCAGCAGATGAAAGACACATCATGCTTACTTCCCTTCGCAATCGGAAGATGTCCAGCAGTGCCATCAGCTCAGAACTGGCAGAAAACAGTGGGACCCTGGTACACCCATCTACTGTCCGGAGAAGTCTGGTCAGAAGTGGCCTTCATGGAAGACTTGCGGCCAAAAGCCATACCTCCGTCGTGGAAACAAGGCCAAGCGACTCAACTATGCACGAAAACACAGGAACTGGGGTGCAGAAAAATGGCAGCAGGTGCTCTGGACTGATGAGTCAAAATTTGAAATATTTGGCTGTAGCAGAAGGCAGTTTGTTCGCCGAAGGGCTGGAGAGCGTACGAATGAGTGTCTGCAGGCAACAGTGAAGCATGGTGGAGGTTCCTTGCAAGTTTGGGGCTGCATTTCTGCAAATGGAGTTGGGGATTTGGTCAGAATTAATGGTCTCCTCAATGCTGAGAAGTACAGGCAGATACTTATCCATCATGCAATACCATCAGGGAGGCATCTGATTGGCCCCAAATTTATTCTGCAGCATGCCAACAACCCCAAACATACAGCGAAAGTCATTAAGAACTATCTTCAGCGTAAAGAAGAACAAGGAGTCCTGGAAGTGATGGTATGGCCCCACAGAGCCCTGATCTCAACATCATCGAGTCTGTCTGGGATTACATGAAGAGAGAGAAGCAACTGAGGCTGCCTAAATCCACAGAAGAACTGTGGTTAGTTTTCCAAGATGTTTGGGCCAACCTACCTGCGAGTTCCTTCAAAAACTGTGTGCAAGTGTACCTAGAAGAATTGATGCTTGATGCTGTTTTGAAGGCAAAGGGTGGTCACACCAAATATGGATTTGATTTAGATTTTTCTTCTGTTCACTGACTTTGCATTTAGTTAATTGATAAATATAATCTATTAACATGTCTATTTTTGAAAGCATTCTTACTTTACAGCATTTTTCACACCTGCCTAAAACTTTTGCACAGTACTGTATATATATATATAATAGTACTAAAACTAAAAATAAATAATTTATAAGTGAATTTTGAAGACTGCAGGCATTAAGCACTTGATCATTTCCTCTCATTACTGGTTAATTTGCAGTTAAACTCATCACAAGAGCTGAAAGGTCTACACTGCCATTAGCTTTAGAGTCAGATCACCATGGGAACAAGAATACTCCACGGGCCTGAATATGTAACAAAAAAAAGGTAAGCGTTGGACCCTTAAATGAACATATTGAGTTGTTTATTAATATTGTTTTCAAAAAAAGGGAATTAATTTTATAGAGTATAGAAGAGGGTTTATCCTCTGTAAACTTCCAGCGTGTACTTTTTCTATTTGCACAAACAGAATGGAAATGAATTACTTCTTCATTTGTGACGCAGGCTGATCCTTCTAAACAGCAATAATTCACTCTGCAGTGTAACAAGCTGAGCTGCACTCATTCACATATAAATATGAACTTTGTACCATATATAATAATGCTCTAAGAAGCATATGTTTATGTGAAAATCTGCTTTTATATTGATATGATTTAAATCAAGTCATAATTAAAACTATCTTACAGAATAAAAAAAAAAACAAGCAGAATTGACGGGTCAATTGCAATGCACTTTTGAATTTAGTACAGACCTGGGGACTAAACAGCGTACTAGCTAGTACGATACTATCTGCGGATCACCTCTAGTTAATCCCAAACTAATACCAATTGCAATGTAAAAATGTACAAAATATATACTGTAAAGACCTCACAAGAAATGAAATGTAATCATGTTTATATGAAAGTGACCCTTTAGGCACTGACGACTGTGAGATAGATAACAAGCTGCCAATGACTCAAGCTTGTTAATCCAGCAATATTTAAACACTGAAGCTGCTCAGTACATTAATAGAATTCACAAAATAGGTGGTCAAGATATTACCTAGGTGTATCACAATACAATACATGTTTGTTCTTGTGTTAAGTTCTCAAAGCATAAAGATTAATTTGGGTTTGAACTCCCTAATGACAACTAAACGTGTTCGAATTACACATTGGAGCAAAATTTGTATTTTATTGAATACATGAAGGATTACGTTGCAACTGTGGATGACACCCACAAGGATTCCCTCTCCTTACAATTATTTCAGGTGTGGCGATTATATTGTCACACATATCTTTAGTAATTACTGGAAAAGAAGTAAAGAGTTAAATGGAATCTCAGTTAATGAGGAATGAAATACTTAATTTACATCAATAAAGTTTTTAGCGACATATTTACACATTTAGTCCTCAAATTTTTAAGATACAATTACGAAATAATGAAAGAATATTTTGCTTGTTGACTTCTTTTAATCTTTTTATTTAGTGTGTCCAGTTATTATCCCCCCCCCCCCCGATTTTCTTCCAGTTTGCAAAGCCCAATCGCATTTCTCCCCACCTTAGCAATTCCCCACACAGCTCAGGAGACCTGAAGGTTCAGTGGGCCTCCGATCCCATGACCAAGCCAGCTTCCCTTTTCACCCAGGAACTCATTGCAATTAACGTGTTTTTGGGTAAAACAAGGCCAAACAACAATACCCTTTAACACCTTCAAATTGAAGCAGGCAGCCATTTCACAATGCCTCTGGAAAGCTTAATGTGTGCTAGGAAGTCTCTAACTAAAATAAAACATTCAATTTGTTACAATTAATGGCAGGGGCTATTAAGGTCAGGACTGCACTTGGACTGTGAAGGGAAGTGCCCAAGCAGCTTTCATACACACCTTTGTGATAGACAACACAAGTGAAGGTGTGTACCACATAGCCATGTGAACCTGCATGTCTGATTTCAAAGTTTGTCTTTATGATGTAATCATTCTTTTAGAATGACTAAGCACAAAAGGGTTTACTGAAATAACAAACTAACGAGTCTTGGTGATGGCACACCTCTACAATGCATGAACTGGTTGAAAATGGTATGAACTGGTATTGGTTCAACAGGAAAGCAAAGACTGGTTGTAGACTGGATCCATTATGGCAACCTTTTCCTCTTTACTGTATCTGTAATTAAACACCAATGTAGAGGGCAAATGAACCTTTTATTCGGAAAAGCCTTCAGAAATGTTCCTTATCAGAAACAGCAAATGAAGGTAGCAGTGCACAGAAGCAGTATGCTGGTTATCTGTTTTCTGCATGGCTGCAAGTGAAAGATAAGTTTAATAATGAATTATCCTTGAGGGTTATTACCTACTGTTTAGAAGGAAAGATTGAGCCCCCTTTATACATACCAGCGTATTACTCACTAACTAAGGGTTGCACACTCTGCTCAAATCCAATTAGAAGTTTTGACATTTAAAGATGAAAAGGAACTAAAAATAAACAACTTATGTTAATGTCGGCGGAACTTATGGCAAAAGCAATTTTCAGTGATAAAACTTAGTGATGCAATTGATTTATTCAACTTACGTTTGTTTACTGGGGGCTGCTTCGCCCCACGTTTCCCGGGATCTTTAATGTGAAAAAGGAATACAGGCGAGAGCGGAAGGAGCTGCCATTCAAGACAGCAGCTGTGATCATGTCATCCTCACGCTGCAGGAAGCTTTTTGTTTTTGAGACTTTAAGGTCTGCAGGATAATGTGAAAGAAAGAAACGGTTTAGACAAATGCAATATCTTACACCACATTAACATGACAAGAGTTCAAAGTGATTTGAAATCAGTCTGGTCTGTTTCTTTGAAGTCTCTAATGGACCGTTCAATTCAAAGGATGCTGTAGGCAGGGAGTTTAACCTGGAACTGAAGAGCCTTTTTCTTGCAATGCCAAAGTTACAAACGTATCTTCACTTTAAATCAATAATGCAACTATTCTGGAAGGTATACTTGTTTGAGCTTGTTACACTGCTCCCCTAACCAGCACAGTAACCGAGTAACTTATTTCCACTGCTCTGTGATGAGTGCATGAATTAAATTTAAATATAAAAAGATTATGCTTTCTGTAATTACGTCAGTTTTAAGAGCCAATTTTTAATTGGCTCTTAAATTACATTTATTTTTATGTTGCATGTCCCTGAAAATGGGTGTAACAGGGCGAGAGCTGTGTTAGCTATCTGACGTATGCATCATCCTGTACGGGAGGGGTTGGGAGCCCTGTAGGATCCGCCTGTCGATCATGGCAATGACAAAGAGAGGTTGGGTGAGGGTGTGTTCTCTCCCTCTCTGAGTGGTCGGGAGGCGGGCCTTGGGTGGTGCCCGACCTATAAAAACTGTGCTTTGTTATTCCTCAGCCCGCCCATCTAGGAAGAACAACAGTGGCAGCCCTGGTCGTGAGGGACTGGAGAAACAAAAGGGACAGGCAAACAAGGTTGAGCAAGACAGCCGAACCGGAGAAAAGAAACTGAGAAAAAATAATTGTAATTACGTACTCGAATCGGGACTTGTGTAGCTAGCGGGGAAACCCTGGGCAACCCCATAGAGTATAGTAGGGGAATAGCAAAGCGCAGACTGAAGACCCGAGCCGTGCGGGTAGCAACTGTGGGGGAACGCTGCAAGAGCAGCACCTTTTATTTGTAGTTTTGCTATTGTGTTTTATTTTCCTTTTTACTTTTGCCGTTTTGTTTGTAATATTATTTTGAGCACCTGCGTGTGCACCATGATTGAACGGCCAACCTTTTACCATTGCTGGTATTGGGTTGTGCTCTGGAAACACTGCTA
The DNA here is from genome assembly GCA_030684275.1 of Acipenser oxyrinchus oxyrinchus. Lineage (NCBI taxonomy): Eukaryota > Metazoa > Chordata > Actinopteri > Acipenseriformes > Acipenseridae > Acipenser > Acipenser oxyrinchus. The sequence goes on along the minus strand of JAGXEW010000090.1, from coordinate 310,244 downwards.
CAGTGCCACCTTGTGGCAGAAATAAATCTAGTGCCACGCGCCGTTTTCAACTAAAGTTCTGTCTTGTGTCCAGTGAATTCCCACACCCTCCCACACGTGGTTTTAGAAGTGGTATTTACTGGCACTGCCCACCTACAACAGTGCAGAACATGGATGCCGTACAGTTTGCGGCTATGATGGACCTCCTGCGCCAAACCCTGACAGCAGCTGTGCAGGGAGGTGCCAGACCTGCGGGGCCAGACCCGAGGCTACGGAGGCCAACAAAGAGGACAGCAGAGAATCGGCCTGAAGCCTATTTGGAAGTGTTCGAGGCTATGGCGACCTCCGCTGGGTGGCCTCAGGCTCGGTGGGCTGGCTATATCCTGCCACAGTTGACGGGGGAGGCGCAGCGGCTGCCAGAACCTTGGATCCCACGACGATGGTCAATTACCCCACGCTGAAGGTGGCCATCTTCAACCACGTGGGGGCGACTCCGGAGGTCTTTGTGGCAGAAGAACATCCCGGACCATTGCCCATCGCTTGAAGGATTACGCTATGGGCTGGCTGAATCGGATGCAACCACCAAAGCTAGGCTGGTGGAGGTAATTGTGGTCAAGCGGTTCATGGAGTGCTTGGCCCCGAACCGTGCGTATGGGTGCAATGGCATGCACCTACTACTTTGAATCAGGCAGTGCTACTGGCGGAACAGTTCTGAGCAGCAGAACCAACGCCTCTAGGCTGCCTAGGAAGGTTGCTACTCCAGCATCACCCTCATTACCAGGCACAAGGAGGGCGAAGGGACTGGGGGAAGGGGTAGCCAGGTCTTTGGACAGAGTGTGGCGGTGGGAGATCCCGGCCCGGGGCCGGGGCAGGGTTGGGATACCCACGGGCTGCTGCAGGGTAAGACTGGGGACTCGCGCGCCATTCTACCACCGAGCCCCATTGTGTAGTCAGTCCCTGATACAGGAGAGCTTAAAAGTATTTTTTCCCACAGTCAAGCGGGTTTAAAAGGCCCTGCATATCAACAAAGCACTCACTAGGCATATCCAGCCCTGCCCCACCCTTTCGTTCGATATAGCTTTCACCTATGCTAAGAAATAAATAATAATAATAATAATAGTCGTACATACCGATCAATCATCTTCTGATCACTCGTTTTATCACCAAACTCCTCAATAATGCGATCCAAGTCATTATTTTATTACTATAACATCTCAAAAAGCTCTGCAAATGTCCGTGATATTCTCTGTGCGCTGATTCAGTAACAGCCAGCTTGTTTCCTTATGACCGCCCTATCTGATGCCAGGGCAAGTATGACTATTCATGAGATCGCCTTTTTTTCTTCTTTTTTTCCCTGACTTGTCTTGGCTCCTGTCGCTCCCACACGGCCATTGAATGGTTTTCTCGGCTTTTCCGGAGAAAAACGACTAGAAACCCGTTTTTGCGTTTTTGATGATGTCGGACAGGGTCCGACATTGGACCAGATAGGAATAATTGCAATGTCGGACCAGGTCAGACATAGGACCGCAAAGGGTTAATCTCACCGGGGCAAAACAAATATTAGGACAGGTGCATATTAAATGTGTTCATGGGGATTTGCGCTCTTATACCAAGGTTAGTAGGTGAAGCGAGTACAAGTGGGTTTGTGTTCTCAGTAGCCCGTTCCGGTAGTTCTGGGATGGGACTGCGAGCAGTTTAAAGGTTGGTTAGCTGCTGTGATGGCCCCGTCCTCCCTATTGGCTAAGAAAGAGGAAGTAATTGGAGAGATCTTTCCCTTTCGCGACCCAGCATGGTACTGCCATAGATTTAAACCCAGAAAAACTAAGGCTGCTAATAATGAGGGCTGGCAATGGAGGGAGTCCGAGCAGTTGCAGGTGGGGGTGATTGGTGATGGGAGACTCTTCACCAATCGCCCCCACCTGAAACTGCTCGGACTCCCTCCATTGCCAGCCCCATATTTAATAAAGGGAAATGCACATTGTAGCCTTAGTATTCGCCACATCCAAATATCCCCTTACCCCATCTGTTATTCTGTCAAACAGGACTCCAAGTCATACATTACCCATTATACAGTATAATAAACACAACTACTCAGCAAGTAACCACCCTTATATAACAGATTTGGCTGTTGGGTGTCATAAAAACTTGAAATAAAATAGTGCCTCCAGTTTTATTTTATTTTTTTTTTAATCTGAGGATCTCCAAATCGTTCATCTCCTCAGATCAATATTTACCCTCCAGGAGCTGTGGAATGTTGACTGAGTTCCATGGGATCACAAGCACACCTTTTATACTGAGACTCAGTCATGTGAAACGGAAAGAGAAGTGAAAATGTGCTTTCAGACAGTCAGATAATCACAGCTTGAGTCACACTCAAATTTCTAGTGGGTTCCAAACTCAAAGATAATATAGTTTGCTCCTTTGGCTTATAACAACAATCGTGAATGGATAATTATCACGACACTAAGGGAGTGAATGAAAAAGTATTTGTGAACATCCAGCCCCAGGTACTCGCATCTCACATCACTTTCCCAGGGAATGAACAGAGGTACTATATTACTACCACCAACCCCATTTGCACACTGCAATTAAATGAGATTTTATTTTTACAGACCTAATAAGGAATTAGTGTTAGCAATTCTAACTCTCCAAAAAAGCCGGACTCCCTTACAGAAGTGTGAAGAAGCACTGCACAGCTCATACATTGCATACCTCATGCAGTGCGTCAGTGCAAGCACATACATGTCTTTTCACCCTCTGCTCTAAGCACACCTGTTCAGCAATGTTAGTTTATTATTGAACAGAGAAGATTAGTTCAGAGATTGCTGATTCTACCAGAGTTTTCGTACACTGTGTTCTATGTGCTCCGTGCGCTGCCATTGCTGGTAGTGTCACGTGAGCTGATCAGTGTGTTGACAATAAATCCTGTTCGCCTGCAGGGTGTAGCAACTTCAGCCTCCGTCTCGATCTCCTGCCTGTCACTCAGCAGCGAATGCACACACCCACATGGCAGACGGCTACTCTGTCACAAGCATTAATACCCTGTATCTTTCTAAACAAGGGGTTTAGTGGAGTTCCCTAATAAAAGCTGCATCTCTAAATGATAATTCTGTGAATATAGTAATTGTTACAGCTGTGTATAATGGCATTTAAAACAGGATTCATTTATCCTCCTTTTTACATATCCACCCTTACTCTGGTCCCACCGCAGTCGGATATGCGACGCAGATTACTGTATAAATAAATAAAAATGTCCTTGGATATAGAGGTATTTGCTGTTTTTTAATTCTCTCTCTCAATATACTACATTTCTATCTTTATTCAGAGAATGAGTTGCAAACATATCTTTCAAAAGCTTGCTATTTTGTTGTTACCTGCTCAGCAAGTTATTGCCGGTTGCAAAAAACTAAAAACCTAATAAAACGCACACTATTTTATAAATACAGCCCTGCATGCCTGGTCTATAGCTAGTTCTATTGAAGGATTTACACAAATGGGTCAACAAGATGTGTCAGTCTTTGTCTTACTATCCACTGGAAAACTCCTTTTCATAATACACACCCAAGATTCCTCACTTTAAATTCTTCCATGATTGCAGTGGATGACAGCTTACACGCTAAGCAAGCTGGGATATCAATTGTTTATACCACAGTGACTCATTTTGTTTGTATTTGCTGCCATGTATTCCAGACATTGCATAACCCGACTCACCAGCTCTGGTATTCTTCTTGACTTTCAAGCTGAGTGGCTGTTTCAGTAAGTCACTGACGTCTGCTTTATTTTTATACTTTTTTTTTTGTGTCTTCAAACCATTGTCCGGTCACACCTTTGAGCCATTTCAAGTCTTTCTTGGCATGCTGAAGATTTCTAAAATACAAATAAAAGTGTTACTGCACATTGTGATATTGCGTTGCTCAAACTCAATCCTGGCTGGGGTCTAAACATATTGGAAATGCATTGTGATTCAGAGGGGGTGGAAATGTAGCATACTGCCTCTGTCTACAGTGAATTAAGCAACAGTACGTTCCTTCTCTTTGTGCTCTATTTAACTCCAAATGAATTCTGCTGGTCTAAAAATTGGGATTGATCATATACGTACAAACAGGTTAAGCTATGGAATAAATACAGCAGCAGATTGTAAATATTTATTCCTGCAGTGAACCATTCTTGTTGTATCCTTGTAGCAGCATGCAACAGAACTAATTTGAAATAATAACCATTTTAAGCCTGTTCCAGGGATAAGTTCATGCTTGTAAAGTGATTAAATATAATTGTCAGATGAAACATAATTCTTAAAGCCAGCTGGCAAAAATAAAAAGTAATGCTGACAACACCTTTGTCCCTAATTACCTACACACCCGTCTCTTGAAATGACTCTCACTATACATGGGATAAACATCATGGAATTGGCACACATGATGCAACTAAGTACATAACAATTAGAAAACCTATTATAAAAGTACCACATAAGGTCATTTTTGCAGTTTGGCATTTACTATGCTGTGCATCTACCACAGTTTACCATGTTTTTACCATGTGCTTAAACATACCTTTCTGCGCTTTACAGTGGCGGCGTTTACATGCACGAGTCATGACAGTTTTCCTCACGACGTGTTTGTCGTACTTTTCAGGAAATGCGTTGCTGTGCAGTTCTGATTTAGGAAAAAAATTGGACGTACCAATGCAGATTACTCAATTGATAGTCATTTAGGGAGGGATATTTAAATGTCCGTGTCTGATTACTAAGTAGGAAAAGAACGACTGAATATCGTGAGGAGGTTTCATGCGTTACCATGAAGATAAAAACATTTAACAAGAGAAATGAATTCATGTGTTGTCGCGCACATTCTGAATTATGCTGCGCATTAGCTACTTGTTTGTCTGGTTACCTTTCCAACACACACACACACACACACACACACACACACACACACACACACACACACACACACACACACACACACACACACACACACACACACACACACACACACACACACACACACACACACACACACACACACACACACACACACACACACACACACACACACACACACACATGATTCCTGCTCTGGTTTACATGGGTTTTACAGCTATTTTTATCATGAGAAAGTGATTGACCCTGCTCTTAAAGTCGCGCTGCCAAAAGGACGTTCTTTTGCTGTTTCACGATGTATTCGCGTGACAAGGTCACACAGTCATGACTGTAGAGTCGATTTTCACATGCATGTAAACCCAGCCAGTGTTTACCTATGCTTTACCGTGCTTTGTGTTTTATTATACTTTGCTATACTTTTACTTTTGTGAACTTTTATGAGGCAGTCAGACACATTACAAAACCAAAGTAAAGGAGAAACAGAACAAGACCATCTACAAAGGTGATCTCCTTTACCAAATGATCAAATAAACATCTCACCCACCACCTCCTTTAAAACCTTTTACAAAGGGATCCTCATTAGCCACTTGAAATGTATTTTTAAACCTGGATCCACTATAGTTCCAATTTTGGGCACCAACTGAGCACCAATTGACTTTCTCCCCACAGAATATTTCTTAATACAGCCTACATGATTTACTGTGCTTTGCCTTGGAGTGTGGCATTTTTATGGGGGTGTGAAATATGTTATGAAGGCTGTCACTTCCAGATTGTAAACATATTTCCAGCTAGTGCACTGTAAAGAGATCCAGTAAAACATGGCAGACTATGGTAAGCATTGGTAAATGCATACTGTAGTATAACCATGGGAAATATGCAGATACTCCTGGCAAACTTTAATACGGGTTGCTTTAGGGATAAAATTGAATACAAATTAAGAAAAAGCTGCATATTTTTTTGAGTCATTTCGATTTAAAAACTGGTAAACAATCCTCCATTGTATAGGCGTTGCCTGTTGCTAAGATATAAATGTAACAGTAACAGGGTGGAGGTATTTTTTTTATGTTGTATTAGACATTTAAAAAAGCCATGCGTCAAAACGTTTGCCAGCTAGACATGAGTTTGTTTAGTTTTACTCAGATAATGGTTGGTTTCCTATGGATGTATTATATTACATGCAACTGATCAAATAACGTGTGCACTAAGTTGTTTACACTTCAAAACAGACCAGAAAGCCAGAGCAAAATGGAAAACAGTGAGAAAAAATAAATAAAAATAAAATAAATAAATAAAAATAAAAAGGACAGTGAGCCCAGCCAGGTTGACACACACACACATATATATATATATATATATATATATATATATATATATATATATATATATATATATATATATATATATATATATATATAATAAAAATAAGACCAATGACATTTCCACTGGTAAATTTCATCAGTAATTTTGCAGTCTACCGTGCTTATATACTCTTAGTTCTACAGTATATTATCCCTGAACAATAAATGTTGAAATTAAAATCCACTGACTACGCATAAAGTGACCAGGCAATCTCTACCAAAGTAACCGCAGAGTAATTAAGACTATGCATTGACTGTACGAGGTCAATGTGCACATCATTATCAAAGTCAGCATCTGCTTTCGTTTTCGAAAACGTCGACGAATATGTAAAATGTCTTTATACTACTGCTAACACGAGTTTCCATTTACCCCATGTCTAATCTTATGTTAAAATTGAAGAATTACATTTGTGTCTTATGTTTGCTGGACACATATCACTCTAGCAGTTGATGATCGATAGGCTAAACAGACCAAATAGTATCCCTGGCATCAAGCTCAGGACTTGAGAAACTATCACGCTTTAGGTTTAGTACATGCTGTATTGGGCTGCATGCATCTCATGTCCACAAAGCACTGACACTGACATTTTCTAAAAACAAATGTAAACTTGAAGGTTCTGTCATAAATATAGTGTACCGGTTACGTACCTATAGTATAAAACTAACATAAAACCTCCCAAGCATTCAAAATCATGATACATTAAACGGTGTCATAATATATATATATATATATATATATATATATATATATATATATATATATATATATATATATATATATATATATATAGCTTAGCAGTTCTTCCATTTAATAAAAATAAAATAAATAATAAATCATCCCCTTTATTGAAATGGAATTATGTGAAGTAGTCAAACCACTTATTTATAAAAACTCTAAAACCATATATATAAAAAAGTCCTAACAAAAATAATGTGCCAGTATTACAAATGTTGTGCTGATGCAAAATATACCGCTACCAATAATATTATATTCAAATACAAGATAAACAAAGTAACTTACCTGATTCGTTCCTTTTCAGCCTTTTTCAATTCCTCATCTCTTTCTAATACTCCAAGGATCTTGTCAGCTTCTTCTTCGTTTAAAAACTAACATCCAAGCTGTCGGTCTCTGTAGTCATTATTTTTTTTAAACAGTACTTAACCCTTTACGCTCCAACTCATTGTTTCCTTCCTTAGTTGCCAAAAAACAGCCGCCAGAAAGAAAAAAAACTCAACAATTCAAGACAATCCCCATTCCTTTCACATGTTGCACATTGCCAGCAAACGATTGTGTTGCACAGTGAAGGTGCTGACCAAGCTACGAGAAGACTGACGTCTAGTTAGTTTGTTTAGCTGGGCGTGGCTTTGACTGTAAAAACAACTGGCGGCCAATCGACGCTTATAGAGGGCAAGGTTTTTAATAATAGTAAGAAAGTCCGGGTATTCATTTGAGACCGTAAAGGTATCATATATCATTTTATTGTTTGCTTGATTAGTCGACGCTAGCTCTACGTTGCACAGGATTATATGATACCGAATATGGTTGCACTTCGGTTCCTGTGCATTTGAGTCGTCCCCGTACAGGAGAACATAAGAACATATGAAAGTTTACAAACGAGAGGAGGCCATTTGGCCCATCTTGCTCGTTTGGTTGTTAGTAGCGTATTGATCCCAGAATCTCATCAAGCAGCTTCTTGAAGGATCCCAGGGTGTCCGCTTCAACAACATTACTGGGGAGTTGGTTCCAGACCCTCACAATTCTCTGTGTAAAAAAAGTGCCCCCTATTTTCTGTTCTGAATGCCCCTTTATCTAATCTCCCTTTGTGACCCCTGGTCCTTGTTTCTTTTTTCAGGTCGAAAAAGTCCCCTCGGTCGACATTGTCAATTCCTTTTAGGGCTTTGAATGCTTGAATGCGTCTGGTTTGGTAAAGCCCACTAACAGTGATTAACCTAACTGCCATGGATGGATGTTATGTATTTTCTTGTATAGTTAATTAGTTACTTGAGTTCGTACATTTAATGTTTTAAAAAGTAGTCATTTCCTCGTGAAGCACCATCCCTGCATTTAAATTAGGAGAGGAAATCAATGCCCGTATGTTTTAAATTACAATGTAACCGCAAGTGTGGTTTACTTAACCCTCCCTTTCTAACTTTTTTTTTTTTTTTTTTTTAACACGTTATGTTAAGGTCGATTTTGTGGTCAATTGTACTTTACCATCTATACCCCCATGAAAGGGCTATGATCAGTAATATTTGCAAATATTGGATCTTGTGCACCAGCCACCAGGCCACTTCATGCAAACATTCCCAAACTGTTTATACTACCAAGACGCACCTTTCTGTTTCCACATGCTTCCCATGGGACCACGTTCAATGGACTTCCCACAATCTAGTATACCTTAGAACAAATTTAACCCATTAAAAAAACAAGAAAACAAACAAACACAAACTATAATACTGTTCAGAAAAATATATTTTTTCCCATAATATTCTATAGCATGATCTGCAGTACGTTTTTGCACGGTACTATACTAGTTTTTACAGTATGGGAAGTTAGAGCCATTAGTAGCTACTAGTACTCGGGGTTGGGTTGCACCAGATGTGCATAAATTCTTATTAGCTTAGTTAAAGCGTAAAGGTGGAGGTTTAAGAGTGAACGAACAAAGAAAAATTGCCCTCTCAGCATCCCGGTTTACAAAAAGGCGATGATTTAATTTTAATCAATGATTCGCTAAAACTAAACCTTCCTAACATTCCCATTAAATGATATGTTTATTTTAAGTAGTTTAACGGTCGTGTCTATAGGTGTTTCTTCAGTTGGGAGTTTTGAACTAGACTGTATCACTGACCAAGCCCTCTGAAATATCCTCACTTCTAATTGTCTTAAGTACGTATGGTGCAAACGAAGAGAGCGCTTAGTTATAAACCATAGAAACAACTAAGGACTTAGTAGAGACTCTGTTCTAACTTAGGAATTAATTTATGCATAGCTGGTGCAGCCCAGCCCTGGTCTGTTGCTATGTGCAAATTGCGTTGCTGTTTTTCGTCTGTTATGTAATAAAATAGAAAAAGAAAAATAGCCACATATCCATGGTCATAGATAGGCAATATTTCAATGGATTGTTATCTTCTTGTGCAGGTCTGACATCTTGTGGATATCTACAAATCGTATGAAGTACAGTAACTATACAGTACTATACGGGCAACCTTGGACCTTGTTTCAGTTGGCAGTAAAATCATTTCAGTTCTCATTTGCGGCTTTTTCAACTCACCGATGTTTGTAAAAATACAACAACTGTGTGTACAACTGCGCCATCTGGTGGTCTCACTTTCCGTCATGTACTTTACACAGGTTTATTTATTTATTTATTTTAATGTAACAGACATGCAGAACATACATTTATACATCGAAATTAAGAACAGAAATTAACATCAAGAGGGCTTTAGAACATATTATGTAATAAGTATAAGTAAACAGATCACATCATTTATAAAAATAGATTTTAGGAATGAAATAAATCATAAGTACTTACAGGTTTTTAACTTTGTAGTTTATTCCGAGCAAAGAAGGAATGTAAAGTTGATTTATACTTTAAAAATGTAGTTTTGTGTATATGATATTTTGCCAATAATATTAACAGATTTATATTGTCAATCCAATTATTTTCAATTATATTTGTATTTTGTAAACCAAATACTAGTATAGCTTTTAAATGGAGTTTAAGATTTAGATGTACTCCTCTAAAAGTAAAATGTTCTATATCAATCCAGAACACTGGTATTGCAGCATTCAAAAAATAAGTGTGGGATAATTTAATCGAAAACACCATAAAAAGAACACACTATAGTTTGATTTTACACAGGTTTAAATAAAGTTGTAAGGCGATTGAGTGACGACATATTTCTGCGACGAATAACATTGCTGTCTCGTTGGTTTTCGTGCAGTGGAGCTGGTGTTTCCACGCTGCATCCACAAAACATGACTGGAGTAAGTGGAGGAAAGACACCTGCTGGCCCGAAATCCAAGAAACGGGGACGTAACCCCAGAGACACTGACGACCCCGTCAAAAATTTTGAGAGATGGAAGAAAAAATACAACAAGAAGAAAGATAGGGTCAAACAAGAGAAAAGACGGAATAAGAAACCAGACTGGCAGATCGAGAGGGAGATGATCAGCAAACTGGTAAAACAGTACCAGGAGGTAGGCGACTAGCTCCAATGTTTACACGATGAAGCTTCATTGACCGCTTTCTTGATAATTGGTTAACACGTGGACAACAATACAACGTTAATCAACGGCATTTTAAAGTCTGCTGTAAAAACAAAACAAACAAACAAAAAAAAACCCCTGCGACGTAACAGATACAGCATGGTTAGATGTTTTGATGTGTTGTTTGGTGTGTTCAATTTAGGAGTTTACTGTATACTTCACAGCGTACTGTATACCTTTATAACCAATAATACAGTCGCTTAATGGTCTCTGCTGTATATTTGTGTTAAATGCAAAGGTATATATGAAAACGTGTTAGTTACACCTCATCTATCTAAGATAGCACAGACACTGGAATGATAGCACCTGAATCATTAGGTTTGAATGCAGTCTTTGCCCGGAGTGGAGTGACATGTTTGGGCACCCGTGCCAAACCGTGCTTTCCACACTCGTGCCAAGGCAAATACCTCTTCATAGAGTGGATTACCTTTTTGTGTGATAATTTTAGCACAGTAACAAAGCGACTCACATTTGAGACAAGAGGCTTGTGTTCATGATGCTCAGGCTGCGTAGGATTAGGAGGCACAGCAGACTTTCAGTACTGGCCATATACCAAATTAAAAAGCAAATATGTTGAATGAATAGTATTTCTCTGTGTTATGTTGTAACATGTAGTGTCATGTGGGCAGAATCTGCCTTTTTAGAGCTCAGTAAAATCAATTCTGCAACTCATCTGAACTTATCTCACTGTACAACAGCTTAAAAAAAAGTTTCTGAAACCATACAACACAGAACAAAGACTGTGGTGTTTCTCAGCATTTTTGTAAACAAAATTGAGTGTGTGAAAGAACTAGTTTATGATATTTTAGGCCCTGATTCTTGTAGATATTCTTATTTATTGTTATTTTTTCTTTGCAGATCAACCCAAGTGAGGCAGTGAAATTCTCAGATTTTCCCTTGTCAAAGACAACTTTGAAAGGTATGTAGACTGACAACAGCAGTATTGGAGTTGTCTGACCTACAAAGTAGAACAGTATAGCACATAGAACACAGCAGATTGTATGTTTACAGCTTTCTTAAGTTCTTAATTATTACAATATGTTGTACATGTACATTGTGTGCTGATTGAAAGAAAATGGTACTGTATTACAATGTACTGTATTTAGTCCCGAAGAAACATGCATATACAGTACTGTGCAAAAGTTTTAGGCAGGTGTGAAAAATGCTGTTAAGTAAGAATGCTTTCAAAAATAGACATGTTAATAGATTATATTTATCAATTAACTAAATGCAAAGTGAGTGAACAGAAGAAAAATCTAAATCAAATCCATATTTGGTGTGACCACCCTTTGCCTTCAAAACAGCATCAAGCATCAATTCTTCTAGGTACACTTGCACACAGTTTTTGAAAGAACTTCGGCAGGTAGGTTGGCCCAAACATCTTGGAGAACTAACCACAGTTCTTCTGTGGATTTAGGCAGCCTCAGTTGCTTCTCTCTCTTCATGTAATCCCGACAGACTTGATAATGTTGAGATCAGGGCTCTGTGGGGCCATACCATCACTTCAGGACTCCTTGTTCTTCTTTAAGCTGAAGATAGTTCTTAATGACTTTCGCTGTATGTTTGGGGTCCTTGTCATGCTGCAGAATAAATTTGGGGCCAATCAGATGCCTCCTTGATGGTATTGCATGATGGATAAGTATCTGCCTGTACTTCTCAGCATTGAGGAGACCATTAATTCTGACCAAATCCCCAACTCCATTTGCAGAAATGCAGCCCCAAACTTGCAAGGAACCTCCACCATGCTTCACTGTTGCCTGCAGACACTCATTCGTGTACCGCTGTCAGCCCTTCGTGAACAAACTGCCTTCTGCTACAGCCAAATATTTCAAATTTTGACTCATCAGTCCAGAGCACCTGCTGCCATTTTTCTGCACCCCAGTTCCTGTGTTTTCGTGCATAGTTGAGTCGCTTGGCCTTGTTTCCACGTCGGAGGTATGGCTTTTGGCCGCAAGTCTTCCATGAAGGCCACTTCTGACCAGACTTCTCCGGACAGTAGATGGGTGTACCAGGGTCCCACTGTTTTCTGCCAGTTCTGAGCTGATGGCACTGCTGGACATCTTCCGATTGCGAAGGGAAGTAAGCATGATGTGTCTTTCATCTGCTGCAGTAAGTTTCCTTGGCCGACCACTGCGTCTACGGTCCTCAACGTTGCCCGTTTCTTTGTGCTTCTTCAAAAGAGCTTGGACAGCACATCTGGAAACCCCTGTCTGCCTTGAAATTTCTGCCTGGGAGAGACCTTGCTGATGCAGTATAACTACCTTGTGTCTTGTTGCTGTGCTCAGTCCTGCCATGGTATATGACTTTTGACAGTAAACTGTCTTCAGCAACCTCACCTTGTTAGCTGAGTTTGGCTGTTCCTCACCCAGTTTTATTCCTCCTACACAGCTGTTTCTGTTTCAGTTAATGATTGTGTTTCAACCTACATATTGAATTGATGATCATTAGCACCTGTTTGGTATAATTGTTTAATCATACACCTGACTATATGCCTACAAAATCCCTGACTTTGTGCAAGTGTACCTAGAAGAATTGATGCTGTTTTGAAGGCAAAGGGTGGTCACACCAAATATGGATTTGATTTAGATTTTTCTTCTTTTCACTCACTTTGCAATTAGTTAATTGATAAATATAATCTATTACCATGTCTATTTTTGAAAGCATTCTTACTTTACAGCATTTTTTCACACCTGCCTAAAACTTTTGCACAGTACTGTATGTGGTTTTGTTCAGTCCCATTGAAGTCCTATTAAAATCGTTAGATTATACTCATAAAACTAAATGTTTTGTCAGTGTACTGTTTTATTCATAATAATTAAAAACATTTTATAGGCATAGGTGACCATTAGATGGCAGCCTATCCCAAGACTTGATAACCAGTTACTTGTTTGCAATTGCATGTAAACACTAATTACATGAGTCATTTCACATTTACCTAATTAAGGTTATCAATGAAACACATTCTGGCATATTCTGTTTTATAATATAGGATTGTGGGAGGCACAGTATCGTCTGCCCACTGAAATTCAGAAGCAGACGATCGGTTTGGCGTTGCAAGGGAAAGATGTCTTGGGAGCAGCGAAGACAGGATCTGGCAAAACTCTGGCCTTTCTGATCCCTGTAAGTAGCCCACATACCTTTAACCAATAACTCTCGGGTTACAGTCACTGGTATGTTTGGTATCACTAGTATGTTTCCATATCTTGTTGTCCCATTGTAAAAACACTTTTAGCATGAAAAAATAGGATATCTTTAGCTGACATGCTGTTTCATTTGTCATATGAACCTTTGTGACATCATCCTGCTGCCCCTTTGCTAGCTGATGACATCACACACGTCTCATAATTGAACTTGGCATTAGATCTGAAAAATGAAAACTGTGTTATTAGTTGCCATCAAGGAGGACGGACGTGCTGGGTAAGGTTACAATGGCTGGTCTGCTGTTTTATATAGATTTGGGTTTTTATTCAATTTTGAAATAATCTTAACTTTAGACAGTACATTTGTTTTAGCTTTGCATTCCCTGATGAGAACATGTGCACTGACAGCAAACTGGATGAAACTTGAATTACAATATCACCAAAATAATAAACATCTTAGAGTTATAAACTAACTATCATGCAGAAAAAGGGAACTGCTGAGGCACACAATAGATTTGTCTTCACGGTAGCTACTTAGGCTACCCTTTCTGAACGGCGAGAAGTAAGGAAGGATACGTGATACATCTGTCCCATTTACCGAAGGTAGGCTTGCGATGTATAATAAAAATAAATAAATAAATACATAGCTACACAAATAAATGAATACATTTTAACCAGCTATTGCTTGTTTCTCAATTAACAACCATACTGTAGCCTAAAGCTAGTTAGCGTGTGTTTGTAAACCTATGTTGTGTTTCATAGTGTCTGATCATGTGTTTGTAAACCTACGTTGTGTTTCAGAGTGTCTGATCATGTGTTTTGGCAGGCAATATGTTTTAATTCGGCTACCTTATATGTAAAAATAAATGTCCAGTAATTACACCGCTTAGATCTGTAATTTACAGATATATACTTGTTACATGTATTCTTTGTCTCATTTTACTCAAAATAAATGAAGAATTACCATTTCAAGCTATGGATTTTCTTTTTCAAATATAAGATAGAACAAGTGCCACCTTGCCCTAAATGTTAGGAAAAAACTTAGTAAAAGAACGAGTTAGCAACGTTCTGTAATACACTATTTCCTATCTTAACTTAAGATAGGAAAATGAGTTAAGAGTCCTTGTTCTGTAATACTGAAATCCCTAAACTGACACTTAGAACATCCTAACTAAAGATAATATAGGATTGGCAGTTAGGATGTTTTCTGTAATCTGCCCCCTGGACTGGACTGGATTGGATCTCGAGGGCCAGGGTTGAGTACCACTGCTGTACATCATATTTCAGCTTGTCCAGTTTGAGTAATATAATATTTCTTGTTATAGCGGTTGACATTTCTGGTGAAATAATGTGTTTGTTTTGTTTTTAATCCGACAGGTTTTGGAGTGCTTGTTTCGTCAGCAGTGGACAGCGGATGATGGATTAGGTGCACTGATCATTTCACCCACCAGAGAACTGGCTTATCAAACCTTTGAGGTGCTCCGGAAAGTGGGGAAGAACCACGAGTTTTCAGCTGGGCTAATCATAGGAGGAAAGGTTTGTGTGCAGATTTTGTAAATGTAGTTTCTAATGTCAAGGATTTGCTTCAGTAGAATTGAAGCTGGGATAATCGAGGCTTTATTGCTCTTCTGTTATTTCTGGAGGCAGCTGATTTTCTGTGGGCTGCCACCACCTGCCCCAGACTGGGATTGCACCCCTATTTCATGGTGCTCTAATTAGTAGACGGCAGATGAAAATGTTACAGATTAATTTATTTATCTTTATGTTATCAGATTAATTTATTTTAAAGTTTAATTTATTTTTACATTGCTTTTGACTGTTTCGATTCAGGATTTGAAATCTGAGACAGAAAGGATTCATCGCACCAACATTATCATTTGCACTCCAGGACGCCTCTTGCAGCACATGGATCAAACAATGTCTTTCCATGCTTCAAACCTGCATATTTTGGGTAAGAGAATGGCAATTTTATAAATAATAATAATGATGATGATGATAATTCTTGTAATATTTAGTTACAAGAGATGAAAATGTTCTGCCATCAACTACATGTCCTTTTGATGGGGGATATGTAGTGCAGTGTGTTTTATACAGAACCTTGTTCCCCTTTGCAGTTCTGGATGAAGCCGATCGAATTCTGGACATGGGGTTTGCAGACACTGTAAATGCCATTGTGGAGAACCTCCCCAAGACCCGTCAGACCCTGCTTTTCTCAGCTCATGAGACCAAGTCTGTGAAGGACCTGGCCAGACTTAGTCTCAAAGATCCCGAGTATGTCTGGGTGCACGAGAAAGCCAAGTTCAGGTACCGATGCATCTGTACTTTCAGGCTTAATTTATTTGAAATCTATTTTTTGAGGGCTGTTAGTTGTTTTGAAGCACAGTACTACAATCTTCAGTTAGGAAGGAACCACAGCCTTTTATAGGAAAGCTATAGGGGTCCCTGAGTGTGGCGAGTCATACAGTCAGTGGAGCTGAAGTGGATGCTGCAGGGCTGGTAAAAGCTGGTACATTTAAAAAATAAAATAAATATATATATATATATAAAAATGTATATATATATTTATATATATTTATAAATTTATATATATATATATATAGAACAGCATTACATCATGTAAGAATAATCATAGATTTGAATGTAAACAATAACAAGTAGTTGTCATGCCGTCAAAACCTATAAATACCTCCAATGTTTTGATTCAAACACAGGCTCCCTTGAGAAAGATGTGTGCAACATATCGAAGCGTTGGGCAGCTGGCTCTTTGAGCTAAAATATATATATATATATATATATACTGTGATATATATATATATATATATATATATATATATATATATATATATATATATATATATATATATATATATATATATATATACATACAACAAGTACAGAGAAACATCATCTGTAATTGACAAACCCAGGAGTGAAAGACCCAGAAAGCTGTCTAACAAGGATGAGTAATAGTTGAAGACAATACCCTTAAGGAATAGAAAGAAGACAAGCATGGAATTGGCAACAGAACTGACAGAAGGCACAGGTGTCGTTGTGCATCAAATCGACAGTACGATGGTCACTCTTAAAATCAGAACTTAATGGATGTGCTGCAGTAAGAATACCTCTGTTAAGAAAGGGGAACAAGACTAAAAGGCTAAAATATGCAAAAGAATGCAGATATTGGACTATTGAACAATGATAAAAGGTGCTTTGGACTGTTGATGGATGGACAGCTTCACTCTGCTTTTCTAATTCATGTGACAATAAGGTTATTCTGCTTTCTGTGGCATTGCAAATCCAAAAAAAATACTTTTTTTGGGGGTTACCACATAATAATATTAATGAATTGTGTTAAATGTTTGACGACTGAGCAGAAATTCCACTTCCCTTTGGATCAGCTTCAAAAATGTTAGTAATTTTTTTATTATTATTATTTTTAATATAACCCATACAAATAACTGTTTGACAGGCAAAGGTTTGATCACTTTGCAGAAACAAGGCCTGACCTCGTTTTCACCACTCATAAATTCAGGAAAGAAAGGCTTGTATATCTTTCAAAATACCCTGCAGGAGAACAAGGAGAAGCAGTGAAGCAGGACTATATTTACATCCCAGCAACTTCAGTGCGAAGCTCACGGCCTCTCATAATTCATGCCTGGCACACAGCTATCTGATTAAAGTGAAGATATACTGTTCACTATGTACTCAAATCACTTTACGGGTTCAGGATTTATAAACGCCATTGTCGGCTCTCGGAGAAAGCTGCTTTATCAAGCCTGCATTTTTAAAAAGCTCATTTAGAAGCAATCTTTTTGACTGTCTTCACTTATGGACAAGTAATAGATTTAGATTGTGTGCGGTCTAACTTAGTCATGGAATAGACAGCTTTCAAATTGCATACTTTAGACTTCCGTTTTATTAGAAGCAGTAATTCAAGTGCCCAGTGTGAGTGCAAATGACTGCAAAGCATGTGATTTTAGAGTTCAGAAAAGGGAACAGAACGATGCATATTTCTTACTGAATTGTGCCATACATAGGATCTTGAAATAGGTCAATGAAAACTCAAGCTGCTGTTTCTCTTTTTCAATGGACTTGCATATATCATAGATGTTTAAATGAAATACACCGTCACTCTGCATATAGTGATGTATTTATAGTATGTCACCAAATCTAATCTCCCTTTTAAGCGTTAAAACTTCTTGAATGTCTGGCCCAATATAAGTTCATGCTATAACCAGTGCAATTGTGGAGCAATTCTTTTAAGAACCTGTCAGGATCATGAAATGCATTTGTTTGTTAATTAATGCTAATACCCTTTTATAACTTGGCTCCTGAGCCCCACTGGGCAATTTGTTCAATATGTATTTTGCTGTTTTAAAGCTCTTACTGCTGTGTCTTGTCAGCCTAAACCCGTATCGAGTCGGAGATTATCATTAAAAGTATTGCAGGGCTTGAGTCGTGTTACTTTAGTTCCATTTGGTTGAAGTTATTCCTGCTTTTCTAACCCCTGAGGGACCTGGACAGTGCCCGTTCTCAGTTGCTTTGATGTCCTGGTCTCTTGAACATGGTTACTGCCGACAGGGTTTCTCCTGCTAATCCTGTTTGGATTTACTATGCATCATTATTACCGCCCTTTGCCATTACAACAGCAGGCACAGAAGCTAATTAGGCAGGAGACTGGCATTCCGTGGTCATGTGACCTCCCAGCCTTGTGCCCTTGGCTTGTTAGGTCATTCAAAACTTTTATGTTCAAGCTAACATAGAGCAATTCACATTCTGAATTTACCAGGAACTTTTAGTTTGTGTTGGTATTGGTGCTATTTGTTAAAATAATAATACTATCTTTATTTTTATATAGTGTGATGTAATTTAAAAAGTGAGTATCGATGTTTCTTAAGAAACTTTGATACTCACAAGAAATGTTAGGGTTATTTTAATATATGCAGAGAATCATTCTTGGATCCAAAGAAAGATTAAATTAACAAAAGGTGCATTACATTGTTATAGCAAAGCCCAGATTGGGTTTCCCGCCATAGTTCTGGCCGTGGGCCAATCACCGAAACTACACCCAGCTGATTTGTGCCTGATTCAGGGTCTGTGTGCAGAGCGAGTAGTGTCGTGTGTATAGAATCTAGTGTTGTGTGCAAGCAATCCTGTACTGTGCTTTACATTCTAAAAATCTTCTTAGAGCCTGGACACCTTCCAGCCCATAGTGCTGTTATTTATTGCCTGCTTGCAGTCAATGCTGGGCAAGTAAGCTGTAGGCCCAGAGTCTATGAATCTGGCCCTCATCAATTGTCAGCAGTACATGCATTTTGGAACTAGCAGTCTGCTATCTCCAGTGTCAGTCGCTTTTCAGAAAATTACACAAGTGTATCTCTGCCAATCCACATGCATAGCAAACTGCTACACAATTCTTGTTCCATGTTTTTCAGCCTTTCATAGTGGACCACCATCACAAAGCACTTTACAGAGGTAGGCTGTGAACTGTGCATTATATGCCGTCACTTACAATAGGACATTGATTTAACATCTCATCCGCAGGGTGGAGCACAAGGAGGTTAAGTGACTTGCTCAGGGTCACACAGTGAGTCAGTCAGTGGCAGAGGTGGGATATAACCAGTGACTTTCTGGTTACAAGCCCTGGACTTTAACCACTGGACCACACTGCCTCCTACAATTATAGTTACACAAAAACAAATCCAATTCAAAAGGTCAAAAATCAGTGCATCTACATTACATTTCAAAGGGCAGGATTATAATGCTTCTCCATTTTTCTGCTCCCTTTCAGCAAGAAACCTTCTACATGTGCTTTATTTAGATTAATTGCAGACTAGGGCATCAAAGGGAGTAAGGCTACACCAATGCCCTCCTCTGAATAGCTTTATAAAACAGATATAATTTATTATTTTTTTGTTTATTTCTTCTTCTTTTATTTTTACATAATTTAAGCGTCTCTAAGCCTGTCTTCCATTGTTTTATATTTTCTAATTAGCACCCCTGCAACGCTGGAGCAGAACTATGTTGTCTGTGAACTGCACCAGAAAATCAACATGCTGTTCTCCTTCATGAAGAGTCATCTGAATAGGAAGGTCATTGTGTTTTTTTCAAGCTGCAAAGAGGTTGGTGTTTAAGGTGTTTGTATATGTTTAAAAAAAAAAAACAAAACAAACATATGAAAACTCCTAATGTTATGTTGGTTCTTTACAAATTGTCTCGTTCTCTGGTTTACTAAGTCTCTTAACACTCAGAAGTAGTGTGTGTGTGTGTGTGTGTGTGTGCTTAAGATATAGGTGTGATCCAGGTCTAAGGTCCGATTTAAAAAAAAAAAAAAAAAAAAAAAAAAAATCCCACAGTTAATTTGGGGGTTCCCTACACAGTCCTACAGACACAGTTAAGAAAATCCATTAGCCTGTATAGTATAGACAGCCTGATCTGACATCCAGCATATAGTGCTCTCATATTGTTGACCTCATTTCCAAAGTGATGTTTTCATCACTTTTTACTCCAAGAAGCAAGTGGTTGCAGAGTTTGTAAGTGTTTGAATTGCCCCGCCCCGGTGCAGGTGCAGTTCTTGTTCGAGTGTTCTGCCGCCTACGCCCTGGGATTCCAGTGCTCGCTCTGCATGGCAAACAGCAGCAGATGAAGAGGATGGAGGTTTACAACGACTTCATCCAAAGAAGGCAGCCGTGCTGTTTGCTACTGACATAGCAGCCAGGGGCCTTGGTAAGTAAAACAGGCAAAGCAACAACAAACAAAAGTGCCTATAAGTTAGGTTACTATCTAGTAAATAGGGATACATTGTAAATGTCTGTACAGCTCTGGCCAAATGTTTTGCATCACCCCATATAATGAACTAATTTTGCTTCATAGTCGAACAAAACCTGCTGAATAATGTTAACATATTGAATTACATAGCGCTTTGTAGTTTTCCATATACTTAACGAAAAACTGACATTAAAAGATGTGACATTTCAAAAATCTAACTTGAAATACTGTACTACTATTATGGCTTCCGGTAGATTATCACAATATCATGTTGTAGTTTATTTGATTACATGATAAATAAAAAATCTAAATTATGGTCAGATAGTTTATTTTTATTATGTCTCAATCCTAAAATTCCAAAACTTTTGGCCATAGCTGTAGATTATTTTGAGGTTTTGTTTTATATTTCCAAAATTTTGGAAGCATTCCAACACATCCTGTCCTGTTGCATGTCTAGGTTAAGAGACTCAGGGTTTAGAGCTCTGATTGACGAGGGATGACATTGTGGTTATGTGACATAGCACTAAGTGCAATATACAGCTCCCCTTGTTCCCAGCAGGTACTCTGACTTTAGCAAAGAGGGAATGAGGTTGATGCACTTAAGTAAAGTGCTTTAGTGCACCGAGCCCGACAACACCGCCTGCTAAATGGTAACTGTTTATTGCCTGCAGATATAAGAATATGTTTCATGAGATCAATTGCTTTCTACCTGAATGGACAGGACCTCTTAAACCATGTATTTTCAACACCCCTAGGGTGCAAAATAAAGATTTTACTCTTCCGCAGATTTCCCTGTGGTGAACTGGGTACTGCAGTTTGATTGTCCAGAAGACGCTAATACCTACATCCACAGAGTGGGGAGAACAGCCAGGTATTGTACAGAGAGCTGTTCCACTTATTTAACAGCAGACAAGTAGGATAGGATGCCGTGCTAGAAAAGGCTTCATTGAAAATGTAATATTAATAAAGGTAGAAACTGTTAGTCGGTATTAATCTTGCTGATTACGCCTAAATGTTCAGTAAATGTATTTGCCTAGGAGAGGATTCAAAATCCCCTTTTAAATATAAAAATGCAATCCTACCATAGCAGGATTGCATTTAATCTGAATCACCTTGTCCATTGCATTTAATGTGAGTCAGCTTGTCCATTTTTTTCTTTTAAGTGCTTATTAATTCATACACTTCCTGTGGTTCCGGTCGTTCCTTATTTGTACAAAATTGATAATACCATTGAAGATGGGATAGTTATGATCTCTCCCAATACTTGTTGGGCATTTCTAGATGTATAATTAAAATGAAACCTGCAGAAAATATCCTGTATATGCATTCTCGTGAGTATTGGTCAGTAAAAGTTTCATCAGGGTGTTCAATGAAGTTAATGCATTTGGCAAACACAATTGTACCACCAGGTTTTCTCTTTGCACTCTGAAGGCAATGCATTGATATGTTAACCCCCAGGTTCTTTCCTACCTGCGTGTTTAGTTACAGATAAAAGTGAATCGGTAGAATCCCCTGTTGGATTTTCCTACATTGTAAACACAGTTCTGTCCGCAGCAAAAGGTCCTACAAGGTCAAGCTGGAGTTGCTGCCCTTTGTATTAAACAAGATGCCTTACTGAAGACGTGCTGTACTTCAAGGTCCCATAAGATGTGTTGAGCAAGGGCAAATGTTAGCTTTCTTGTTGCCTGTAGCAAGATTAATTCCTGCAAGGGTCTGCAGCATCTCTGGAAACCCATGCCGCACTCTGTCAGTAAATATGTTTTGGGCCCATTGCCATGTCTTATCATGACTCTCCTAAGGTTTTAAAATCCATTAAAAAAAACCCTGTATTAAATTCAGTGTGGTTTACGCTGCTCCTTTTACTGCAAGGAGTGCTGGGATTGTATCGACTCTGTGTACTGTAGTTACTGGATCAGGCACAAGAGGGAGACTTTTTACCAAAACTAAATCTTGTGGAAGGCCTCCATTCCAGGACATTTTAGCATCTGGTTTTATACACTCATTTATGCCTTGTTTCCACTGCCTTTCCATAGCTGAGCTAGACTGCCTTAGACAGTACAGTTTCGTATCTCCTACCCAACAGGGCCAAACTGTGCTGTACGTCATCGAAAGGCGTGTGCTAAAGAGACCAACTGTTTTGAACAATGGCGCTTTTCTCCTTATTGCGTGACAAAACCTCATTAATAAGACTATTAGCAGCTGTGCAAAGACCAAAAATAAAAACAGCAACAGTTGTTTGTTCAACTTCATCCATCTTTGCTTGTTTGCATACATTCAGTCAATCCCACAATGCAACGTGACCCTTTACTGTCACACTGACCTTTACCGCCGCACTACTACTTCCTCGGTCAGCGACAGGATACCTGACAAAATTACATACATCTTTAACTACACCTCGCCCAGACCACCCAGCTCGGCTATACCTGGGAAAAGGCACTGCAGACCAGGCCTTGGTGTTCTTTAACTCGCAGCCATGGATTTGGGATTTTTAACCCAGAATAGAATCACTTATGTAATGGTCATGCTATAGGAAATGTGTGAAATAAGTGAGCACAGGTGTGGTTTGAGGAATAGGGCTCAGTAGGGTTGGAGGCTCAAAAGGGATCTCCACAAATGCTAATCTTCTGGGTCGATAGTAACTTGAACAGTGAAGCACAGATAAGTTAGTACTGATGTTGGGTAGAGTGGTACATAGTTGGTTGATTTGTGTTTTGTGTAGGAAATTTCTCCCCACTTTTGTCTCCTTAATAACTTTATCGCATAGACACAGTGGAGCTAGGTAACAGTACCTAATGACACATTGACAGGTTGTTTATTGCTTCATATTTCAAATACAGGCAAAGAAATCCAAGCATCCTGTGGATTTGTCCCGGATGATCAGCAAATGCAATGGCGTGTGAGAAGTGCCCGTTCTCATTAAATCAATGGGAGCTAACCTATTGAATTGGTGTGGGTTTATCTGTCGGGGGACATCTGCGTTCAGTGGGAGGCTGGTCTCTTGTTGCATTTATGGATTAGAGCCCATTAGTTAACTATGATTGCATCATTGTTTATCTATAGTCTGTCCTCTGTGGTTTCTGAGCTTTTGAGTCCCTATCAAATAGGATAGCGGTTAAGAGGATGTCTCATTCCCTCAATACAGTGTGACATGTGTTATCTGCTACATTTTATGTATTTATAGAATGTTGGATTGGTAGCTCTGGAGATTAAAATCATCTATATTTACAAGATAGAACTGATATCTGTGCTTGGCCCACAACATGCATCAATTCAGACAGGCTGCAGGGAGCATTTCAGTGCCCATGCCCAGCCAAACATTGGCTTATCAGTCCTGTTTGTGCTGGTGGTTTTGAGGCTCAACTCGGTGATTCCTTACAACCTTTGCTCTGACAAGTCTGTTCCTGTTTTTAAATCTTGTTTAGAAACATATCTCTTTGAAAAGGCATTTCTTAGTACATTGCCTTAAGGTTATACATTGAATTTAAATAGTTGACTAACAACAAAAACAATTGAAATAATATTTGCTCTGCTAAAATGTGTTGAGTGCTTTGTGAGGACCTGGTCTTGAAAGGCGCACTAAGTGCAGTGTTTGTTGTTATTGAGTTTGGAGGTCGAGGGGCTACCAGTAACCTTTCTTTTATTGCCCTTTATTGGACCACTGCCAAATATTTGTACTATGTTGGTGATGAAACAGCATTAAAATGCAATGCACCAATGAATAAGCATGCTTTGCTGAAAAACCCTTGTGTGACACGGTACTAGCTTTCTCAATCAGTGGGAAAAATGGAAAGAAAGTTTTTGTGCGTTTTCAAATAAAATGGAGTTTCTATTCTTTTTCATAAAATAATTGGATTTTAAGAAAAAGCTTAAGCAATGTAATCCTAGCTATCCGGTTGTGTCTGTTTTGTCATTACCAGTGAATTCTCCAGAGGAAGGCCATTCCATCCAGTTTGTGCTGGATTGCATGCTGCTACTGCTGCTGCTACTGCAGTTAGTGCCAAACAACACCTGCTCTATACAAAAAAACATTAAGGCTGCAAGTCGGTTATGATCAGTTCGTTTTTTTTTTTTTTAATCAACTCTTTCAGCTGGTTTTGATAGCCAGTCAGTTTTTGGTAAAAACTGAAATGTAAGTTTTAAAACTGAAAAACCCAATTGCATACAGTGTTATTATATAATGTTAATGAAATGGAGACATACTTGAGATAGAATGGCCAGGGTTCAGATTTAATAGATATTGCCAGTATTACGCTGGCTTCTCAAAGCTGATGTACTGGTGCTTGGATGTGTGAACAAAACCAATATTGGACATAAGTGATGTGCATGACTGCATGAGGACCAGTATGTAAAAATACGGCTTTAATGTGGACCATGATTTGTGTAAATTAAAAAAAGCCAATCCAAAAATCACAATAAAACCAATATTTTCGTTCAAATTATACCATACCATACCAGTATACATTCAACGATGTCCAGGCATCCACAGAACCGTGTCTTTAGCACTGTACACGTTTGAAATGTTAAATGAAATCGCTGTCAAGGAAAAACTTGTTATTATTTGTTTGTCATCATGTTCATATACGCACTCTTTCCATGTCCCTTTGTGAAATGCTTTTGTTCAACCAACCCCCAATGTTCCTCGACCCATCAACAAAGTGAACTGATGCTGCCGGGAGGCAGAGATGAAGCCAGAGTTTAAGCTAGTGTCTGCTTTCTGCAGTGTCTAGTGTCTTTCTGCAGGTGTTAATGGAGTTGTCAAAAGAAAAAGACTATCACTGTTTCAGGCATGACTAACCATGTGGTGTCTCACAGAGCTCACTTTAAGTTGTGATGCCTCTTTAGACAAATGACAAAACTCCCAGGAGACAGTGACTTGTTGGTCTAAGTGGGATTTTAAAACACCTGTGGCTGATGGGCAAGATGTTGGTTAGAGAGAATTGTGAAGGATCTGCCAAAGTTCTGAAATGCTATCCACAGTAACCCAAAAACTGAGTGTAGCTATATCAAATGGGACAGCGCTCTGGGAGAGAATTCTCCCTCTTCTCCCACAACTGATCTTTTTATAATGTTTTGTATTGGCCTTCATACTGTATATTTTACAATATATTAGCACCTGTGTTCAAGCATTAACCATGCATGTTTACACATTATAATTTATGTGCAGATGGTAGGAAGCTTCAGTTTCCCTCATAAGTACTGTTCATGAAGTGCAATGTTTGAGTTTAATATTCCAAGACATTTAATTTAGCTTTTGCTTTCCTATGGAGTCTCCTGGCTCCATATTTATCGTTTTGTTTCCTTGTTTCTTAATCGTGCCTGTGGTTTCTCAGCATGTGTGGGCTCTGAACTCGCACACAAGCACTGTTCTAATTTAGTCAATCAGATGATGTCCTGTCTACCCTGTTAGAAACTACTGCAGCAAGATAATGGTGCCCTGTTTGGAAATAACAGCTAGCATCAATCGGAGAATGGCTTCATGGCTGGTTTCACAGACCTTGATTAGCAGCAATCATAGCCTGCTTAATGTTATCTTAGATAAAGTAGTCCGAGGTTCGTGATACAATTTTCTATGAAACCAGCTGATAAGGTGGACAGAATAGACAAATAATGTTGCCACCTTACCATCAACAGCTTTTCAAAATGTCAGATTTCGAATTGCAGCAGGTGTACTTGCTGTCAGCCATAGAGGTTCAATGCCTTGGCTAGTCTGGTGTGTAATTTAAAAGGTCTCTATTCGTAGATTGGCTTATTAAGCCTGCAAATAACTTCTGCTATCAATCATCGCCCTTCTGCTGCCCAGCATTATTGGCAGCAGTTATTTCAGATTCTCAAGCCACCTGAAGTGCAGCCTGCTTAAAAGTGATTGCCGTTTCACTACCTGTGGTAATGACAGGCTGCTGATGATGTGAAATGGTTTAAGGTTGCGCCAGAAGGACCTGCCAAAGTTCTGACATGGAGGACCATTCTAAATGTGCCCATATGGCTTGTCTGTTTTATTAAGGATCATTTGAACCAGTGATTAAATCTCAACATTGCCAAATCCTGAACCTGTTTGCTAGTGTTGTGATTTAAAACATAGCATATATTAATTGCAAAAACAAAAAATCTATAAGGTTTATGCTTGAAGAGACAAAAGTGTTTTTTTTTTTTTTTTTTACAGAAAATGACTTCTATGGTGCAGTTTGAAACCATAAAAGTCAGGTAATGCCTTACCACCCATAACTTCGGCTGCATCCAGATAGTGAGATGTGATGGACAGGGTAGCGTTCAATAAGAGAAGCAGTGAAAATGGCAGAAGCATATGGCTGTATCGGGTGGGGATGGGGAATTTTCCTAAATGTGTTTTGACTGAGAGATCAAAGGTTGAAAATCAATAGTTTAACATAAACATTGTTGTGGCACCATTTATGGTTTGAACTTCACTTTTAAGTAAAGGAAACGAGTTTATAGCAACTGTTGCGTGTTTTATTTTAAAGCTATTAAGTATTAACTAACAGTTTACAAGAACCAATTAAAATGCTGCTTTAAATGTTAATTAATTTTATGTGTGTAAAAATGAGGGGCACAGGAGAGAGAGCGAGAGACAGACAGAGATGGGCACCATGCTACTTCACTAATTAGAGCCGAAGTCCATGTCAGGAGGCCCATGGCGCAGAGAGCCGATCTCCCCACCGAAGCGGGCAGCATTCTCACACAGCGTCTTGTTTTACGGGCGGCTTTCTGTGCGGACCTGATGGAAAACAGCCACCTCAAATTTACATGCGACAAAAATTAACAATATTAAAAATAACTTCCAAACTAAAAATCCAATCATATTCTGGAAAGTTGTCAGTAGATGCCGCTACCTTGGCACTGAGTACTTTAGCTATAGCTATGAAACTAGGATTCATTTTCAAGATTACAGATATTAGAAATGTATCAAATGTCAAGTGCTTTTAAAAAAAAAATTTTGTTGGCCCTGTGTAATTCATTTTAACATTAATTACTTTTCAGTCAGTCTGAGCCTGTATGGGACGTGAGGAGGCTGCTTCCTAAGAAATCCCTCAGTACTAGGAAACAGAAACTCTGCGTTAAAGATTAGTCAAAGCTGTCCTCTGGTTTAAGCTTTTGTTTTGTGAAAGATCCCGTAAATACCGACCGGGGAATACAAGAAGATAAAGTCAAGATAGAATGCAGTAGCTCGTTTCTGATTGAAGCTTTCTGAGAAAATCATTTCTAGGAAAATGAAAGCATCCACACACACCCTAGAGCAAGCATTTTCAATTCTCCCTCATATCTGCATTTTTAAAATGTTGTTTCAGGTATAAAGAAGGTGGTGAAGCACTGTTGGTTCTGTTGCCATCAGAAGAAAAGGAATGTTGCAACAGCTTCAAGAAAGGAAGGTCCCCATTAACAAAATCAAGTAAGTGCCTCTTCCTCTGATGTGTACTGGTAGGTTAGCATCTCCAAAGAGTACTTGTTCCCAGCCCAAAGCAGTTTAGAGGAACCAGTTTCAGAACATGGCTGAGTAAGTGTGCACTGTCGTCTCCAGTTTGGAATGGTAGTCGTCTCTCTTGTTGTACAGGTATGTTTCGTGCTGGAGAAGACGGCCTCCCCTGCAGCATAAACCTATTTAAAACTCAATCATGATAAGCTGATATTGCTGAGTGGCACAGATAGATAAACGCAGAGCCAGATTGCTGCTTTTGATCCTCTATGTGCGCAACCTAAAGCAAAGTTTGCAGTGCAGCAAATGGGGGTCTAACGAAGACCCGTTCACACTACTGGCGCGCCCAGGGCAGCCCATATTTAGGTCTGCAACCCGTTCACATTTTTTAAGGCTGCGTTCACATATGTGACTGAAAAGCAGGCATAAAATGTGGGGAACTGCTTGGTTTTTCTTTATGGAACGATAGCCAGCACTTAGAATGGAAGAGCTACCGGCATATACAGTAATCCTTTTGTAGCTGATGTTTCTTATTAATATATATATTTTCCAATGCAGCACAGTAGCATTTTTATGGTAGATATTAAAAAAAAAAAAAAAAAACATTGAATATTTTAACTTACTGTTATGGGGTGTAACAGGGTGACGGTCTGAGCTTACCCCCACCCACAATCACATTATTCTCGTAAGAACACGGAGGTATTTAGAACACAGGAAACAGCAACTTGGTGTTGACAGGTATAAATATTTATAATGGATACTTTCACTTGGATTGCAAATGACTATCAGTTTGTACATAATGACTGACATTCACACGACAAACTCACGACTGACCACCTAATAGTACTACTGCTCCCTCCTAAGGAAAGACACAGCATTAAATAATGTTAAACCCATTACACACATTTCTTCTCATGTATAATGTATTTGTTTAACCTGCATGAATACCGTCTTTGTGTACAAACACTATCGTTAAACTGTTCTATCCTTTACTCGTTATTATTATTCTCTAGTCCCTAACCATTACCAGTAAAGACTGAACATCATCCTAAATCTTTTTTTTTTTTTTTGGAGCATTCACATATGAGAAAAGGTGGCGCCTCAAATCGCAAGTGTGAATGGGGTCTAATTGTAACTTTTAGTATTGCATTGTAATTGAAAAAACAAAGTACCATTTAATCTCTTCCACTCTGGATTCGTACAATATTTATAATGCATGGCACCTACTCTCAGCTGCATACGCAAAATAAATGTTTTATTGCACGCTGGTTTACGGGCATCTAAGCAAGTAAACAAAGTAAATAGCCAGCAAATTACCCTTGTTGCTACTGTACATCACAATGTGTTTAGAATGAGTTCATCCTGGACATCCTGTAGTAAATATTTTAATAATAAAAAAAAAACAAAAAACCTGTCTTAAAATGCAGTATGCTCGCAAGAATCTTACAGCTGTGTTATTTAATGCCTTCATGTCACTGAGGAGTCTGATGGTGGCCATCCCTTTGTGAGAACAAAGCTGCTCTATCTGAATCCGCAGAGCTGCAGGGACCTGGAGATAATCATTTTCCAGCCGCAGTGTAACCTGAAAGTACAGCACATCATAAAGACGATACCTGATAGGGGTTATTCAGCGGTGGCCAAAGGTTTTGAATCACCTAGAATTTTAGGATTGAGACAATCAACTTTATGAAGCAATATTAGTTAATTCTATAGGGTGAGACCACACTTTTGGTCAAAGCTGTTATCTTTCATGCAATACAATCTAATTGCCACGTCTCCAGTGCTCTTAAATTTCAGATCTAATGTAATTAGCATGCATGCATGCATGTCCTGTACCTGCTCCCTTTTAAATGCTCTTGTCTAGTCCAGCGTTCTTTGCATTCCAGCAGATTTTCTGTTACTGTTACATTCTTTCTGCCCTCATTTTGTTCTGTTTGTTTCCAGCTGCCTGCCTTGGTTCGCCTGTCACTTTGTTGGTCTTGCTGTATGTACTTGCACCACAGTCTTTACCAATTAGTGTCTGTTAGGGGCTAGTTCTGGGTTCTCTGTTTCAGATGATGAAAAAAGCTTTAAGATACTGGCTTGATACTTGGTACCAGCCATGCAAACGATTCATTGTGTATCAATGAATCCTGCTACTTTCTTTACAAGATATATTGTATGATACCAGAACAAAAGCATACCATGGCTCATTGTAGTTCACCAAGTGGTTGTTGAATGAAGTGTGTTTTATAGTTGGTGTGAGTACATACTCTCCCTAATTTTATTTAATTGTTGTCTCTTAAGAAAATAGTCAGTCATTCAATGATGATTTGATCTTATGCACCATACAAGTAGCCAATCAGGACATTCCGTGTTTCGTGAACATTTACAACTGTCTTTCAGAGCTTG
This sequence comes from Acipenser oxyrinchus oxyrinchus, assembly GCA_030684275.1. Classification (NCBI taxonomy): domain Eukaryota; kingdom Metazoa; phylum Chordata; class Actinopteri; order Acipenseriformes; family Acipenseridae; genus Acipenser; species Acipenser oxyrinchus. The sequence goes on along the minus strand of JAGXEW010000090.1, from coordinate 280,033 downwards.
GCTCAAACCACAGAATTCATAAACACTGCTGAAAAACTAATCCCTTGGCACTTAAACACGGGTCATACAAACACCTGCTTGAAAGCACGGAACAGTACAGATGTAAAATTCATTCAGTTAATTGAAAAAAAAAAACATGTAAAATGTGCATTTCAGATTTCCTTTAATTGGTGAAAAGATAATGTTTTTCTTAAACCCCTTTGCCCTTAATTGCTGCAGTTATTGTGCATTCTGGCACTATTTTAGTTAATACGCAAAAGAGGGGTTGGAGAGATACTGGTTGCTTACTGCTTACTGTCTCGTCCCCACTAGGACCCGAATGAGTCTGAGGCAGGTGGTGCTAGTTGCTTAGCACTTTACTTCCTTTTTCAGCTGTCAGTGGGGTTTTTGATGTATTTGAAATGGATGACAGTATCACAATGTGTGCACAATCCTGTGCAGACATTAAGCCTCTCGGTCCTCCAATTTTTTTTGTACAAATGTTCCTCTGGGACTCTGCGTTACGTTCACACTGAGAGTGTGTGATGGATGGCCCTCTGCATGCCTCTCCAGAGGGTTGCTTGTTCTGACTGCAGATATGCAGGAGCTGTGCCACCTTATCGGCCCACTTCATGAGCTTGAGCCATGCTTAATAAAGGTTTGAAATTAAATTTGATGTGTTCATTCATCACTAGGTGTCCACTGCAGAAGCCTTTCTTCTTAATTAGTTTTAGAAAGCCCCTGTGGATGACAGTAATGCAGTTTCTGTGGCACACTAATTGATCAGTCCTTGCAGGAACCAGTAGTGGCACCATTAGAAAGCTTACATAGGGGGAACATTGCCCTGATTAGGTCAAAGCTGGAGAATGTAATAGGTTTAGAAGAATCGCGACTCAGGCAAACCTTTGGGGAACTATTCCATAACTAATGGCTTAAAGTGTAGCTAAATTATTTTGGTACTAATGAGCCACGAAACAACACTTTAGAGACACTTTATTATAGTATTGGAGATATCAATATAGACATTCAATCATGTGGACAAGTACATTCCATTTTGGATGTGAATTTAGAGATTTTGTAATATCTCACGGCTCCCTCAAGACTCAAAAGCGGCTAGTTTGCTAGGGAGTGTATCGGTTTATGATCCCGACTGACTTATCCCTCACTGGGGCGATACGGTGGATGTTAATTATCTATTTTTATGGTACGGAAAGGAGAAGTTGCTGGATTAACCCTGTTCCAGTGGATTACATCAAAGTATCAAAGGGGAAAAAGGATAAATAAACTCAATACCATGATGCCTCACGCACACACACACACACACACACACACATATATATATATATATATATATATATATATATATATATATATATATATATATATATATATATATATATTTCTAAATGAAAATGCCTTTTGATTTGTCATCTGGTTTTTCAAGACTGAGCTAGAGACCTACAACAAATGTGAGTAGGCTTCCCCGCAATGCAGTGAAATCGGTTACACCTATAATTAGTCCTGAATTGCAAACGCAAAAAAGTCAAAAGTGTAACCTTTCCTCTCATAAGTGATCTGTATGTTCATTAACTCCGTATAAAGATCTCTTTATAATAGCTTGACTGAATGGAAAATTTGCATTTGCTTATTCAGTACCGTTACTCTAACTGCTGTACAGTTCTTTACAAAATCTACATGCAAAATAACTGTGATGAGTTAATTCACCGATGGTACCATGCGGCAGCTAGAAAAAAATCGTTCTGGATTTCATTTGAGCAGCACTGCTCAGCGACACTGTGATACCACAGTATATCGCCCTGGTCTGTGCAGCACCATTCCGTAACATTGCCAACAATATTGGTGGTAAAATGCCGCCTGATAGCCGACGGCATCACGCTGCTTATGTGTGTCCCGACCTTTAGGGTGGCATTCCCCATCCAGATAATGCCACTTCCATATTTATCCAAAATACATACAATAATGCAGTCATTATCAAAGTATGTGTTCGTTCTTTTATCCACTTCAGATTATTCTCAGGACCTGGCAATTAATATAGAGATACATGTTTACAGAGTGCCCAGGGGCTTCTGAAATCCAACCTCAGCTGTGATTACTGTGTATGTACACACAGACACGCATACTACAAACTATAGATCAAGGTATTCTGTTTCAAAGTGAAGACCTTTAAGCCACCACATCAGTTTGATGTTCAGCCATAGACATTTTGAACATTTTTAATTAATCAAAGGTGTAGTGCCCCAAGTGGTTTTAAAGCGTGGAGCAAAATAATTGCAACCTTTACACGTGGAAGGTGTTTTGAAAAAAATGTAATATTGGCACTCCTTGATGCAATCTAACAATTAGTACAAGATGGATGAAAGCACTGTCGGTTAGTTGGCATGTTGATATTATCTCAATTTTAATGAAATTGCTGCTTTTGATTAGATTCCCTTTAGAAGTCCATTTTGAAAATGTTGGTTTCCTTTTATTGTTTCCTTTGATGTGCTACCTAAAAGGTAAGAACCAGTGAATTCCATTATGGAAAATGGATTAGTTGCATATTTTGCCTAAGAGGCTGTGTGGTCCAGTGGTTAAAGAAAAAGCTTGTAACCAGGAGGTCCCGGTTCAAATCCCACCTCAGCCACTGACTCATTGTGTGACCCTGAGCAAGTCACTTAACCTCCTTGTGCTCCATCTTTCGGGTGAGATGTAATTGTAAGTGACTCTGCAGCTGATGCATAGTTCACACACCCTAGTCTCTGTAAGTCGCCTTGGATAAAGGCGTCTGCTAAATAAACAAATAATAATAATAATAATAATAATAAGAGCATACCGTATAGTAAATACACATTTTATTTAGCCTTTCCAGAGGCGAAAAGGCTGTGCTTTAACACACTGTGCCACCTCTCTTTCTTTATATTGCTTCTGTCTGATATGGCTGCGTGTGCTTCCTTTTTAGGGTCAATCCGGACAAGTTAACAAATGTGCAGCAGAAACTGGAGGCTTTCCTAGCACAGGAGCAGGCTCTAAAGGAGCGTGCACAAAGAGTAAGTACCCCACCGTCACCGCTTCTGTCCTCCACGACTCTTCCACCATGGCTCTGCACCTGATGGTAGAGGCAGCACGTCTGGGTGCAGTCTCGCTCACTGCCCCTGCCTGTCAGCCCCAGCTCTTGGGACAGCACTGATGAATAGCGGCTCACACTCTCTTACCCTAGGGAGCTGCTGTCCTCTTTGTCACTGAGGAGGAAAGCAACTAGCGCAGCAGGACGAAGACCTGAAAACTAACCATTTTTCCTTTGGGTTTAAAAAGCCTACTTCGTATGGATACTGAAGAACCAGAGTGAACTTTTGTTTTTTTTTTTTCTTGTAAGCTCTGTGTGCATTTTATTTCTTCTTTGAAAACTTTTTTTTCCTCCCTGGGCACCACTAGTTTTATCAGAGATTTTACAATTCAAGATGTTCTGATCAGTTTTAGTGTTTTTTTTTTTCTTTTTTTTTCCCCTTACAATTCATCTTAATTTCACTCTCGAGTTTGGTGTTATATTAGGATCCAAACTATCTGTCAGTATATAAAACCAACTACAGCTGTCAGTGAACATGGAAAATGAGAATAAGAGAATTTGAAAAACATAGAAAAAGATCCCTTGTTACAGCAACTTATTCAGCGATGAAAGAAGCATTCTTTTTTTCTTCCTGATTTCTTTTGCATTTATTTTGTGTTTCTTCCAAACTAAGTTAGTCATTTTTGCTGCCCTTTGTATTTTATTTACTTATTTATTGCATTCAGATGTACAGCTATGGCCAAAATATGTGCATCACCCTACAGAATGAACTCATTTTGCTTCATAGTCGAATGAAACCTGCTGAAATAAGGTTATGTTAACATTGAATTACATACCGCTTTGTAGTTTCCGATATACTTGAAGAAAAACTGACCAATTGAAAAATGTGACATTTTGAAATCTAACATGAAATACTGTATTACTATTATGGCTTCCAGTTGACTTGCGATATCATTATGTAGTTTCTTTGATTACATGGTGTTAAATGAAAGATCTAAATTATGTTCATATATACAGTACTGTGCAAAAGTTTTAGGCAGGTGTGAAAAAATGCTGTAAAGTAAGAATGCTTTCAAAAATAGACATGTTAATAGATTATATTTATCAATTAACTAAATGCAAAGTGAGTGAACAGAAGAAAAATCTAAATCAAATCCATATTTGGTGTGACCACCCTTTACCTTCAAAACAGCATCAATTCTAGGTACACTTGCAAAATATTCATAAATAATGTTTTTCTTACATTTCAGTGCTTTGTATCCTACCTGCGGTCTGTCTACCTGATGAAAAACAAAGATGTGTTTGATGTATTTAAGATGCAGTTATCAGAGTATGCTTGGTAAGTAAGTCTTGAAATCCTGGAACATAAACAATATGAAGAATGTAATTTAAGTCCATTTCATTTCCTGCAGTAATATGTAAATTGTTAACTTTAAATACAAGAGCAACATGTTTTTCCCCAATTTCAGACTCACCAATGATTTCTTTGGCATAGACAAAGTAATAAGCTGTTTTAATTGGTAGGATGCTTTTCAGTACTTAAATGACATTGTTTTTAAATCCCTATTTAGGATTTTGCCTTTATTGCTGAGTTGCCTTTGTTGATGTGTACCCTAAAATACAGTATTACTGTTGCAGGAATTAATTAGCCGTTACAGAATGTGCAATAGAAGAGATAAGCTTGAGTGCAGTATCTCCACAGTATTTGGATTCTGCCTGCCTCGCAGCACAGCAGTCTGTGGTTTGGGCTGTCACTGCAGGGACAGAGAGAGTCTGAGCTCTGCACTGTGATTGTTCTCTCCAGACTAGCCTGTCGGTGCTGTCCTTTTCTTGGCTGGCCACGATGCATCTTTCATGAGCTGGTTGATGCATCCACTTCTCGTAATCAGGACGCCATTCCGCTCAGCCCTCCAGGAACACACTCCATATGTCTCGGCATCGTATGCCTGCTTCTTAAAAACCAAATCCTCATTTGTATCCCAAGAGAGTCTGTGTTGGCTCGCTAGGATGAGAAACTCTTCAGTAAAGGTTGAACAGGTTCCGTTAGTAGAGCTGGATCTTAATGGGTAGCCATCTGTGTTAGCTTTGCTGCCTGATTTTACATTTCTTAGGAATTATGCAGAGGTCCAGTGTATCCTTGAGATTCAGACATGTAAACCCCATTTAATCCCACAGATTTCTTTTGATCTTAATATGCATAAGTGATAAAGCGAAGTACCCAGCCTAACAACATTTCCTTTACAAAATAAATACACATTGGGTGATATTTTGAAGCAAACACAAAGGGAAACTGTCTGGAAGAAAAGACTAAAAACAATTTTAAAGGCTAGAAATGCAGTTGTAAAAGTTTCTGCCCTTGGAGGATTATTATTATTATTTATTTTCTTATCCGACACCCTCATCCAGGGCGACTTACAATTGTTACCACATATCACATTATTTTTACATACAATTACCCATTTATACAGTTTTATACAGTTTATACCGGTTTTTTACTGGAGCAATCTAGGTAAAGTACCTTGCTCAAGGGTACAGCAGCAGTGTCTCCCACCTAGGATTGAACCCACGACCCTCCGGTCAAGAGCCAGAGCCCCAACCACTACTCCACACTGCTGCCCTATGGTTGACAAAATATTTACAAGGTCCAATAATTTAAATATAAAATACGTCTCCTATAATATCTATTGTGATATCGTGGTTGCTAGGTGACAATTGCATCAATCCACTGTTAATGTTTTAAAAGTTACATTTCGGATGCACGCCTCAACCATGAGGGATGCGCAAGAAACATGGATGCCAGCTGCATTTTAAATGCATTGCAAGTACAGTATGGTATATTATTTTCTAAACTCTTTGAACCTGAATTAAACACCTTTACTGCCTCCCTGCATATCAATAGGATCATCCTGTTTGTGAAAGCAGATATATCTTGCCAAGCAGTCTGTCTGTTCCAAGATTTGTATTCTTTTTGTTGTTCCGCTCACAGCTCGTTAGGCCTGGCCGTGGCACCAAGAGTTCGTTTCATTCAGAAAGCAAAGAAGCAGAGGGAGGAGAGTGCGAGAGACAAGACAGACACCACCAGGGAGGCAGCCAGTGGAGAGGAACAGGAGTCCGCACAGAGGATGAGCTGGAGAACTTCAAAGCTCGTCTCAGGGGCCAGAAACCCACTTCAGTGGGGGCAACGTCGCGAGGCCAGGGAGAAACGCCACGTCTTGCAGGGGACCCATCCTCTGGAGGAGAGTTGGAGGAGGAGTCTGGTTCTTCAGGGAGGAGGAGGAAGATGAGACTGGAGGGGAACATCAGGGATGAAGTTTGTTGAAGATGATGACGACGATGATGATGATGACCTGAAAGACCTGGATTTACTGACTGTGAAGAGAAGGGATGTTTTTGGTCTTGATGCCGCTTCTGAAGAGGTAACGCTTGTGAAACCCCTGAGCTTCTGCTTGAGAGGGTCACCAGTCATTTCCTGTCATTTTACCCCAAGATATTTCCAATGTAATAGTTATTCCTCCAAAACCTACCACTGAAGAAACATGTGGAAGTACAGTCCTGTAAACTCCTGGATTTTTGTGTTTCTTTGAGGGAAATCATCTAAAAGGGAAATTAGTTTTCTCTTCACTATTCTGAATTTTCAGATCACAGCACATTTTGCCCTCTTGAGATCCTCGCTACAGAAATGATCTATAGTTCAGATAGCTATTTTTATATCTCTAGCTTCATAGGAGGTAGGCCATCTGTTTTGCTGACTTTAAAAATGCTTGAGACACTCTTTTACTTTGTTGCAAAATAAGACTACTAAGTGTAGTTCCAGTTAGGTTGCTGCTATTAGCCCTCAGAGGAGTGTTTTGTAGTCCTGCTAAGTGAATCAGTGTGGGATAGTGATGAGGTGTTAGTGAGCAGGGTTGGCACAATAACAGATTAAATTGCTACCTCAGGTGTTCAAAGCTGGTTAATTGTTAAAAACAATAATGTTACAGATGTACAATTTAAATTAAGATGTCATTTATTTATCTTTAATGAAATCTCCGCTTAGTTGTGCTGTGATACTTAGCTACCCATCTCCTAGAATTAGCAATGCATGTCATTGAGTACATCCCGATACTTTGCCTTTTAAAATAACAATATTCATTTTCTTATGTTTAAGTTGTAATTAATGATTCCTATTGATGGAATATTCAGGCCTCCTTAAATCATTTAAAAAATAGTTCAATTGATGGCTTTTCAATATAGTTGACCTCGCCAGATTTAAACTGGCGACCTATGGGTAAAAGATTTGTATCTTTTATATATTTTTTCTATTGTGCTCAGTCTATTTGAAATGATTTGGAAATGTTTACTTTCCTGGACAAAAAAAACAATTCCAGACTGTCTCTTCCTCAGTATTACAAAATGTGAATTTAAACCACTTTGAGACACAGTAGCACAGAACATAATGTAAAAGAATATTGGGATCAAAGTTCAGTACTGTCCTAGTAAAGTGCTTTAGACGGTTTGATGGAATGCTGTTTGTTGCATGCATGCTTTGTGCTCAGAGTAATCATCGTGCCTTACAACTACATTGTGTGTACAGCTGAGTAGTGGCATTATAGTACAATATAAACAAGCTCTATTTCTCTTTTTTCTACCATTTCATGTTCTCTGATCAGATTTGGGGTTCATGCTTTCAGATTGAGTCCACTGAATCAATAGAGTAATACAGAAAAATGGTGGTAGTCATACAAATATCTAATGGGACAGGCAGGCTTGTGTTTTGTATAACGAACCTGCAGGTTTCAAAGCAGCCTTCTGCAAATGTATAGCAGGTGCCAAACTGTTTTGAAGTGTTGATATTTTATTTCCACTGTGACAGTTTCTTGCAGATTTAAAAGAGTGATGTTGTTACAGACAACAGAAGCAATCAAAGCTGTTCTAATGCCTCCCACCATTATCAATAGGTTTGATATTTTATTTCCACTGTGACAGTTTCTTGCAGATTTAAAAGAGTGATGTTACACACAACAGAAGTAATCAAAGCTTTTCTAATGCCTCCCACCATTATCAATAGGTTTGAAACAATTCAGAACTAACAGGCTTCTGGTAACAACAAATTGTCCTACAGTAGCAGTGCAGGCTGTACAGTTCAGCCTTGAGTCTCCTTGATGAATTTCGGTGCTCATCACACTTGTAGTAAGCCCTTTGCATTATCTGCAGGTTTGTATCTCATTTTTGTCTCGCCATGGCACTTGTTTTAGTAAAGCAATTAATTTGTCAGATTTTCAGTTTTGATGTTCATGATTTCATAGAATCAAGGACTGTGCTCGGGAGGCAGTGAAATGTATTAAAGGCAGGCTAAGCTTCTCCCAGGGCGGTGGTGATATGTTTCTATTTCATTCTCTTATCTGTTCACCTGGGCGCATCGACAGGCTTGAGTGTGAACAAAGTCATCACTAACCTGGTTTTATATTCTGCAAGCTGGTGCTTTGTCAGATAGGGCCTGAATATTTCTTACAGCTCATAAAGCTGCTGTGTTCCACATTTATGTTCAGTTTTGTGTTAAAATACTACCTTTGTTGGATTGTTTGGAACTGGGTGTACTAGTTTGCAGGTTCATACGCTTCTTCCTTCTTTGTAGCCAGATCTCTAACTCTGTACGAAAAACAGAACCTGCAGCAGCTGGAGGTTATAAATGTCATCAGCACTATGTGAGCAAAATACACAAAGGGAGAAGATGGATTCTTAAATGTTTTTTTTAATCTTATATATGGGTCACTTCGACTTTTAATATTCTGTTTTAAACGGGTATTTGATTCTGTGTGTTGGTCACAGAGACCTATTTTTTTCATGGCACTGCATCCAGCAGCTGGTATGAAAGGTTCATTTGGTGAGTTGGAATATTATTTTCCTCTCTATTTCAAAGTTTTTCTTGTTCAGGCAGTAGCAAAGGGTAAACAAACATGATTTCTTTCAGAAATAGTTGCAGCGCCAGGAAGGGAATAGAGGTTGCTCTCTTGGGTTGACTAGCTCAGCAGGAGGGATAAGAAAAGCAGAAATCCATTTATAAATAGCCTATTGAAACGGAGAAATTAAAGAAGTTAGCCTGCAGCAAGCTTTTATTGACTCCCCTGCAATGTTCTTCAAATGGGCATCGGTCGGCTTAGGTTGTAGCTACAGTGTTGCCAGTTGAAACGAGGAATGGATGCAAAACATATTCCATCCCACACACAAACTCTAATATACATTCACTTCAGATTGAGGAGGGTGGATGAGTAGGAGAGCAGAATATCTCATTTCTAGTTATGCCGTTGTAATAATTAAGGTAGGAGAAAGAAAAATAGCTAGTGCCAAATGTCAATTCAGTTAATCGCCTACAGTGAGGTGCTGTTAGTAATATGATTGCAGTTTAATAAATGAAAGAAAGACAGTTACAACTGTGTGATATAACAGTGTGGGGGGCATATGATAAAATATTGATGAAGTAGTCCTATGCTAAAGGAGTTTTGAGCAATCTTTACAGCTAGGTTGATAGGGGAGCTTGAAAACCTGGGAAGTTATTCCTGAAAAATGGGAAGTTAATGGAGGTTCTGTTGCTTTTGAAAATTACATTTAGTATTTCCAGATATTAATTTGACAAGTGCCTCTGCATTGTAACCCCAACTATTAGCCTGGTATTTTGCCTCATTTCAAAAGTAACTAGAATGGATAACCAGACAATGTACAGTGTACCCCCAAAATACTATCACCCTTTTTTTATTCAGCCACAGCCTACAGTATACTGTAGTGTAACAGACTGTGTTTGGCAGCTGAAAGCCCCTTTCGATTTTATTGGTGTCACCATGGAAACCTAAACGTTGAAAGGGATATAGTATACAGATAGATATACTGTAAGGTACTGGTACTGCAGGTCTTCAACCACTTAGGTACTTATCCATAATTTCACCCTCAACTACATGAACACTTGAGCTGTCTCCTGTAGAACACTGTCTTTTTAAATTTCTACATAAATATAAAGTATTCTTTTTAGAGGGAAATGTGTTTTAATAGTATTGTTTATATTTATTTATTTATTTATTTTTAACATACAGTAACTAAAGTATACCCATTTTCAATTCAACTGTGGAAGGGGAACCAAATTACTAATCACAGAGCAATGAATCTTTAGGAGGAAGCACCAAATGATGCCCTCCATCACCGCAGGTCACAGGGCTCTGCAGCTGACATCTATTGGTGTTCGTTGCATTAAGTGCCTATTCAGCAGAATAGAATTTTGGGCAATATTATCCTGGTCTGCGATTTACTTTTCTGGTCCAGTTTCCTGGATAGTTTCCAGATTTTTCTAATATGGATTTCAAACGCAATATAGTGATATTAATAAAAACACTTTTGTTTGTGTGCAGTGAGGGAGTATGGGAGATAATTCTTACATAATGTTTCCATTTAAAACTTGATTTACTGAGTACGCTAAGCGTACTGCTTTAATTCAGTAGTCGTAAAAAAAAAAATGTAGTACCTTCAGGAGTGGGGAGTTGTTACAATAGTAAGTCAAGCAGGGAAGCAGTCAGCATCAGTCATTTTAAGTGCTTTAAATTGGACACGTTCAAAACTTGCAGAACAGTGCCTGAGGATGGTTGGTTGGAACTACAGTGAAAGCTGCTGATTAATTATTATGCTCATAACAGAGCTGTGTTATATATAGCTTGCACAGTTTGTTTGTCTGCATTATTGGTAACTCTACCACAAATGTCGAGAGTAAAAGTACCTTTTATGTGTGAATATATATATATATATATATATATATATATATATATATATATATATATATATATATATATATATATATATACAAAAAACAAAAACAAAAAAAAACCTCACGCTTTTAAATTATTGCAAGCGATTCAAAGATCAGGTAAAATGTCTAAGAGATACAAATTGCAAAATCATAGATGAAGAGAAAAAATAGCAAAAATATTAAATGATTACTTTTAAGTTTATACAAAGGAGGATACAGGCAACATGCCCCACATGTTGACCTGTTCCTATCCAGTTTTAAATAACTTTAGTATAACAGAGGCAGAAGTGTTAAAGTGACTAGGAGCTCTTAAAATAAACAATTCCCCTGGGCCAGATGAGATCCTCCCAATAGTACTCAAAGAAATGAAAGAAGTTATTTACAAACTGCTAACCAAGATCATGCAACAGTCTCTTGACATAGGGGTTGTACCAACAGACTGGAGAATTGCAAACGTAATACCAATCCACAAAAAGGGAGACAAAACTGAACCAGGTAACTACAGACCAATAAGCCTGACTTCTATTATATGTAAACTTATGGAAACTATAATAAAATCCAAAATGGAAAATTACCTATATGGTAACAGTATCCTGGGAGAGTGTCAGCATGGTTTTAGGAAAGGGAGATCGTGTCTAACTAACCTGCTTGACTTTTGAGGATGCAACATCGACAATGGATAACTGCAAAGCATATGACATGGTTTATTTAGATTTCCAGAAAACTTCTGACAAAGTCCTGCATAAAAGATTAATTCTCAAACAGAACGCAGTAGGGATTCAAGGAAATGCATGCACATGGATTAGGAGTGGTTAACATGTAGAAAACAGAAAGTACTGATTAGAGGAGAAACCTCAAAGTGGAGCGAGGTAAGCAGTGGAGTACCACAGGGATCAGTATTAGGTCCTCTGCTATTCCTAATTTACATTAATGACTTGGATTCTGGTATAGTAAGCAAACTTGTTAAATTTGCAGACGACACAAAAATAGAAGGAGTGGCAAACACTGTTGCAGCAGCAAAGGTCATTCAAAATGATCTAGACAGCATTCATAACTGGGCAGACTCTGTACTGTAACAAATGGTTGTGTCATCCGTAACTTTAACACTGTCAAAGGTAATAGTGGTATTGGTAAGCCTCTGTAAAAACAAAACTTTGGTTGATTTTAATCTGCCAAAAATCCTAAAATCTCCAAGTGTTCAAGAGTTGGAAATTCACCTTTAGCTGACAGGAGCTTTATTTGTGTAATTTTTCATTTCTGTGGTTTCCTATTTCAGAAAGGTGAAATCTCTGTGTGCGTACTTAATTAATCCTGTACACTTCGACCTTGTTTTACTGTGCAGTTGTAAAGGATTCCAATTAATCATCAATTCTGTTGCAAATGGGTACAGGAAAAGGGTGTTTTTTTTTTTTGTTTTTTTTTTAAATCATTAAAGCTCCAATTAAGTATTTTTCTTACCATATAATATAAATGTATCATCCTTGTCCATGTTGTTTCTGCAATATTTAGTATATTTTTACACCTTTGCATTTAGTTCTTGTCAGCAGTTATTCCATCGCTTAAAATAGTGTTTTTTTGTTTTTGACAGGAATGCCTAGATGGCTTTTACTTTAACTTATCCTGTATATTGTCTATAAGTGTATTGCTGTTGCTTTTGAAACTGTCTTCCTGTACCTGTTTCACTCTCAATTGAAACATGAAGTACAGTGAAAGATGAGCCCCACCAGCCTCGGGCACCAAACACCTTCCATATGTATGATTTGCTGGGGCTCTGAATAACATTGAAAGCATGTTGGGTAAATTTATATTTTCCTGGTTTATACATGCCCGGTTATCAATAACAAAAACATGTGAGGTCTAATTAGGAGCACAGTTATGATTTTTGACATTGATGCCATTATAACAATGGGAGACTGCAAAATAAGTGCTTTTGTTAATGGAAGACTGTCTTTAGATTGGTAACCTCTGTATTTTAATACAACGGCATAGATCAGGTGATCATGAATAGACTACACAGTGTTTTTACTGTGGTAACAGACAGGAGATACTGTTAGAAGCGGAACTCCAAAAATCCTCAGTAATGAACTAACAAACGGACTCATTCAATAGCAGGAACAGAACGACTCGTCGTTAAGTGAGAGAACCGTTTTATTTTTCGAAATGCAACTAAATTAATTTAAAGAACATTGAAAAATAAAGAAACTGTCAGGAAAAAATAAATAAAATAACAGTAATATTTGTTAGTTATAGGAATTTTGAATGCTTCCTTGTAAGCAAGACTTAAGGCTGGTTAGTTGGGTCCGGGCTACGAGAGTGGGAAACGTGTTCTAAAGGGGAGTGAACATCATGAGCCCAGAGAAGTTTAAAAATGATTTCCCTGGTTAGGGCTGGACAACTTGTATTTGCATTTTCCTAATATTTTTTATTTTATTACCTGTTTTATTTAACTGTTGTGTTTTGTGTGATTTTACTATGGTTTCCTTTTAGATCATAATTTGCCACGCTTGCTATCTATCCCAGCAAACTGCTTCTGAAAAGACTCAAGAAGCAAGGTGGAGAAGCATGATAATGTAACGCTGTCCACCATAGTGGAACCACATTGTGAGAAACATTGATATGCTTTGCACCGCATTTAAAAAATAAATAAAAAACATTGATGACAGAAGAAATTCTTGCCTGAATACTGAACTAGAAAGAACAAATAAGAATGAAGTCATAACTCCTATAATATATTATTAAACAAACAAGATTAAAAAAAAATGGAAACATGTAGATGTATTTCTTTAAGTTTCAATACCAAACCTAGAGTTAAAAGGTCCACTAACTCATATGGCCATAATTGTCTGATTTTGTTTTAGAAAAAAAGATAGAGTAATGCCTTTACACTGGCAATATTGTATACTCATAAGATAAATATCCTTTTGAATGAGAAAAACACAAGACCTTTTTAATATTTTGCCTACTATCTTGATAATCAGATCATAGTACTTCTAAACTTGTGCCTTTGGAATAGATGACCTTTCTTTGTCGGGTGGTCCTCAGTTGAAGATGTGCATTTGAAGCCAACGTGTTAAAATGATGCTGACCTCTTTCTCTCCATCTGGAAGGCATGCTGTCTGCATTGCTGTTCGACCTCAGCCCTTGAAGGGACCTGAGGGTGTAACCGCTTCAGTTAAGAGTGAAGTGTGAAGCTTTTACTCCTTTCTTCCACAGAGCCAGCAAACTTGTCCTCACCTTTTCCGTGACCAATGTGCACTTGCTTTTAAACACTTTCCAAGTGGCGGTTGATTGGACCTGACAGAGAACTGGCTTTGCGCTGAAAGATCAATAGGGGGAGTGGCTGTGTAGTGACATCATTGCGAAACTTGGCCGAGTCATTTATTTGTTTTGGTGGATTCCTAGCTGACTGGTTTGATGGTGGTTATGATAGCTGCTGAGCCTTGTGTGCAACAGTTTTAGTGTTTTCAAGCAGTGAGGTTGAAAAGATCATGCTAAAATGGACAAGTTAAACGTGGGCTGCATTCTAAATACAGTATTGGTATCTGCATATTTTGCCTGTTGCTGTCCTATACATTGACTTTGCAACTAAACATGTTTTGCCAAATTAATGCTTACATAAGCAATAGCCAGGCCTGTTTTGCAGAATATGGATGTAACCTTGCATGAGTCCTGATGTCTGTTAACTTATCTAATTGCTAAGTGTGCCCTTTGTTCCACCAAAACCTGTCGGCAGCACATGTGGACTGCAAGGAACCGGAATGATAAAAGGATTCCTGTAACCTCATTAACAATGGGATGGCATTGCTCTTAGGTTAATCAAAAATGAATCCAATAACCAGATGGAAACTCATTTTTTATAGTATTTCTAAGGCTTTTGATTTTCGGTGTTTTACCTCGGCCTTTTCTACTCTCCTTTTAAAATTGCTACCTGTTAAGCCATTCGTGTATCTCAATCACATGTGAGAAACACGTTAAAATTGATTTAATTTACAGGTTTTTTCTGTGAAACCACTAAATGGGCTTTTAAATCGTAAGTTTTTCTTATTCTTTTCAAAGCAGAAGCGACTCATCTGTATTAATGTCAATAGTTGCGCATAACGATTGCAATAAAGTGTGTCCAGCTTTAATAAAGATTAGTCGCTTATTAACATGCTGCGATCCCGTTTGCACGCTCTGCATGTAATTAAAAATTAAGACTTGGCCAATTTTTTTAAAAGCCAGAACCCGTAAATTAAATCAATTTTACTATCGGCACGTTTTGCAGTTGTGATTGAGATACTCGAAAGGCTTAACCGGTATCTATTGAATTCTTTAAGGAGAGTTTAAAAGTTGGGATAAAACACTGAAAATCAGAAGCCCTAATTATACCATACAAAGCATATGAGCATTGTGAAAACCAAAATAAACAGTTGAAGAGGAAAAACCACAAAGTGCTTTACAGAATAAAGTACTAAAAAGGAATATTCTTTGACAAATGTACAGGCAAGAGGTTCCTGTCTGTCTTTTAAGGACTTTCTTGAGTGTTTCGAGATATGCTTATGGAATTAACCTTTATGGTCCTGTCTCCTCTCACTGTTGCTGTCAGACTGCATAAGGTGAAATGTGTATATAATATGACTGCCTTATTGCTGTGTGTGTGTGTGTGTGTGTGTGTGTGTGTGTGTGTAATATACAGTACTGTGCAAAAGTTTTAGGCAGGTGTGAAAAAATGCTGTAAAGTAAGAATGCTTTCAAAATGGACATGTTAATTGATTATATTTATCAATTAACTAAATGCAAAGTGAGTGAACAGAAGAAAAATCTAAATCAAATCCATATTTGGTGTGACCACCCTTTGCCTTCAAAACAGCATCAAGCATCAATTCTTCTAGGTACACTTGCACACAGTTTTTGAAGGAACTTCGGCAGGTAGGTTGGCCCAAACATCTTGGAGAACTAACCACAGTTCTTCTGTGGATTTAGGCAGCCTCAGCTGCTTCTCTCTCTTCATGTAATCCCAGACAGACTCGATGATGTTGAGATCAGGGCTCTGTGGGGGCCATACCATCACTTCCAGGACTCCTTGTTCTTCTTTACGCTGAAGATAGTTCTTAATGACTTTTGCTGTATGTTTGGGGTCGTTGTCATCCTGCAGAATAAATTTGGGGCCAATCAGATGCCTCCATGATGGTATTGCATGATGGATAAGTATCTGCCTGTACTTCTCAGCATTGAGGAGACCATTAATTCTGACCAAATCCCCAACTCCATTTGCAGAAATGCAGCCCCAAACTTGCAAGGAACCTCCACCATGCTTCACTGTTGCCTGCAGACACTCATTCGTATGCGCTCTCCAGCCCTTCGGCGAACAAACTGCCTTCTGCTACAGCCAAATATTTCAAATTTTGACTCATCAGTCCAGAGCACCTGCTGCCATTTTTCTGCACCCTAGTTCCTGTGTTTTCGTGCATAGTTGAGTCGCTTGGCCTTGTTTCCACGTCGGAGGTATGGCTTTTGGCCGTAAGTCTTCCATGAAGGCCACTTCTGACCAGACTTCTCCGGACAGTAGATGGGTGTACCAGGGTCCCACTGTTTTCTGCCAGTTCTGAGCTGATGGAACTGCTGGACATCTTCCGATTGCGAAGGGAAGTAAGCATGATGTGTCTTTCATCTGCTGCAGTAAGTTTCCTTGGCCGACCACTGCGTCACGGTCCTCAACGTTGCCCGTTTCTTTGTGCTTCTTCAAAAGAGCTTGGACAGCACATCTGGAAACCCCTGTCTGCCTTGAAATTTCTGCCTGGGAGACCTTGCTGATGCAGTATAACTACCTTGTGTCTTGTTGCTGTGCTCAGTCTTGCCATGGTGTATGACTTTTGACAGTAAACTGTCTTCAGCAACCTCACCTTGTTAGCTGAGTTTGGCTGTTCCTCACCCAGTTTTATTCCTCCTACACAGCTGTTTCTGTTTCAGTTAATGATTGTGTTTCAACCTACATATTGAATTGATGATCATTAGCACCTGTTTGGTATAATTGTTTAATCATACACCTGACTATATGCCTACAAAATCCCTGACTTTGTGCAAGTGTACCTAGAAGAATTGATGCTGTTTTGAAGGCAAAGGGTTGTCACACCAAATATGGATTTGATTTAGATTTTTCTTCTGTTCACTCACTTTGCATTTAGTTAATTGATAAATATAATCTATTAACATGTCTATTTTGAAAGCATTCTTACTTTACAGCATTTTTTCACACCTGCCTAAAACCTTTGCACAGTACTGTATATATATATATATATATATATATATAGTATAGGATACCGAATGTTTGTTAAGTGGCGTACGGTTTTGTTCCCTGCAGGAGGATGTCCCAGTAGAGCCCTGACAGGGTGAGTGGTTTATTTAAGAGCTAAACAAAGCAATTTAAATGCAATGCATATAACAGTATCACAATTCACATAAAAATGCAAATATAAAAACATTTAGGTACAACTGCACCCTATATATATATATATATATATATATATATATATATATATATATATATATATATATATATATTAATGTATGGATAAAAAGCAAGGGGATCATAATTTCACTTGCTAACTGTTGGGTATTATCTTTCAAAAGCAACTATACATACAAGCAATTATTATTGTTTTAAATTAGACAACACCATTTTAAAAGATACAATTGCAAAATAACAAGATAATGAAACATGTCTAGTTAGTCAAGAAGCAGCTTAGCAACCAAATGCCAATCAACAAAACCATTCATTTAATCTCACAACACTTCTAGATTCCCCAATTAAGTAAGAACAAAGACACGAGTGTGTGGGCATCCACTTTTTAATGACCAATTATTACTGTAATGGAGCTGAACACAGGCAGGTGGTACAATTAAGAGGAACTGATTTGAGGGTGGCAACACCCCGCCTTGTCCTCTAGTCTATGTGAGAAATCAGTTAATGGCTTTGACATTTTTCACATTTACACAAATTTCAATTTGATAGCTCAATTAATGCAGATAAATGTATATGGTCTCTGACAATTGGCACATTTTAAGTAGCATGTTCATTCCTAGGACAGTTTAATTAATCTATGATTTGTATTAATACATTTCTCATAAAGTTCCCATAAATAACAACTACTTTGTATGTGACATTGGCGTGGAGCTTTAGCTTCCTACTATTAGATCTGCTAAATTGTTTTATAGAATATACAATTCAGAATGATCTAACCATCAATGCTTTCAAGCTATACACCTGATCAGAACTCCAAATGTGGTAAACTGCAACAATTCTAAAAGAAAACTGCATTGCTTTTGTTAGAACATTTTCAAAATCCACCAATAGGGAGACTCTCCCAGACACCCTTATATGATTGGGAATAAGTACTGTACATCAAAACCTTGTGTCTGAACCAAACAATGTTTATTGTACCTTTTAAACATATAAAAATACCTAAATGCTTTTCAAATTAACATTTGACAGCACTTGGACATACCTGCCTGCTGACTTTATTGGTTACATCAATGCGTGACACAAGTTGCAACCAGAAGTACAATTCACTGCTGCAGGGTGAAGAGTGAAGGGTAGAGTCTGCTTCTTTCATTTATTTTATGCAAAAAAAAAAAAAGGAAAATCTCATGGCAATGTCCTTGCAACTTAGTAGGCTTTGGATTCCCAGAAACACACAGTGTTTGCTTTAGGGCACAGGGGTCACAAAGGGGCCACCGGCTTTCCCTGGTTATTCTATCTTGAATATCCCTCAAGCTGGAAAGCAAATTGTGTTCCAGCTAAGATTAGAAAAGTCTCTTGGAACACACAGTGATAGTTCTGTCAGATTGAAGATGAATTGCATGATAGCAGCCAGCTGTAACCAACAATAACATCTTCTGCAGTAAGGGATCTTGTACAATTTTAAAACATCTTATGAATGCATCTTATGTCTGCTAAGAAATAAATAATTACATGTAAAACCACACAAGAAATATAACCTCGTACTGTTAACTGCAGATCATGTGGTTGTCATGACAACATTTAAAATAGCAAAGGATCCTGGGTATAATCCAGAAAGGTCAAAACCTTAATTACTTTAACAGATTAAAATGGTTCATTTAAACAAATGTCACACTTTCATTAAACCTTACAATGGATTGCATTATACGGTAATACGTTGCATGTGGTGTCTCATTAAAAGACATACAAATGACAGAAATACATTAATATTATCATGGTTTTAGAAGGTATTTGATAAACCAAAACGGCAGCATTCTGTTATCTTTCAAACAAATTCAATTTATCATTGTAGCGTTTATGCTGTATGCACACGGTTTCGTTTTGCTGTTTTGATTTCTGATTATAAATAAGGTAAAATGGTCAGACTCGACACTTTAGATCTATGCAGAATTCATTACCCTGCTTCTAGAAAATGTACTTTGGGTAGCCAGTAACATTCTGTAATTATGGCAGCATGATAAATACTCTAGTCTTAATTGATGAGATTGGATTCTTTCAGTGATAATTTAGAAGCATGGCAGGTTAATAAACTATTCGGGTGCATTGTCCCTGAGAGAGTGCCATTAAGAAGATATGGATGAGTTCGGGTTGCAGCAGCCTTGCCCAGGCTGTCACTTAGCACGTCTATATAATTGCAATGCACTGTTGGTCAATGACATGGGAACAAGGAGTTAACAAACAGGTGTTTGGGGGTTGGTTGTGGGCCATCTTCCATTTACAGCAGACCCTACAAATAAATTGGTTCAATGTTTATAATGTCAAGAGCTACTATTTTGTTTATGTTAGCAAAGGTTATTTCATCGACCAAAGCCTGGTTTTCTGAACGCTCGAATTGGAAAATGTAAACGCTTCATGCACTGCCCACACTGAAGTACTTGTCGCACAGGGGAATTCTGCTTCTAAATTCCAAGATTGAAATAATGGAACGCCAGCTCTTTCAGTTAGTCTTCCGAAAGAGAACACCTCCAATCGCACAGGACAAGATTATACAACGAGTTGCTGTGCTCAGCTTCAGCTGTATTTGTTACTGCATTATGTATCTGAAAGCTAATGTTTTCAAATTAGGAAGGCGGTCCGCTGTCGATGACCAAAACAAGTCGATGTCAATTTCCCCTGGCGGTAGAGCGCTCTGGATTGCATAGGGTGCCACCTTCACAGTACAAAGCAAAGAACATCTTTTACTCTCTCTTTTGCGGATATACAGTGCCTTGCAAAAGTATTCAGACCCCTGACCAATTCTCTCATATTACTGAATTACAAATGGTACATTGAAATTTCGTTCTGTTTGATATTTTATTTTAAAACACTGAAACTCAAAATCAATTATTGTAAGGTGACATTGGTTTTATGTTGGGAAATATTTTTAAGAAAAATAAAAAACTGAAATATCTTGCTTGCATAAGTATTCAACCCCTGTGCTGTGGAAGCTCCCAGTTTACACCGATGAAAGAAATTGTCCTAACGAGGACACAATTACCTTACCATTGACCTCCACCTGTGAACCTTTAAAGTTGCTGTCACATTTTCTGGATAAAAACCCCACTGTTGAAGGATCATTGGTCAGGCTGTGAATCTGAAGTAAAATGAAGACCAAAGAGCATTCTACAGAAGTTAGAAATAAAGTAATACAAATACATAGATTAGGGAAAGGGTACAAAATAATATCCAAGTGCTTGGATATCCCAGTGAGCACAGTTGGATCAATAATCAGGAAGTGGAAGTGCATCACACCACCCAGGCACTGCCAAGAAAAGGCCGTCCCTCAAAACTCAGCGCTCAAACAAGGAGACTTGTGAGAGAAGCCACAGAGAGGCCAACAATCACTTTGAAGGAGCTACAGAGTTCAGTGGCTGGGAGTGGAGTAATGGTGCACCAGTCAACCATATCAAGAGCTCTGCATAACACTGGCCTGTATGGGAGGGTGGTAAGAAAGAAGCCGTTACTCAAAAGTACCATCTGAAAGCACGTCTGGAGTTTGCCAGAAAGCATGAGAGTGACCCAGCTGCGATGTGGGAAAAGGTTTTGTGGTCAGATGAGACCAAGATAGAGCTTTTTGGTCAAAACTCAAAGCGTTATGCGTGGCAAACCTAACACTGTCCATGCCTCAAGACACACCATCCCTACAGTGAAGTATGGTGGTGGCAGCATCATGCTGTGGGGATGCTTCTCATCAGCAGGGACTGGGCATCTTGTTAAAATTGAAGGAAGAATGGATGGAGCAAAATACAGGGAAATACTGCAAGAGAACCTGCTTCAGTCCACTAAAAACTGAAGCTTGGGAGGAAATTCACCTTTCAGCAGGACAATGATCCCAAGCACAAGGCCAAAGCAACATTGGAGTGGCTCAAGAACAAAAGGTGAATGTCCTACAGTGGCCCAGTCAAAGGCCTGATCTCAATCCCATTGAGAATCTGTGGCACTATTTGAAAAATGCGGTCCACAAGCGTCGTCCAACCAACCTGAACAACCTGGAGCAAATCTGCCAAGAAGAATGGGCCAAAATCACTCCGACATTGTGTGCAAAGCTGGTACATACTTACCCCAAAAGACTTAAAGCTGTTATTGCAGCGAAGGTGGCTCTATCAAATATTAATGTGTGGGGTTGAATACTTATGCAAGCAAGATATTTCAGTTTTTATTTTTCTTAAAAATATTTCCCAACATAAAACCAATGTCACCTTACAATAATTGATTTTGAGTTTGTGTTTAAAAAAAAAAAAAAATCAAACAGAACAAAATTTCAATGTACCATTTGTAATTCAGTAATATGAGAGAATTGGTCAGGGGTCTGAATACTTTTGCAAGGCACTGTATTTGCAATGTGGGACCTTTGTCATGGCATTTCCTGGTCAAAATCGATCAATGTTCCCTTTATCCTCGGTGTGATCCAACATTTTCCTCTATCCTTCTCTGTTAACGGCGATATTATTTAATATTACACGCCTATGCGTGGTGATACGTTTTATGTGTAAAATTTCACGGCTGCATAATTGCATAATTCCCTGGGGTGTATAAACTGCTTCAGTGCTATTTATTTATTTATTTATTTATTTATTTATTTTTTTATTACAGTATATATCTTGTGCCTGTAACACCAACTGACATTGTTGTAACACTGCTTTACTAATGTAGGAGCAGTGTCAGAGCAACTAATATCTACTCTGTGCTCTCTGGGTTTGTGCTGTTGGATCAATCTGTATTTTATCATGATTTAACACTTTGGGAAAAAGTAGTCTGTTACATGTCAAGTGACAGAGGTTTTCCAGCCCTCAACTTCATGACAAGCACACATACGTGGCCATGGCTAAAACACTTTTAGGGCCAGTTAACAATACACTGAGGTTATGAAACAAAAGGTGTTACAATTTGCAGGCCAGTTTACAACATGAAGCACCGTACCATGGTTCTGATAGACTTCTTTATGTGATGTTGCAATACAATCAAATGGTCATCAATGATGGATTATTTTGTGTGTTCATACCAACTATATTGTACAACACATTTAATCATCATTCATAAAAACAAAACAAAAAAAAACACACATTTGGTGGCCTAACTAATGAAGTAATGCTTTTGGTCAGGATACAGACCTCCATCGGAACATGATTTAATCAAGTAAAATGAACCATTGGACCGCTAGTCTCCATGGACCTCTAGATCTGTATTGTGTTTATTTCGGGAGATTCATGCATGGTAAATGTCATCTTAACAGGTTTTACAGTAAAATTCAGTTAGTTTGTATATGATTCTTCTGGGTCTTGTCAGCAGCTCGTAAATCTTGGATGTTATGATGAGCGAGTGCTTGCCAGTGCAGAAAGGGTTAACTTGCTGTGAAGTAGTAGTCGTCATGGGTGTGGGTGATTTATTACCCTTCAGGTTTTCTCTTAGTTAGGGTGAATTCAAGTATGAAAACCTGTAATGGCATGTTAATGGAAATACCTGTTGGACGCCTTCCAGTACTGAAATTAAAACTTTGGGTGAGATGATACATGCTGAATAATGATGGTAATAGTATCGCCTGCTGTCATGAATTTCCACATAGGCTACTAAAAAAAAAAGTCTCTGAAAATGTGAAATTATCTCCTTAGGTAGTATAGAGTTTGCTTTTATATAGTAGTAGTATAGAGTTTGCTGTTTTATATATGGGATTGGCTTGCACATAATTCATTCAGATTTGAACTAGTTTAGTTTACTGGCTTATATAACAAATCCAGTACCCCTAGCTGTATGTGTGTTTAAAATCCTATTTAAACACCGTCAGCTGGTTTCAAGACCCTGATTTTAACACTAGGTAGTCCAATACCCCTTTCACACAGACGAGTTATGATAGCTCAGAACCGGCACTGATGTGGCATTTTGGTATGTGTGAATTGCCTTTATTGTCACAGAGATGTCATATTTTATACCACCTCCGAACCACCTCGCGAGGCACCGAACCTTCTCAACTCCTGTGTGAAATGCTATGCCAGCACTGAAGCGCTATAGTGGCCGTGGGTTGAAAGTCAACATCCCACGTAACTGTGTACCGTGACGTGTGGTATTTTTGTCGTCGGTGTTACACGCTTTCATTTTTTCAAACGCAATGGCTGATCAAGAACAACGTAGTAATTGGAGACTGGAAGACGCTCAGGAATTGTTGACTTTCAGCCACTAAACAGATGCAGCACTTTGAACTGTGCAGGATAATTTGGTTTACAGACATCAATTGCGTGTACATAAACGTGTATTTTTATTTAAATGATAAAAACATGACTACTGTTCTATATAACGTATTTTTAAAATACATATGAATGTTGTATTCCATTTATATGGATTACCTGTAAAATAAGTTTTTCAATCAAATATAAACAAGTAGCAATGACGTCGCCAGTAAATTGTGCAAATTAGTACCATCGACGGCTTGAACCTTCCTTCGGTAATGTGTTCCGAACCTTCGAAGGTCAAAACGTACCCTTCATTGCAGCCTTGCTTCATAGCCCCCCACATCAGACTGTTTTGACTAGCTTCACTTTGGCTTCCAGCACTCCTGACAGGTGGAACACGACATGCTGTGCACTGGCGGACCGGAATAGCTGCCCTCTGACCCTGAGGTATTGTAGAGAGAACAAGCGAGCTGCTTGGGAGTTTGAGATCGCACCTTTGAAAAGAAAACTGTTAATCTGCATGCAGTACATAAGAGTGGAATTGTTCAAGTTTGTATATATTGTTGTGGCCTCAGCATACAGTATGTAAATAGTGCAGGCCAACATGGAAGAAAGTCCTGCTTAAAGACAAGGGAGGGGGAGGGGGGATTTTAAACACTTGCAGCTAGGGGTATTAGATACACTTGTATTGGCAAGTAAACAAGTCCAAATCTGTACAAGTTTGTGCAAATCAATAAATTTTGACTTAAGAAGTTACAGCCCGTTCCTCTGTAACAATTTAATAACCTTATATACTGTATATATGCAAACCACCCACCTCTTTGACAGTGTTTCTATTTTTCATGTTTGTTATTTTCCCTGCAAAGAGATTGGGGGACAAAAAAAAAACAGGATTGCTGTTAAGATGTGATTTGATTGATTTAATTCTCTCTCTTTTAAAAAAAAATCTAAATTAAATTTGAAAATGCAATGTAATCCTCCCAACCGAAAGTGTCTGCCTCGATTCTAATCCAGTTGTCCGGGGATGAGTAGACTGCAGGGGGTTCCATTGAAAGGTCAGGGTTTTTGTCGTCTAATCCTGTCCGTCTTGCTGAGGAGCTGAGAGTTCCACTTGGAGCTCGTGGAAGGTCAGCTCCCTTGCTAATTCTGTTGATGCTTTCAGCAGCCATGTGCAGATGTAGCGATAAAGGTTTCATGAAAGCGTAAGGGAATCAAGAGACTCTTTCATAATGTTTTAAATATATGGGAATGTGAGCATTCAGCCTAGCATGTTGATTGCTGTCAAGGCTTTTGGCCAGCAAGCCTGTGTGTTTAGATTTGATACGCTGTTCTGGGCTGCCACATCCCAGTGGGCGAGGAGATGTGCATTAAATTTAAGTTTTTTTTAAAATCTTTGCCAACGTTTTCTGCCATTTATGTTGTGACCACTTGTAAATAAGCTACAGGAAGGTAGAC
The DNA here is from genome assembly GCA_030684275.1 of Acipenser oxyrinchus oxyrinchus. NCBI lineage: Eukaryota > Metazoa > Chordata > Actinopteri > Acipenseriformes > Acipenseridae > Acipenser > Acipenser oxyrinchus. Next base: position 255,125 of record JAGXEW010000090.1, on the reverse strand, counting down.
CGCACAGAAGAACTAAAATCTGGATCTTGTTTGTTTTTGCAGTGCTTGTGAGTTCTTTGCAGATTTTTAAAAAATTAAATTTAGCATACAAAATTGATTATTTCGGAAGAAGTTTAGTTTCAGAGCTGAAGTTCAAGCTAAATTGCAGTCTTGTTCCCCAGCATGCATTTTGAATGTCAACCTGTTTGGCATCCATTTCCAAATCCAGATTAAATACCATTAATATATATGTTTTTTTATTTTTGATGTGGACATTTCTAATACTTAAATAAACCATGTTAAAGTACAGCTATCTATCTATTTATTTTCCTGTTTACCTGTGTACCTTTTTTATTGTATTAAACTTTTGGTTCTTTGTCTTTTCCACACATATTCCAGACAATGGTAAAGGAGTTAGTTAGATTTGCTAATCTAATTGGCTGTCATTCTTTACCAGAAATTCTTCACTGTAGAATGTGGGTTATATAAATGAAGGTGTCTGTTGGTCTATCAGTACATGCATATGACACATCTTTGCATGACTGTAGTTCAAGTTACTGGGCCATGCCTGAGCTACTGTATGAGAAACATATTATTCATGCTATAGTAAGATTGACAAAAAAAGGGAAATCTGGATGTACTACATGGATGGTCATTTAACGTTCTGTTAAGCAATAGATACCAATTGTCATATGCAGGTATTGGAATCTGTAAAATATGTCTCAAGGGTAAGTGTCTGGTGTGGGTAACATTTAATGGCCCTCACAATATATAATGAGAAAAGAACAGTCTGCATTAGAGTCACTGGCTTTATCCAGTCAGCTGTGCCGTACATGTCGTGGTTGTTGGGATTCATCTGTTCTGCTTTGTGTCCTCTTTTTCACGTGATTCTTCTCGCTCTTGGCTAAGCTCTTCTTTTGTACATTATTGAGTGCTACACTCCTGTATTGTTTTTCCTCTTTCTGCTTGTCTGGCAAATGCTCGTTTTCTGCTGAACTTCCTTCCAGCAACATGATTGGTGGACTGTTCCCATAGCAACCTTGAGCTTCCTTTCAAGCTCCTATCTTCAATAACCGTCACCAAGTGGTGTTGGATCACCTGCACCGTTTTTGTAGCCCACTGAGCATTGTTTAGTCCTGCAGACAATGTTCATTAATACTTGAGATTACAGGCCATGGACAGCCATGTAATTACATTGTACTACATTGATAATTAATTTTTGGTTAATGGGAAAACTGCTGTGCTTTGTGATCACATTGACACTTCATGGTACAGGCCATTTAGAATTACACATTTAGTCCATCAGGTGGAATCATTTAGCTACCCAGTTGTTACCATGTTATTACACAGTTGTGCATGTTCTGTAATCTTAAGTGGTACTCTGTGTTTTTCCAACTATCTTTAGACTTCAGATTTTATTAAACGTTTTTCAGCCTCAAGTGCCAATGCCTACAATAGGAGTGGCTGACTCCCTACAGTCACTTAATACCATTCAGCTTCACTGTAGATACTGATAATTAACAAAATAAAATACTTTTATAATAAAACAGCAGGTTTATCTTATTCACTTTCTTTTGAGAACGCAGGAAAGTCAACCCCCAGTTACAATGCAGTGGCGTTGCAAAATATCTAAACAGCTGGCCTGCCTACAGGGAGCCTCCCTGAGGAATAGAGCTCAAGTAGGTTTTGACTGCTTGCTCCTGGTTTCCCTCAAATGCTGCAAAAATAAACTGTTTTGTATAATACTGTAGATCGACTATGTGCTGTTGAAAAGCAGTGGATAAAACTCAATATGTACAAACTTTTTACTCGGTTCCCTGAACAATAAGATGCTGTCCTTTTAATGCCCCTCACTCTATGAAGATTTAAAACAGGTGATTTGACTTTGAGGGATTTTGACTACATTATGTTTTAGAACTTCCTTGGACATTCCTTGGGGTCACGTTGCTGTCAATGCCATAGCAGCATTCCAGTTTCTGTCAAATAACTTTCTGTTAGTTTGGAACTTCATTGGACAGACATCGGTTTCTTTGGGATGTCAACCCTCTTTTGCTATGGACTTGTTTGTGTTTCTGTGTTTTTGTTCTTAATATTAGCCATGACTGCACAGGAATGTTTTTAATCATCTTTGGCTGGGAGAAAAAGTAAACAAAGGCAGAATCACGGTCTCTGCATCTGTAGAGAAGAGAATTCTGCTGTGCTCAACGTCTTGTACATGTTTTTCCTCAGCATTAGTTGCTGTGTGGGAGTGGAGCAGATGTTTGTTGTCCAGGTCTGTCAAATCCTGAGGTGCAGTACGGAATAAATCTCTGCTATGAAGCTTTTAAAAGCCACCATGACTTAAGGGGTTAAACCAAATAAACAGAAAAACTAGCTGTCTAAGCCCCTTCCCACACATGTCTCCTCAATGCATTTAACATTCACGGCATTTACAACCCCCCGTTACTCATTGTCTTACTGCTAGCAAACCTTGTATATGTAAGCTGAACATTTTTACTGTTTTTTTTTTTTGTTGTCGTAAATCCATCTTGCAGTGTAAATTGCATTATTACTCTGGCGCTCTGTTTTGAAATAGTAGTTTGTCAAACTTGCTTTATACAGTGACAGGCCACAGTGTAACTCAGACTGGGCAAATTGCTCCTGGAATTGAAGCTGATCCATTTACTTTTCTAGAATAAAATACTTGATATTGTGTAGCTCCAAATAGAACAACACTTCTATTCCAGGACTTGCATAAGCAGAAAAGGTCACAGCAAACCTTTGGTGGCCAAAGACATTCTTAGTAAACCAGTAAATGCCACAACATTTTTCATTATCTCATATTGCTGAGTCCTATGAATGCAGTATTGTCAATTGTAAATCCAAAAGGCTGACTACTGTAAACTTTCTAAAATTGAATAGCCATGCATATCATGTCAGCGTGCAGCTTAGAAGATGTGAACAGTAGACACTCACACTTTGGAGTTCATTAGTCTTCCCTGTTGAGGATAAATTACAATGAAGTGTGTTTTCACACGTTTTATTTCAATCACGTATAACCAGTCTACTAAATCAGTATTTACCGCTGTAAGCATTTTATTATAATTGTAACAGTACAAACTGTGGAACTTTCAAATAGATAACGATGATGCCTTTTTTCTAAGAAAGTGAATGCACTTAGTGAAGCATTGCTCCTACTGGTAATGAGAAATAGACCTATGAATGCAGAGGCATGGTTTCCATTAGCAATGAAGTCCATATTAAAAAAAATAATAATTTAAGTGGAAATGTTTTGAATTAACTTTTGTATAGAATGTGCCTGAAAAATGTTAACCTAATTTAAAAGTGCTTTCTGAAATACTTTAGTATAGATTATGGCTATAAATAGTCCAACAATGGGCAGATAAACACTAAGTAATGCCTTACTTTTGTTCAAGGACCACAAAAGGCTGAGATCTTTTACCATATTTCTCTGATGGGACGTGCCCATGGAGGGACAGTGAGGAGTATGACTTAATCTTGTTTAACCTGGGACTTCTGTGTCAGCAGAATATGACTTGAGAGTTACTGCTGAATGGCTTTTGTAAATCAAGACCTAATTTAATGTCCTTGAATTTAAGAGTTGGTACAGCTTTGAAGTTCAACTCTCTAGACAGTGTATCGGCATCTTAGTCATTTACTTGTTTGTTGTTTTATAACTTAATGAATCTGCTAATGTGTTGCTGCTGAAAAGGGCTTACTTCCTGTATCTTGCAATCAAGCCAAGATGAAAAAAAGGAGGTAGCAGCTGCAGAGAAACATGTGGAAAGCTTCACTCAAGAGCCTCATGATGCCATAAACTGAAAATCCACTTTCCCCATACTGTGAAGTTGTGAACTCAGCAGAACACAAGTGTACTACGAGTCAGGTGGAACAAATTAAAGAAAATTAAATAAATGTCAGCACAAAACTTAACACACAATGTAGAAAGAAATGTTTCCGATACTTTATAAGGTGAAGCCATCTGCAGGGACTATTTTGTCTTGGTTTGCAATCTAATGGAATATTGTTACATTTTGTAGAAGTGCTCCATTTGATTTTTTTTTCAGTGGGATCATCTGTCTTTAGTTGGTTCACCCACACAACCATCTGTACTACAGTGCTCTACCATTCCTTACGGGATTTCCCATTAGCTTCTCGTAAAGTATGTGGACTTGTACCCTTGCCAAAAAAAATAGGATGATATTTAGAGAAGAATAAATAGGGTGTAGAAGAATGATTTCATTTTTTTTACCCACGTCTCAATAGGTTGCTTTGGTTTTTCATTACATCCTTGAACTCTGCATAGTTCATAGCAATATGTACTCTACTGAATACCATTTAACCATGCCTGTGTTATGTCATCAATGTGAGACTAAAGGAGATTGAGACTCATTTGATTATTTGTCTTGCCTTCTGTTGCTGTCACTTGCTTGTAACCAGAGTTGTTCTTTGCATTGCTGGGTTTCTGCAAATGTTCAAAGGCTGTCTTCATGCACTCGTTGGTCAGTGCAGCCTCTGTGTTGAGGGGCGAGCTGGTTGGACAGGCATCTACTTTCATGCCCCTTGTGAAGGCAGTGAGATTCTGCAAAGTTACAGACGGCTACACAGCTTAAAGATGTTCAGCGGCTAATGGAGCTCACCTAGCCTAGTTCTACTGCTGGCTGGCTGACAGGCGTTTGCTTTTTTAGATACTTTAAGATGGCTGCAGTAATATATTCCCCCACCAACACAAGACAAGAAATACATTAAGGCAAGAACAAAATAAATGAATTCTGTGAATAATTTATTGATTTGTGCTGTTTTGCGTGTAGATACAGGGGTAATTCAATTCCCTTTACCTAAAGGAAAGTATAAGTAAATGCTATTAATTGAGGGAATATATTCTAAATCTATGAAGATCATCAGTGGCTGACTCTGTGTGTTCATGACTATCTACATGCATGCAGGATATACGCACTGGCACATGTAATCACACATCAGTTACTGTCAAATGATATGCATTGCAGCGAATGGCTCGCTGGGCTATGCACTGCTTCAGTATGCAGTATCAGTCTGAGGCTGGACAACAGAAAGGTAATTGGCTCATGTCCAAGTAAGGGTAATTTGATTGAACTCCGGGCTAAAACGGATCAATAGAACTGGAGATGTAAAGCCTTTTTCAGTAACACAGATAACTTGTGTAGTCGAACAACCAGCGCCTGCTGGAATGCTAACAGTATTGGATACGGTATTCTTTCTGTTGAAAACCATGCAATTTGAGCTGGCACAGGAAACAAACTGTCCTTCACAAATGATACTTGTGCACAGTCACGGATGAAAAGGGATGCATCGTCACAACCATTTAGAATAGTGTTTTATCCCATAATGCCTTATCCATAACACAAGTATACATTTTTGTTTCTCTTCTGATTTGAATGAATTCCTTTATGTAACCAGGTAAAGCCATTGAGAACGGGTCCTTTCACAATGTTTTTTGCTGTGGTGGTCTAGCTTATAAGCTGCAGCAATAGCCAAAAACAAACAAGCCTCCAATTAATTAAATTGTTTAATACATTTAAAAAATAAAAGCAAAAACATGAGAGAAACCAATAGGATCATAGTAATGGCTCCGGGAAAAGGTAAATGCATGGAAAAAGGCTGCATGTCACATTTATAAAATGTAGAATTTATAAAACTCCATCTAATGTCAGCTTTCAGTTAAACAGTGCACATGTTCTCCATAGAAAGCTATGCGTCTTGTCAGAGCCTAACAACATACAAAATTATCTTTTTTTCTTCTTAATTGTACTCCCTTTTTGGAACATTGACACTGATGCGTGATAAACAGAAAGTACAGCAGACAGTTAATGTACATTTTCAGAACATAGTCGTTTTTTTTTTTTGCCCTCAGGCTTAATTCTAATGCTGCAAGTTACTTTTGTGTTGAATAGCATTCTAAAAAAGGTGAATTGTATTGTCTTTAGCCAGTGGAAGCAATAGAGAAGTGGCCTCAGTCAGGTTACTGCAGCAGTTTAATTTGTGAGTTTTGGGAGGTCACACTTTCAAAGAGGTTTGTTTTTGGTTAATCCTTTAATGAGGTGACTTGCGGTGACAGGGAATTCCCCTGTAGCTTGTTTGCTTGGGGTTTGACACTTGAATTTATGGCAGGTTCCTTTTTGGTTAAAACATTGCTCCCTTTGCATTAATATACTGCAGCTTCCACATTAATTTGCCCTTAGCTGTTCTTGGTATGGCAGGCCAGCCCATACGCTGGAACCCATCTGTAATATAAAAAGCAAAAGCAGATAGATAAGACCATAAATTATCCCTGTCATCAATCTGTGGGGAGATTGTTAAGTGGAAAGAAAATGTATTGTGCCTCTGCCCTTGAAACAGAACTACTTGTACTGTATTCCAATTTATTGAGCTTCAGACATATCTGGTGCTGTTCTGCATTTTAAAAGACTGTTCCGGTTTCTCAGTTCTATTGGTTTATTTCCATTTGGTTTGAGGCAAAATACCAGTTTAGGTGCCACAGTGTTGACAGGATTGTTTACCCTAATTAACACGTACAGCACGAGAGGGTCCTCGGTCTTCTGGACTAGTTTGTGAAGCAATCTGTATGATTTTGGTTGGTAATTCCAACATTTTAGTTGTTTTGAGCTTCCTCTTGTGTTGCATGCGTCCAGTTCCTATTTCTTTAACCCTATGTGAGCCCTGGGCTGATTTTTATTAACCAGTTGATTTAATGATTACCAGTGATTTCCTTCTGCACTCAACCACAACCTTGCATTAGAAGTATGGACAATTTCAGCATTTTGAACTGTATACAAAAAAAAGTCCTAAAGGATCTTGTGTTTTTATTAAAAACTATACCAGATTTCTCACAGATTTTTTTTTTTTTTTTGTCATCAATTAATAGCATGTCATTGCATTGTAAATCACTGTAATTGGTTGCTATGTGTGAAAATCAAATTACATTTTGAAATATAAAAAGTAAAATGACTAGGGTGGTTTTAAAGGCCCGCTTTAACACACTTTCATGGACTACCTTACTTAATGTTACATTTAAGTCATCCAAAATTTGTGCTAATCTGCATCTGTGAAACCTTGGGTATGAATACTGAATAGTCTAATTTGTATGTAAAACTTGTGTGATGGTAAGTTATACAGCACTTTCTTGTGCGTCTGTTTTAGTATTATATTTAAAGTTGCTTGCAGTACTGCTCTGGTGTAATTCCTCTGGTTATCACCAGCCATTGCTCCTGCTGTGCTATCTGCCCTTTCTCAATACACTTGCATGTACTGGCAACATGTACCACTTCCGTACTTGTGTTTGTCAGCATTCTCAAGTTAGAAAGTTCACAACCAGGAAAGGTTACAGTTTCCACCCTTATCAGGGCTTGAATTTCATTTTTGTGTGCTGGGGATTTCCCCTATGCTGTAGCCAATGGGGGATTCCAAAATTTTAGGGGAATGGCAAAAGAAAAGGCACTTATGCATTTAAAAACTATATATATTTTACTGCATCGTCATTCACACTGGTGTTGCTTTAAAATAAGCTGCTTTCAGGAGACCTACAGCTGTTCATCACTGTGAGACGGAGCACTCTCCATTGCTTTTGCCATTGCCTGACGTGAAGTTTTGCATGCAGCAGAAGAAAATGTGCTTTTCTTTTAACTAGTGCTCTTTTTTTAACTCTTTACACTCACCGTATTTCCGCTTTTGTTTTTCACTGTTTTCATTTATGTATGTTTAACTACTGGATAGTTTGTACTGCATGCATGTAACCTATCAAATGAAAGGCCACAACATTTAATTTCATATTATGTAAGTTGCAACAGGATCAGGCATACTATATGTGGTAGAGATGCTAATATATGTAAAACTAAATAAATAAATAATAATAATTTTTACAAAATAATCATGTTTGGTCACTGCTATATATATATTGTAATCATAGTGCTTATTCATAAATAAATAAATACATCTTTGCTGCTGTAACGCTCCAGCAAGTGCAGTCAAGCACAGTGCCCTTCATTGGCAAGCAGCGTGTTGACTGTCATGAAGTAACTGCCCCTGGACCTGAAATTAATCAGATTTCCACGGACAACACTGATTTATCAACAAGCTAGTTATTTATTTACGGCCTTGTAGCAAGCCTGCCGTGAATTTAACAGAGGTTGTACTGAGCTGAATCATCAGCCGTCCTGCTTCTTATACCTTTATTTCTGCTCCAAACAGAACAGCTTCCAGCTGGGTCCCCTGATGAAAAAAAACAAAGCAAACTGCAGGGCTGTAGATAAGTGCATTGCCATTGATAATGATCAGTCCATATTCAACAGCATACAGTACAAGTAAAAACAAAAAGCACAAGAAAAGGCATTTAAAAGTCAAGGATGTAGTATACTAAGAATGTCAAGGTTGATGCAATAAAAAAACCCTTTAACCCTTCCACTCCGTGAACATTCTACCTGTTTGAGGTGTGACTGACATAATGTGACTTTCGGCTTGTGTATCAGGACAAATATCAACAGAAAGTATACCGTATTATACCTTTCTATACAGCTGAGAATCTAAAGATTATTAAAAAATAACATTCTCCCCAACGTGAAATATACTCTACGATTTACCTACTTTTGAATGTAAAAATGAGTTTTAAAATTTACTCAAATTAATTTTTCTTTAGAAATGTCTCCGTAAGTGTAATTTTAGTGATCTCCTACCTAAAAACTGTAAGTATCAGTGGTACCCACAACCCTCTGGAACTAGGATCAGAAATAATTGTATAAAAACCGTGTCTGGGTTTGATTTGACACCAAATTGTTTGATGGGTGTGTAATGTGAAGAACTTTGCCATCAGATAGATCTGTCAACTCATCAACATCTTATGTAAATGGAAAAAAAAAAAATCTTTCAGGTCGGTAAGCATTCTTGGTTACATAAAGCAATTTAGTATGCTCTCGGTAATTCTGCGCTTTAAAATCATGGTGTATATACAATAGTAGAAACCGAAATCTAAGATACTGAAATGCTGCATGTCATGATAAAAGGTATCTCTATTGGCCTGGAGCTTTAGTGAAATGCATTTTGATTGGAGAGTCATCCCTCAAGTTTATCCTGTGAATATTTCACTACAGATAAGTTTGTTCTTTTTTTTTGGTTCATATACATTTGAGATGATTTAGTATGATTTCTGGTAAGCTTGTACTTGTGATTTGCCAAATCTCCCAACCAAAAAAAATAACTCGCTTGTCTAGCTTTCTGTCTATCTAACTTTTTACTTTAGTTTGAAAGTATATAAAACCATCCCTGATTTGGTTGTTGGATCCTTTGGAGATGTCAGTCATTTGGTAAGCAGCAACCAATGATTATTTAAAAAGGCTTAAACTGGGCGTCTAAGGTCACTGTTACATCATCGTTCAGACTCTGCAATGAGACGAAAGCCTCAGCACATTTTCATTTCAGCTGTAGACACAGCGGGTGGAAGTCATGCTTTCAGTGATGTACAAAGGATATTCGTGTACTTGCTTGGGATTCTTCTCTGCGCTTTTGAAGAAGAGGATTAGACTTTAATAAGTTTGAGCATTTTGGTTCATCAACTTGTGAGCTTTTCTAAAAGCAGTGACTGAAAATGAGTTTACAACGGAAATCGGCTCTCACTGCTGTGTTCCAGAACTCCCCAACAGATTAGACATGCGGTGTAAAACAGACTTACTGAGTCGGGGGGTTGAAAATGTGCAGTGTTGTATTTGAAGCAGTAGAGATAACTGTTCCTCACAAACGCAAGCCAAGATGGAAGCCTCGTTTAAAAAATATGATCAAAGTTTGTTCATGAAACATTACACTAAAAGCCCTTTATTTGGTTAAGCAGATGCAATTTAATTTCCAAAGTTGTGGTGTTAGGGTTGTGCAGTTAAATTAATGTTAAAGCTGTGCAGATACACAGATTTCCCCCTGTAATTCCCTTTAAGACGTTTTTTAGGTATTAAATGAAACGGACATTAGCCTACTAATACATGTTATTTCCCAACATGAAAAGCTGCTTTTTGATTAACACAACGCCAATTGCGTTTGTTCATTAAAAAAACGATTTTATACGCTAAAGTATTAATGTTGTAAGTAAACCGACAATACAAATGTTGCAAACCTAGCAAATGCAATTGATTCAACACAAAGACATTACCTTTCCTTAGCCCTACCTTCAGAGGTACCAGTTTTTGGAAGAGAAAGAGTTAGGGAGACCAGAAATATAAATGTGTCTTTAAGAGACCGAACAACCCCAAGTGCACTTGAAAGAAAAGCAGTGTCTTGAAAAGGAATTCTGAAATCAATTTACCTTTTTCTATAGAAAACCGCAGCCCCGACACGAATCTAATTGAAAATCTTTGGTGCTTTGAGTAGGAGAAAGAAACAAAAAATGAATCGCTGCAAATGGCAAACCGCAAAACAGCTGAATAAATGAGATTTTCATGTATGGCATACATAATCTAATCTGACTTCTGCCAGAATTATCTGTTTCAATTTCTGCCTGTTAGAATTTGTTTTATTCAGAAACCAGAAGGTGGTGGGGAATTCTGTTGGCAAAGCCTGTATGAGGTCAATTTAGACTGCTGTGTTTTAGGCAGTCCTGGGTTTTGGACCACAGATCTGCATTTATAGCACATCTATCTCTGTTTGATGGTAAGAATACAAATTTGGGTAAATCCTTGCTGACGGACAACCTGAATGCTTCTAATAATTAAAGAGGCTGAATGTGAAATCTACAATGGCTCATCTGGTCTGAACATACTGCAGCATTCAGATTAGTCCTGAGATAGAGATTCACTGCAGTGATTCAGTATTAAAAAAGTAAAATAATAACATTCAAGAGCTTTTTTCAATTTCCTTCAAGCCTCTTACAGCTGTCCATTTCCCCAATGCATTTATTAAAAAAATGTCAGGTTAAGGAATTTAATTCATGAGGCAGAATCAATTTCTTTGTCTTTCTGAAGGATAAGAGTGTGCATAGGACTGAAATTACAAACCTTCCTCAGTTGTGTATTTAGAAACCATGTTGCACACAGTTTGTGACTACAGTACATACTGTATTTTCTCTTGGCTAGTTTAAGTGCATTTGTCTCTGTGAAATATACAGTGCTATGGTCATGGCTCCCACTTGCCCTGTAATACTGTTCCATTACCCCCTTGCATTCTCAGCATAAGGAGGAAAACAAACAACAAACAGCTTTTTTTTTTTTTAAACTGTCAGAAGAATATGACATTTTTGTGATCCCCAAGCTGTTTTCTTCAATGACTTAAAGCAGGGGTGTCAAGCTCCAGTCCTAGAGGGCCGCAGGCTCTTCTGGTTTTCATTCCAACTTAAGCTCTCAATTAACTTTTTAATTGATCTAATTATTTGTTCAAGTGGGCATATTTAATATGTTGTCAAGGTCTTTTTAAAGTTGATGATTTTAAACATGCACTTGATTCACTACCTGTAAAACATTTAGAGGCCTGGAGAGAAGTGGTAAATTTGACCAGTTAATCAAATAATTAGACCAATTAAGTAATTGAGCAATCAGGTGGAGCGAAAGCTGGAAGAGACTGCGGCCCTCCAGGAACTCAGAACTCAGAGACCCCTGACTGAAGGCATCGCTGGGATTATTGCTGCACTTAACCCCTTTCGCTTTATTGATGGCCTCTGATGGCACTTGGATATGAAGCAACCTGCAGTAATGGTTTTGTCAACCTGCTGTAATGACTTTTGATAGAGTAACAAACAAAATGGGACCTGTTACTCTGCCAGTCGATTGATGTGCAGCCTCATTGAGTCTTCAGAGTTAGAAGGAGATGTCTACATGGCATACCATCAGCCGCTTGGCAAACAAGGATGCAGTAGCAGTAGCAGCAGCAGCAGCATTTGTTGATGCATAGTTCACCCCCTAGTCTCTGTAAGTCGCTTTGGATAAAAGCATCTGCTAAATGTTAATTTATTATGATTATTAGTAGGGAATGTGATGTAAAGACTAGGTGGAGATGGATAATGCACAGACCAGACTGGTGGTTATTGCTAATAAATCATTTGTACATACACAACACCAAAGTACCCATTAAAGTTTAAATTTACCAGTTTGAGGGCTAGGGGATATACCAGCTGGACGTTAGTTCCTAATTTACATACAACATCTCAGCCAATTGGAATGCAGCAGTTTTTAGTTCTTAGTTAGTAGTTTTGTGACTTTTAAATGTATTTGCTTCATTCTTGAATAATTTGAAACTTGGAACATGTATCCTATAAATTGGCATGCAATGACATATGTTGGTTGCTGATTCAGCAAGATGTGTGGCTCAAGCAGATAGACATCTTAAGATCTTGTTTTATTACCACCCAGGGCCAGCACTTCTCCCCGTCGCAAGGAATATGAAGCATGCACACGTACTGTACACCCCATAAGTGAATTCAAGATTCTGTGCTTCACTAACGAGAAACTTAGTTACTTTACACTATTGAGTGTATGGATAACTACCTACAGTTCAAGATCTGAAGCTGAAGACGCAGCATCTGTTTATTTCTTCTGTTTTGAAAAAATCTGCCTTCTCATTCTTCTGGAAACTGCATCACAGCATTTTGGCTGACACAGAATGAGGCAGGACATATTCTGAAGTCCATTCCATTGACTGCATAATGGTGTAGGGACGTGGAGTCAGAATGGTAAAATGACCACAATCTGATGAACATTCTGTAGTATTGCAGAGATATGAGCAGGCATTGTTGCTATACTGGGATACGTTTTCCTTTTAGGTTTTGCAATACATTGATGTCAATGTGACATGACACGCCTCAAACTGCCTATAAATGGGAGTCGTATTTCCAATTTCCAGGGCTTCAGAAGTGTTACATAATATATATTTAATGATATTTTATATATGTTCACAATTCACAAATATGGTCTTAAGGGGCCTGTATTAATTTAAATGTGTAATTTAGGGTGTCTCGTCAGCTAAATTAATAGAGGAGAGAATTTGCATTTTGTTTCTGCAACAGAGTCCGTTAATGAGCTGGGGTTCAAACCCAAAGGACTCTAGTCTCTTAGCTGTACCCTTGGTAGCTTAGTTCTCTATTGATTAGAAAGAAATTGGGTTAGAGTCTACCTATTTCAGTTTGATTTATGTCTTTTGTTTTGTTTTTCTTTCTTAAGGCTTGGGTGTAGTTTTCTATTGGTATTGCATTCTTGTGCTGTTTCTTCAAGATGCCAATTTCAGATATAAAAAGCTGGAGCTAAATTTAGAGATTTCATTAGCTGACCAAGTATTTGCATTGCATTTCCTCATTTAATCTGCTGGGTTGCAGTCCCATCTTTCAATAGGGATCATATGTTATTAAAAGTGGCAGCGCTATGTTTTGAATTAAATTTTCTGTGTGCTGCTGTGCTCTTACCCTCATTAATTCAGGGACAGCTTCACTGCTAGTTTCCCAGGTGTAACAGGGGGAAGAGTTACGTGTGTGGGTCGTCACTGAATAATAATAAGTCAGACACCGAGCATTGGGTATTCTTTGACACGCCGAACAGGAGCGCAGATTTAATTCAACACAAGTGCTGCCACAAGGGTACCAGCAATGGTAGCCCTAGTGTCAGATTTAATAAAGAAAACAAAACAAAGCTAAAAATAGCCTCATTTAAAAGAGACGTCCCACTCCAGGAACCTACTACACTACGACAACCCTCTCTATACTGTTTGGGATCAACATCCCCTAAACTAACCTACTGCTGTTGCTCCCGAAGTCCCGGCCTCCCAGCGACTCCGGGTCCTTGCGATGGTCCTGGCTGAGCAGAGCCTTCACAGGCACCGTCTTGCAGTTGAAGGGTTCCGTAGTCATTATCCTATGGAGTGAGCGCTCTACTCCTGGATATAAACAAAGTGCCCCTGTGTGTAACATGGCGGTGCAGTCGCTCGAGCTGTGGCTCAGACGCCCTTTGAGCTGCACACGGCCTCCCCGGGCATGCCCCCCAGCCAATCCAGACCTCCAGATCAGCTCAGCTCCGGGCGTCCCAGCTGCACACATTTGCGCAAGAACCAGTGACAGGGTTCTCCCTGTCGCACCATGAAACATGTATTATTTATCTTAATTGCTGTTTCTATTTATAGATCGATTAGATAGATGGTATTTATTTTGATAGTGTATCAAGCCTTGATTTATTTATTAATTGTTTTTAATCCATCATAAGGCTACATCCTCAATTACATGCTTTAAATTGGGCATAGTGAATCTAAAATGTATGTGACAGTTCTAGGCATTAGTGATGGTTCTTTTCCGATGCAGAATCTAGTATTCTGTGACCAGGAAAACTCTCTTCACATATATCCCCAGATAGCCCTCAATGGATATTGTTTGGAGTTCACTGATCTTGCCAAGCCAGAACACCTTGAAATAGCATTTACATGAGCTACACAAGAATGAGGACCTGTCCTGGAGTTATCAATCAGACTATCTGGTTCCCAAAAATGTAACTAACCTGAGCACGTTTTATAAATTGAGGCCTTTTGAACTTTTTGAAGTTTTGAGCCTCTCTTATTTTTCCGTGCTTCAATACTTTAGTGCTGGTATATTGGCTAATGTGTTATTTTTTGTTTTGTTTTTGCTTCTTGCAGCAGACAGATGAAAAACTACCCCAAAAGAAGAAGGTTGAAAAAGACTCCAAGTTCAAAGCAGCCAAGAAAGCCCTGAAGAGGAATTTTATAGTGAACACAAAAATTAAATTTACTGAGGATGGAGAGGTCAGTCATGGCATATTTTTGTAATTCAGATTTGATCCGGTTTTCATTTCAGCCAGTTCATTCATGTTTTTTATTGTTATAGCTTTACACTGCATGGTACTGTGCCTGGAGCCTCCTCTGCAACAGAATGCCAGGGTTGTGACAGTGCAGTAACTACACAGCTGAATGCTGCCCCTTCTCTTCAGGCTACACTGTATAGAGAGGGTACAGATATTCTGAACAGTGTCTGACACATTAAAAATGGATACACCAAATGTTTGCTGATATGCCAGGAGGTGATATTCAAATTTGAGCGTAACTCTTTTTGCATTAGCATTGTCCTCTGTAGGTTAGTTTATGTCATCATCATACTGACTGATTTTGATGTAGTACTACTCCCTCAAACATGCATTTATTCCCTTTACAAGCTTCATGCACAGGCTCACCTTCCCAGTTACTTATCAATCTCTGCTTTTCCTATGAGTAATGTGTTTTCAAAGTCGACTGCGGTCCTTTACCAAGTGGAATACAGTGATTGAGAACTGCAGCATTGAAGTATCTGAACAGACTGATACATAACTTTTCTTCATTAATAGCTAAAAGTTCTCCTGTATACTGTGTTACTAACATGGTCGTTCTTTATGCAGATGGTTCAGCAGTGGCCTCCTGTACAGAGGTTGGCAGTTAAAGATGAGGATGGAGAAGACACCAATGCTGGCATTGATGTGCAAAAGGCCCATGAAAGACTGTTTGAGGAGGACAAATTTGACAAAGAGGAATACAGGAGGAGAATCAAAGAAAAGCACAGGGTAAGTAAGCACTGCACCAACAGTTCTATAGATCTTACTTGAAGAATTGCTCACGGGTATATTTATTTTTAGAATTGCTCACGGGTTTATTTATTTTTATTTTTAAAAATCTAATACAGCTAATGGTAAGACTTGTACTTTATTCAACAGGTATACTGTGTTACTAACATGGTCGTTCTTTATGCAGATGGTTCAGCAGTGGCCTCCTGTACAGAGGTTGGCAGTTAAAGATGAGGATGGAGAAGACACCAATGCTGGCATTGATGTGCAAAAGGCCCATGAAAGACTGTTTGAGGAGGACAAATTTGACAAAGAGGAATACAGGAGGAGAATCAAAGAAAAGCACAGGGTAAGTAAGCACTGCACCAACAGTTCTATAGATCTTACTTGAAGAATTGCTCACGGGTATATTTATTTTTAGAATTGCTCACGGGTTTATTTATTTTTATTTTTAAAAATCTAATACAGCTAATGGTAAGACTTGTACTTTATTCAACAGTAAATTATACAGTACTGTGCAAAAAAGTTTTAGGCAGGTGTGAAAAAAATGCTGTAAAGTAAGAATGCTTTCAAAAATAGACATGTTAATAGATTATATTTATCAATTAACTAAATGCAAAAGTGAGTGAACAGAAGAAAAATCTAAATCAAATCCATATTTGGTGTGACAACCCTTTGCCTTCAAAACAGCATCAATTCTTCTAGGTACACTTGCACAAAGTCAGGGATTTTGTAGGCATATAGTCAGGTGTATGATTAAACAATTATACCAAACAGGTGCTAATGATCATCAATTCAATATGTAGGTTGAAACACAATCATTAACTGAAACAGAAACAGCTGTGTAGGAGGAATAAAACTGGGTGAGGAACAGCCAAACTCAGCTAACAAGGTGAGGTTGCTGAAGACAGTTTACTGTCAAAAGTCATACACCATGGCAAGACTGAGCACAGCAACAAGACACAAGGTAGTTATACTGCATCAGCAAGGTCTCTCCCAGGCAGAAATTTCAAGGCAGACAGGGGTTTCCAGATGTGCTGTCCAAGCTCTTTTGAAGAAGCACAAAGAAACAGGCAGCGTTGAGGACCGTGAGACGCAGTGGTCGCCAAGGAAACTTACTGCAGCAGATGAAAGACACATCATGCTTACTTCCTTCCAATCGGAAGATGTCCAGCAGTGCCATCAGCTCAGAACTGGCAGAAAACAGTGGGACCTGGTACACCCATCTACTGTCCGGAGAAGTCTGGTCAGAAGTGGCCTTCATGGAAGACTTACGGCCAAAAGCCATACCTCCGGCGTGGAAACAAGGCCAAGCGACTCAACTATGCACGAAAACACAGGAACTGGGGTGCAGAAAAATGGCAGCAGGTGCTCTGGACTGATGAGTCAAAATTTGAAATATTTGGCTGTAGCAGAAGGCAGTTTGTTCACCGAAGGGCTGGAGAGCGTGCACGAATGAGTGTCTGCAGGCAACAGTGAAGCATGGTGGAGGTTCCTTGCAAGTTTGGGGCTGCATTTCTGCAAATGGAGTTGGGGATTTGGTCAGAATTAATGGTCTCCTCAATGCTGAGAAGTACAGGCAGATACTTATCCATCATGCAATACCATCAGGGAGGCATCTGTTTGGCCCCAAATTTATTCTGCAGCATGACAACGACCCCAAACATACAGCGAAAGTCATTAAGAACTATCTTCAGCGTAAAGAAGAACAAGGAGTCCTGGAAGTGATGGTATGGCCCCCACAGAGCCCTGATCTCAACATCATCGAGTCTGTCTGGGATTACATGAAGAGAGAGAAGCAACTGAGGCTGCCTAAATCCACAGAAGAACTGTGGTTAGTTCTCCAAGATGTTTGGGCCAACCTACCTGCCGAGTTCCTTCAAAAACTGTGCAAGTGTACCTAGAAGAATTGATGCTTGATGCTGTTTTGAAGGCAAAGGGTGGTCACACCAAATATGGATTTGATTTAGATTTTTCTTCTGTTCACTCACTTTGCATTTAGTTAATTGATAAATATAATCTATTAACATGTCTATTTTTGAAAGCATTCTTACTTTACAGCATTTTTTCACACCTGCCTAAAACTTTTGCACAGTACTGTATATACTAGTATACAGTATGAAAAGATACCATAAAAGGATCTCTAAACCTGATACTGCTTATGGCAGTTATGTTGAATTTGTGTTTACTGAAGTTGATGAAGTACATTAAATGCCCTCATGTCTCTCATCCAAACATATACTGTACTCATAAATTCGAAGTTAAAACTTGTGTCTGCAACCATCATCTACAGTTTAAAACATTTCTTTGAAAAAAATTCCATAGAGCATTTCCAGAACGGTCACTACCATCCTTGTATCACTTTATTTTGTGTATTGTTTTTAACCACGGTTTGCATCTTGGTTTTCGCCACATTCATTTTATCGTTGAATTGTTCGCTCGTGAATTTCTTGACCATCTTCTCTCAATACTTGTGTCAAATCTTTTGCAGTAATCTGAGTATTTTGCGGGGCTGCTCCAAAGATTTTTCTTCCAGATTTTGCAGAAATCTTTCTTGGTCTTCCACACCTGGAGCTAGTTGCAGTAGTTCATGTTCTCCTGTGTTTGTCAGTAATAGGTCACCCAGTGCATTTTGGTAAACCGAGTCTTTCTGCTGTTTTTCTGGTAGTTTCTCTTTTTTTGTTTAGTTCTATCACTGCCATTTTGAAATTGTTGCTGTACTCTTTAGTTGTAACCATTTTTGTTGCTTTTTTTGAATGACAAATGTCCAATTTTATTTTTCAGCACTTTATGCGTTTTATTAATTCTAGAATTATCACGTGTTGGTTTTTAATCATAATTGTCAATATTTAGCAATGAATGGGTTTTATACAAAATATGTTGATTGCCCAAATACTTTTGTCAAGGTATGAAATTTAGGTTTTGAATGTTATTTTTCATTACATGTTATGTAATACTGTTGTTTATTATAAAGCTGAGTCTCTAATTTCTATCTTTCAATGGACAATTAGAAGTCACTTTCTTTGTGTTTTTTCAAATACTTTTTCTGCGACCGTGTCTGTCTGTCTATCTGTGCATGCATGCTCCTGGAAGCTCCTTGTAATCAAGAGGCCTGAGCAGAACTCAAATTCCAGTGCACACAGGGTCAGTGAAAGTTCTTATTAAACCTCCAAAACCAAGCTACAGTACTGTATGAACATGCACAAGGCATTCCTTCTGTTAACCCTGGGTTATATTATCTTTATTATCTGTCTCTCTTCACCTGCTGTCAGGTCCTTTCAGACCTCTCGGAACTATCGGTCTTTTCTCAATTCTTGCCAGTTGCCATGGTGACTAGCCCTGTTAATTTATATCTGAGTTTTTCATTTCTTTTGCTACAAAGATATTTTAAAGGTATCGGTACTGGTGGATCTGTGCTAATGGAAAAAGAAATAGTAGGGTTGCAACCGGTAGATTAAAATTAAAAAGTAAAAATACTCTGTTGGCGAATGGTAGTTAGCAAGCTGTAGGTGGGCTGTATATTCAATGTGCTTTCCAATATGATCTGAAGTACTGCAATCTTTTCTACCTGCTCCACCTCCTCCATTTTGTCTTTTTTGTTTAAATGGCTTTATATGAACCATTTTATTAACGCTTCCAAAACAGTGTTTTAGTTTCATAAGACTTGGTGCCAAACACGTGCTGTTTTGTGCAATTTAGATTACAATTAGATGCAGCTATATATAGTTCAGTTTGTTTTAAAAGGAATTTTAAATAGGAAATTATGCTTTTCCCATTTTCTATAGTGCAAGCTCTATGTATTTCCTTTTATGTACTTTAGTCAGAATAACATAAACATTTATTGGTATATGGTAATAAAATTATAACAGAACTTGTACCAGTGCTTGTTAATGGCATTCATGTGCTTTTACTAATGCAGCGATTGCTCTGTGACGCTGCAGCTATATATTGGGGATGTATACTTTCTAGAGCAGCTGAGTGCAAGCAAGGCGTAACTATGGAAGAATTGCTGTAAATAGACAGAAGAATCCCTTCTTAGTATTAAAAATGGATTTGTGTTTTCAGTTGTCTGCAGTGAAGCTTTCCTGTTTAGTAAACCACTGTGTTGCTTGTTGTGTTTCTAACCCCTGCTCTTTTCTAATCACGTGTGGTTACAGATCTCTGGGCTCTGCTGGTATCTCCACATGTCTCGAAGGGGCTGTTTTCAAATCTATTTGTGGATTTACATATTTTGATTGTTTCATGCCTCACTTAGCAAACAGCACAAAATGAATTCTATCTGGTTTAACTTGAGACTGTAAAGCAGTGCCTAACTTTGCATTTTGAATGTGAATGATAAACAACTGCCTTCCAAACTAAGGCTTTCATATTCCTTAAGGGATATCTTAACAATGGCATTTATACATTTCACGATGGAAAGGAACATATTTTGCCATATAGTCTTCTCTTTGTGTAAAGTATTAGTCCTAGAAATCCTCCGAAGGAACACAAACTGGAAGTACAGCTACTGCATCTGTACCTAAAAGATAATAAAACAATAGATTGTTGCTGCTGTCTTGATAGATAGCATGCATGCATGCTACCCTTCCTCAAAATAGTTTTTCATGCTGTGTGGCAACCTGTACCTAGGTACCTGTAACAGTGTCTGTCTGTAGTGGTCTCCATGTGTTATACATTTTATTACACATAAGAACATAAGAAAGTTTACAAACGAGAGGAGGCCATTCAGCCCATCTTGCTCATTTTGGTTGTTAGTAGCTTATTGATCCCAGAATCTCATCAAGCAGCTTCTTGAAGGATCCCAGGGTTGTCAGCTTCAACAACATTACTGGGGAGTTGGTTCCAGACCCTCACAATTTTTTTTTTTCTTTTTTTTTTTTCATTTTACATTTTGAAGAAATAATCTTTTACATAATTTGAAATTTCAGATGAAATAGGCTGGCTTTTTTTTTAAGCAAATGTGAAATGCAGTAATGGACTTCTGCCTTTCAAAGGATTCCTTTATACCTCAGTCCTCCTCAGAGCTTGGCTCTATTAGGGGTAAAAAGATAAATATTGATCTATCTGCTTTCCATTGTTTCTACAGGAGAGAAGGCTTAAAGAGAAGGCAGCCAGACGAGAAGCCAGCAAACGGCAGAAAGAGGTAAGTCAAAACCTGTGAAACGTGCCCATTGCGTAACAAAACACAAACACTGCTCAGGAAATACTGGAATCAAACAAAGGTTTATAGATATTATGTTGGTGCCTCCTGTTGTCCCCAGTTGTATGTGGCGTGGCGTGTACACCTCAAGCAACATTTTGAAAATGGCAGAGTTGGGGTCAATTCCATTTCCAATCCCAGTTCCCTTTTATACAATTCCTATTCCGTTTTACAGCATAGTCTTTACTGAGGTTTATGCCATAGGCTTTATCAGGTTACCTGACAAGTTCATTAAGGTGTATACAGTATTTGTTTGCTCAATAAAGCCTTTGTTGTAAAATGATTGGAATAGGAATTTGAATTGAGTAAAAGGGAATTGGGATTAGAAATGGAATTGGAATTGAAGCCAACTCTGGTAAATTGGCATCAAACCAATTTATTTCTATTTGCAACCATGATAAAATCCTTGACTTCCTGCCATCAAAACATATCTCCATTGAGCATCTTCAGAAAGTCTACAAGACTTAGAAACTTTAGGGCTTTAAGATGCACTGGGCAAAGTCAGTGGCTGGTTTTTAATTAGGTCTGAGGTACAGATGTAGGGGCTGTAACAGAAAGGA
The DNA here is from genome assembly GCA_030684275.1 of Acipenser oxyrinchus oxyrinchus. Lineage (NCBI taxonomy): Eukaryota > Metazoa > Chordata > Actinopteri > Acipenseriformes > Acipenseridae > Acipenser > Acipenser oxyrinchus. The sequence continues at coordinate 233,859 of JAGXEW010000090.1, read as the reverse complement.
TAATTGTTTTGAGCTTCATTAACCAACAGGAATTGAGTGTACAGGATCACCCTTTCGGTTCTCCGCAATGTCATGTATCCTTCTCTTGCATATCGTTTGCTGTACTTTTGAAAGCGCAGGTACTTATTCAGACCAGCTTTACTACCAGCAAGTGTGCTTCTCAATGTGCAGTGTGTCACAGGAGGCTGTGTGGTCCAGTGGTTAAAGAAAAGGGCTTGTAACCAGGAGGTCCCCGGTTCAAATCCCACCTCAGCCACTGACTCATTGTGAGACCCTGAGCAAGTCACTTAACCTCCTTGTCCTCCGTCTTTTGGGTGAGACGTAATTGTAAGTGACTCTGCAGCTGATGCATAGTTCACACACCCTAGTCTCTGTAAGTCGCCTTGGATAAAGGCATCTGCTAAATAAACAAATAATAGTGTGTCAATGTGGAAGGATGTAAGGACTTCCCAACCAGTTAAGATTGGAGCAGCCACTTAGTAAGTTGTTGGAGATTTAGGAAATGTTTCTGTAATGCTCATGGTACAGGAAAAGATTGAACAGTAAAGTCATTGTTATTCTATAGTGTCCCCACCTAGTCTCCAGGAGCCCAATTCTGCTCTTAATCAAGGCTCTTGAGATTCTGAACATCCGCAAAGATTACCGGTACTAAGAAATAGTACTTCTACAGTAGGTCATCCTGCATGAGACCATCACGTGTGTGTGTCACAGGAACACAGAGAGAAAGAATCTTCTCCAAGGTTCAGATCCCTCCAGATTATTCTCAGGGTTCTCTACTGAACAAACATTGTTCCTGTATAATTTGAGAGGATCACATCTTTATTGAAGGGATTACATTTAGGTTGTTTTTTGTTCTGTGTTTGTTTAGTCACTTTTTAATGAAGAGGAGTACTGTAATGCATATTGCTTTATCTTTGTGTTTTAGTTTGCCTCATTTTATGATGGTTTATACTGTTTCGCGCATTTGATATAAGTTGTACACATGTTTGTATTTGGCTTGACATTTAATCTATTTAGCAAAATTCAAATTAGGTCAAACAGTCTTTGTGAACGTTAAATGCATCCAGACATCTGTTATATATTTGCAAATGTTTCATAACCTGATGTGTAAACCATGAACACAAGTACAATGTGGCTTGTAATGTTACAATAAGGCCTTGGAAAATTTACAAATATTCTCAAATTTGCTATTTTTCTGTTGATTTCCAAAGTTAAGTTGTTACCTAACTAGACCACTGGATGCCTGGGTTCAAATCTGTCAAGTCAAAAGTAAATTGAGTATGGTCTCTATTTAGCCCTCGGTGGACAGCAGTTAAGAGTCACATCACAAAATCACCACACAGTTTGACACAATGATTTCTTGACATAGCACCCTTCACACACATGCCCACAGTGAAGCAAATTCTCGGTGTTGGCTTCACAGACCTTTTGTTCACTTGCAACAGTCTCTGTTTGATGCTGTTCACACAACACTTTGTATGTTTGTATGTATGTATGTATGTTATGTATTTATTTTTTTTATTTTTAGTACTGGGCAGTAGTTTTACACTACTGTATAGCATATACTGAATTCCATTATTTTTTATTTTATTTATTTATTTATTTTCCTGTTTGTGTGTGTAACCCATTTTATAGACAATAAATAAATAAAATAAAAAAAAAACTCTTCTGTTCTTTTTAAATGTTCCACTAGACTAATAAACTAGAGGGAGCTTTCCTGTGCAATTGTAACAGATTGTTTATAAAAACACAAATTAACTTACCTGTGAAATACTGTGATGCAGTTAGTCACAGACTCCCCCACCTGCCAAACTAATTGTTAGTTTTGTCATTTATTAACTCTGTTTTTATTGTTCTCTGATGCATAATTTCCTTTTTGTTGTTCATGCTTTTTAATTTGATAAAATTACTGAATCATGTTTCCTCATGAGAGATTAACTAGATTTATCTGGGAGGCAGCTATAGTCGGTTTTATATTTGGGACGTGATTCAATTATGTCTGAGGTACAGAAGGTTTTTTTAACATATATAAAGGTTTTGTTGGTTGTAGGCGCTCCTTTTTTCCTAATAAAAAATGAAATTGTTTTTGAAATTTCATACAGAAACTTGTATTATTGGTGGAGTAGAATATGAACTATTTGTAGGCTATAAGTACAGATGGGAAGGTGCAATTATTACATAAATGCCCTTCTGTATTTGTAGCTAACCCTGCTGAAATGAGTACATTGTAAGTCTCAGTCATATAACAGTGTGCCTTATTCACAAAGCATTACAATACATTATGATATAGAGCAGAGGTTCTCAAACTGTGGGTCGCGACTCCAAATGGGGTCGCAGTGCCTTTTTAATAGGGTCGCGAATACCTGCACAATTTAAACTATTTTAGTTTAAGAAACAGGTACGTTCAATTATTATTATTATTATTATTATTATTATTATTATTGGCACTTTTTACTCCTAAATTTTAAAATTTTACTCCCAATGACTCCTTTGCTCTACCTGCCTTTGTCTGAACGTTCTGAACTGGTTACCTAGCAACCAACTTGCATGTCAGCCAATCAGCGGAATGCACTTCTGTAGTGTTAAGTCCAGCCTCTGTGATTTTTGTTGTGAACTGAGTTCAGAAAGTTGTTTTGCATAAATATCTAAAACATGACAGTTTTCTGAAGAAAAGTGTTGGCAACGGGAGTAATGAAGGACAATCGAGTGACACTACAGAAGTGCCGACCGACAAGGACCCAATCAGCAGTAAAAAAAATTAAAAAATAAAAATAAAACCTGAAAAGCTTGTAGATGCTAATGGCTTGCTCTGCTAGCTTACCTGGCAGATAGTTTTGATCGCTTAAATATTCTTAACACAGCACTCCAAGGACGAGATGCATCTGTCCTTTCTCTCACTGACTAAATCGAAAGCAGGATCAAGAAGCTGTCCTTGTGTTACGATTGCATAAACCTGGAAGCAGTTTATTTATTTATATCTTGCGATTTTGTATTGTGAATTAAAAATAGCCAATGGCTATGTATTAGTTTTGTTGCTATTGTCTTGCAATGTTGTTTTACTTATACTAACCATTCTGCAATAACACAGGGCAGCGGGGTCATTTTATTGCTAGAAGGGGGTCACAGAGTAGCTAAGTTTGAGAACCGCTGATATAGAGTATGATATGAGTTTGGTGTTTTGGTAGGAAATATTTTTTCAATAAGGCAACTAGGACTCAAAATAGGACTCTTCACATGTTAATAAATAACCTATAAATCTTCTATTGAAAATGTATCTCATGTACTACAGACACATTTTTGTTTGAAGATTGACATTTCATAAATCTTCTTCAGCTTCATACAGTATTCTGCCCTACATGCATATGAATGGAATCTTTCAATTCTACTGGCATTTTGTTAGGGGAGGAAAGATGAGGTGATGAAGTGTGTGTGTGTGTGTGTGTGTGTGTGTGTGTGTGATATATATATATATATATATATATATATATATATATATATATATATATATATATATATATATATATATATATATATATATATATATATTTGTTTTAAAGGTGTTGTGCTTATCTTAAGAAATGTTTCTATACTCTGCACCCTTCATATAAGTGATGTCTATAAACCATCAAACCAGTTCACTTTCAGGCCTTTTTAAATCATTTTCTTACTTGATTTTTAAATTTTTTTATTTCAGATTTCATTGTCTGATAGCATATACAAAGCTCAATAATACGGTGTCACAAATGTAAGAAATGTCCCATCTTGGTGCTTACTGTCAAACCTAAAAATTAGGACATATTTATGAGATAATTCTTGTGTTTTGTATAAGGATAGATGGAGGCAAATATACTGTGTGTGATCCAAATATACATATGTAAAATAATAAGCATTATTTAGCATTAAATAAGTCATTACATCTAAAACCAAAAAATGACCAAAAGCTGATACTGTGTAATAAACATACTTTTTTATATGTTGCACGGTTCAGGTATAGTACTCGGTTTAATTATTTCAATCTTGTAGGTATCTAGAAGGAGAACAAAACTATGTACACAGTTCAGTTTGTGTCATGTCTGAGACAAATTTATTTATTGTCCTAATCTTTGATATACAGCTGTATGATTTCCTAATCCATGTTCCATTACCGGTCTATTCCAGTAAAAATGAAACGTTCTACCAGTGATACAGACTGGGGTGTATTCAACTGAGCTTAATATTGGCGGATCTAAATAACCAAGGTTATGAAAGTCTGCTAAATGTGATTCTATCTAATGCATTTCTGTCTTGGGGGGGGAAAAGCGAGTATCCTATTTAGTGATTTAAAAAAGATTTAAATCTGCCACCATTTTATATGAATACACACATCTCCCTTTTGTTACAGCTTTATATATATATATATATATATATATATATATATATATATATATATATATATATATACAGTACTGTGCAAAAGTTTTAGGCAGGTGTGAAAAAATGCTGTAAAGTAAGAATGCTTTCAAAAATAGACATGTTAATAGATTATATTTATCAATTAACTAAATGCAAAGTGAGTGAACAGAAGAAAAATCTAAATCAAATCCATATTTCGTGTGACCACCATTTGCCTTCAAAACAGCAAAAAGCATCAATTCTTCTAGGTACACTTGCACACAGTTTTTGAAGGAACTCGGCAGGTAGGTTGGCCCAAACATCTTGGAGAACTAACCACAGTTCTTCTGTGGATTTATGCAGCCTCAGTTGCTTCTCTCTCTTCATGTAATCCCAGACAGACTCGATGATGTTGAGATCAGGGCTCTGTGGGGGCCATACCATCACTTCCAGGACTCCTTGTTCTTCTTTACGCTGAAGATAGTTCTTAATGACTTTCGCTGTATGTTTGGGGTCGTTGTCATGCTGCAGAATAAATTTGGGGCCAATCAGATGCCTCCCTGATGGTATTGCATGATGGATAAGTGTCTTGCCTGTACTTCTCAGCATTGAGGAGACCATTAATTCTGACCAAATCCCCAACTCCATTTGCAGAAATGCAGCCCCAAACTTGCAAGGAACCTCCACCATGCTTCACTGTTGCCTGCAGACACTCATTCGTGTACCGCCTCCAGCCCTTCGGCGAACAAACTGCCTTCTGCTACAGCCAAATATTTCAAATTTTGACTCATCAGTCCAGAGCACCTGCTGCCATTTTTCTGCACCCCAGTTCCTGTGTTTTCGCGCATAGTTGAGTCGCTTGGCCTTGTTTCCACGCCGGAGGTATGGCTTTTGGCCGCAAGTCTTCCATGAAGGCCACTTCTGACCAGACTTCTTCAGACAGTAGATGGGTGTACCAGGGTCCCACTGTTTTCTGCCAGTTCTGAGCTGATGGCACTGCTGGACATCTTCCGATTGCGAAGGGAAGTAAGCATGATGTGTCTTTCATCTGCTGCAGTAAGTTTCCTTGGTCGACCACTGTGTCTACGGTCCTCAACGTTACCCGTTTCTTTGTGCTTCTTCAAAAGAGCTTGGACAGCACATCTGGAAACCCCTGTCTGCCTTGAAATTTCTGCCTGGGAGAGACCTTGTTGATGCAGTATAACTACCTTGTGTCTTGTTGCTGTGCTCAGTCTTGCCATGGTGTATGACTTTTGACAGTAAACTGTCTTCAGCAACCTCACCTTGTTAGCTGAGTTTGGCTGTTCCTCACCCAGTTTTATTCCTCCTACACAGCTGTTTCTGTTTCAGTTAATGATTGTGTTTCAACCTACATATTGAATTGATGATCATTAGCACCTGTTTGGTATAATTGTTTAATCATACACCTGACTATATGCCTACAAAATCCCTGACTTTGTGCAAGTGTACCTAGAAGAATTGATGCTGTTTTGAAGGCAAAGGGTGGTCACACCAAATATTGATTTGATTTAGATTTTTCTTCTGTTCACTCACTTTGCATTTAGTTAATTGATAAATATAATCTATTAACATGTCTATTTTTGAAAGCATTCTTACTTTACAGCATTTTTCACACCTGCCTAAAACTTTTGCACAGTACTGTATATATATATATATATATATATATATATATATATATATAATTAATGCCCTTTCTAGTTTGAAATGTTTTCTTTTGTGTTGTGGGACTGTTGCTACAGGCCTCAATATATGTTAGGTCACAGCTTTGGAAATGCCCTGGTGTAATACTCAGATATCATGAAGCACTGAGAAAAGCAGGCTGCCTTTAATCGCTTGGTTTTAAATCACCTCCTTTATATTGAATTCTTGTCTCCTCAACTGGCTTCTATATGTTGACAACAACCAAGAACAGCAGCAATCATTTTTTAATGACTTCTTCTTTTTTTTTTAATATAATGTAAAACCTGGATTGTTCAGGAAGCTGCTCATCTTCAGTTAATTTAACATTAGCAGGCAACGTTCACTGATCCACATTAGCTTGCTAAAATTGTGCATTAATAGGGCTGATTAAAAATAATAATAATAATAAGATCTTTTCATGTAGTTCAGGCAATTTATTTGAAATTAGTTTGGATAAAGAGTATTTGATTGTCACATTGCCCTTTAAAGTTAAGTGACCCCTTGAAAGTGAGTCATTTGCTGATTTTAAGCTGAGCATGTTTGTGGGTCTTGCATAATAGTCTCCCATCATCTGTGTTTACAGTAATTACTTTGTCAGGTACACATCAATCCACAGAGTGATGTGCATCTACCATTTAGATTCCCGTTGGGTGTTATTGCCTGTGCGGCATGCATAGACAGTTGTTTTAAGGAGGTATTCCACATACTGTGAATACTAACAAAAATGCTGTAAATGTTTTTATACCAACAAACTTTTTTCTCCTTTTGCACTAGATGTTTGGGAGGGTTGATGTTATGGATCAGTGCTGCACATTAGGCTTGCAACAATGCATGTGAAGATCATTGGATTGTTTTCTTAAAAGATTAAGATACATTCACTTCCTGCGTTTGTGCAGAATATATGTGTGTGTGTGTGTGTGTGTGTGAAGGTAGTAAATTGACACTGTAGTCTGTGACTAGTAGACAGTATGTGTTGACTGCAAAGCATCTGCAATATCTCCTTAACACTCCTTGGCATTGATATGTGTAGCATTGCTAAAATCATAATGAAAGCACGGGCAAGCATGGTGAAAATATGGTGATCAATTGTAAAAAAAAAAAAACAGAACAAAAGCCCACAGTAGATTATGATACAGCACATTCAACACACAGTGTCACTATGTAAAACTGCCAGCACCATGTCCTAAAGCTGCTAGCACCCATAAATAGACTGTCTCAGTCTGGCAGGTACTCCAAACTCAATTACAGACTTGACACCAGAGTATACCTTGTGACACAATTAAAAGAGTCGGGCATACTTTTGTTTTTATCAATTATCTGAGATTGATGTTGGTTTTGTCTAGAAACTTGGACTAAGGTGCTGAGACACTTATCCACTTGACATTGAAATATACGCTTTCTTTAAGGCTGGATTTACCCTTTGGAGCCTTTTAAAATGCATGGTTATTAATTTAATTCAAAGCTGTCTAACAGACCTTAAGACTTTCTGGGGATTCTCAGTGTTCCTCAGAGGATATTCCTGGAGCATATTTTTGATGCTGAAAGGGTAATGATTATACTATTGAAGCCAATTTAGATTTCAGTAGTGGAAAAGGTCAAGCTATTTATGTATGAAAAGAAAAGTGTGCTATTAGGCGTGATTTATTAAAATTAGCATTATTTGGTATATGAAGTCCATCATGAAATGGCAAGTAGAATAATTAGACTAATGTGTGGACTCTCAAATCATTTACTGTATTACACACACTTATGTCATTCCTTTAACATGGTCTTGATACATTTACATATTGGTGTTTAACGGCAAAAGCCAAGCATCTGTGCAACACTTTATTAATCCTGCTGTATGTGTAAATATGAAACTAGCATTTATGTTTCAGATCATTATTAGTTATCCCATAATCTACATTTTTTACAATAGAAAGTATATCGAATGTTTATTGCTGTAATTCATGAACAGAGTTTCACAAGAAAATCTCATGGGGCACCATTTTGTTTTCACCAGCTTACCTCCATGTTCTTCTGCTTTGCCAATGGACCATTGCAGAAAAATGTAATATTTTTTACATCATGTAAGTCCTCAATTTCAGACTACTAAGCAGCCCAATACGTTTTGATGTCATGTAAGTAAACCTGGGCAAGCCATTAGTCTACTATAGATGGCTCATCAGTGTAACAAACATTTTTCGTGGACCAAAATATTTCAAACCTAGCACGAAACATTGTAATATTATCGTTGTCTTTCTCATTGCTTAATAAAAATGAGAGCATACTTTGCAAATACTGTAGCCTTAAACACATTTCAGCTTATTCTAACTTCAGTGTTGCAGTTTCTTCAAAATAACAAAGGGTCCTTGGTAATACTTCAGGCTCTTTATTCTTTTAAAGTTGACTAATATGGTAGAAAAAACACCACACATGTAATTTTGCTGCAATTTCTTGTCATTAATATCACCAAATACTGGTTCCATTTGGAAATGATGAAAAGGGCTTTCGGACTGGAGAGTCCTGACCTGAATCTATTCTGAGTTAAAACCTTGGGAAATCAAATTAAATCCTTGTCAAGCCTGCAAAAAAAAATATATTTTATCACTGAGCCAGCGGTACTTAAAGTGCTGTCATGGATGTAGATTGCTTCATATCTAAAGCTTGCAGACAGATGAAATAATAATTTATACTTTAATATTGGGAAACTTGAAGCCTATTTTAAGAGCTCTGTTTGGATGATATGTAACCTGAACCCCACACAAAAATAATACACAAGTTTTGCAGTCAGAATTTCCACTGATGTAAATGGAGAACCGTATCCATCACAAATCGGTTTGGGAGCCTTGGTTTATAAGTAAGATTTGATCATTATATAACCTGAATACATAGACAGGCTCACATGCGAAACTGTGAGCATGTACTCTGTTTTAGAATGTTGTAAACAAAAGGCAATGTGCTTTAACATGATCTAATCGCACCCCTAGAGGCATTACGACACACAAGTGGGCTTGATCTTATCAAAGTGCCTCAGAGTGAAACTTTTCAAAAGCTAATTTAAACCTTTTCAATCAATATTGTAAATGTACACTTTGGAAGCCCTTGCTCCTTCTTTAGTTAACCCCCTTGAAAGGCCCCATCTCAACTTTGCCCTCTTGTATTGGTACTGGCATTATCTTCAGCAGTCCAAGATTGACCATCTGCTGCTTACTTCTGCATTAGCAATCTATATTTAAGCCACTACCATAATCTTCAGTGTTTGCAAGCTTATCAGAACATGCATTGCATATCTCTCTCTCTAGCTCGATCTCTAGCTCTATCTATCTGTCTAAAAAGGTTTTGCCACACTTCAGTTTTGGAGTAAGGTTGTTTGAATTGACAATTAAAAATCTAATAATAAGACCAAGAACAGATGTGAAAAACACATGAATTATGATTTTATTTTTGAACCTTTAAAAATCAAAGGGCCTCCTATGCCTCTTGGCATTGTAAATGTATGCTGTGTGGCGACAGGTCTCTGGAATCCAACTTGTCGGCACACCCAGGGGCCTTAGATTCCTCAGTGTTAATGTATTCAGAACTACCAACTTGGCAAGCTGTCTTCTCGCAAGTTAACTGCAGTTCAGGCATTGAATCAGTGGAAGGTTGGAGATAGCAGTCTCTAATATAAGTTTCTATTCTCAATGAGATATTTTTTCTACCTGATAGATGAATAGACTCAGTAAACTGCTTGACACTAGAGACAAAAAAAACTGTTGATGAGTTGGCAGCACTGGAAACAAGGTCACGTAATCACCACTGTCCACAGTGTATAACTGACGCAGGTCTTGCCATCTGCTTTTTTCTTTGCAGTCAGTTTTCAGCAGTGATACTGACTGTAATTAAATGGGAAATTAAATGAATATGCTAACCTTCTCTTCACATCTGCTCTGAGAGTATTAAAACTCTCTACCCATTCATCTTTGATTGGTAAGCAGTGTTGTACGTGAAGTCCTAAAATCATCGGCAGGATATTGTCTTCTTTTTCAGCCTCATTGCACAACATCTCATTTCTGTGGTCGAAGACCTCAACTGTGATTGGAGGTCTGTTACATTGCTGATTTTTGTAGCTTTAAATTTGCTCAAGTTCTGCCAAAAGGATATCAATTATTTATTGTTCTTTCTCATTCACTACTTAAACTGTCACATAAGTCTATAAAATGCTTTTTATAAATAATGCAGGTGAGCATTTATTAACTTTGCTACTGTTACTGAATTCTAAAGCCTTATACAATATATTTCAGCATTGTTCTCTTTGGTAAAGTAACTGTAATATGTAGAAAAAATGTCAAAACTTAAGGCAGAAAAAATAAATAATTCTAAAAATCACTTGATAGCTTTATACTGTGTGGGTTATCTAAAAGAAACAAACAAAAAAAAACTTTATTAATGGAGTGCTAACAAAGGTTTTTAAATCTTTCCTCTCACTAGAATTAGCAATATTATCTCTGGTCTCCCTTTTCTTAAGCTGAAGATCTTTTGGTTTGCTTGCCATAGATAAACCACATGCCGAGATGAGTAGTTACTGCTGCTTCCTGGTACCTGGTGTGTTGCAGCTCAGACTCGCTCCAGTGGACTAGCTGCAATGACCTTCAACAAAGATACCAGGATGTACAAGTTTATCTGTAACCCTGTGTTTGAAATATTCACATCTCCTGAAATAAACCAAACAAATTTCAGCACATAGAGGGGTGGTCTATAAAATGCAAAGAGGAACTTGATGAAACTAGCAGTGTCATGAAAACTAAACACATTTTGTAAACGATCAGCTTGTTTCTAATCTCTCATATATATACAAAATGGCATTGGTTAAATATGGCCCAATCAAAGCTGTCTAAAATAATTTGCACAAAAAGCCTTAGTCCGCAAAAGCAGTTGTGAATTTTGAAATAATTAATCGTCTATGCAGTCCCCATGCTGTTAGATTGATTACACCCATATTTTACACAAATGTCTTTGTAGTATGTATTGATTAATTATTTTCTCCCAATCACAACTGTTTCTGTCTCTGATAATAAAGTGGTCTGTATGAGCATAATGCGGCATGCTGAAATTCTGACTGCATTGCAATAACAGATTCTGACTTGTCTTTCTTTACGCAAGTGCTTGTTAATTGAAAGGGTGATTTTATTTTGGTTTCAGACTAAGTAAAGTGTTTATGGACCTGCTGTAACCTGGAAACGGTATAAACCTAACTAAATTGAAATGGAAATCTAAACTGCATTGTTGATTTAGCAAGCAGCTAAACATTACATTATCTGAAGCAGTCAACTGCAAACTTTAGAAAGTTAATGTGATAAGATACACAATCTAGCTCTCCGAAACCATCACGAATTGCATTGCTAACAGCAACATATTTCTTACAATTGCTACTAAATGATTTTTAAATATTTTTGCATATCATTGTTTCTTTTACATAGAAATTAACATGTTTATTTTATGCTTAGCCTCTGTAATCCACACTTGGCATATTGGGGACGAGAAATAATTGGCACAGCTGTGGTCATAATTGTGAACTGAGACGACTGCCAACAAAGCATGAAAATAATGATTTCTGGATAGTACTATGAACATTTTAAAAGATACCAGGTTGTGAACATACTTATGTTTGGTCACATCTAACCAGACCATTCAGATGTAGGATTTAAAGAAAACCTACTTAAGGATTATGGTTAGATAATGTTGGCACTTGGCACTTTCATAGAACACCTACGATAACCTGAAAAACAAAAGGGTGCTATACATGTCTTTCTGTATATTCTGTTTATACTGTAAAAATGTACATGTAGTTGCATTTCTGTAATAGATTAGTATTGGTGTCACTTCAATGGGGTCCCAGCTAGAAAATGTGAATCACACCCACAGTAGTTCTAGAAAACCATGAACTAGGTGTGGTGGAATGGTTGACATCAGTAAAGCTTTGATTTTAGTGCCTTGGATTTGAACCTCAAGTTTTGGGTGATGGAGTAATTTTGTGTTATTTTTAAACAAGATTCTAGTCCAGCCTACTGCACGGCACCCAGCACTCTTGAAAATAATTAACAGGCAGCCCATATGAAATGTGTAAGGAATTGGTGTGTGCTTGATATCCTTTGATTTATATACAGTAAGCATGAGGCATTCCAGTGTTGGTATTCAATGCACAGGTTTCCTTCAACTCACAGATAAGGTTGTTTGTTTGTCTATTTATTTATGTTTTTATGTATTCATTTATATTTATTTTTCATTTACATTTCATTATTTTTTTTTATAGAATCAGGCCTCCACATGAGCTATCAAAATAAACTAATCAACACTTCTAGAGATAATGCAGTCTCTTGGTAATTGTTTCTTTCCCTCCATTTCCAATTAAGAGAAGAATTAGAATAGAATTCTCGCTACATTCTTTTTGTAATTTTAAAGAGTGATGGAACTGGAAGAAGTATCACTAAAATGTGATGTGTATCTTCCTTGGAAACTGCCACTTCTGTAGCTGTACTGTTACAGTATGCTAAATGTTTTATATCCAGAATATCCATTAACAGGGGTGAATGTAGTCAATCAAATGTAGATCTAATTACTGACTTGTTTCACTTCCCACAGGTTCCCGTCTTCCAAAAGTTTTGCCATGGTCCACAGAGATCCGTGTCAGTGAACACATGTTTACTAGTAAGATCAGTGCTAGAAGCCAGAAAAAATAAAACCTGGTTTGTAGGTTAGGTAAAGGTAAGCATAAAGTGTGTGCAATTAAAAAAGCAAGCACTGCCAGCTAAAGCTTGATATTTAAAAAGAGAGGTTTTACAGCACAAATGTGTAGATCGTTGTTGGCCTGTCGCTGCTACCGTATACTGATACCAGTATGTATTGGAGAGAGCCCAAAGGGCATTAAAATACAGTCTGCTTGGGATCGCTCTCAGTCTTACCCTTTAAACATGGCTCTGCTGTTCTTTATATAGCAGCTGTTAAAAAGTACCAAATACAGTTGTTTTTGCAATGTTGACTTTTTTTTAAAGTTGATATAAGCATAGCAGAGCCATAATTAAAATTTATTCCAATGTTTTTTATTGATGCTATACCTGTAAATGAATAAAAAAATAACTTCATATTGTGATATTGTAACACCAATCTTCTGCTGTAAATAGAGTTACATTTTTTGTAGCAATAAGATGAGCCACACAAAGAATATAAGCAGCCATCTGGCTTGGAACTATTGAACCACTGCACAATTTAATTTAGCTCTGAACAACTGGAAGACTTCATGTTGCACATCTTGCAGTGTCATTTGAAGGGCTTTCACAAATCCTAGCAAAAATAAACACATTGGCAATGAGACTAATGTAACATTTTAATCGATGATTGTGATCAATTTTAGCACCTGGAAATGAATGTGTACTAATTGCAAACATGAGACAAATTAAAAAGCCTGAAATAGTTTGTAATTATTTTAAGGCTTTACTGTCTAAATGTCAAAAACAAGATGACGTCATACACAAGATGCATCAGCATTACGGATCGATGTAATGCTGAGTGAATGCTCAGGTGAGAAACATACAAACATCTTGGAACCCCTTTGGAAGATCTGGCTCAGCTGGCTGTTTGTGCTTAACTTTGATCTACAGGATGATCTGTGCAAGTTCTTTGATTGGAAGTGGTCGTAAGGTGCTGGTTTTGCTGGACCCCCATCTAGTACTTGGTGCTTGTCCAAGACAATCTTGCGGTTTGCTGTTATTCGATCTGGTGCCCCTGTGTTTTGGGAGGTTAATAGTTGTGCGTTCTCTTTTGTTCTTCAAAGGATGTGGTGGTGTTACAAAAGAAGACAAAAAGGTGTTATTTCTACACGTAGTGGTGCCAGGTGCAACTTGAACATCTTAAACTGAGGGAAGCCACTTTTTCAGCAGTAGTGGCGGGGAGACCTAGTTTGAGGCAGCGTTGCTGTATCAAGTCCCAAGTCTTCCCTGGTGTGACGTGCAGTGACCTGAAACCTAGTCTCCTGAAACCAAGTTCCATGCCAAGTGGCTTCATGTTTCATCAACTTAAGGCTTCCTAAATAAGCCAGACACCTTTTATAAAAATAAAAAAGAGAAGGTTTACACTACTAATATTCTTGTTAAAAAATAAATAAATAAACCATGAACTGCACCAACCTCAAGCATTGCCTCAGGCAGAAGAGATGAGGCAGGTATAGAAAAGTTACTTTGGATTGCAATGCCAGTACAATAGAGTTAAGGTTAATGATTACAAAATGCAGTTGCATTTACCAGTTTAAAAATATGATTTATTTTAATATTCATTTCTACCACGTACACCCCCAGATCTGAATGGCTCCACTGTGGCGCCTATCAGCCACAGGGGTCGCTGGTGCGCAGTGAACCGTGGATTGCCCTGCCGACCTAAGCCCTCCCTACCCGTGCGGCGGTCGGCCACTGTGCGCCGCCCCTATGAACCCCGGTCACGGTCGGCAATGACATGGATTTGAACCTGTGATCTCCAGGCTATAGGGCATCCTGCACTCCACGCTGAGCTCCTTGACTGGATCGCCACTCTGGAGCCTTATTTATGTTTTTAATGTTGTGAATTGTGTTCTTTGAGAAGGCTTTCAGCTGCCCTTGGTTTCTTTCTTTGACTTGTTTTAAGTCAGTAGTCTGTCTGCTATTGAAGCGAGTATCACTGCAAGGGATTTATAAAGCTTTTACTAAGACTACAAGGTTTCAAGGATGAATTACAAGATACAATTCACAGAGACTGATTTGTTCTTTCTCCTTAAAACTGAAACCTATTGATTTTCTCATCATTTTTTTTTTTTTTTTTAAAGAACGGCAAGCGAAAAATGCTTATTTAAAATCAAGACTTTGCCAGTTTCCTAGCTGGCGGTGTTCCATGTTGTTTTGTCAGTGTCTCGGTTATACTGGATCATTCGTACAGTACAGGGATCATTTTAATATGTCAATTTTAATTCCATCTAGATCTTTAGGTTTTTAGTTTTATTGATATTCATTTGTATGACATTGTTCAATACAACATTGTACAGTAGATCTTTAGGTTGGCTCTAATCAAAGCTGTGAAAATGTATTTACATAATTACAGGATCTGCTGCTGGAGGCTCAAGAAAAAAGAAAACTGAATTTTTTTCTTAACTTCAGTAGGAAGGCAGCAAATCCCTTAGCAAGCACTTTAATAGGGATGGAAACTCGCAATGATATTTCAAAGAATAACACATTTGAATGTAGGAGGTTTTATACTCCAAGTTGTGCATACTGTAGAGTTGTGTTTACCTCCCATGTAGCTGTGCCCAAGTATATCAAAAGAAGAACCCTAAAGGCAGAGATTACAATTTTGGTGTTTTTCCCCCCCCTTCATCTATCTTAATTTTAAGCATCCAGCAGGCTGGGGATTTGTTGCAGTTCATGAGCTTGCACTGGCCTTTTTTCACACTGCAGACTCACTATGCAGCTACCTCAGAGCTACAGCGTCTGAGGACAACACAGCTCTGGGCAGCTTACAGGCAAGCCCGCAGGCGCCTGGCCTGACTACAGGGTCACTGGTGCGCGGTGATCTGAGGACACCCTGGCCGAACTATATATACACCTGTATTATACTTGGTAGCAAGGACCCTGTGAACTCCAGTTCACCTAATTTTTAGGGAAAGGAGGGGTGGAAGATAGTGAACCATGAACTCACATCAATTAATTTTGAAAAGGGGGTCACCGGTACTTTTTAGATATATTATTATTATTATTAATTTCTTAGCAGACGCCTTATCCAGGGCGACTTACAAGAGAGTTACAAGATATCACATTATTTTTACATACAATTACATTTTTTTTTACTCATTATTTTTACATACAATTACCCATTTATACAGTTGGGTTTTACTGGTGCAATCTAGGCAAAGTACCTTGCTCAAGGGTACAGCAGCAGTGACCCCCACCTGGGATTGAACCCACGACCCTCCGGTCAAGAGTCCAGAGCCCTAACTACTACTCCACACTGCTACCTGTAACAATTAGATTTAATTGGGTCTTCTGACGTATTAAATGGAGAAAAAACTATATGAAAGCTGAGGTAAATCCAAGTCAAGTATCACTTAACTTGATCTTACAAGTTGCGTGGTCCATGCTCTGAAGATCTCTGAAAAAGCTGGTTGCTGTTTGGTCATTTTAGAAGTCTCTGTTTTAAACACAACTCTTGTTTTTACGTTGTGTTCTACAACTACACTTCCATATAGTGGAAGGTAAGCACAATTTTGAATTTATATCTCATTTATATTGATGCGTTGCTATAAGGTATAGGATTTACATTTTAGCTTTGGAGAGTGATATATTGGATGTTTTAGGATTTAGTGTTGGGCGGTTTGCATATCTAGGGCTGAGTATGTGATAACCATACCTGAAGTATTAATGCTGTTAAACCTGTAAAGGCACTGGAAACGCCCAGATTGCCTATTAGTAGGGATCCAAAGTGGCTTGCAACCACTCAATCCATTATTAAGCATTTAATAAACAGAAGGAGCACTGTTACTGCTCTGATTTAGTTAAAACTTCAAATTAAATGAGTCTGTGATTTTCTTGATTTGTTAAAAGTTGCCTGGATACATTGCAAGCCAAGTGCACGAACAATCCACTGCAGGAGTCCAAAACATCTCTGTCCTCTCTTGAGTTTAAGAGTGTGCTCAGAGCAATAAAAGAAGAATGTGCTAAATCTGACAGGTGAAACTGCTATGCAATAGGAATCTTATTTCCAACCCTGACATGTCTGTCCTAAGAATGACTCCACAGTATGGTTCTTTTGTTTCAGGGGAAGGATCCTATTCAAATGTGATAAGGGGTTTGTGAAGACTTTGGTAGTAGTAGGTACAGTCAAATTGCAGCAAAATGTCTTTAGGAACTTCCTGGTTCTCATTGTCGCTCTTTCAGCTAAAAAGGTTGAATAGCTCTGTATTAAAATAAGTGTCAATTGGTGTGTTGAGTGGTCTGTAATGTAAATTACTACCCCTGCAATCCACCAGAAAACTGAAGCCCTGTCATGTGCATCATTATTATACACAGTAAACCACCCCCCCTCCAAACCACCACATTCTTCTGATCGAAGGAGGAGCGCTGCGATGCAGTAAAAGTCACTTTATAATAACGGATTCTTTGATTTGGTAAAACTGTAGTGGAACATGTATTCCTACATAAAGAAAAACATTGCATTTAATGTTGTGTTTTTGGATTTGTTTTAAAAAAAATATCTAAATATTAATAACATTCAAATAAAACAATCTGCCAAAAAATGTAACTATAAGACAGTGGCAGTGGAAAATAATTAAATAAAATGCATCCAAATCAAATAAGCACAAAGTAAAAGCTCCTGAAAAATGATATACAGTGTATCTCCTAAAGAGAGTGATGAGGGGCCCTGCAGCAAACCAGGAGGACAGAAGCCTCTTTTTGCTGCAGCCTTTAGTGCTCTGCGAGCAGAGACGGATAGCTCAAAGAATAGAAAAAGAGGAGGAGATACAGGCAATGCCAGCCTAAGCAGACCAGAGAGAATAGATGCCACCTGGGACCAAAACTTTACCACTGAGGTGTATTCTCAAATTACATAAATGTCATCTTGAAATGTTTATGTAGAGTTGCTGCACTGGGTATTAGACCAAATTACTTAGCATTTAGGGGTTGCCTCCAGATTTTCCAACTCACTATTCCAAATGTTGGTTACCGGAAGTCTGGGCATATATGGAGGAACCTGTCCAATCATGTACCACTTTGTTTATTGTGTCACACTGTATCCTGCTGCATTCTCTTATTACATGTTCTATAATGATTTCTTTTTGTTGTTGTTTGTCTTCATTGTTAGTCAAGAGGTTTCTACCTAGAGTTTTATATAAAATTGTTTGGGAGTTCAGGGCCCTTGACTGACACTGATTGATTACCCAATGCTGTACGGACAGCAATATATCAAAAACCTATTTCTTCCCTGTCAGCCACCAGTTCAAATACCCTAGTCTGCAGCAAATAGTGTGGGCTTACACCACAGTGCAAGTTACAGTGCTAAAAATACATTTATCAAAATGAAGTAGCTTGCATCAGATGAAATGGTCATTTTACATTTTTAGCAGAGCCTGGTGGTGATGGTTTATTCTTTAAAACAATCAAGCAATTTTACCTTGCTTAAGATATTCCCTAAAACCTGTGAAACAATTTAATTAGCTAATTCTTTAGTTTAAGGATCAGCTGTAAATTATGTAATTTGCTTAAGGATATAAAGTGACATAATAATAATAATAATAATAATAATAATAATAATAATAATAATAATAACAACCACCAATAGGCCCATACTGCATTTTGTGACTCCGTTCTGTCGGCATACTATTTAATATGTTATGCAGTACAGTAGCTAACTTATAATACCTTTTCATTGAGTTGCCATATTAAACAATACGTATTGGGACTTCCTTAGAACTACTTTCATAGATAGACACTGGCCTTTTGCTTACAGTTGTGAATTTTGTTCTTGTATTTAAATCCATGCCTCTTGCATACAACGGTTTGCTCAGGGAACTGACAGTGCAAAGTTGCACGGAGGAGTAGCCTTTTGCCCTGTTAGGTATTCAGTGCTTGTAGTAAAGATGCACTTGCTGAGTAAATCTTGCTGAGTAGAACTAATATTTGTCTGACGCTGTAGAATATTTGTGCTAATTGACTCGTGGTTGATACCGTTGAGGGCCATTCCGTGTGCTATTGATCTTGGTTAATCACTGGACACACATCGTTAGCACTAGTCCCCAATGCATACTGGTATCTTGTAGCCTTGCAATGAAGCAGAAGTGTGGATGTAGTGTGTTTTCTATGCAAAAAAAAAAGTGTTGATAATTGTTCTTGATTATTACTAGGGAAATGAATATGAGGCTACATTATTTAGGGTTGCTTAGCAACCACTTCTGCAGTATGGCAAAGATTGAGTCAGCAGATGTTTATTAAACAGTATTGAATCTCATGCATGCGTTAAGAGGATGTTATGGCAGTTTTAATGTTCCTACAAAATCAATGGACTATTACTAATTTGTAGTGTAACCTACCTATTATTAACTAAAATGACTGATATTTAGAAGTCCAGAAAATGCAAATGGTTGTGTTGTATTTTAAGAGCTTATTTTAATTACAGTACTTTCACAGGTAATTTGTAATTGTGCATCTGTTTACTGCAAATGTCGAATGCTTAAAGCATTTAACAAACATATTATTAGTATAGAATATTCTTCTTAACCTACCGCCGAACCGATTGTGTTGTCTCCTGGGAAGATAAGGGTTCATTTGGGTATTTCGTCTGTAGTCTTCTATAGGACAGTATGGTCACAAGAAGACGTCATTTGGACAGGGATTTGATATTAGAAATGGCATTTGTCAACACTATTCTTACTTATCTAAGAATATAATGAAAAGTATAAATAGAAACTTTTTATCTGTAAATGTCAAAAGAATATGAGGTCATGTGGGTAACACACCATTTCAGCTGTATAGTTTTAAAACTCATCTGCTCGAAAATAAATAAGACCTTTACAGATTTGACACCTGGATACATGTAATCCCAATATACACCGATCTCGGAATGAAAAGTTAAAAAAAAAAAAAAAAAAAGAAATCGTCCACCATAATCCCAAGTTCTTGGGAGAAGTCGTCTGTGTGTTTATTTTATAATACAAATGGTACATGTATATCAGTTGTGTTTAGGATTAGATTTCTTAATTGCAGGAGTAAACTTACAGTATAAACCTATTTGTACAGTAGCTCACTGTTCTATGTGTCAATCTTTAATGGCAAGCATTTTTCATATTTGCTTTTATTGTTGCCTTCAGGAATATTGTGTATACTGTGTGGTTTTTCATACTGTACATATTAAACCGATAATCAAGTACAGTACACCCTTGCTATAATTAACCTGTTGGGGTCCAAGCCTTTTGTTCGTTATATCAAGGGGTTCGTTATAGCAAAAGGACAATCAAAATAAATGATAAACTGTTGGAGTAAGTTAATGAAATGATATTGTGAATACAAGGGCAGCAGTGTGGAGTAGTGGTTAGGGCTCTGGACTCTTGACCGGAGGGTTGTGGGTTCAGTCACTGCTGCTGTACCCTTGAGCAAGGTACTTTACCTAGATTGCTCCAGTAAAAACCCAACTGTATAAATGGGTAATTGTATGTAAAAATAATGTGATATCTTGTAACAATTGTAAGTCGCCCTGAATAAGGGCGTCTGCTAAGAAATAAATAATAATAAGTAGAATTACATTTACCTGTTTGTTTCATGTATGCAGTATTCTGCCTTTGCTTTATCCAATTTGTTAAAGAATTAAAACGCAGCTTTGGAGAGTGATATATTGGATGTTTTAGGATTTAGCGGTGGGCGCTTTAGCAGTTTGCATATCTAGCCTAAGGGCTGAGGTGAAACTGCTATGCAATAGGAATCTTATTTCCAACCCTGACAGGTCTGTCCAAAGAATGACTCCACAGTGTCG
Organism: Acipenser oxyrinchus oxyrinchus; assembly: GCA_030684275.1. NCBI lineage: Eukaryota > Metazoa > Chordata > Actinopteri > Acipenseriformes > Acipenseridae > Acipenser > Acipenser oxyrinchus. Next base: position 213,288 of record JAGXEW010000090.1, on the reverse strand, counting down.
TTCTTTTGTTTCAAGGGAAGGATCCTATTCAAATGTGATGCAGGGTTTGTGAAGACTTTGGTAACAGTAGTACAGTCAAATTGCAGCAAAAATGTTTTGAGGAACTTCCTGGTTCTCATTATTGCTTTTTAAAAAGATTGAATAGCTCTGTATTAAAATAAGTGTGTTGAGTGGTCTGTAATGTAAATTACTACCCCTGCAATCCACCAGAAAACTGAAGCCCTGTCATGTGCATCATTATTATACATTAAAGTAGCCTGTAGTCTTGTCAACGGCACAGTGTTAGGACCATGTTCAAATGGCAGCCGGTGTTATTAACGATCAGTCAATGCCCTGATTTAGGGTTGAGTTGCTGTAAAGCTGAGAGGTTTATGTTTGAATGAGGGCAGAATTATTATATAGATCAGACAAGAATTCTGCCTGATTGGAATACCTTGTCAATGTGCACAACCCAGTAGGGTTGGAGGAAAGGATATTGCCTTTTTTTTTTTGTGGTTGCAAGATAATTGCAATATGCTAAAATGCCCAAAGCTAAATTTTTATAAAGGGAGGTTGATCATGGTACATTTAATTAATGCCTAGGATACACATGTTCAGTTTAAAAATGACAACATTTGAATCTGATATTTTTAAATGTGAAATATAATTATGGATCCAGCACCGTACTTATTAACACGCTTAGCAACACATGCCAATATGTCTGACATCGTTCATCAGCACCTCGCAACGTGACTGTTTCCTTTTGTTTGTTAGTTAAGGGTTAAGCAAATGCGAAGAGGAAAATAACAAAGAAAAAGCATTAGGTCTCCTTGCTTCAGCAATATCCTTTGACAGTAATGGCTCTCAACGCACATTGATTTTCACAATGCGCACACTGCAGGTTGGAATCTATTTTATTTCTGCTGCTCCTACTTTTATGGAGAAAAGACAAAACTGAATAATGCCTGCCATTTCTACTATTAACAACACCACATTTTATTTTCAAACCATCATCCCTATCTTTTAATATTGGCTGTTTAGCAGGGCTTGCTTGTCATCTTTAAACTTTAAACTAAATTAATGTGCAAACTGCCCTGTATTCTACCATGGCACTGAGTTACAAAGAACGCCCCAACAGCGTTTAGTCAAGTGTTTTCCACTCCTACTGAGAAATATCCCCAGCCCTAAAATGAGCTTGCTGTTAAATCGCCTTGCTGTCTTTAACCCTCAACTGTCTTCTAAAATGACCTACTCCTTGAGTTCCCCTTATTGGGTGTGTTTATTTGGTACAGAACATATATAATGTGATTTGTTTTAATTTAGATGGATTAATGGAGGCAATTTGTCAATGTCCTTGTAATATAGGAATACATTACAGTAACAAAGTATACTAGCTGTCCTTTTAAAATTAATTTTCCTCCCTCTTATTAACTTTCTGTACCATGTAGCTACTCTCTGTATCAAAACTGTACGTTGAAAGGTTCCGAAGTTGTGTAAAATGAAACCTCCGCCTAGATTCTTGTAGAACAAATGCAGCCGGATATCGGTAGCTGGTTTCCGGTGATTTTCGATATGAACAAATGGGGTTAATGAGTAGAGCATAACATATTTGAACTAGGATTTATTATAACAGAAAAGCCAATGATATACAGTATTTGATATGCTGTTCCTTTTACTGTTTGTTTAAGTGGAGTATCATAAAAGTTCAAGCTACCATATATGTCATGTACTGTATGCATATGTACTACTGTATATATTGACTTCTTGATGTAGTATGCAGCATTGGTTACTGCGGAATTATGCAGCTGCTGATGTCGCGACTAAATTACCTGTGGTACCACACAGACTGCCGCATGACAGTGACAAATGGGCTGGTATGACAAAACCTCCTGTTGAGACAGCATGACTTAAATGGTCAGCAGCAATGCCAGAGGTTGTAAAAATCCTATTGGTAGTGGCTTAACGCTGTTTAAGTATCAGTGTTGGCCCCTTCCCACAAGTCTAGACCCTGCCAGTAAAAAAAAAAAATGATTACCCTATTTTAAAGACATTGTGTCTGGTCTAGGGACTAGGACAGCGTGCTTATTTCAGAGGAAATGCCTTCTGCAGGTTTCAAGTTAAACATTCAGGCATGTGAAATTAACAATTGCTTTTTCCTTGTAATTCTAGGGTGCAAGTGATGAAGGTGAGGAGGAGGAGGAGGAAGTGGTGGCCTACCTTGACCAGAGTGATAATGAAGGAGAGTTTGACCCCAGCACCCTGCCTGATCCTGATAAACACAGGGACTCTGATCAAGATGAGGAGACGAAGCTGAAGAAGATGTGATGTAAGTTTGTGAGATGTTAAATAACATTAATATTGTGTCATTTTAGATCATCCATCCAATGGGCAATGGGATTAACTAGCTGAATTTGTTACCAATAGCAACTCTACCTACTCATAATAGATCCGTATTCAGCCTGTTGGCCTGCTGTTATAAAGGCATACGCCTCTCAGCAGGAATTTGAGATTTTCATTCCATGATGCATTGCAGCCTTCATTTTGAATGACAAGCTGTATCTAACAAGTATTCATTTGAGGATTCATTTCCTCCTTATTTTAATTAGGAAGTGAAGACTCACGCTGTGGTGTAATTATTCATTTTACTTCATTTACTGCTATTATCTTTATGAATTTAAGCTTTTATAAAAGATTAATATGGTTTTCTGCAGTACCAATTAGTTTTTTTTTTGCAGTGTGTATGAAAAACACAAATAGAGGGAGGTATACATGTTTTAATGTGTGAGCTTTCTTTGACTGATCCCATAATAGATTGTTTTGTTACATACCTACATGCCTAACAGCACTTCTGCAGCTGGTAGAATCTGCCTGAATCTTACAGGCAAATAGCCAACTCATGTAAATTCAGATCACATTTTGCTGTACATTTGCTGTGCCCTACCGAGAGACTACAGGAACAGAGTACTAAAGCATAATGCTGCCATTGTGTGCTGTATTAGCAAGGCTGCCCAAATGAGAACCCTCCTGGCAAAGTATGTGCTCATTCCTTCTAATGTGATAACTCAATTCAGTAAAACAGGACACAGATTACTCATAGTGCCTGAATGATTTGATGGCACTCGTAGCAGTCACTTGCAGTTATTTCTCCGGGAGCTGTAAACGGTACAGCACGGTGCACAAATCACACTGTAATTATTGTTGATTTCTATGGAAATGCATTTTTTTTTTTTCCCACTCAAAGGACGCTTAAGCTAAAGGCCTGCACTGTGGGTCACAAAGTACAGTAGTATCGGTCCTTAAGCATTGTCTGTGGGATTTAGCCTACACGTCAGATACAGCTTTGTCGAATTTTATTAAACACTCCCGTTGATGGTCTGCTGTTCTACATGGTATTGATATAGCTAATGGAGACCAAGCTTGTTTGGAGCTGACGTCTGTGATGTAGTGGGGCTTTTTGGTATTTATGTTACTAACATTTACTCTAGGGGCAGTCAGTTTCACACTGCAAGCAATATTTTTCTCAAATAAGCAAATGGATTGAACTGAACCGGATACCTGGGGACACTGCTCTTTTGTTGGATTACAACTCTCTTATTATTTTGTGTCCTTTTTTGAAAATGTTCAAGGGTATGAAATAGCTGAATGAAAAGCAGGCAAGTGTCTGTATCGAGGTCAGCCTGTTCTGAATTGATCTGTGTCCTTCACTATTCTGAATTCAATCCAGTGCTGCTGTTCTGTAGAGTTTGGCTACATTTCCCTTTTCATAACGTTTACATTGCCCCTAACAAGGATCTTTATTTTTTCTGTGTCTCCTAGTCTGACCAGGAACCACGCCTAGTATTGCTAGATAAGCGTTGCAGCCGTGTGTAATTGTCAAAGATATGGATTTCTTTTTTGATTGTGTAAATCACTGGTGATTTTCATAAGAATTTTTTTTATTCAGAAAAACAAGTTGCCTATTTTAGCCTGTTTCATTTTATAGGTCGGTTACGCACTAATGAATGCACACAAGCAGTGTGTTCAAATTGCAATTGTCACTGGAGCGTTTCACAGAAAACACTTTCTATTCTATTGTTACACTGTTTTTCTTCCCACTGTAATTACACACAATATTGTCTCAATTAGTTTTTCTTTTTCTTGTCACATCGCAGCATACATCAAGACAGAACTGCTGTACAAATGTGATGTTATATTGAGCAAAAAAGATGTGTCTTCAGGTCTGGGTTTAAAAGTGCTGTGTTTACCAGCCTGTGAACCTGCAATACATGGAGAAGATCTTTGCCGAGTTTAAGTAAATGTATTAATTCTGTTTATTGTGCTCCTGTCCCTTGAGCCCAAGAACATTTTAAAATATATGTTTTGATATTAAAATACTTTGAAAAATAGTTATGATATTTTTGTGCTCAGTCAGCAGTGTTGTGGTTTTGTTTTGGTGAAAATGCATAATGTATAGAATGTCAATCAAAAGAACTACCTAGAACTTAAGTTATGCAGGTATAATGGAACAAAGGTGCCTTTTACCTGCTGGCACATGTGTGCAAGTGAAAAGAAAGTGAAACAGCAGGCATCTAGAACGCTTGCCCTGGTCAATTCCAGAGTAGGCCATATAAATCACCAGCAAAACGGTATCTTTGATGGCCATTGCTGCAGAACCTCGACATGCATTAATATCCACAAAAAAGGAGGAACTAAAAGGAAGTGATGAGTTTATTAAACAAACATCACAGTGCTCTGTAATGCATTCAGGCCGTGAAAAGCACATTCATCTTCAAAAGCCGTTGATCGGGAGTAAAGGTGATCCTGACCGGTGAACATGCATCAATGTCATACTCGGTATCCCTGGAAGTTTGGGAGACTTCAATGAGAAGAAGCATCCATGAGTCGCCCCCTGGTTTGAAGCCTCAAATGAAGACTATAATGTTGCAGTGGAGCGAACTCTTGATTCCTGTCTGCACAGATCAAAGTGCTTTCACTCCATCGCCTGCAATTCTGTTCATCGTCCTGTGGCCGCGGTATGTTCGTCAAGAATGTTCCACACTTCAAGGACATTATTAAGCCCTTACTTGAATAAAATCTGTCTGGAAAGCATGTTGGATCCCTGAGAGTTTTGCACTGACACAATTTTAACGAAGTGGAGTTTTATAGAAAAAGCCAAGTACTGTACTATACATGTAACATCTATAGCCTTAAGGTATTTTAAAACCAAGTGGTAGAATTTATTGAAAAAAAGGGAATAGGAGTGTAACAGTAGATGCCTCACAAAGAAAGGTGACTCAGTACCACAAGATCATTTACCGCAGTAAACTTGGCAACATGTACAGCAAGTATATTTATTTAATTCCCTATAACATTTAACATTGCATGTTACCTAATCAGAGAATAACCTTTGCAAAGGTCATAGATGGTAAATGTAGTATTAATGCGCTTTTATTACTCTGAGACAGCTGGAGTTCAGGAAGACCTCCTGCACTGTACAGCATCTAACAATGCCTCTGTCCAGAAATACGACATACAGCCGCTTTTATATCTGCATCTGTCGCCTGCTACTGGTAAACTGTTTTGAGAAGGTGAGGAATAATTAATAAATACATTAATGATCATGGGGTCTAAGGTATGCTGTTTTATTGAAGCCCAGTCTGTCTTTGTTCTCATTTTGCCATAAGCTTTAATACATGACTGTGACTTAGTTACTGGTATGTGTTTAATTCATTCTGTTGTTCAGATGTGGATTCAGGCCACTCTTTTTTTATTAATGCAGCAATGCAAATGCTTAAATGCAACATGCAGGCATTCATTTTATAAATAGCAGTCCAGTATTTAATATTGTTCTATGTTTGGCAATGTGTCATGCCAAAGGATTTAAAATAACCATCTCGGGCAGTATAGACCATTTAAACTGGTTTCTGAGAAACCATTGCAGTAGCAGCACCATATACCGCCCCAAAAAAGACTTCCTTGTGAATGAAGAGTGACTGTAGTCGTGAGAATGCTGTGGAAGTCTCCCCACGTTCGTGTTGTTTGCTTCTGTTGGCACCCTAAAGTCTTATAATGCGCACAAGCCTGTAGCACACACAATGTGTACATTTTGGATTGACGGATGGATGTTTGTTTCTGTGTAAGCTCATGTCTCCTATATTGCAACTCATTGGATACACTCAAGTAGCTCTACAGCTTATAGTTTAGGCTACAGATCGGAGCTCATTTTGCCACGTGTTGTTCAATTACCCTACTGCCATTTATTTTGTTTGTTTTTCATTACCTGCGAATTACCTATAAATGTAATCAATGTATGCAGGTAAGTATTTCTATGTTTGTTGCACATGTTCTGCCTCTTTGACCTGGTTCTCTAGGCGTATCATTGTCTGTAGAGACTGTTATTAAACAGCACTATAATATAATTCAGGTCCTAGTTGTGCCTGTGAAACCCATTCTGTGGAACTGAATTCAGGTAGGCAGGTGCTGTATTTTTTTTGTTTGACAATAAAATGAAACGACCAATCGGCTTGCTGATGTTCTGTACAGCCTCTCACGGAGTTACAGTTCAGCCCACCACCTTTAATGAACTTGATCTACAGTACCATCTAGAATAGGCATGTGACGTACGTGGGTGTGTGTGTGTTTGCCACATAAATGTGGTTGTTTTTAAACAAATATTAAACAGGTGAGCATGGCCTTGAGGCCGCAGACGCACAGTAGAGCAGTGTTTTGTTAAAGAGTAACTTTGTTTTTTTAGTTTTCATCTTAACTTTTGGCATGTACATTTCTACATATCTTTAAGCTTGAGTATTTTGGGATTTGCCTAGTTAAGCAGTGCACACAGCACGCCCTCACAATGCATCTCCCAAGTGCTGCATTTGATGCAGATTCACGATTGCTGAGCCCCCCAGACCCACTCACAATCAAGCTGCCTGGTTTATGGAAAATTCCAGTTCATCTTGTGCCATAAGTCGTCTGAAGTACTGAAAACAGTCAATCATTCTAGCATAAATTGTCAATTTGTGTCTTGCTTGCTATAGAGCGTTTTGAAATAATATCTGACATGTGTTTAAACTTACAAGATACCAAAGAGGATTAATACTGTATTTCAGTACAATTCAGGATGTGTTCTGCTGCTCCTCCAGTATAGCAGTAATACAAAATACTGCAGTGAAAAAAAAAAGCCGCCTGTGATACACTGTTTGTTAAGCAGGTCATGTTTTTATTTTCTTTGTCCTCATTTAGTGGGTCTATAAATCGTTGCACAAAGGCCAGACTGTACGCAGAAAATAAAAACAAGACTTTGTGATTTAGGCCTTTAAATTTTCACTGCCAAGATTCACTGATGCACAGTGCTTTAATTGCATAATATAATACCTATAAGGCACAGAATAAATAGCATAAGGACACATTAGATTTAAATGGCACAGCACAAACTTTAAATTGTGTACTGTAGATGATTTTTTAATTTTTATTATAATAAATGATCCTTTCATATCTGAATTGCATACAGTCTGGTTGTTATCCAGACCACATGCGCCCCTGGGGACCCAAGTTGTGGCCCTCTGCTATCTCCAGGTATACTGAGCGCAGTAGTGTAATCACCACATGCAATGACCCAAGCACTCTGTTTTGTACACAGTTCAAGTTACTTTAACCTGAAATGTAAAACTACTTCTGAGATGCATCGAAGCATTGAATATATGTGTCAAGATATTTACTGAGCTTCAACAAGCAAACCCATAATTTAATTCCTGTTACTTTGTCAGCTGGTGTCTTAAACAGTAATTTTATGTGATCATGTGATATGTATGTATGTGTATATATATATATATATATATATATATATATATATATATATATATATATATATATATATATATATATATATATATATATACATATATACATACATACATACATACATACATACATACATACATACATACATACATACATACATACCGGATCAGTTGACCTCGTTTTGAAATAATTTGTATTTCATGATGTGTACTATTGATTGTCACCTCTGTTAACGAGAATCCTTGATTTATGTTCAACAGCCGCCCTCTGAGAAGAGGGTGAGAAAGAGAAGCTACAGCAGTGAGAGCAGCAGTGGTCCTGACGAGGAGGAGATGCCTGCAGGGGAAAGAAGAGGAAGAGTCATGGCGATGCCAGCCTGCTCAAGCCCCTGGATACAGGCTTGTCCTTGGCAGAAGACGAAGAGCTTGTGCTACATTTGCTCGGCAGCAGGAGCTAATTCTTTTCTCTGGAGGTTGTTTTCTGGGTCAGTTGGCTAACTATTTTTATCAGTATTGATTTGGCAAGTGGGACAGCTGAAGTCCTCTCAGATCGACAGTGAGGAGCGTGCAACATGCATTCAGATTGGCTTAAAAAAATACACAATCCAAATGGAATACAGAGAAATATATAAAGAGAAAAAACCATTTAATTCCTATTGTAGGTTCAAAAGTCTGTGAATGTACACATTATAAGTCTTTGAATGTCTTTTTACTCAAACATCAGTCTAACAGCATCACTAGCCAGTTAATCAGTAACCACTCCTTGGTATTGTGTGTTAACCTGTTAAACAGTTTATATAGCATATAGTGCTGGCTGGCACCGAGATTCAAGAAAGTCTTGTATCCCATTCAAAGTGTATGCTCCCTGCCAGGATTTACGTGACTTGAACTGGAATATAGGAGATTAACATACTGCATTTAGTTAATATGCTAAGCCACCTGCCGCCTTGTACAACTATCCCCATTTATTATAATAATCCATGTGAAGAAACATTGCTGACACTGATTGATTCTCTTCTAAAACATGGAAACAAATGTCATCTTTGCACGAGATTCTGTGTGTTTTAATAGCTACCTTTAATGTAGAGTATATTAAGCATTTAGCAAAAGTATGTTTTAAATAATAAAAAATAAGTAACTCTACATACTTGTGTTTTGCTGTGGTTTGTACTCTGTTGTTGTTTTTATTTTTTTTATTTTGGCCTACATGCATAAGACATTTATTGACGTGCTTGAAATTAATAAGTTGCATTAGGAGCTCCAGCACTCTTGCTAGTTCTGTAGCATTAGTAGTTTTATTTCGGTTCATAAAAAGGGTGCAGTTTTAAAGCCCTTATTGTTCCAAGTACTATAGGATGTGAATCACAGTTCATAGCTTTGTAATACCACTGATGAGCATTCTTAGTACATCATGCCTGTTATAAATCACTCAAGGGAAAGATAACTGCAAATAAATGGTGTTTTATTTTTAAAATGGAAGCACGTCTTCTGATCCCACTGTTTGACAGGCTAAAGATCAACCCACAGTTGTGACTTTTCAGAGCTCTACGTAGGAGCTGGCTAAGGCAATCTCAGTTTATTTACTATGCATCTGTAATAATGACTGCTTTTCTCAGAAGCGTATTTTTGTACCAGCAACAGTGCAGGCAACAGTGAAGCATGGTGGAGGTTCCTTGCAAGTTTGGGGCTGCATTTCTGCAAATGGAGTTGGGGATTTGGTCAGAATTAATGGTCTCCTCAATGCTGAGAAGTACAGGCAGATACTTATCCATCATGCAATACCATCAGGGAGGCATCTGATTGGCCCCAAATTTATTCTGCAGCATGACAACGACCCCAAACATACAGCGAAAGTCATTAAGAACTATCTTCAGCGTAAAGAAGAATAAGGAGTCCTGGAAGTGATGGTATGGCCCCCACAGAGCCCTGATCTCAACATCATCGAGTCTGTCTGGGATTACATGAAGAGAGAGAAGCAACTGAGGCTGCCTAAATCCACAGAAGAACTGGTTAGTTCTCCAAGATGTTTTGGCCAACCTACCTGCCGAGTTCCTTCAAAAACTGTGTGCATGTGTACCTAGAAGTATATATATATATATATATATATATATATATATATATATATATATATATATATATATATATATATATATATATATGAACATAATTAAGATATTTTTATTTAACATTGTGTATTCAAAGAAACTACAAAATGATGTCATAAAAGTAGTATTTCATGTTAGATTTTAGAATGTGATTTTTTATAGGGTGATGAAAACTTTTGGCCATAACTGTACATGTCAGTTCATATGAAAAATGATTACTTTGGAATTCAACAAAAAGTAATATTTTAGTTTGTACTATATTTGAATTCCCACAGTTTGTAAAGTGTTAAATCAAAGTCCAATCACTGGGGATGCAGGCATTCCACAGGATCTTCCTTTGTATACAGTCCTCAATTGATATTCTTGGTAACTCTTCAACAAGACTTAACTAGTCACTGCAAAACTGGCTGGCTGTGCCTGCTGCAGTTTTTTCCTTTCCCCAACCCAACCAATAATTGACTAACTTAAGGGAGCATCTCTCCTGTCTCTGGAAGTCAATTTCTTTAAGGTCTCAATGTATTTTTTACGTGTCCCAGATCTCCTGGACGTTCTTTATCTCAATCTTATCTTGGAGGTCAACTTGTACATCTGCCACATGCAAGTCAAATCAGGAAATGTACAAGTGAATAAACTGGTAAAGAAGTCTTAATGGGGAAAAGGACAAAGTGGCTATGAGGAAAATGAACTATTGTAATCTGCCCTCCTGTGTGCTAGCATCGAAGAGATTTTTCTTTTCCTTTGCTTGGTATTTTGCTGCAACTTGTTTGAAAAAGATTAGGCGATGTGGAATTAAATCTGTGCTTGTGCTCTTTAAAGAAGCCCAATTGGGAACAGCTTGAAAGTGATTATGCCAACGACTGCGTTTCACATTAAATGAAGACTGCCTGGGGGCAAGGAATCACAAGATAGACGGGTTTTATCTTTCTGAAGTATTCGTGCCTGTTTTATATACAGTAGGAACCCATTATCCCTTTCTTCCCTAATATAACTTTCATAACCATTTCTAGCTAAGCCAATGCTCACTAAATGATGTGCCTCTGATTTACACATTTTTATATCAGTAGACATCACTCTGTGCCTGTACTTCTGAAATTCAAGAATAAAGCTCACAAAAATGATATCCGCTTATTCGGCAGCATTTTTTAAAAAGCTTCTTGGCAGAGCTAAAAATAAATAAATAAATAAAAAGAAAAGACGACATTGAAATCGTATGTCAGTTTTTATTCTCACAGTATTTGAAAATGTATCATTAGGAGTCTGCAAGTCCCTTTGTACCACTTTTACCTCTAAAATTAGATTGTTCAGATTCAGCACAAGATTCATGTGTTCCTCAGGAATAAAAGGCAGTCTGATCAGACAGAAAAATTACATGACATAATAAAAATAAGCCAAATGAAATATTAAACTTGGGTACAGCTGGAAATAAATAAGCTAAATGCATGTCTGAAATCGTGGTGCACACAGGAAGGCTTCACCTTCCTTGAACACTGGACCACATTCTACAACAAGGACTGTCTATATAGGCAGGATGGACTGCACTTAAATAACAAGGGAACCAATATACTCGGAGAAAGGATCCTCGGAGGTTCAGAAGCATTTAAACTAGAAAGGAAGGGGGGAGAAATCAACAAAAAAAACAGAAGGAAGACTACATCAAAACAAGGGCAACAAGATAGCCATTAAATGTATTTATCTAAATGGTAGAAGTCTCAAAAACTAAATGTTAGAACTTGAAGATACTGCACTAACAAGTAACTATGATGGGATAGGTGTTATAGAAACCTGGTTATCCGAGAGTGATGAAGACGAATATAATATTAGTGGGTATACACTGTATAGGAAAGACAGGCAGAACAGAAGAGCCAGAGGGGTAGCGCTATGCATGAAAAATAGTCTTGAAGCCCAGGTTTTAAATCTGGAAGAAAAACAATGCAGAATCAATATGGGTCTGAATAATGGACAAAAATTAAAAGGGCATAATAATAGGGGCATGCTATAGACCACCAAATTCAGACACCGAGCAAAATAATCTGTTATACAATGACATTAGAAATGCATGTAACAAAGGAGAAGCCATACTAATGGGGATTTCAACTTCCACCATATAAAATGGGAAAACCAGGTGGGGAGCATGACAGCCGAAATTGAAATGGTAGAAATGACAAATGACTGCTTTCTAACGCAATTTGTCAAGGCACTGACTAGAGGGGAGGCATGCCTTGAGTTAGTCTGTTCAAATAACAAAGACAGAATAACTAAAACAGAGGTCAGAGAACCACTGGCAAACTCAGATCAAAACATGGTCTCATTTGACATGCTTTTAAAACCCCAAAAGTAACGACTAAAGCTAAGGTTTACAATTTTAAAAACGTAAACTATGAAGGAATGAAACAGAGACTAACAGAAGTAGATCGGAGTAAAATTGAGAAAGCATCCACAGAAAAAGGATGTCTGTTTTTAAAAAATGCAGTACTTGAGGTGCAAAACAATTACATCCCAAAAGTCGACAAATGTAAAAGAAAATGGCCAAAATGGTTTAATAGATCATTAAAAATATATATTCAGAGAAAAAAAGCACTTTACAGAGCATTTAAAAGGGACCAAGAACAAAGTGCACAGGAAGAGTAATTGAAACTGCAAACGCAAGGGAAAAAGGAAGTTAGAAAGCCCAAGAGTGATAGAAATGAACATTGCCAAAGGGGCTAAAACCAATTCCAAAAAGCTGTCAATATTATAACAGCAAAAGAACATTCAAGGAGGAAGTAAAATGTCTGAGATACAAATGGCAAAATCATACAAGAAGAGAAACAAGTAGCAAATATATTAAATTATTTTTTACAAAGGTGGATACGGACAACATGCCCCACATGTCGACCTGTTCCTATCGAGTTTTAAATAACTTTAGCATAACAGAAGCAGACGTGTGAAAGGGACTAGGAGCTCTTAAAATAAGAGTACTCAAAGAAATGAAATAATTTCTTTACAAACCGCTAACTAAGATCATGCAACAGTCTCTTGAGACAGGAGTTGTACCAACAGACTGGAGAATTGCAAACGTAATACCGATCCACAAAAAGGGAGACAAAACCGAACCAGGTAACTACAGACCAATAAGCCTGATTTTTATATGTAAACTTATGCTCCAAAATGGAAAATTACCTATATGGTAACAGTATCCTGGGAGGCAGCATGGTTTTAGGAAAGGGAGATCGTGTCTAACTAACCTGCTTGATTTTTTTAGGATGCAACATCGACAATGGATAATTGCAAAGCATATGACATGGTTTATTTAGATTTCCAGAAAGCTTTTGAGGAAGTCCTGCATAAAAGATTAGGAGTGGTTAACATGTAGAAAACAGAAAGTACTGATTAGAGGAGAAACCACAAAATGGAGCGAGGTAACCAATGGAGTACCACAGGGATCAGTAGTAGGTCCTCTACTATTCCTAATCTACATTTAATGACTTAGATTCTGGTATAGTAAGCAAACTTGTTAAATTTGCAGATGGCACAAAAATAGGAGCAGTGGCAAACACTTTTGCAGCAGCAAAGGTCATTCAAAATGATCTAGACAACATTCAGAACTGGGCAGACACATGGTAAATGACATTTAATAGAGAAAAGTGTAAGGTACTGCACGCAGGCAATAAAAATGTGCATTATAAATATCATATGGGAGATACTGAAATTGAAGAAAGAATCTATGAAAAAGACCTAGGAGTTTATGTTGACTCAGAAATGTCATCATCTAGACAATGTGGGAAGCTATAAAAAAAGGCCAAAAAAGCTCAGATACATAGTGAAAGTGTTGAATTTAAATCAAGGAAGTAATGTTAAAACTTTACAATGCATTAGTAAGACCTCATCTAGAGTACTGTGTTCAGTTCTGGTCACCTTGCTACAAAAAGGATATAGCTGCTCTAGAAAGAGTGCAAAGAAGAGCGACCAGAATTATAACGGGTTTTAAAGGCATATCATATGCAGACAGGCTAAAATAATTGAATCTATTCAGTCTTGAACAAAGAAGACTACACGGTGATCTGATTCAAGCATTCAAAATTCTAAAGGGCATTGACAATGTTGACCCAAGGGACTTTTTTGACCTGAAAAAAGAAACAAGGACCAGGGGTCACAAATGGAGATTAGATAAAGGGGCATTCAGAACAGAGAATAGGAGGCACTTTTTTACACAGAGAATTGTGGGAGTCTGGAACCAATTCCCCAGTAATGTTGTTGAAGCTGACACTCTGGGATCCTTCAAAAAGCTGCTTAATGAGATTGTGGGATCAATAAACTACTAACAACCAAACGAGCAAGATGGGCCGAATGGTCTCCTCTTGTTAAGTAAACTGTTCTTATGTATAGTCACTGGTCTGGCTCTTGAGTCTTTGGGGCTATTTTCTCAAGCAAATGCAAAGAGAAATTTTCAAGCATAAATATAATATATATATATATATATATATATATATATATATATATATATATATATATATATATATATATATATAGTACTGTGCAAAAGTTTTAGGCAGGTGTGAAAAATGTTGTAAAGTAAGAATGCTTTCAAAAATAGACGTTAATAGATTATATTTATCAATTAACTAAATGCAAAGTGAGTGAACAGAAGAAAAATCTAAATCAAATCCATATTTGGTGTGACAACCCTTTGCCTTCAAAACAGCATCAATTCTTCTAGGTACACTTGCACAAAGTCAGGGATTTTGTAGGCATATAGTCAGGTGTATGATTAAACAATTATACCAAACAGGTGCTAATGATCATCAATTCAATATGTAGGTTGAAACACAATCATTAACTGAAACAGAAACAGCTGTGTAGGAGGAATAAAACTGGGTGAGGAACAGCCAAACTCAGCTAACAAGGTGAGGTTGCTGAAGACAGTTTACTGTCAAAAGTCATACACCATGGCAAGACTGAGCACAGCAACAAGACACAAGGTAGTTATACTGCATCAGCAAGGTCTCTCCCAGGCAGAAATTTCAAGGCAGACAGGGGTTTCCAGATGTGCTGTCCAAGCTCTTTGAAGAAGCACAAAGAAACGGGCAAAGTTGAGGACCGTAGACGCAGTGGTCGGCCAAGGAAACTTACTGCAGCAGATGAAAGACACATCATGCTTACTTCCCTTCGCAATCAGAAGATGTCCAGCAGTGCCATCAGCTCAGAACTGGCAGAAAATAGTGGGACCCTGGTACACCCATCTACTGTCCAGAGAAGTCTGGTCAGAAGTGGCCTTCATGGAAGACTTGCGCCAAAAAGCCATACCTCCGACGTGGAAACAAGGCCAAGCGACTCAACTATGCACGAAAACACAGGAACTGGGGTGCAGAAAAATGGCAGCAGGTGCTCTGGACTGATGAGTCAAAATTTGAAATATTTGGTTGTAGCAGAAGGCAGTTTGTTCGCGAAGGGCTGGAGAGTGTACACGAATGAGTGTCTGCAGGCAACAGTGAAGCATGGTGGTGGTTCCTTGCAAGTTTGGGGCTGCATTTCTGCAAATGGAGTTGGGGATTTGGTCAGAATTAATGGTCTCCTCAATGCTGAGAAGTACAGGCAGATACTTATCCATCATGCAATGCCATCAGGGAGGCATCTGATTGGCCCCAAATTTATTCTGCAGCATGACAACGACCCCAAACATACAGCGAAAGTCATGAAGAACTATCTTCAGCGTAAAGAAGAACAAGGAGTCCTGGAAGTGATGGTATGGCCCCCACAGAGCCTTGATCTCAACATCATCGAGTCTGTCTGGGATTACATGAAGAGAGAGAAGCAACTGAGGCTGCCTAAATCCACAGAAGAACTGTGGTTAGTTCTCCAAGATGTTTGGGCCAACCTACCTGCTGAGTTCCTTCAAAAACTGTGTGCAAGTGTACCTAGAAGAATTGATGCTTGATGCTGTTTTGAAGGCAAAGGGTGGTTACACCAAATATGGATTTGATTTAGATTTTTCTTCTGTTCACTCACTTTGCATTTAGTTAATTGATAAATATAATCTATTAACATGTCTATTTTGAAAGCATTCTTACTTTACAGCATTTTTTCACACCTGCCTAAAACTTTTGCACAGTACTGTGTATATATATATATATATATATATATATATATATATATATATATATATATATATATATTAATAGAATAAAGCTAGCATGAATCTACTGAGAACACTGCTCGTTTTGTACTGTTTGAGGAGTTTTAATCCTCTCAGATTTGCTTCCAAATAGGGCACTTTATGGTTAATGAGCTTTTCAGATTAATATTTTGTATTACTACTGTAAATTAGTTTTAAGTTCATTGTAATTGCACATTTCCTGAGCATGTGCAAGCCACCTGAGACCACAGCAGTTATAAAATAAAAAATAAACACACGTATAATTTATCTTGAACATTAAACAGCACATCTGAGATGCGTCATATTCATTCAGTTAGTCGTTTGTGCATTTGAAAAGGGCTAATGGAGCTAATGTGGCTTTGAGAGCACAGTAAACACGTTGAATCTATCCATTAATCTGTGACCTATTGGTCTAGTGGAACAGTGTGAAACAGCAGAGCACAACCCCATAATAGTATCTTCTGTTGCCGAGGCCTTCACTCCAGAAGAATGTTCCACAGAACCAAGTCTCATCTCCACACAGCTATTCTGATTAAATACCTCAATATTGGGCAGTAGATTAATCAGCATTAACCATATAACTTTCGTCACCGTTGTATCTAATATACATCACTTATTTGAATTACACTGCCCATGCAGGTGTCAGTACTGCTCTGCATATCAGATACATCACAGACTGCGTTAATAGGATTTAGATTGTCAGTCCTTATGTCTGGCAAGGTATTATAATGATGCTGTAATGTTAATACTCTACTAATGGGGAGGAATTTGATGGACTGAATCCGTTTTTTTAAGGAGATCAAGGACAGAGCTTGAGGGTATATTAGCATATTGCAGTTCTAAGTCCTCTGTCTGCCCTTTCGCTTGTTTGACCACAGATGGCTGTGATTTATGCTTCTGCTACCCAATGCATTAAGCAGATTACTGCCCACTAGCCTGCAGTGCTTCTCAGGAGTTTTAAACTAAAGTTCAGAACGATGTAGGCTGTATAAAGAACATGGCTTTTTAAAACCTTTACTTAAAGTATTGCAGAGTTTGTGAATCTTTTATAGTCACAAAATATTTTTTGAGCCTCTAGTGCACAGATTATGCATGCTTGAGTGTTGAGCCTGTAGACAGACCATCGAAGGCTCACACTATGAGAATCTAATTTGAATACAGATATACATACTGCAGTTATTTCACAAATTATTATAGGCATTTAAGAAGTATATGAGAGCAAACGGCTGATTTGTTACAGAACACATGTCTTTTGTGAGGAGAACTTCTAAATGTATACTGAATTACAAGAGGTACAAAGATAAGAAAAGGAAGGAAAATGTGCAAGGGAAATTGATTTGAAATCTTTGAGACTTCACCTTTAAACACTGTGTTTGCTTGAGACAGTTTAGCTGTATTGTTATATGCCCCACATGGACAGTAATATATTTAATTATTTAATTGACTAAAAATGTATCAGCTTGATTGGATGCAGAGAATGAACAATGTAGCGGTTAAGTGGAATTCTGGAGTCTCGATTCTTAACGAGAGGTCAACAGTTCTGCCATTTTGAATGGAGTTATCTTTCCTAGACCTTTTTACAGGCCAGCGGTATGACGTAGAGACTCAGGTGGAGTAATCTTAGTGATTGGCATCATGGGACCAATCCAAGTAATGCTAACAGCTTGATTTTCTATATGTAGTAACAGCAAATATGTCCCATTCCATTAACAACTGCTCTGTCATTATGTAGCAATGTCCCCAATAGGAGATGATTACTCTGTTCTTTAGAGGGCTGGCTCTTCGACTGGGTTAATGACTGTACTGGTCTGTTTGTGATGAAGAGACATTTTTAATGGGTTGTTTTGCTTTCCCCGTGAAACCTGTGTTGTCAGAGGAACTTACTGTATACCAAAAACTACTGATTGGTTTGCATGGATATAGTGCAATCTATACAGCCCTCCTGTCATAATACTGAATTCGTTTTTTTAAATTTCAGAGATACCAGATTTCAGATGATTTGCCACTTTCAGGTTAGTACAAGAATCCTCAAGTTATCTTATTCAGAAGTCAAGATACAAATGATTAATATTAGTCCCGGAAAAAAAAAGACAATGCTTCTCCATTTTCATGGTCAGTAAAGATACCAGCAAATGAATAGTTTTAATAAATGTTAACGACTAGTTTATTAACATAGTAACACATTATTTTTTTATAAATAGATTAATGCAGGATATATTAGACTCCATCATGACCTTCCTATCCTATCACATCTCTCTGTTGCAGTACATTCATATCACATTACACTACTGCTTTTGATTTCAATTGTGTATGAAATGGAACTAGTCTAAGCTGAAAAAGATATAGTCTATCACTGCGGTGACCATGGAAACGACTGCTAAAAGGACAAGGCAAATAAGCATTTTTAGATTTACTAAGATCAAAACATGTTATATAGTAATGGTGTATAATAGTAATGATTTGTGAAGGGGTTTAGGTGAGATAAAGATTCCACATTGTAATGTTTATCTTTAAAGAACAAAAGACCAAATTATCACTTATAATTAACATGAACATAGCTCCTTAAAATGTTTGGCGACCTAAATAAGCTTGAAAGCTATTTTTTTATATACAGAACACATCATAGCACACTTGTATCCAGAACATCTGTGCTATTGTTTAAAGTCCAAATTCAAAATCAAATAATCCTTTGCAAGTGCCACATTTTACACTTCTCTAGATCCCAAAGACAAGAAATACAGTTCAAATCCATGAAAACTGGTAAGATGGTCTTCACTGGGAAATAGAAACCCGGATGGGGAAAATTATTTCAGCAAGACACTACTGGTGTGAGCAATAAAGCATCAAAGTAAACTCAGATGAAAATAGCAGTGTCACAAAGTTAAAGTCTGAGTAGTCAGTCTGACATATAACAAGGAATTCAAAACTTGAGCAGTAAAGAACCCTCTGTTGAATCTGAATGGTCTGTTCTGTAATATACTGGAATATCTCTGAAGATGTTCATATCCACATCATAATAAACTGCGTCCTGCAGCTTGACCTCGACAGAGAATATCAACAAATGGTATCTGCTGCAGTTTATTATGTGTGCATCTTCAGATGGATATTCATGTGAAATTTTCTGTATATTGTGCAACATATCACAAAGCATGTTAGAAGTTTGAGTACAGTAGACTCTCACTGATCCGAACCTGTCAGGACCTGACCTTGTTCAGGTTAGTGATTTGTTCTAGTTTAGTGTTTTGTTTAAGGGAGTATTAACCATTGAATGAACATTTTACACACACATCTCAGAATAATGATGGTTAATATGGTTTTCTACAGCATGCATTTCATTATGTGGCATGGATCAAATTATAGGTCAAGCTGCTCTAGCGGGGTTCGGATTAGCCAGTCTACAGTGCTTCTCTGTTATGTCTGCTTTGCGTTCTGCTGATGTTTCTGAAATTCATCTTGTTTGAAATATGACTCATGCGTTTCTTATTAGGAGACATATCAGACTCAAATGAGCAGAACATGAGATTCTCTGTCATTAGTCAGACAAGTGAAAAAGAAATCGATAAGCAGCGGCATGGTTTTGCATGTGTTTTTGCCAGTGATCTGATGGATTCATTTTCTGAATTCAAACACTGATGTCAAGAGCTGTGATGCATTACTTGGAGTGCTTCTGATTCCATTTGATTCCTTTCTACCGTCCTTCCATCAGTCATCCAGGATATTGATTATTGGGTTACAGCATTAAAAGCATCAATGGATAACGGCACTGCCATCGGATCTACAAGTAACACATTAACTGCTAACATTCTCAAACACAAACAAATGATACAGTGCTTTCAGAACATTTACAATCGGCTCTCCCTTGAAAAACACATTTCTTAGCTAATGAAGGATAACTGAATTATTCAGCATACAAAGAATGATGTTTTTTAATACCCCTCAGAGATCATTTAAACAAAATTGTAGGCTTATTATATTAAGAATGATATTCTTTATGAAATCAGGACCTATTTTTAAATGTCTCAGTATGTGCCACTGAATACGTGTGATAATCCTCTTTTCTAGTTGATTGAAACCCTTCTTTCTGCTGATTTAACTAAGCCAATGTGAATTAAATAAGCATTTTTGTTCAGTGCACAATAACTGCTTCCTTGCTGTTAAGATGGAGATTTTAATGATCGGGGATGTCTCCAAGGTGATTTATTGACCCCTTAATTATCATAACTCAGTACAATAAAAGATACCTTAGGAACGTCCACTTCACGATAAAAACGTGTTTGCTTAATAATATGAACTCTTTCTCTGAACTATTTCTCAGTCTGATTGATTATAGCTAGTATCCCAGTGCACCAATGCAGGCATCAGAGCTCACCATTAGAGCTGACTGGGATTCTGACATTAGCATGGGTCAGTTAGGGAAGGTGGGTGGTAAAGGCAGCGAAGCAGAAGGGTTGAAGTGAGCCATCTTAGGTTGCTAGCTCAGCACAGTTGATAGGGCTGTTTCACAGTGAGTGGTTCACTGGGGGTTGGGAGAGTTTGAATCCCATTTGCTTCAGATTGACAATCTTGGCTGGGAACCAACTTTTTCTTGCCACATGAAACTCCAGTTCTATGTCTGCAGTAAACAAAGGATCTTTCCCACCTCTGTCATTCTCTATGTATTATTCTGTGCCAAAACAGTATCTTTCTTTGTTTGATCTAGTATATACAAAAGAGTCAACTTCCCAATGTTTCTGGATGTTTTGGCATACCTTTGTCAACCTTTGTCAAATTACCACAAATATTATTGAGAGAGAATTAAAGAGTTGACTAACTCAACAGAAATGAAATGCTTGCATATAATAAAACAGAGAAGTATGAACAAATACCATTAATAATTACAAATTCTAAATTATTACCCAGCATTTCAGAAATAGTTTGGAAGCATTTACGTATACTTCATTATTTAGAAACAATTAAAAAACTATTTCCAATGGCCCCAGTAGTGGCTTTTAGAAGGGATGCAAATTTAGCTGACATTGTGGTCCACAGTATACATAAACGGATTATAGACACATTAAAGGACATTCAAACCTGTAAGAGCACATGTAAAGTATGCAAAGGTATTTGTAAAGATAAAAGAGAAATTGCACATAGAGAAAATATATATATATTCAGTAAGAAATCTGTACTGCAAAACTAGTAACCTTGTTTATGGTAGATTTTGGTAAAAGAACACAGAATAACCTATGAAACATAAGAAAAAAAAGTAAATGAACCAATAGTTCAACAATAGTAGATTGTTACATCATTAACTATGTAGTAAATTACATTACAAGCACATTCATAATTTCAATATAAGTAAGTGAGTGTAGTTGCCATGTAAGTACCTCCGCTGTTTGTTTTCAAACACACTGTCCCTGAAAAAATGCATGTTGAAAGATTGGGAAGTTTGCTCTGCTATATATATATATATATATATATATATATATATATATATATATATATATATATATATATATATATATATATATATATGGTGACAATCTCTGGGAGGGTGGGTGTCCCCGGGTTAATTTGCATGAGGGGTAGGGGAAACTGACCGTGAGGGCATGCTAGGAGTGGGAGGAGCAGTGTAGGGAGGAAGGGGTCGAGCGAGGGCATAAATAGGGGCGATTGCCCTCGACCCCCATCCTTGGCATGAACGGTAGGAGTGACAGGATCGAGAGTGAAAGTGAAGAGAGTGAGAGATAAGTGTAAAGAGGAAAAGGAAAGAAGGAACGAAAAGAAAGAAATAACAAATCACCACTTTATTTTGTGTTTGTTCCCAGTACCCTTCCCTTGCTTATATGTATTTTATTGTTCAAATAAATACAGGCTCAAACCTTTAAAACACCTACTTTGTCAGACTCCATACATGTTACAACAGCCAATAGGATGCATCTATCCATTACACTATTTCCTTACCACTCTTTGGTATGCAGACTCAGCAGTATTTCAACTGTTAAGTGCTGTAGTGACAGACCTACACAGGGGTGTTCGAAATGAAGACATTTATTAAAGCGGCAACAGGGTGGCAATGCATTAGGAAACTCAAATCAGTACTGGATGTTAGAGCTACTAAACTTCAGCCATTCGTAGCGCACAATTGAGGTATGATTATACAGTAGAGTACCGTCACTGTCTTTCAAACCTCAGTGTTTACGTGGCTCATTGGAAAGGTCAAACTGCTTATGTTATAGGATTTTCAAAACTGGCCACAAAGCGTGACAGGACTTGAATGTTTCAGGATAAGGGGCGGGGTAAAGGAAGGAACAGATGTGACACACATCAAATAAGGAAAGGGTGGTACTACAATCTGTGGTTCATAAACAACGCATCATATGAAGAAGAAAAAAACATTATATTATCTATTATCTATTATCCCAGTTAGCAAGGACATTTTCCAGAGGTTTGCATTTTGTTCCAATGTTGTCCACTAAATGATCTTGTACACAGCGCGATTGTAAGGTCACTTAGCAACAAAATGAACAAATCAAGAACGCCAATGTTCTTGCTGTAATGCTGCATTCTGCTGTTAAGAACGTTCTCTCAATGGAACTCTCAATGGTCTATAGAGGAAAAGCCATGGCCCAACTCACTGAACCTCTATAGTACAGCCCTGAAAGCTGAATGTGCACATACATATTACAGTGAGGCAGAGCAACCAGACCACGAAAAAATGTCTTTATACATAATTTCGGGGCCAGGGTCTGTAAATCCATGACTTTGTACAAGACATGTTGCCTGCTCAACCCTTCAGCTCAACTGGGCTTCAAAGAGACACCATTTCCATAACCCCACCTGCAGGAAAAAAGAACCGATAAAATTAAAGTTCCTTCGGTCATACAACCAATAGCAAGACACTGACGTGACAATAGATCATTGCAGACTGCGGAAGGACACGACATAGTCCCAGTTTAAACAATAAATAAATAAATAATAATTATTTATTTCTTAGCAGACATCCTTATCCAGGGCGACTTACAATTGTTACAAGGTATCACATTATTTTTACATGCAATTACCCATTTATACTGGAGCAATCTAGGTAAAGTACCTTGCTCAAGGGTGCAGCAGCAGCATCCCCCACCTGGGATTGAACCAACGACCCTCTGGTCAAGAGTCTAGAGCCCTAACCACTATTCCACACTGCTGCCCAAATAAAGCAATTGACTGATTAATACATGTAATAAAAGCATTACATAAATGTAATATACCACGGTCCGCTTTACTCTGCCACTGATGGACATGAAGAAGCCAAGGCTGTATCTATATATTGATTTTTTTTGGAGTATACCAGAGCCAATAAGCTTCCCCAGTTTACAGCATTTGACTTATAATAGTAATTATATGTTAAATGAGTGGTTGTGCTCCCTGTTGTAAATGAATAACCATTTACACATGTGTTCTGGGCAATGCAAACAATTTAAAAGCACAGAGATAAAAATTTGCATGACTTAACATTCATCCAAATCATTCTGAATTCCATAGACACAGTGTTATGTAGAGTTCTGTAGTGGAGGCAGGTGATGTTAAGTGAACAACCTTAACCCTCTGCCTTATCAAAACAATTCAAAGCCTCCTTTTACAATACCCTTTTCTCACAGCAGATAGAGTGCACTCTATGAAAACTGATTCTAATAATTCTACATTCTGTATTGAAGACAACCCCTGCCCTCCAGTTTCAATATCTAATTGACTCAACTCTTCAGTATTCATGATTGCACACTTCTATTTTCATCCCTGATAGATAGGTTTGCCATTATAGATGAATAATGCTAGCGTATACAATACCCTGCCACCCTAGCAGAATTAACAGAGCGCCGACCATAGCAACACAATTGTTTATAATGGTTTGGTTGTGGCTTTAGAGCTAAAAATCACATGGATTTGATTCTGATTCATGTTCCTTGGCACGATGCAGACTTAAAGAGAGATCAAGGAAAATTAAGTATCAATTGAAATTTGTATAGGAGCACACTGATGTAACATCTGGGTTTCACTTCTGCAGGAAGCAGCATACAGAATAAGTATATGATACAACAGCATGTATTTATTGGTACAGATGTCTGTACTACCCATTTTAGATTATGGAGATGTCATTTATAAAGCTGCTCCTAATGTTGTCCTTAGGAAGCTTGATGCTTTATATCATTCTGCAATAAGATTTGTCACTGGTGCTCCCTACCGCTCTCATCACTGTGATCTCTACACTTTGGTTGGCTGGCCCTCACTTCAAACATGTCGGCTTTGTCATTGGTACAGACTCATTTATAAAATCCAACTGGCGTGTGAAATCTTGTATTCGGCCTTGCTTCCTCTATCCAGCAATGCTGACCAATATGACTAGTTCTGCAAATGACGTAATTTGAGAAGCTCAAGTTGGCTTCATGTAATAGAAAGCAAAAACTCAGCGATATCTTTAACATTTACATCATATAATACAGTATACAGTAGGGCTTTAGCATGGTGCAGTGAACTCTTGCTAATCTGAAGAGGTTAGGACTAGACCCAGTTGAGACTGGTGATTTGTGTGGAGTACTGATCTTAAAATGTGTTTTCTAGTCTTTGTGTTATTTCTTTTTAGCCTGACTTCTCATTAATAATTAGTAATAATAACCCTTTGAATGATTGAAATAATATAGAAGGAGTTGTAAATATTTTCCAGCGATGTTAGGCTTCTGCAGCTGCTGCTGGAATGCATTCCATTATGATAAGGTTTGTATTGTAGGTCAATTTGACTTGTACGGAAACACACATCTTTTATGTCTCCTATCTTGAGCTTCTTGTTTCCTCCTAAAATGTATATCCTGGTGTTCTCAGCAATCTAGACAGGTCTTTATTCATGGTGTGAGGGAATCAGTGAGCATTAAGTCACTGATTGCTGTAGTAACACAGTGCCACCTATTGACAATATTTTAGCGGGCTGCTGCAATCTAGAATATAGATTGTGTAACTTTCAGACCATGCTCTGGACATCGGATTTACAGCATACTAAAGAATATGTTAGGAAAGGATTAACAAAACCATACCGTCTCTCCCTGGTGAGGTAGGTGCTAAAAATAAACCAGTTATGAAATAATTCATAGATTATCCCTAAAGCTATTTAATTAAATTGACTCTTACAGTTATGCAAACATGAGCTCCTTTCTTAAATAAAGGGGCCCCTGTATTTAATAGAGAAAGTGTTATGTCAAATTGCAAAGCCAATTTCCCAAACGATCCTCATTTTCCACTAAGTTTAATTGAAACCTTACAAAAGCTGTAGGCCCAGACCAGCCCTGTTTGAAGCCACTTTGTCAATGATTCATTCCACTAGCAGATGGTGTAAGAATTAACAATGATTAAGGCATTTCTACCCTAAGAAATCTTTTATTTCCATTTGTGCAGGATATTGAAATCGGATTCAGCACTATTGTCTGCTGTACACAATGAATCCAGGGCTGTTGACGAAATATCCTTAAGACAGTGTTTTTTTTCCTTCTCTTTATAGAGTTTTCATTTATAATTTTTGAGAAAAAAAATAGCGGCAATTAAATTTTTTCGTTATCACCATTGCCATATTGGTTTTGTATTTTCCATGCTAATTTCCAAAACTTTAACTAAATCGCCAGACCTTTTTCTTTAGAATGAGCCAGAAGGACTGAGGCTAACACACTGAACAGACGCCGTATAATGTACAAGTTAAAGCTTTTAAATAGGAACATACAATGTAGTTCTATATGATGTATTGTAGGTGGTATATTTAAGAACTAGATGTGAGTTAGAACATGTGCACAGTTTTGTAGGATCTGCAGTTTAGAGAAAAGGGTAGCCTTTTGGAGAGAGGGTAGTGAAATGCATTTTCTGTCAGGCCAAAATAGCAGTAAAGAAGTTCAGAATAATGATTGCATGAACCAGTTGTGCCATTTATTGAAAGCTGTGAAGGCTGCTGCAGAAGAGGACACATTGATTTTACAAAGAACTCAATGAGACGAAAATGTATTTTATGAGCATCCAGGAGAGAAACAACTATAAAAGTCATAAAACCTTTTGTGAACTAGTAGATTTTTGAGCAAGGAGACAGTAAAATAGCTTTAAAGCTATAAATAAAAAAACTGTATATTTGCTGGACCAATTATTTGGATGTCCTACCTCTCTTGAAGTTGTTTTGATCTGACTGTGATTGCTAAGTGCTATTGCACTGTTCTGCCTCCTGACTTCTGCTGAGTCACAAGTACAGCATGATGCTGCTCGCTCATTCATGTCATGTTCTCTTAAAAGAGCAGATGTTTTACAGACACAAATGAGTAGCTGCATGCAGTTATGTGTAAATGGTCTGAAGACTAATCGAGTTGTTATACAGGTAGCATCCACCTCCATTTCCCTGTTTCAAGCCATGATGTCCTGATTCTGACGCTATAATAGAAGTGATAGCAGACACTCATTTGGCAGGCCCTGCCATATTGTGGGTCATTCTGGAAAACAGCCGTTTCCACCTCCGGCTTCCATGAGGCAATAATCATGGAGGAATGATCCATTTAAACACCCTGTAGAAATCAGGTTTAATCAGTGCTGCTCTGGCTATGCTGGTGGTCCGACATCCTTATGAAGTAACATAAGGATTATGTTCCTTGGTTTATTTGTTCAACTCAGGTATTTTCTTCATACATGATCTCTTCCAAGGACCAAGGCTGTCCTTTGCTTATTAAATATTGTATGGCTTTATTACTGTTATATTTTCTAAAGAATGTTTATCATTTTAACGTACGTGCAGTACATTCATCTATGCCACCTTTGAAACAATAACAAAAAAAGTTCCTCTATAGAATACTGAATATTCTATCTAACAGTTCAGGAAAGGTTCAAGGATACATTTAAAAGGCTTGTGTGTTACATTTCCTGCTCTGTTTTTTTACTACAGTATCAGTCCGTATTTGTCCATCAATGTAAAGATGAAGCTCTCCTCCATTCCTTGTAGTCTGATGGTCCAGAAGGATCAATCTGCCTTACAAACAGAACACAGCACAATGGAATAGCTCAGGGCTCTGTCACATACAGGTACAGCACAGAGCTCAAAGCTTTACTGCATGTCATTAATCTGAAATCCTACCTTCCATACAGTAATTATGCCACTAATATCCTTTAAAGAAGTACCAGTTTGACAATGATAACCTCCATGTTTTGGAATAGCATAATTGGTACAATACATGTTTAGCTTTTTGGTACTTCTTTAAACCCACTATAAAGATAGTGGTGGCATATTTATGATCAGTGCAAACAGATAGTGGAAGCAACTATCATTATCTTAGAAGGGCAACATTTACATTCATAGCTTGCTTGCCAAAATTCCAATATACTTTAGCGGTCTCTCTAGTGGAAGCTGCAGCAAATAGCCTGAATAACTGAGACTAAGCTCTTACTGTACAGCACAGACTTAACACAAGCTTGTCTGCTTTTTTGGTCTGAAGACATTTATTTTTCTTATCTTTTTTATTTATTTTTTATAGAAAAGGAATGTACACATTTCATATAGGTAACACCCAGAATCACCCAGTTCAAAGTCTGTATGATGTCTATTTGAAAACACATCTTTATGTAATGAAAGCACAGAAAATCTATCTTTAAAACAAAAGATGCAAAACGTACCCATACTCTACAGTATCAAATATCTGGATCTGCCATCCACAAGAAACACCAAACAAGAAAGGAAATGTTGTATACAGATATTAGAAATGCAGAGATAATACAATGCATACTTTGTAATGCCTAGCTCAGAGAATACATTGTGTTAAAGGCTTGTCAGTACCTTTGAGTAGATGTGATGTGTGATAGTGATATGTTTCCTCTGTTTGATGCTGCTGAGATGACTAGGTGTTATTAAAAGTACAACTTTAAAGCTGCAAAACAGTTTCTTCCCTGGCGTCTGTTCAGTGTGTTAGCCTCAGTCCGTTTGGCTCATTCCCATGCAGAGAAGGATACAAATAGATGCATCTTTATTAATTAGGCTCCAGGCACCAGCTTTCTCATCAGACAAACTCTCAATGTCATTAGAGCCAGAACACACACTCACAAAGGCCTCTTGGCTAGATGGCACATGACAAAGCTAGTCAAAGAAACTTAGAAGAACATGAACTTCAGAGCCAATGAACTGGCAGTTATCCAGCTTAATTACCGTAAAATGGTGAATGTCACTGAAAGAAACTCAGTTTTGTCAATAATTTACAGCTGGAATTATTAATGCAGCAAGCTTCCCTAACTGAGCTTTAAACTTGGCTAAATACCATAGCACAGCTAATTGATAAAAACGTCTTCAATTTTGTTCAGTTTTTCATTAAGTACATGGAAAACTACAAAGCGGTATGTCATTCAATATGTTAATGTAACATTATTCAGCAGGTTTCATTCGAGTTTATGAAGCAAATTTAAATCTATAGGGTGATGTAAAACATTTGGCCTTAGCTGTATTCTCAAGGTAGATTAATAAAACTGTAATTACTGAATATTTACAATAAGGTTTATTAATTGGGGACCAAACCATTTCTGAAGATGAAAACAAAACAAAACAAAATACACGATAGAACTCAGGATGTGACCTAACAAGTAACAGGCTCTATGTACCTTCAGATACAGCATACACAGCTGCACTATGACCATTCTCACACCGTCTTAAAAAGCATCCAGTCTTAAAAAAGAATGGGTAGTTCAGTCTCCATGTACAGCTATGGCCAAAAGTTTTGCATCACCCTATAGAATTAACTAATTTTGCTTCATACAGTCGAATGAAACATGCTGAATTACATTAACATATTGAATGACCAACCGCTTTGTAGTTCTCCATATACTTAAAGAAAAACTGACAAAAATTGAAAAATGAGACATTTCAAAATCTAACATGAAATACTGTTGTACTGTTATGGCTTCTGGTACACTTTTGCGATATCATTTTGTAGTTTCTTTGGTTGCATAATGCTAAATACACTGCTTAAGTTATATTCATATAGGATTTTTTTTTAGAATTATATCTCAATCCTAAAATTCTAGGTGATGCAAAACTTCTGGTCATAGCTGTACATCCTAAGATACTTAAGCCAATGTGGGAATGTGTTCATATCTTTGTAACTGTCTTCAAACCCCTGTTTCAATCCTTATTGTCTTCATTCAAAGAACAACTACCATTGGTTTTGTATAATCCACTTTATATATATATATATATATATATATATATATATATATATATATATATATATATATATATATATATATATATATATATATATATATCGAATGTGTGCCTAGCAAATAGCATGAGTGACAGACATACACACACACACACACACACACACACACACACACACACAAAGAAGTTACTTGTGAATTCAACTAAAACGTTGTAACATAACACAGTATTCCCCACTGTATTTTGGTGTCTCATGTTTAAAACAATTATACAATAATAAGGATTTTAACCAGTCGAGTAGCATTTAGAAACAGCTCCGTGTTGCTTTTCAGCACTGGATAGTTCCCCAGGCTCATCTCATTGAGTCACTGAGTTCAACACAGCTTGGTTCCTTCAGACCAACCAGAAACAGTGGCTGCAATACAGAACTCTCACGCACATATTGATTAATCTGAGCTTCATCACCGTGTCTCACATTAAGTTTGCGGATCCCCCCAAAAAATATGTGTACATTGTAACGAGTATCCTGTACTTTTAGATCATGGTCAAAAGACAAAAAAAAGCTTGTCAGTGATGTACATTTCTGAAAATCCTTTATGTCTAAAATTAAATTTGTAGTCAGTGATTAAGGTAAAATGAATTCAAAAGCAGATACAGGTACAAAGATGTTAGCGGGGCAAATGCACCTTTTGAAAATATATACTAAAGGCATACAGAGATGACAAACAAATCCCTGTGGTCGCCCTGGTTAAAATGCATGTTTATTACCGTGGCTACATTACTGAAGTATTACATCAATTATAAATAGTATTCACGCAGGAAGATATGATCAACGTGCAATTTGAAGTTGCCCACCAACTGCCCAGGATGATTTTGGCGTAACGGGAAACTGGCGTAGCGGGACCAGTAAGCACCAACAAAGGGTGATTTTTTTTAAAGTTACGTGTAATAAAGTGAATTAATGTATATGTCAACACCAGTTATTATTACAACTGAGAAAATCGGTCAAGAGGGCATAAAGAAATCGTGGAGCAATGTTCACTTTGCGAAAACTAAACAGCAAAATAGTCTACCTGGTACATTATCGGCTGGTGTCATAGGTCCCAATTAGCACAAATCTTGGACTGCGTATGGGTCTGTGAAACCAACGCATCGGTCCAATCAGATAGCGTCCTGGTTTATCCATATCACTTTCTTGTGTTCAATATTGTCTTATGTCGCTATTTTTCAGAATTTTAAAATATACTTTTCTGCCCCCTTAATGAATTGTTTGCAGTATCTTAATGACATTTTCCTGTATTAGATATTGCATAGCTGCCGTACCAACACAGACCTAAAATATACCAAGCAATGCTGTTTGTATCCCTGTCTTCTTTTGAGATCTGTGTCTCATCTGCCAATTGATAACAAAGCTTATTTGCAGGAATGACATCTGCTAGCAATTTATAAAGGTTTATAAAGGTTAGTATTCAGACATGTTTTCATACATACTGTGTGTCGTTTTTAGGAATTTGCGACTAAACAGGTACTGCAGTTCTTTTTCGACGTTTAAATGCTATGTTATTAATGTGGTGTGTGTAGTCCGATGTTTCCACTGAATGCTTTGCTTTCGGATGGCGAGAT
Organism: Acipenser oxyrinchus oxyrinchus; assembly: GCA_030684275.1. NCBI lineage: Eukaryota > Metazoa > Chordata > Actinopteri > Acipenseriformes > Acipenseridae > Acipenser > Acipenser oxyrinchus. The sequence goes on along the minus strand of JAGXEW010000090.1, from coordinate 182,493 downwards.
GTCGTCTCTATTTCAATCAATAGCGATGCTGCAGTTATGTAAAGGCTTTTAAATGCATTTGTGTTTGCTGCTGTCTCGCGTAAAATCGCCTTAGATAGCTTAGGGACCCGGAGAGCGTTTCAAAATGCACACCACAATGAAAACCGGGAAATGTTTTGTAAAACGATTTTATGTACGCGTTAAGGTGAGCTATAGGCGTGTTTGAGCTCTGGATATCACTTGGAGCCGAACTGCCAGTTAGAGCAGTTATCTGAGAAGACAGGGATGTGGTATGAAAATATCTATGAATGGAGGCGCAGGGCAAGGTGACGCATTTGGATTTTCTAATATTTTACGTCATTGCGATCATTACTGATTGGCTGGGTTCTCTGAGCTCTCCGAACTGCTTTTTTTCAGAACTGTGCTATTTCAGCTGCTCGATGTCACTGTAACTGCGGGAACTTGAGATATCCACAAGGTAAGATGTATCAAGTATTTATGTATTTATGTATTATTATTATTATTATTATTATTATTATTATTATTATTATTATTATTATTATTATTATTATTATTATTAACAGCAGTAGTAGTATTGTGCTAAATAAACATCTAATATATACAACTTTCTTAAGTGACTATGAATTTGACAAGGTTAACACTTTTTGCAGTAAATGTCTTAAGCATAGCTTCTTAAAACACCCCCCTGACAACTCCCTTATACGAAATGAAGTAATATGATATTCTGTATTTAATGAAACGAACTAAACTGTTTAACTCCTCGTTTGTAACAGTAATTGAGGCTTGAGCTGAGTGAGAAATTATTTGGATGCACCATCCTTGTAAAATCCAGCCCTTTAAGTTAAAAGGATCAAATGAACGTGACGTCATTGCTTCTGATCTACGGACACCGTTTAAATCTCATTAATTATGAAATGCAGCATACTAAAACTGTCTGAGCAGGAATTTAACACGTTGCGAAAATAAAATTCGTGCAGTTGTTTGGATTTCAGTCTTTCACTTGTATGACTTGCATTTCAAAATTTGCCTCCCCAAATGAAAATGTAAACCCTGCATTTGCACAAGATAGTATGTGTAGTGGATGACACCGTTCTTGATTTCCGATTGATGTTGCTTTCTGTCTGCATTACTGACACCTGCGAAATGTTAATCACCGATTCTCTATTGGATCAATTTCCAGGTGTTTCCGATGGGATCATCAATACATTTCATTCAAGTGGAACCATCATAATACCGACTGCTATAGTAAGAAAGATCGAGGAGACCCAGAGGAAGAGGGAGAGAGACAACTGGATCTGCAGTTATTACCGAAAACTAAACCCTACCTACAAAACCTACTAAATGAGTGACAGGACACCCAAGGATGTTACGCTTTCCATACCCTCGTGTGTTTTATACAGGACCGCTAACCAGAGCAATGGCACGTGCATCACAGAAGTGGATCATTTGTTTCAGACATTTTCCTCAACTATAGTACTGATCGTGCTTGTCGCCGTTATAATTGGTGTAATGTTTGTCTCCCTCACTACTTTTCACTTTCACAAGAGGAAGATGAAGAAACGGAAAATACAAAAGGCACAAGAGGAATACGAGCGGGATAACTGCAGCCCTAAACCGACAAAGGAAAACTCAACAGATAAACCAGTGATGATGGTAAGATCCGGGCATAAGTATATGGTGCACCGGCCACCCTGCGGCGTCCAACAAGGCACACAAAATAATACACCTCACACCGACTCCAGCACAGTCCCTATAACAGAAGGCGGATCTACAACAAACACACCAGAGTCACACACAGAAAAGGCAACGGATCAATTGTTAGAAACAGTGGTTTTGTCCTGATGGAATTAGGTCACAACACAATGTATGAAGAAACAATTATAGAATAGTCGGAATAAAAAATAAAAAAGTACAGCATGTCTTATCACAATTCCTTTTTCCATCTCGAAGGATTTATTGTATTACACGAAAGACATTCCGCAACTGAGCAGTAACTGGAGGCTCCATCATAATGTACTATATATATATATATATATATATATATATATATATATATATATATATATATATATATATATATATATATATATATATATATATGAAATATTTATATAGAGACTTATATATAATGACATTAAAGTAAAGCAAGATATTCAAACGTGTTAATCATGTGGATGACTAAACAAATGCCGAAATTGAATTGAAAAGACAAACCGGGACCCTATATATTTAAATTTATTCTTTGTACATAGGGAGGTGGACTAAACATGAATGTAAGGGTTATATCTTGCAGTCCCAGTGGAACGGTTGGAATCATGTTGCCAAGGTGTTTTGTAAGTGGAGATCAGAATTCCTGAATGTACAGTACAAACGTACTGGATTTTAGGAGCTGTCCACGCGCCGGGGTGCTGAATGAAAGTTACAGAGGCAGCCAATCGACAGTCTTTTGCATTGGAACTATAATAGGATTGTCTACTTGCTGCAAGATGTGGATGACTGAAAAACGTATTGCAATTTAAGCTTCTTATTTAATTAAGTTGAAATAGATAGTCTATATAAATATCATCATCACTTATACTTACGGGACATTACTGGTTGAAATATGGTCTGTTGGTTTTGTACTTATAATTAAAATAGCTTTATAGTAGTAGTATAATTTGTGCATACGTATTACCAACTTCTAGTATTCTCGTTTATATTTATTAAACTTATTAATTCACTTATTTGAACATATCTATTTGCCGGTAAGTGTATTAATTACCTGAAATACAAAAATGTCCCTTTTGTATAAAACAGTTATTTATAATTCCATCGCCATACCCTTAATCATGTAATACAAATATTTAAAAAAAAAACTACTTCGTAAAATTTCGTTATTTCATTGTTAATTCATCAAATATATTACAAACTTAAAAACTAATTTACAGTAGATATTTAGAGTAGGGCTAAGTATACCTTGTTTTACAGAATGTACTCCCTTAACGACGTTGCAAAATAAAGATACTAATATATATTTACACTTTGTTTAAGTGCTATTTGTTAGACCTTATTCTTCATGAACACATGGGCATTCTAAAGGGACGGGAAAAAAGCGATTCTAGAACTAAACTGGACACTGAGACACAACATAACAGGTAGTGTACCATGCATATTGCAGAACTAATGTATTTAAACACTGAAGTATGGTTCAACACTTTATTTTCTCATCTTTCATTTATTGTTATTATTAATAGTAGTAGTAGTATTATTACACATTATACACAATAAAATGAGCCGCACTGCCATTTTTTTTATTGATAGTTCGTTGTTAAGGCATCTTTATTGAGTTGGTATGTCTGCTTTAAAAGATCACATAGTCAGTTGTCTATATGTATGCAATATGTATTGCAATGCAATGGGATTTTGTAAACGTGCCATCCATGAAGAGGAGTCAAGTTCCAGTTCCGTTGTGAATGCAAACTGTCCAATTGACTTTACACAAGCCCCTTCCTGTAAAAGTGACTCTGATGTGTATAAAAAGTTAACCGATCTATGCACTAATTTCATCCAATGCATATCATTTTAAGTATACAAGTATAACAAAAACAAGGTGTGTAAACAACATGTCAGTGTAAACAGCTAAACTGTATTTCCTAAGCCAAAATAAGACCACACCAAAAAAACGCATTATTTTATGACATGCTAAAATGCTGTATTTCTTTTTTCTTTCACCACCACACATCAATTATTCAGAGCTTATTACCTGAATGGGATTTTAGCACATTGGAATTTTAAGTGCTGTCTCATTGGTTTCTGGTCTTACTTGTCTTAATTGCGCTGTAAGATATTTGTTAATTTATGACGTTAAAAAACAAGGGCATTTATTATACCGTATGTTAATAGTTTTAACAAGGGCCTCCTCATTGGGAAATTTGCCATGACCATCATTTTATGCATCTGTTTCTATGTGTTCTTGGTTTGCTATGCAACAATCTAGTTTAAATAGATAGGCATGATTCTAAAGGCATGGTTTTAGGCAGAGGCACCATGCAGAAACAAATATATCTGTTTCCATGGATACAACTTTTGCAAGCGACTCGTGACAGCATGTTGCCGAGGAACGCTGTAAAAATGTTTCCCGTAGAACCGTATTATTCTTAATCAATTAATTAGTCGTAGCTGACTCTGACAGTATCGTGGTTTCATCTTAAGCCATTTGTTAAAGTGCTTTCATTGTTTTGTTTAAAAGGCCTACATGTTTGAGGTTTTTAAGTTAACCCATGTAGACTACAGTTCAATATGTTCAGTTATTATTATTATTATTATTATTATTATTATTATTATTATTATTATTATTATTATTATTATTATTATTATTATTAAATAAGAGGGCTATTGTATTTTCAACATTACTAATGGGTCTTTGTCATGACTGCATTGTAGCCATCCAAGATAAATAAATACAACTAAGAATAGCCCTCTGTCGTAGGAAGATGATCATACTGTACAAAAAGATTGAATCTAGCTGCAATAAGAGTAAAGCCCTTTCTGTCATGTGACTTTAAAAAAAAAAACATTTTAAAAATATATCTCAAGGGAGTTTTTAGCCGTTTGGACTGACAGGACACATCTATATATCCCGGATTGTAATATTCTCAATAAATTGTGCTACCAAGTTTCATCACAACTGGATAATCAATTCACTAGGTTTGTGAGTGTGTGTATGCGTGCCTGTGTGTGCGTGCGTGCGTGCGTGTGTACGCACAGACAGACAGGTGTCGCCACTTTATCCCCGTCGCCATTTACAAGTACATTCATTTAGTTATCTCCCTATAGAAATGCGTAGCATAACCCTTTTAACATAAGTGCAGGCACGCTGGCTTAGTGTTCCTCGGGGTTATGTGGATGAATACAGCAGTTGCTTCTACATTTAATGGATTTCTGTTACATCAGCATTTTTTCCTGCAAGTACAACAAAATAATAACAATAAGATGCCAAATGATGCATCTGGGAGCATTTTGCTTTATTTTTAAGGAAATAATTATATTTTAGGGAACTTGTTATTCAGTTGGTGTTGTAACAGCATAATAATAATAATAATAATAATAATAATAATAATAATAATAATAATAATAATAAATCCCTCCAGATTTGTGCAAAAACCCACATTTTATCAAACAGATTTCACAACACAATTAATGCAGAGCATAGCAAACAACAGCTGCCCAAAAAGAGCATTTTGATAAGATACTAGCCCAGTGGATTTAAACCCTGGTTTACCTGTGGTTTCTCATTTTTTTCTTTTTCAATTTTGTATTGCAGTTTGATGATGCAGATATACACTATTTAAAGTGTCAGAGGCTGTCTGTTATTGCTGTTCAACATTCACTGGAAAACCATGTGTATTTAAAACAAATATTTAGTTCCTGGTTGTAACAAAAGCTTGGCCCACTGGGGTACTTGTGGACAGCCAGGTTAAAAGCCGTTGCTACATATTATTGGGGGTCTTACCACATCACAAAAACAAAACACCACACAATGCTTTCAATGTATGATTTGAAAATAATGACAATAAAGTAGAGTTTGGGAGAAGTATAACTCATTCAGAGTACATTGTCCAGCCTTTCACATTACAAGAACATCTACTGAGTGCACAGAATAGGCATGGGTGTGTAGCAAACATCACAGAGGGTCCCATTCACAGCACAGCATCACCAGCCTGATTCAGAATTCATAAAACAAATCTCTAACTAGAGGATGCATCAGATTTACTTGGAGACCGTTTCCCTCGCTGGTATTTAAACTTTGACTTATCCACTTGTAAGCCTGTTATCTTCTTGTACACTAGATGCCTCCTAACTCTACAGACCAGTTGTAGAAAGCAGAGTGTTTTATATAATGTTGCAGAACCCTGAGAATAATGAAGTTCTTATAATGCTATAGCCCCTTTCTTATTGAAAATCCATGGATCTTGCACAATATAAAAATCATAAGTGCTGCACTGTAAAGAGTAACTGTTTAAATTTAGACTGAACTAGGAAAGGGAAGTAGGAAACATGTGAAGCTGGTAATACTAAAATAATAATAATAATAATAATAATAATAATAATAATAATAATAATAATAATAATAATAATAATAATAATAAATACCCTCAGTTGTGTAATCTGGGTCAAAACATGTTACTGGCTACAAAGCATGTCAGGTAATAGGGAACAGCTGGTTGGTTAATGACAGAGTTATCATATATTTTGTTATTTAGTACTTTTAAAAAGCTGCTATAAAGCTAATGAACCCATCATTAAAATGCAATCATAGTGTTAGATATATATGGTGTATTCTACCAAATTGGTAATCATTCTTCTTTTATTAATACAAACAACACAAGAGTCTACGCCAGAAGCTAGCTTTTACTTGCAGGCAAACAGGTAGATGAATGAATTTTCAGATGAAGTCAGATGGAACATTGGCTTATCGAACCCCTGCTTTCCATTTTGTGATTCCCTCCTCATTTAAACTATCCATCCAAAATGGGATGGACTGTTTTCTTCCTTTGCTTTTATGAGTGTTGATTCTGTCATCAGAATCTCTTCGGATATGATGGAGGATACAGATATAATGAGCTCAGAGTAATCTCCTGTGGGCTGCAACACATGAATGTTATTGGCAGACCCAGGTTTAGCAGCTCCTCTCCTGTGAGTTTTAAATGGAACAGCCACAATCTAGAAACAGATCCGTACACAGATTTGTATCTTATAATTGCATCCTTTTCTCTGGAACAGCGAGAAATCCACCTCTCTTTAGATTGGTTATTTCATACAGTAGCTGTGGTCCATTTTCAATTAAACATCTTACATCTGATCATGTTGGATTTTTTCCTAAGCATATCCTGATCGCTATTTATATACTTTTACATGTAACTAAGAGGACATTTGTTTCAATAAATTGAATTTGTTTACTTATCACTGAATTTCATCTACAAGTTTTCCAGAATGGTCGTTTAGTTTGAATAAAGAGTTAAAAATAAGTTAACCTGTTTAAAACGAATAAGGTATTTATAAAACTTTAAAAGTGCCTTTAACACCATTTCAATGATATGATGGATCTGGCGCTGATAATCCCAAAGCAGTTATTAGTTTATAAATAGCACACTACTGTATCTATTAGCTAACCAACAACAGAGAATGAACAACATTTGTTATTAGTTAATAAGTAAATAAAAAGTGCTGGTTAACAATTAATTTTGATTTTGTACACATCATATGTTTTGGAAGACAAACATACCAAGAAGAATCCTGCAAATGACAAATTGATCATTTAAAGAATGGTCTTATAGAACCATTTAAAAATTGGTCACATTCTCAAAATTGACAAACGAGAATTCATATTCTGTAAAGTCTTCAGCTCATCTGGAATGGGTCTACTGTTCCTGAACTATATGTGACTGGATCAGAGTCATTCTAGAACGTGCTGGATTCACAATATCAGATTCTCCATCAGGTTTCGGAAACAGATGCACATTACAGGCTCTAAAAGCTACTGTAAAACCTTTACACAGTTGGATGTGCAATTCTGATACTGAAGGCATTCTGTGTTGTGTCTACACCATCCCACAGCTGAGGTGTGGAGGAAACTACCAATATGCCAAATGGCTGCAGTTTAATGAAATTGTGAAAGATTAGGAAGAAAAAATACCATTTGATTACTTGACTTTCTAGCATTAATTTTCACTGTTACAGCAGTTTCTGCTTCATTTGTATTGAGCTTTTGAAAATACACACTTTCTACAGTATATTAGAAAGGTGAAAATTCTAATAAAGGTGTTTTTGTTTTTTACTGTGTATGTGCTTATTCTAAGAAACATAACACAATAAGCTGCTATGCCTTGCCTTTATGGAAGTAGTGTCTTAACTTATGCAGCTGACCCAGAACTGCAGTTTTTGATACTATGTAGTTGTTAGAAAATAATAAATAATGCATCCAGTGACTCAGTCAACGGCACACAAGAGCTTTTAATAAACTCAGCTGCTGTGTAAGAAAACACTCACTCACACAGTGGACAAAGAACATCGTTTCATTCAGGATACAAATACTGTAGTGAGTGAAATGAAAGAAAATATAACAAACCATCGGGCCTAGTCAATTGATCTAAACAGTGGAGGATCTTAATACCACCCCATTCGAATGAATACAAAAACAAATCACTGAAGCTTTACAGTATGTCATGTTGTAACAGTACAAAATCCACTGTATGACCTCACTTGCACTGTTAGAGTCATTGTTGTCATTGAAGACTCACGTCAATCGATGGTCCCAGTGGTGGCAGTATTTAGAACCAACACTTTTTAGATCGATTCGATACGCCCCTATATGTCTTTTATTAGTGGCTCTTCAGAAATCATGTCATGTCTTGATTATAGTACAACATGGTCTTTATAAACATCATTAAAGAAAATGTATTGGTATATGTCCATTAAATCATACTGAGTGCATTCAAAAGAAGCCACACCTAACTTACTGTACAGTACTTGTTTTCAGTGATCCTTTACAGTATGTCTTATCGTTACAGTCTTTATGGATACATGACAGTCCTGCCAGATGCTTCTGTCAAATTAAGGAACCAAGCTGATTAAATATGCAGCTGCCAGAAAATAATATGAAAAAAGTGAACAGCTTGGCAGCAGGCCGGATAACCACTGGCAATGCTGTATTTTACTCCACCGGCTCCCTAATACCATGCTGACAACAGAAGGCTTTTTATTTACTGTCCCAGTCTGATTATCTGAAGTTAGAAGCACAAGTTGAACCAAAGAGCTTCTTTTTCGAGCCATCAAATACACAGGCCAAATTTGTCATAGCTTATTTTTTTTCCACTGTATGTTATTGTAATAACTGAACCACACAAGTTTACTAGAATTACATTTCCCCGATAACAGGATACTATGTTACTGATGGGATTGTGGGTGACAGTATTGTACCGGGCTATCAAAATACTGCCAAAATAATTAATGTCTCGTGACATCTCAGATGAATAGTTCCTGTTGGATATATATTTTTTAATTATGTGTCAATCCTAAAATTCTAGGTGATGCAAAACTTGTGGCTATAGCTGTATATATATATATATATATATATATATATATATATATATATATATATATATATATATATATATATACAGTACTGTGCAAAAGTTTTAGGCAGGTGTGAAAAATGCTGTAAAGTAAGAATGCTTTCAAAAATAGACATGTTAATAGTTTATATTTATCAATTAACTAAATGCAAAGTGAGTGAACAGAAGAAAAATCTAAATCAAATCCATATTTGATGTGACCACCCTTGCCTTCAAAACAGCATCAATTCTTCTAGGTACACTTGCACAAAGTCAGGGATTTTGTAGGCATATAGTCAGGTGCATGATTAAACAATTATACCAAACAGGTGCTAATGATCATCAATTCAATATGTAGGTTGAAACACAATCATTAACTGAAACAGAAACAGCTATGTAGGAGGAATAAAACTGGGTGAGGAACAGCCAAACTCAGCTAACAAGGTGAGGTTGCTGAAGACAGTTTACTGTCAAAAGTCATACACCATGGCAAGACTGAGCACAGCAACAAGACACAAGGTAGTTATACTGCATCAGCAAGGTCTCTCCCAGGCAGAAATTTCAAGGCAGACAGGGGTTTCCAGATGTGCTGTCCAAGCTCTTTTGAAGAAGCACAAAGAAACGAGCAACGTTGAGGACCGTAGACGCAGTGGTCGGCCAAGGAAACTTACTGCAGCAGATGAAAGACACATCATGCTTACTTCCCTTCGCAATCGGAAGATGTCCAGCAGTGCCATCAGCTCAGAACTGGCAGAAAGCAGTGGGACCCTGGTACACCCATCTACTGTCCGGAGAAGTCTGGTCAGAAGTGGCCTTCATGGAAGACTTGCGGCCAAAAGCCATACCTCCGACGTGGAAACAAGGCCAAGCGACTCAACTATGCACGAAAACACAGGAACTGGGGTGCAGAAAAATGGCAGCAGGTGCTCTGGACTGATGAGTCAAAATTTGAAATATTTGGCTGTAGCAGAAGGCAGTTTGTTCGCGAAGGGCTGGAGAGCGTACGAATGAGTGTCTGCAGGCAACAGTGAAGCATGGTGGAGGTTCCTTGCAAGTTTGGGGCTGCATTTCTGCAAATGGAGTTGGGGATTTGGTCAGAATTAATGGTCTCCTCAATGCTGAGAAGTACAGGCAGATACTTATCCATCATGCAATACCATCAGGGAGGCATCTGATTGGCCCCAAATTTATTCTGCAGCATGACAACGACCTCAAACATACAGCGAAAGTCATTAAGAACTATCTTCAGCGTAAAGAAGAACAAGGAGTCCTGGAAGTGATGGTATGGCCCCCACAGAGCCCTGATCTCAACATCATCGAGTCTGTCTGGGATTACATGAAGAGAGAGAAGCAACTGAGGCTGCCTAAATCCACAGAAGAACTGTGGTTAGTTCTCCAAGATGTTTGGGCCAACCTACCTGCCGAGTTCTTTCAAAAACTGTGTGCAAGTGTACCTAGAAGAATTGATGCTTGATGCTGTTTTGAAGGCAAAGGGTGGTCACACCAAATATGGATTTGATTTAGATTTTTCTTCTGTTCACTCACTTTGCATTTAGTTAATTGATAAATATAATCTATTAACATGTCTATTTTTAAAAGCATTCTTACTTTACAGCATTTTTTCACACCTGCCTAAAACTTTTGCACAGTACTGTATATATACACAAGTATTGGGCCAGTTAATACTCATTGAAGGACCTATATACATATACAAAAGTATTGAGACTATTCTTTTCAGAAACAAAGGGTACAGGAAAGATCATCATCACAATAATATGATATAATATATGGTATTTAGTGAAGACTGCATTAAAAAAAACATATTTATTCAGATCAGAAAAAGTAATTTAAAAATACAATAAGTCGTGTCAGTGTCTTTCACCTAAACAGCTTAAACCAGGCGTGTAAGCTCAGCTTTTAAAATAATTTTCATCCGTGCATGCCTCTGAGCTCTAAATCATTCTCAACATATTTCTGATGAGCTGCAGCTTTATATGCCTTTAGGACAGACGCTGACTTTCCTTACAGTTTTGACACTGACACTTCATCAGCAAATAGGAGGCCTGACTTTGGCGTCCCCTAGCCCCAACAGCTGTATAAATTGAGCTTGACGAGCTGTGGTTCCTTGCCTACCTGGATGACTCAAGTCATAGATCTAACCCATACTTAGCCAAGATGACAGAGATAAGCACTAAGATTAGTGGGTCAGCAGTGAGGTATGGTGCCTCGTATGGAGGGAACAAGGTGTTTGGAAGCAGGAGTGGTGGAGCGTTTGGGGTCTCAAGAGCACTCGGGGCTGGAGTGGGTTCAGGGTCTGGATTTGGCGTCGGAGTGGGTCTTGGAGGTGGTTATGGAGGAGGTTTAGGTGTAGGGCTTGGAGGTGGTTATGGAGGAGGTTTAGGTGGGTTGGGTGGGCTTGGCGGAGGTTATGGAGGTGGACTAGGCAGTGGTCTCGGCCTAGGTTTGGGCGGTGCAGGTTATGGGCTGGGTATAGGTTTGGGGGCAGGAGGGTTAGGTTTGGGAGCTGCAGGGGAGTGAGTGGTAGAATAGCAAGCTTGAGGGCTGCAGCTGCCCCACTGAGGGCTCGATTCGGGGCGTAGTTTTAAGATCGGAGGTTATGGCTTCAGCCCTTCCTTCTTGGTACCACAAGAACGGTAGAGGCAGGAGTTTTGGAAATGCCTTCTATTGATCCCTCTTTGCCCTCTGTGGATGCTGTCCAAGTTACCCGCCTGAAGGAGAAAGAACAACTGCAGTCCTTGAACAATAAATTTGCATCCTTCATAGATAAGGTATGTACAAAAGAATGTAACAAAAAATAAAAATCTTGTTTGATGCAAACTTTGTTGTTCGACCTATTTAATGATTGAAATTCAAGAAAATACAGTTTTAAATTTGTAATACAAATAGATAGGACTGAATTATATTATATTAGGGAACTGCTCTTTGGTGGGCCTAAAGAAATACCAAATAAAAAGACAAGCAACAGCTGTGATGAAGAAGTACCTTAAGTACCTCAACTTTGATTGTAAATGTATATGATCTTTACAGTATGGTACAGAAGGTTCAATTCTACAGCCTTATGATCTTGTGGTTCAGGTTATACTGTAGTTCAGTGCACACTGCCAGGGTTCTGATTATCCATACTAACAATTAGCAGGAATAATTAAGTAACAGAAGAAATTGTTTTACAAACACTACAGATTAATTAGACGTAATTAATTTGTATATATATATATTCTTTTTTTTTTTTAATTGCGGGTGTGGCATGCTTACCCCAAATACACCTTTCTTTGATCCTCGCTGATACAAGCTCGCCTATTACAGGTCCGAAACCTAGAACAACAGAATGCTATCCTGAGGGCTCAGATCTCCATGTTCACAAACCCAGACCAGGCTGGACCAGGCAACACCACAGTGATCATGACCTCAGCAATCGGGGCCTACAAAGCACAGGTCGATAGCTTGACAGCCACCAAAGAGGCAATGGTTGCAGAAATTACCCACTTTAATGGAGTTATTGAGGAGATCCAGACTAAGTAAGTTACTACCTTTTTAAAACATATGTTCTATATATATACGTCTTGTAGAGGGTGACTGTGTGCTTGCTGCCCTACTATCTTGTAGAGTGATTTTGATTGCAACATACAATGATCAGGAAATTGCCAATACCAGCTGTCTATCGATTCATGAGGCTTAAGAACTAAAGACTAGCAGGATCTGTATGTGCCTCTTTTGGCTTGCTCACTCACTGGATCTGAATCCCAATAGGGCTCTACTTGATTGCTGTTTCCAGGACAATCCATGAAACTGTCAGGCTATGATATATGATTTGTATCTCAGGGGTGGATGTCACAAGGATGTCAGAAAATAATAATTTAGAATTTAATCAATAGGGGTTGCTTCTAATAGATCCAAACTGAACATGCCTACAATTATTTTCAGATATCAAGTGCAGGAAAGATTTAGTAAAATTGTCAATTATAAAATGAATAATATGATGATATGGTTTTGTTGGTTGAGAGAACTGTGTTCAAAAACACATGCAATCTTCAGTTACTCTCATGAGGGGTTGTGACAAAATAAAATGAATGGAGCACACAATGATTAAATGCAAATCTAAACCACAGAGGACCAGGTTAATCATGGTTAAGAACAGTGGCTGTAATGACAGAAATATTACTAGGCATTACCAAATAAGACATATTTAACTGGGAAGTTTAAAGCACGCATCCCAAACTGAAATAAAACGATGAACGAAAGAAGCTGTGATACTAATGTAACACTCATTTATGTATTGCACTAATTGATGGGAACAGTTTTAAGACTCCCATTGCTTATATCTTTTGTAATAGATGCTTTCTGTGTCATTCCTAAAGGTATGAAGCAGAGACAGCAAACACGAAGACACTGGAGCTGGAATGGACCACACTGAAAGAGGTGCAGGGGATTATTTTTAATAATATACTTTTGTTCATTTAATTCTTCAGAACACTGGAAGATGTGTTTGTTAATTTTTTATGTACATAATAGTTACATAGTAAATACATGTGCACTTGCATCTGTTTAGAGTTAGGGTTAGGATTAGGGTCAGGGTTATATCATGCAAAACATTTTTACATAAAATAAGTACATTGTAACTATGGATAATAACATTGTAATTATGTGTAAGTACATATTAAGTAATGACTATGCAATTACACAGTCATTAGAGACACTTAATGTAAAGTGTCACCAAACATTTAGAATTGTTTTAGAGGACTGACAATGTGACAATGTGTTTTGAATAGTTCAACATTTTCTTGCAGGAGGTGGACAATTTATACTTGACCATTTTTGAACTGCAAACCAGCATAACTAGTATTGAAGATCAGATCATCTTTTCCAAGCAGATTTATGAAGCTGTAAGTATAAATGTTTCGCCCAATGTATTCTTTAGTGCTTTATTATGTTAGAAGAAAGGACTGTCAAGAGTTTGCCAGAATACAGCCTGCAGTCTCCTGTTCCTTTATAGGATTCTTGTATGTTTTGCTCCTGAGGGCTTTCTTGTACAGTCTTATTTTGTTTAGGTTCTATAAAGAATTATTCTTATACATGATTAAATTGGTTTTACTCCTGTCTGAAATGTTGCCTTTACTCTTCCCATTCATTTCTAGACAAGCCCCTTTTGTTTGGTTTTTGTATAACATTAAGTAATATTGTATTTTTTGTTGTTGTTGTGAATTCCCAAATGGAGAAAAAATGAATTAATGAATTAATTAAGTCTGTAATTAATTAAGTCTGTGTAAAAATAGAAGCAATTTCCTTGCTGTTTGAGCTGAATACAATATGCCCTTTTGAGATTTGCAGAATTGATGCAGTACATATATACTATTAGACTGTCATTTCATCAGTCATGGAAATTCAAATGATCTGAAAGTCTTTCAGCACTATCTTAAGCCTTGCTAAGCTAAAATCAATCCGATTCCCACAGCGAATGCTAATGAGGGTATCGGCTGTATATGTTAAGGACTGTTTATGTGGTCTTGTTATGAATTCCAGTGAATGTGTACTGGAAACCTAAAGTGTACTGATCCCCAGCCCAGACTTCACAATGAATGTTCTATTTGTGGAACCCATTCTACCCTCCAGTAAGTTTTGGGACAGGTGCAGAAGTGCATTCCTGCAACTTCTACTAAGTTATTTGGTTTGCGAACTTTTAAAAGCGTGCTTCTATATGATCTGTATCTTAGAAAGTAAAGGAGGTGAGGAGCATCGTAAGCGGTGGGGTGAAAGCAGCTTTCTCCATTTCGGTTGACAACGCAGCCCAGGCTTTGGACCTGACCGCAGCATTGAGTGATGTGAAGGGCCACTACGAGGCCCTGGCCATGAGAAGCAAGCATGAGTCCTTATCCGCGGTCCAGACCAAGGTAAACTAAACTGGTTAGACTTGGTCTCCCCCCCCCCCCATTTAGTGCTGGAATGGAGTTACTTCAGAAAATACCAGCAATTAAGCTCTTCTGGCAAATTCCCTAATGAGACCCCAGCTCATTAAAAGCTTGCCTGTGAGTGCTGATTTGTTCCACAGCTGTAAAAATAGTCTTAGCCATCGTTATCATGAAAAAGGAGAGCACTACGACCTACATCGACAGTGCATACACCTTTATATATACAAATATAAGTGTGACATGTATGTACAGGCGCCTCCACTATGTATTCTCACTATGTATTTATTACATACAGTTTGAAGAGGATAGAAAAATATTAGGAACCTTACAAATTTCTATTTCTGTTTATCTAAACGCACTTCATGACTAAATGCCACAGACTGTCTGTCTAGACACTGTTAATGCTAGCTCTGAATAAGTCCTTGCTTTTGTTTTTTTGTACTGGTTCAAGATCTCTATGGTGTCGGGTGCTTCACAGCCCAATATCCAGGCCCTGACCTCAACAAAAGAGGAACTCAGACTTTATAAACTCCAGATTGATTCTGTCATCAGAGAGGTTGATCGACTAAAAGCACTGGTATGTATTTAAGAATAACACTTTAAAATGTGCTGCATCAGAGGATGTAGAACCCATTCCCGCCGAATGATCTGTTATTGAAGCCTTTTGTGGAAGAAGTAAAAATTGTATTTTGTCCTGGCAGTTACTGCCTTATAGAACTGAAGTAAAACTTCACTCTTAGGTATATGTATCTTTTTAGTGACTATTACTGCTGCTATCATTGTTAAAACCAGGGTGCAGCCTCCTCGTAGCATTTTAAAATATGTTCCATTTCGCATAAATAAAGGTTGTAATAATGATTTTACTATAAATGTATGAAAGTGTGGAATTCCCCATAAATTGATGATTACTCCATAGTATTCAATAGCAAATGGATAATATTGTGATACACTGATGGTATATTGTGATTTGCCTTCCAGAATATGCAGCTGGAATCCCAAGTAACAGAGTCTGAATCCAGTTCAAGCAACAATACAGAACAGTACCAGGAACAGGTTGTCACACTCAGATCTCAGCTGGACGACCTCAGAAAGGTACTGGACTGCCTTCTCCAATTTTCTGAGCAGCTTGAGTCCTGCTTGTCTAATCATTCCTACCTGAAGAAATGTTGTTTTAAGCTTCAGTGTGAGGAGAGGTTAAAAGAATGAAATCTTCTGGTAAAAGCACTGCCGCTGGGTGTGCAGGGTGAGTTTCCAAAGGGCGAGTTGCATTGGCTCTGGCTCGCGTGGGTTAGGGAGGCAAAACCTTAGGGACTGTTTCTCCTCATTGCACTACAATGAACCCTGCTGGCGAGGCGGGCACCTGCAGGGCTGGCATTTGTCCTCCAGAGGTCGGTAGCTCACTGACATCCACTCTCCAGTTCCTAGGTGTAAAAGAGGAAGCTGGCTTGGTCGTGGGATCGGTGGACACCCACTGAACCTTGGGTCCTCCTGAGCTGTGTGGGGAATTTCTGTGGTGAGGGGAATGATTAGACACTTCAAACTGTGTAAAAAAAAAATCAGGGGTAAAATAATTGGACACCTAGAAAATGTTGCGTTAGGAATGGACACGCCTGCATGGCTTGAACAGCCTCTTCTCGTGTCACAGCGTTCCTTGTGTTCGTACATATGCTCCTATGTCGGCACATTTGTAAATAATTTATTAACTTTTATCTTGTAGCAAATTGCCCATTATGGCCAAGAATACCAAGAGCTGTTGGCAAGCAAGATGGCGTTGGACGTGGAGATCACAGCATACAGGAAGCTTTTGGACAGTGAGGAGACTAGGTACGCTTTATCAAACAAAGTTCCTCCTTTTCAATAATGTTCTACCTTCACCGCCACACCACATACAGTACATACAACACAACTCAGTTACAATGCCAAACTGCAAACTGCCAATAACACCAAAGAAAACCAATCTCTTGTGTGCAGACATACTTGTTTTCCTTAAAATGACCCATTTGCTTTCGATAAGAATTCTGTTGTGCTCAGTCAAGTTTCTCCTTGTCTCCCATATTCCTTTCACAGATTGTCATTAAGTTTGGTCACTCAGTACTACACTACAGTCTCTGTGAATGGAGATTTTTTGATAAACCGGGCAGGGTGGTTATAAGATTTCCAAAGCTGTATGGTATTTACTACCAGTTTTAGGACTTTACAAGATGGACATGAGCTGTGGATACCTCTGTTTGTCATTGCAGGCTGAGCTCAGGAGGTGGGATCACCGTTCACATGTCCAAGAGTGCGGTAGGAGGAGGAGCTGGAGGAGGAGGAGGAGGAGGAGCTGGAGCTGGCCTTGCTCTGGGAGGTGGTGGTGGAGGCTATGGCTTTGGCGGAGGCTATGGCTTTGGAGGAGGCCTGGGTCTTGGAGGAGGCCTGGGTCTTGGAGGAGGCTTTGGCCTTGGAGGAGGTGGAGGTCTGGCCGTTGGAGGGGGTTTGGGGTCTGGGCTTGGTGGTGCTTCTCTTGGAATCAGCGGTGGTGGTGGAGGCGGCAGCAGCAGCTACATGTATTCAGACCGTTTGTCATCCAGTCTTAATTCCAGTTCAGGTAAGTATGAGCACTCTTAGCTAAAGGTAGTTGTTTTTTTCCCCAAATGCATATAGAATAGGTCATTCATCTTGTGTCAATATATCTGTATCAGTTCATCAGTTTAGAGCATATTTGTAAAAGGGCTGTTGTCTAGAATCATATTTCAATAAGGTCCTTCTTTTTTAATATTACAAACAAAAACAAACAAACATTGGGAGCAGTGCAATTACAATAACTATTTGTAACACATTTGTGAGATTTATATTACAGTAAACTAACCTTTCTGACTAGCTCCATCTAACAACCAGTCACCTTTTTGACAGTCTGTGTGAATTTGAGAAAATGTGTCATGCCCAGGTCTGTAGTGGTGGTTGTAATACTGTAGAAGAATTCCACTGTGCTTTCTAGCAGTTACAGTAAGCTAAGATACCCACTTGTAGAGTAAAATCAAGGGCACACATAAACCATAACTGATGGAGTCAATGGTACTTAGCTGTTAATTTGATCAACCTGCATGTATACCCTGCTGGGATAATCCACAGCTGAATGTTATTGAACCAGACTACAGCACTGGGAAATCCCTTTAGTTTACATCAGGCACATGTATCTCAGGATCACACCAACAAATAGGCGGTTGATGAAATGCACTAGTCAAATCCATAGGTGGCTTATACAAACACAGTGCACGCTGATGCAATCACTCCACAGCCCTCTGTAAAGACAGTAATGATCCGCACCCAAGCAAAAAGTTTCTTGCGAAAGAGCGTTTACTGAAAAACTGAAAATAGTCGATTAAAAATGCAACTGCAGCTGTGCACCAAACATGAACTGTATCTTAAAGCAGGTTTTAAATGCAGAACTGTGCCTGCATTTTGAATCCGAAGATTGTGAGACATAACAGATTTCATTTTAGCCCTTTACTGCCCTCAGTTCATGTTTTTTATTTTTCTGACCATCCCATCGTATGACTATAGCATACTGTAGTCATTAATCTCATCATACAATAACTTATTTAATTTTTTCCTAAGGTTAAACATTCATCATGGTACTCTGATTAAGGTTTGATATTCATGAATTAGTTGAAACATAACTGTACAGCAGTTTTGTGCTCAAAATAACCTGTTGCTAAGCAAATTACACATTGACACAAGTGACACGTATTATGTAGTGCACAAAATGAATGATTGGTCCGTTGCAATGTCTTTGCTTGAACGGGCACTTCGAAAAGCCATTTTCTTTATGCAGAAAGAGAGCTGTGCATGACTGACAATATTTTAAATATGTTGCCAAAACCCATGTTTATCAGTTTGAAAAAATAAAAGCAAATCTTCTAAATAGGTCTTCAGGGGTGTTTTTTCCAGTTATTATAGACTAAAACCAAAAGCCCTATACATATTCAAATGTATTTGGCTTTAATAACCTCATTGATTTTTTTTTTCCGTTTCAGTTTCCTCCTACTAAAAATGCCAGAGGAAAACATATTACAGCCACCGACAACTTCAGGGATCTTCTGAGGCATCTTTCTTTACTTGCGACAATACCGATCCTCTGCATGAATGTCAAACAGGATAATGGATTCAATGGAAAAGGATCTTCCTTGGGGGCTTTGAGCCGCACAACGTTGTTCATTGTGTGCCTGGTAACCTGTAGCCATTCCTCTTAATAATGGCAAGCTACTTTGATGCTGAATTCTCATACATTTTATGCATTTCAAGTAAAGTGGTTGTTCTACCTGCACTTGCTCCTCAAATAAAAAGCTAATCCATCAGTTGGTTTCAAGAATAGCAGCTCATTAATGATAACGGATAGTAGCTGAACTCAGTGGATAAATCATCTCGCCTTAAAAATCCTGTATTTTAAAGATCCGCATCACAATACTTAAGTTCAGTCTAGTTCATGAAGCAGAACAATGTGGAATTGGACTCTGATGTCAATCCACACAGTATGATGGCTCTTACATGTGCAATGTACAATGGCTGTAGCCTTTGAGCTCTTTTTTCAAAATCTATCCCAGCAGGGGAAATTGGTGTCTTCTTTTGTTAATGGCCATCAGGATTTCTTTTTCTAGTGAGAGGTATCCTGGATATTCCACTCCCTGAGACCACTGTATGAACACAAACAATAAGAAAAGGTTACAGAGGATCACACTAAGACTTTTCACACTGCACATTGTAACACAAAATAAAACCAGAGCACTACAAACCAGATTATATAAAATTACCATTATTTGCATGCATTATATGCACATTAACATTAAGAGTGATTTAGATTTTGTTTTAAAAAATAATATAAAGCAAAATAAAGTTATGTATTAGTCATTATTGCCACGATCTTATTTCTTTTGTTAAATTAGGTTATATTATAAATAAGGCCTCTTAAAAAAAAATATAGCCTATTCAAAAACTGGATTTCATACTTGTGATTATTTGTTATCTGGATAAATGTAATCCAGCAGTGACATTTTTTGAAAAACCGGATCAAAATGATCCAGATAAAAGTAATCTCGATCACAAAATATAGGATTACAAAATCCGGATCACTTTGATCCAGATTAAAAGTTTTGAAAAACCGGCCCCAGGTGATGCTGCTGTAAAATGTTATAAAGGGAATCATCAGTGGCTTATCTCAGTGGGTGTAGGTTTATCAAATCAAGCCCTTTGATTCTGATAGTTTTTAGTGGTCTCAAGCGAACTTGGAGGCAGCCAAACTAATTTATGAACATAGATTATCAAGCAGTGTGCAGTATTTGCAGCAAATCAATAAAAAAAAATACATCCACAGGAATAAATGAAAATGTCTCAAAATGTATGTACAATAAACATATTAACTAAAGTCAAATACAATTCTAGATAGTTTGCCTTCTCTGCGGATGTACAGGCTAATGGAATATTGTAAGAATCTCCTGTTTCTAAAAATGACTGGAGTTTGCTCGTCATTTTTATAATTGTTCAAAATTGAGAAATAAACAGCTTGCTTAAGAGTCCTCAAATACAATTAATAGTTGTTTGATCCTGATAGCCTGGAGTAAACTGTGCTGTATTATCTTAGTATCGGATGTATCTAGAATGAAGCTTCAGTAACATGAAAAGATAATTGGGAGTCTGTGCAACATACTGCCCCCTAATTTCTGGAAATAGCAGCGAACACCAAAAGCTTTTTCAGCTTGTCCAATTTGGATCTCATGCCACTCCCTTAACGATGGAATGAAATATTATAAAGATCCCCCTACCCACACACATGCATAAACACTCAAAAGCACTATTGCTAGTGCCCAGATGTTTGAAAATATTGCAATTTTATTTACTTTGATATATTTCTCTAGTGTACAGAAAACATGGCCTAGAAACTGAAAAAGTAGCACATTTGACCTTGCTCTACAAAACACTTAAGTCAACTATAAAGTACAAAGCAAGAACATGTGTTTATTTTATAATCTAATAAATAAGGAATTGCAATTATAATGCCCCACATCCTAGTGAAACAGGTATGTTCCGTCACTGGGTTCGCTCTTAATACCAAACAAGAGACCAACAGCAAACATAAACACAACGTTGCATTTACAAGGGTGCAAGTCAAGGAGCAACAAGTTAAATTTTCTAGAAATGAAACAGCACATTCTTTAGCAATTCAAATCCATAACAAATAATGACACAAAAGGAACAATATGTTCATTAACAATAAGCACACAATTGAATCTCGTCTAGAAAGAAATACGAAGTTTGCATTGACTTTTGCTTTATTTATTGGTGTAAACTTTTTTTTCCTGTTACTAACACAAACTGCCGGTTAGCATTTCGATGCCTGCTTGTGGCTCTTTCATCCACTAAGCTATTTAAATGTGATTTTTTTGCTGGTCTTTTCCCCATGATGCGTGGCTAAATGGGAGA
This sequence comes from Acipenser oxyrinchus oxyrinchus, assembly GCA_030684275.1. Lineage (NCBI taxonomy): Eukaryota > Metazoa > Chordata > Actinopteri > Acipenseriformes > Acipenseridae > Acipenser > Acipenser oxyrinchus. The sequence goes on along the minus strand of JAGXEW010000090.1, from coordinate 161,021 downwards.
ACAGAATAATTTGACATGCTGGTATTAAATGCAAACTCTGGTCCACATTTTGCATTTAACTGAGCAGTTTAAGCTTCTCAGTAGACAGGCCCGCCTGTCTGTACTACCACTCAAATTTAGTACCTGGTTCTGAGATTGGCCTCATCACCACCTTATGATAATCAATCAATAAACACCATATGTGCTTTAGATGGCGATATAAAACAGATAAAACAAAACAGTAAGATTGTCTGTCCATTCGGTTAAAAATGTAACCTTCAGTCTGTGTTAGAAAGAGAAACACTGAAGTGAATTGTCTCTTCTGCAGCGTTCTTGCTGAGATCTTTCTATATATATATATATATATATATATATATATATAGCACCACCTGGCTCATGGTTCAAGAAAGATAATACAAGAAATAGAATTCACAAGGTAGAAAGGGCCGTGCAACACACACGACAGCTGTGAGGTGCGTTTAAAATCCAGACACAGCTTCCATTGACGACAGCCTGAGTCTCTTTTGTCTGTGCATCATGCAAAGTACCAGGATGGTCTCCTCCATGTAAAAAGTCCTGACGCATGGCACAGCAAACCATCATGCCAGTCATCAGATCATCACGCAAAATCATGCAGCAGAACCAACCAAGACACGAAGGGTTCCTACAAAAATCTTCACTGTATTTCTTGAAACCTGTCTTATTGTAAGTAAAAAATAAAGGAAATGCATATCATACTCTTGTCTTTATGAAGTGTTAAAAAGAGATCTGAACGATACTGATCAAAAGCAAAGAGACCAGCTCTTGCTCATGTTCACCCTGCTGGTGCTTATTTGTAAATTTGGCCACTCTGCTTTTTATCATTCAAATGTTTTTAGCAAAGTGACAATAAAGAGTAGAGAAAGAGAAATACTGTCTACAAAAGAACTGTTTCAAACATTTAAAGGGTTAATCAAGGATTTGTAACAACTTTCTAGCGAATCCCTCATCCTTGATTGTGTAGAAATGATTTTCAGAGATCCTGCCATGACAGCACACATGCACTCCCTGTGCAGCAGGTACAGGATCCCACCTGGCAGCAAGCACTACCTTCAGCAAAGGAAGCTTAAAGCTCAGGCTGGGGTTGCAATACCCACTGCACAGGGATTCAAACTGCAACCTGATGGCAAGTTAAATGGACTTGACCGGAGCCCAACTGAAAAGAAAATTGAGCAAAACTAAACAATGTAAAAAAAAAATTATAACAGGTTTGTAATAATGTAGTTGCCTTGATGAGGGGAGAGAGTATGTTTTTTTTTAACTTATTTAACTCTTAGCATGCCATACATATAAAAAAAAGTGCAGCAGTTCTATGTGCACATTTTATAAACCACATATCACATGAATCAGTGTTGCAGGCTGCTTATGACACAGCGATGGCAGCACTGTCCTGAAGCTCATTGACAGCAGGATGAAGAACCATCCTCTATACCAGTCAGGGATGCCACTCGCAGTTTGGTGATATGTCAGGTTTAGAATATCTCCAGGAAAAATTAAGCAGCTTTGAAGCTCCATTTAGAATGTTTAATATTAAGCAGAATTTGTTTTTAAATGTGTTTCTTCTAAGGAAAAGTTGACTGTGAAAATCTAAACGTTTCCCTTCAATCAATATACACTCAGAGAGCTGGATATAGCACGTAAGAGTTGAAGAAGCTCATTCAATATTTACTCTCTTCTCTCTTCTTATTCACTGTACGGCATGTGACGCATCATCATCTCTGTCTATCTATATTTATTTATATAAAATGATGTTTCTGACACTCTTTCCAAATCCATGAGTTCAGTGTGTTTTGTCTGGCTTTGTGTCTCTATTAAATCACGGGATTTCTTCCCTTTGCTGCAGTGAGACAACAAGTGAGTAATCTCTTTCTTCTTCCTCCTCTTCCAGCCCCTTGCTTTATCGCTCAGCCTTGATTTTATACCTCAGGACAAAATAAGCAACGAGGCGAAGGCTGACAAAGAAGATCCCTAGCACAATGAAGTCCAGGTATAGTTTGGCGTTTTCCACATCAAGTTCTTTCAAAATAGCTTTTGACTTCTGAAAGTGGCACGTGTCGCCTTCGTCACAGTGCAGATCCTCACGGTCCAGCCCATAGATGGACAAGATCATGCCCTCAAACCCGTACCTACAGGAATAAACAGAAGACAGGTTCGTCTCAAAAGAGGTTGCCCACAAAGATCACCTTTTATTGACCCTCCGCTCAAAACATATGCCGATTGTTTTGTGTCAGTAAGTTATTTTATAATGTTAATTTCTATGTCAAATCTGTGATTAGAAAATAATGGGCATATTTTGGGAAGATATGTATTTGTAAACAGTTGCCAGTATTCTATATTAGATCAAAAGTCTCTAAAAGAAAAAGTTTAAACTCAGAGAAAAATAAATTAGTTTGCAATGCAGTTTTCCCTTTATAATACACATTTGCCACAGAGACGGTGGTATGAAAAAGACATTCTTCATGCCAGATGATTTTTGACAGTGGTTGTCAGGCTTATAGATGAAAATGCTGCAACAGTGAAATGGAGATAAGCACTCAAGTTCATCACAACTCCATTGACTCTCTTTAGAAAATAAGCTCTGGAGGGCTCTTAATATTCCAGAACACCATGTGACTGAAGCCCTACCACATACAGATACCTTGCAGCCTTGTACATTGTTATAGACAATATTTTCTAATTCTAACCTCCTAAATTCTATAGCACCATGTTATTTGTAGGTGTTAAATTTGATGCCTGGATGTAAAACTGACATCTAGTGGTCACATAACTAAAAAGCAGGAAGGCATGTGAACACTAGCCTCCGTATGGATGATAAAATCAAATAAAGTGAATTGATCAAATTCAAAAGCAAGGTTTTAATACGGTGGAACGGTGAACCAAGCGAGTCCACTTACCTGACATATGAAATATAAGACATCCACTGGAGGTATTTGGGGATGGTATCAAAACTGACAAAGAATCCAGAGAACAGCAGCACTGGGATGGCTGTCACTGGACCAACAAATGTTGCTACCTAGGGATATAAATAAACACAACATAACTTTATATGAAGGAGTAGCACTGTCTGAATGACCTTGACTAACAGCAACCTGTGTAAATATCACAAGAGCTCTGTGGCACATGCACAAGTACCCTGATGTTTTACGTTTTCAAGGTGCTGAACTGACAGCAGTGGAAACTGAACACATCTTTATTGATGGGGTAGCACAACCAGTATCAGTGTGATCGTCCCCACAAACAAGTCTGGGTGATGGAGCTGTTCAGTCTCCAATCCTAAGAGAAGATGCACAGCACCAACTGTGCCAAATTGTTCAGAGAGTTTTGGACAACTGCCCACCAAAGACAAAATTGAACCCACCAAACTCACTTAATGTGTGACTTACAGTAAGACTTCAATTATCTGAAAAAACTGAAAACCGTATAATGGAATAACCTTTAACCCCTCCACCTGAAACTCAAATCCAAAGCAATGGACAGGGGTATTTATGTAGTATTTGTTCAATGCGAAAAGGGGTTCAAACATAGATAAGGTAGTCGCCATTATTAAGAAAGTCAAGGTGCATACAAGATAGCAAGTCACCACATTTAATCACCCAGGTCATGTCTGCTCAGCTTCTTCAGCCCAGTTACCTGCAGAGAGGTGGATGCAGCCCCGATCAGGAGACCAAGTGACTGCGCTACCAGTGAGGTCATCGTCCCCAGTGCTGAGAAGAGCACGAGCGCAGGGTGTCTGCAGGCTGAGAGGTCATCCAGTACACTATACTGCAGTATGACACTGGGAAGATTATCTAGGGGAAGCACAACATAGAGTGACTGGTTCATTAACAATCTTCTACCAGGTCCAAGGTTGGCATGCAGTCAGAATGCATCTACATACAATGAATACTCTGTAAGAAAGCTGTAAAACACTGGAACTTAATTGCAATTTGATTGGCTGACACTTCACCGACAAGATAGATGGTTACAGTATATTTCAGGAGCATGACTTATTGAAATGGCTGCTGCTGTTTATTTCTGCAGTAAAATGATACCAGCTATACATTTCAGATAAAGATACAAATGCAAAGCCCATGCAGAGAAAGCCTGGTCATCTATATATCATTATTTGTTTCCTGTTTTTTTTTTTTTTTTAAGGAAAAGGGTTGTACCTGGAAGGGTACGTCAGCCATGGTTTTAGCCATGTAGTAAGCCTTCAGACTGTACCAGTAGTTCAAATGTTCTCTAAGAAAGACACCCATCTCCAAAGGGACTGCAGGATATAAAAAAATAAGTTATAACGCTGCACTACTTATCGCCACATTAGCGCTCCAAGATTATTGTGTTGTATTTCTATATCATTCATTTTAGATGCAAGATCTCATCAAGAGTGGAGTTCAGCTTCAAATCAATGTAACTGTCAGGCTGCACTGAGTAGGTCAAGTAACTCCCACAGGGGCACACAGTTAGTCAGTGCCTTTGCTAGGATCTGCAGCATGTAATCTCCGGGCTTGAACCAGGCAGTAGATCAAAATGGGTCCGTAATTAAAACAGTGATAGAGCAGACCAATTAGGATGCCGATCCCAATGTGAGAGGTGATGCAGGTGTGTCAGGACCTGATGGAGAACAGGCAACACGACACAACCAGGAATCACTGTGTGCAAAAAACATCACTTTCCTGGCATATACTGTATACTTAACTACAGCTAACTGTGCAGCTGCTCAATTTTCCAGTGGAGTAAGAATAGATTATTCTTCAGACATTTCCCTTCTTCCTTTTTTTCAGTTTAAAGTTTAACTCACTGTGGAAAACTGCTACATAATACATATCTGTGTGTATAGTTTAAACAGCTGGCTATTTTAACCACACATATACTCATTGATATTAGTCCCCTAAGTTATACTGCCCTCTGGTGGCAGTTTGTTTAAACTGTTTTCAGGCAGTTGGAGAGCTCATGGTGAGGTGGAACAGGTGCAGTTTATACAGCACAACGAAGTGGAGAGTATGTGTTGGTTTGTGATACATACAGATGTAAGAGAGAATTCCACATGTTACTGGTGGCCAGGTCTACCTGACGTTCAGGTAAAAAAAACCAAAAAAAAAAACACTCCAATCTTGCTTTGTGTCTCGATTTGCACTCTTTATAACTGAGCATTTTTAAAACTGAGACACTGCCCTCATTGTGTAGCTAGATCAGAGTGTAGCACAAAAGGACCCCAACATGGGTAATAATTAAAAAGGTCCCCAGAAGGGAACGGGTGCCCCAATTTGCCTGAAATAATTTGTAACTGATTTGTAACTAATTTGCACTAAAATACAGTTTAAAATAAAGAAAAATTAAAATTACATGTCCACACATTTTCGGCGTTGAGGCATACTCACATGTCAGGACTGTGGGCATGAGAGCAGCAAACATGAGGAACAGCATGGAGAAGAAGAGGAAGCCCGAGTTACTCAGCACCTTCTTAGCCTCATTGCCGATGCCCAGATAGAGCAGACCAATCAGGATGCCGATCCCAATGTGAGAGGTGATGCGCAGGTGTGTCAGGACCTGATGGAGAACAGGCAACACGACACAACCAGGAATCACTGTGTGCAAAAAACATCACTTTCCTGGGAAACTAAAGATGTTCTTCTGAATGGAACATCCCATCACCGCATCTAGTCACTTGTCCTGGATCATTGTTTTTATACTTCATTTTACTTATGTTATGCGTTCTGGTTATTCAATACATCTATTTTTGTTTGTGAGTGTTTTCACTTCATATCTTTAATATACACTCCTCAATTACAACACTGTTTGCATACAAGGCAAATGATATTTGAATTGAAAATTCCTATCGTTTGGATTTGAAGTTTCCTTGTATCTCAAGGGTGTTTTGAGCATGGAGCTTGTTGATTGGGGCTTGGTCGCAGCTTGTTTTGTGGAGTAAGACAACCTTATCTCCCCACTCTCTCCCCCTCTTATCTATAACCCTGTCTCACACTGACAGTCCCAGCACAGACATTTCAATGATCAGCTGTTCTTACCGAGTCCCTCAAGATGCTGAGGAAGGTCCTCTTGAACAGGATACAGAACTGAGTCAGGCAGCTGGCAGAGAAGCTGTGGCATCCTTCCACAGAGGACGAGTCCTGAGAAAAGGATTTCAACTGGTTAGCCACACACCTGGAAATAAATCCCTTTTCATCCTAATTAGTAGAGCTGTTTGCAGCTCAGTGGCAGGTTTCTTGTTTTGGGAAGCCTGAGACCCAACTTCAGCTCATGGGTTCCAATGTGAATTATCATTTAAAACCTTGTTAAGATTCCTGGCCTTTTTTTGTGACTGATCGCAATAGAGGGTGCAGTGTTAGTTGTCTATGTGATGGCTTCACCTCATGCTTTGCCCTTAGCTCTCAGACTAAATGTGTATGTATACAAAGACCCTTAGAACAGCAATACAGCAAGTTTTATAGCTTAAAACAGTATTGTTTAGCACCGTGCCCCCGTTTTAAGCCAAATATCAGCACTGCCCATTTTACTTAGAAAATAAAGCCAAAATTCATTAAACTCAATCTCATCTTCCAATATTGTCACCAATTCCATCTGCAGTCAACCATCCTAAAATGGACCGAACACAAAGGTCAAAAATTGCCTACATGTATCATGCTTTAGTACATTGCTTCTTCCTTTGAGGGTCTGTGCCAGAGGATGGGGTTCAGTGCCCCATCTCCATTCATCATGCGTACTCCCCACTCACCTCCTCTGAGGGTCTGTGCCACAGGAAGGGGTTCAGGGCCCCATCTCTGTTCACCTCGGTCTTGAAGTCCTCCTCACACCTCCTCTCCTGCATGGCCTTCACCAGCCGAGAGGTCTGATCTCCGTACTCTCCAGAGGCAACCTCCATCACTGAGACATAACATGGGAACACGGAGAGAGTTGATGAGTGTGACTGGCAGCATTAATCCAACATGTCTACATAACCTAGCTTGTTATATTACACGAATGAATTACTACACATGTTAACAAACCACTATGTCAATGACATGCATTCCAATAGCAATGAACTGTGGTTTCTTACCAAAGTCAGCGGGGTTGTGATACGTTGGGCAGTTCAGGCCGAGCTCCCGGAGATAAGGGACTAGATTGAAAACCTCCCCGGTAGATGCACTGGCCCTGGCTCAGGACATAGAGCTGCAAGGAAAACAGATTTTTTTTTATAGCACAGAAAACGCTGTTGCTTCTAAGTAGCATTAAATCAGGTCATCGGTGGTTGTACAGGGCACGATCAGAGATAGCAACAGTATTTTATTATACAATTGTTGTAGAAAACTATAGATTTACTACAGTATCAATGATGTAATATGCATCTTAATTAAGGCTGTATTTTTTTCACAGTTTTTATCACAGATTTCACAATTTAAATATTTGTTGTATAATAACTAGAGGAAATGATACATTTTGAATGTGATGACACTACTTTTTAATGCTTTAATAAATATTACATTCTCTGCAATTCCCTAAAGAGGCTGGCATGTTAGAGATGTCCATTGAGTTGATGTGAAGGGAACCTCGTTGTTTCAGGGTATAGATACCTTGTTAAACAGCTCAAAGAGTTTGGCGCTAGGCTGGTGTATAGTACAGATGATGGTGCGGCCTCCCTGAGCCAACGCCTTCAGGAGAGAGAGAACCTGGAAACACGAAGAGCTGTCCAGACCACTGCAATTTCAAACAGGAGAGAGGAAAAAATATTTCTACATCTTCACATCGTATTGGAAGAATAATTCAAATGGATAATTTTACAGATGTGTTGTTATTCTCACTGAGTCTCCACTAGGTGGTGCTATATGCTTTCTTTCTATAAACCAAAGGATTTTTCCAAGCTAAATCTTTCAGTGGTCCTATTAGTGCCCTTTTCTCCAGTTGACTGACAAGTAATACACCTATCCCTCACCATAACAAAACAAAATATAAGAAAAATGTTAGTGTGCTGTCCCACTGGGATTGTGCTGCTGCAGCTAGTTTATCAAATCTACTTTCTTAAAATAAATGGTCCATCTGGGGTAGGAATCAGGTTGACCAAACACTAAGTTCAATAGAAGCCTGTATCACAAACTGACCTGGTTGGCTCATCAAAAACATGACGGGCGGGTTGTTGACCAGCTCAAGAGCAATGGCGGCGTTTCCTCTGCCCTCCCGAGAGGTTGGCTGTGCGTGTTTTGGCGCATTCAAGCAGACCCAAAGCTGTTAAGATCTCCTTTACCTAACAGGAAAGTTACAGTGTTAAAATAAAACATTCATTGGGGTGGAATTTACAAAGCCTTTTTACTGAAACGTTTCATTAACACCACAGTTCTTAAGAGAAAAGCCCCCATTTACCAATTTTAGAATATTGAAGAGTCGTTTCATTTAATTGAATTCCTCAGTTTTTTATACCTTTTACACCTTTTAAATACTTCAAAACTGAGGAAACATTACATATACATAATTAAGCAGCAAGATTAAAACTATCAACTCTTTCCAACATTTCAGTAAACTGAAAAAGTACAGTAAAGGGACTACTTACCATCTCTCTGCGGCCTTCCTCCTTTTCTTGGAGTTTCAGGTTAGCGGAGACCTGGATAAATGGTAAAAGACCATTTTTACATGAAAGAAATAGAGGTTATAACAGCGGCATTATGAAACAGTATTCTGGTCACCTCGTTACAAAAAGGATATTGCTGCTCTAGAAAGAGTGCAAAGAAGAGCAACCAGAATTATCCCAGGTTTAAAAGGCATGTCGTATGCAGACAGGCTAAAATAATTGCATCTATTCAGTTTTGAACAAAGAAGACTACGCGGTGATCTGATTCAAGCATTCAAAATCCTAAAAGGTATAGACAATGTCGACCCAGGGGACTTTTTTGACCTGAAAAAAGAAACAAGGACCAGGGGTCACAAATGGAGATTAGATAAAGGGGCATTCAGAACAGAAAATAGGAGGCACTTTTTTACACAGAGACTTGTGAGGGTCTGGAACCAACTCCCCAGTAATGTTGTTGAAGCTGACACCCTGGGATCCTTCAAGAAGCTGCTTGATGAGATTCTGGTATCAATAAGCTACTAACAACCAAACGAGCAAGATGGGCTGAATGGCCTCCTCTCGTTTGTAAACTTTCTTATGTTCTTATGTTCTTAGTGATGATAATGAAAAACCTACTGCTACAGTGTCCTTACTATAAGATGTGTTTTTATGTTGCTGTGTATTAAAGATGGTTTTGCATGAATGTTCATAAATTCACATTAAATAATACAAATATATACCTATATTATCAGTCATGCAGAACATCACTTTTATAATGACTCCATCAGAGGTTCATTGTGGTAACAGTAAACACTGCATTGTGTCCTGTGTCTCCCACCAGGATGTGAGTCTATTGATACACCCCTTTCCTGTTAACCTCACCATCATGGCCTCCTGGACGGAGATGTGGGGGAGGAGCATGTCGTCTTGCATGATGTAACATGACACCTTGCGGAAAGAGCGCAGGCCGCGTGGCTGTCCGTTAATCAGGATTGTTCCTTTCATCCCAGTCTCTCTGCAGGGCGGCACATTACAGGTTACAGCCTCAGGGAGAAACGTCACTAACACTGTAATTATGCAGGACTCACAATGAGCTTAAGGTTTGTTCATTTATATTGTCATGATTCTGTTATAAGTTTCCCAAAGTAAAAGCATAGCAAGGTATAATACAGAAGAGTGAAAGCATGGTGATGCTTAAGCCCAGAGCGGGATGGTAAAGAATATTAAAAAAATATGGCAAACCATGGTAAACCCTGGTATAACCAAGGGCAAATCAAGGGAAAACACCGAAATTGCCATGCAAGTTTACTTTGGTGGATGTTTATAAGGGTCATATTTTAGTCTAAACAGTTATTCAGAATATCAACTGAATTAGATAAGGTTGGAACTGTGCAATTACATATGAAAAATATCCAGCAGTAAGAATAACTGTGGAGTTATTCTTATTGAAGGATATTTTTGAGTAATTCACAAGGTAATGGCAGCAGTGTGGAGTAGTGATTAGGGCTCTGGACTCTTGACCGGAGGGTCGTGGGTTCAATCCCAGGTGGGGGACACTGCTGCTGTACCCTTGAGCAAGGTACTTTACCTAGATTGCTCCAGTAAAAACCCAACTGTATAAATGGGTAATTGTATGTAAAAAAAATAACGGAATTGTATGTAAAAATAATGTGATATCTTGTAACAATTGTAAGTCGCTCTGGATAAGGGCATCTGCTAAGAAATAATTAATAATAATAATGAGCCTAATCAAAACATTTTGACAAAACACTTTTAAAATAAAATGCTAGTGAATCGGTACCTGCTTTTTAACAGATCACTAAGTGTAAGTTCAACAATCAAATAAACTGTGTGTGCCGCACTGACCTGTACCCAGCAAGAATATTCATGAGAGTAGACTTCCCAGCCCCTGATGGACCCATAATAGCCACTAGCTGTCCACTGCCGAAGTTCCCCGAGATTCCTTTCAACAAGGTTTTGTAACCTGAAAAATGAAATGAAAAGGGTAAAATCCTAATCTTGTATTAGGTTAGTAGAAGAACACCTGTTGCTTTTTTATACGGTTTTCGTGAAACAGCTGACCCAATGCTTGTAAAGCAAGCTACACTTCCAATGCTACTGTGTTACACAGACCCCAAAGAAAGAAAATTAGACCTAACCACTAGGTGTCACTGGTTAGCTTTATTAATGCAAAACTAAACACACTGCATACACTATATGATTCAGAATCATTAAAGGACAGCATTCACAGATTGACATCTAATGGATCAGGTGCCCCAGGCACATGTTTTTGATGAGCCTACCTGGTGTATTCTGTTATCAAATAACAGGACAATGTGGCCCAGACAGTTAATTCTCTTGCCTTTAAGCCTCTGTAGGACTAGGTTCAAATCTCTGATGTGAGTTTGGTGACCCCAGTGGACATTAGATAACTTCACACAAACCAGCACAGAATGAGTTACAATCGGTCAATCAATTGCTTGACTCTGCTTGAGAGGGCCCCTGGATAAACTGCAGTGGGTGATCCTGGCAGACAGAGGTGTTCTCGTGAGGGGAATCATCTGCAGTAAATGGGAGAATGAACCAGTGCCATGACCCTCACCTTTACCAGCACTAAAGAGTACTGTATTGTGACTTCAGTGCATTGTTAAACCCCTATGTGCTTACTCTTCCTTGTAACTGGAATCCTTCTATTATAATATATCATACCTCTCCCTTTAAGGCAGATTGCTCCTCTGTACTATGCGTTCCCTTGAAAGACTGATGATGATTCCTGAGTTTGCAGAGCTGCCAGACGGATGACCGAAGGTAACCTGTTTTACAGATCCTGTGGATGCAGCACTATGCTAATGCTGTTGATTGCAGATCCCTGCCTAATTGGATTTTCACTATAATCTCTCAGAGGGATTCACAAATGTGTGCATTCCACCACTCACTTTGGATCACAGCATCCTGTTCCCTTAAAAGCACAGTCTCTCGCGTTTCAGATGGCAGGTGCCAGGTAAGCTGCAAAGCACCTGGGTTAGTACAGGCAAGTTAATAAGGGAGGTGGTATAAGCCTTTTAAGCAGCATCCATTTAAACATGTGGCACAGACTATATAAGCACCGTAAATGTTTGGACAACTTTTCTGTAATTTACATTCAAAAGTACCAAAGTGCTTACGGCTGTTTGGGAAGAGCTGTTTGTTTGTTTGTTTGTTTGTTTGTTTGTTTGCATCACTTGTGGGGATTTCATCTGTAAATGTCTGTGCTTTATACAGTGCAAGCTTCACCCCTCAGGTTGTTCTACTTTGTCAAAATATAGCAATTGCATCATTTGGCAATGTTGTAATTGTTGACAGCTTTCTGCAGCACAAGGATAACTTTAGCAGTATGTTAAGGTCTTTAAAATGCAATGCTGTGGTTTAAAAGCTTCACTCTTCATGGTGGAAAGTTGTGAAAAACAGCATTAACTTGGGTAAAAACATGCATTTTTATATTACTCAAAGAGCTTAGCAATAGAAAAAAGGACCACAGTAGAAAGAATGTCCCTAATATGTTAATTCCAGTGTATTTAGGTTTTAACAAAATGGGAAACAGTGGGTTTCATTGTTTTAAAAGCCACAGATTTTATTGTAGAGTGGAGCAGCTCAAATGATTGGATTATGTTCATTTTGCTGAAACTATGTATAATAAACAATATACAAGGAACACTATTCTGCTTTGCATCATACATGTCATGTTTTGAAAGCTTTCCTTAAAAGAGTATTTGTTTGCTCTACATTCTGTTGATCATTGCTCTAAAGCTAGTTTGATAAACAGAAAGGCTATCTGACAGTTTCACAGGGGCTGTGCTTTGTCAAGCCACATTGGCAATGAATGATGCTACGTTACATAATGTTTCTTTTAATTTAAAATGGAATGCAATTTCAGAAACTCAAAACGAACCACTATTTGAGAACTTTTCATTAACAAAAATTTACCAAGTGGAAAAAAATGGATTGTTTTATTTTTAAATGGATAATTACTGCAGAAATTGATTTATGTGAATTAATAATCTGTGCAGTTACATCCACGAGCTAGCAGCACAGTCGGAATCTCCAGCTATAATCTTTATTTATAAAACAGAATTTTTGGATGCTGCACACTGATTGGCTGTTGAGATTTTTTACCATGCTGTTAAATAGTACAGTGCACAGAGGAACCTATTAGTTTAAAAGTTTTTAAAAAGAGTGACATTCCTTTCATCACATTTGATGTTTTCGGAGGCATGACAGTAGACAAGTGGCTAGAATTACAAAAGCAAAAAAAATAAAATAAATAGCAACTTAATGAAATCAAAGAAAACAAAGATGCTTTGGCAGCTGGTGTTTTTATTGATTTGATAAAACATAAAATGGTAATCGACTTAAAAACAGTTTGTCTTGAAAATCTAAACGGTCCATTACGATAATTTATGCTTCAGTGCGTAATTTGGCTGGTCAAGAGTACTCAATTGTGTTATGTTAGCCTCCGTGCTGGTCTCAACCGCTCCATAAACACAGTGCTGACATAAACCACAATAAGAGCCTGTTAGTGACTAAGCATTTAAAATGCCAAAAATGTATTTTTGTATTAGTTTCTCCAGGTCAGGTAGATAGTCAACTTTGGCTTTGTCTCGATTTTCTGTAGCTCTTCATTATCAACAAAAATACATGATTTTTAAATGCTCGGTCACTAACAAGGCTAACATTGTGGGTTATGTCACAGAAGCGATTGAGACCAGCGCGAGCGACTGAGACCAGCGGAGCGACTGAGACCAGCGCGGAGCGACTGAGACCAGCGCGGAGCGATTGAGACCAGCGCGGAGTGACTGAGACCAGCACGGAGCGACTGAGACCAGCGCGGAGCGATTGAGACCAGCACGGAGCGATTGAGACCAGCACGGAGCGATTGAGACCAGCACGGAGCGATTGAGACCAGCACGGAGCGACTGAGACCAGCACGGAGCGACTGAGACCAGCAAAGAGCGACTGAGACCAGCACGGAGCGATTGAGACCAGCACGGAGCGACTGAGACCAGCACGGAGCGACTGAGACCAGCGCGGAGCGATTGAGACCAGCACGGAGCGACTGAGACCAGCACGGAGCGACTGAGACCAGCAAAGAGCGATTGAGACCAGCACGGAGCGATTGAGACCAGCACGGAGCGACTGAGACCAGCACGGCGTGACTGAGACCAGCACGGCGTGACTGAGACCAGCACGGCGTGACTGAGACCAGCACGGCGTGACTGAGACCAGCACGGAGCGACTGAGACCAGCACGGAGCGATTGAGACCAGAACGGAGCGATTGAGACCAGCACGGAGCGATTGAGACCAGCACGGAGCGACTGAGACCAGCACGGAGCGATTGAGACCAGCACGGAGCGACTGAGACCAGCACAGCGTGACTGAGACCAGCACGGCGTGACTGATACCAGCACGGAGCGACTGAGACCAGCAAAGAGCGATTGAGACCAGCATGGAGCGATTGAGACCAGCAAAGAGTGATTGAGACCAGCACGGAGCGACTGAGACCAGCACAGAGCGATTGAGACCAGCACGGAGCGACTGAGACCAGCACAGAGAGATTGAGACCAGCACAGAGCGATTGAGACCAGCACGGAGCGATTGAGACCAGCACGGAGCGACTGAGACCAGCACAGAGCGATTGAGACCAGCACGGAGCGCAATACACGAAAACTCCCTAGTAAAGAATACATTTTAGACACTCCAAACTATATGGCGATATTCTCGATGTATGCATTTTCTTCCTGCTTCTGTAGCTGAGTTTTTAAGGTCTCAAATTTTGGGTTTGCAATGGGATCTACAAAACTATGCTGCCGCTTCCTTTCCATAATTATTTAACCTTTCACAGCTCAGTTTCATGGCTTTTTATTATACTTATTATTATATTTGTATCTGACTTATAATTAAATTAATACAGTATAAACGTTTATATGGGTCACGGACAGTTCCAGAATAGAGTTCATAAACAAAAGACCAAATGAACCAGCAAGTGTAAGTACATCAGTGAGCAGTGCACCCCACTGCCCAGGATTCTCTTACCCCCACAATACAGGCACACATTGGAGCATCTGTCCTTCCTTTTGTGCCACTCAGCTGCCCATTATAGATTCTGGGGCAAAGTCTGGCTTCCTTTCAACCCCTCTTTATTCTACAGCTGCCCAGTCTACAGATCCTGCCGTCACCTCCTTTTCTAGAGTTCTATTCTTCTATTGTTCAGCAGGAGCTGCTGCTCTTCATCCGAATACAGTGTTTCCCCAATCACTAATGAGACCTGACAACCTGGCCCTGCAACACTCCAAGTTAGGCAGATGGTAGCCTTTCCCCTACATATTTTTCTTTTCTTTTAGGGGTGTTTTCGCTGGCCACAAAGCATGTGATTTCTATGCTTAGTTAAGGAAAGTTTTCTGCTTAGCGACTGATGACAACACTGCCCCAGCCAATCAGAAACATTACAGCCAATTGTAACGGCTGCAATAGTAAACTCCACAGTGGTTTGCTTACTGGGCTTGGTTTATGACTGTCACTGTAACTGTGCATCAGTTGCCTCAGTTCGTTAAGCTTACATGTTCAATACATTCCAGCTTCAGGATATGCTATTTTTAAAGGATACAGCAAAAAAGCAATCCCTAACTGATTCTCAGAGTAACCGATTAGGAGGAGTGAAATACACATTTGCACAGTTGAGGTCACTTTGGTAACCAGGAGCTAATTGATGAGTGCTACAGTATAGACTAACCAGTCCCTTAATTAGTACATGATTTAAGTGAAGAAGGTAAGACAGAACCCTCTGTACTTCAGTTCTGTCACTGCTGACTGAGCTATTACAAAGAAGTCGGATAATCAGGATTATGTCTGACAGACCCTAAAACATTCAGTCTCTCTGCCAAATCCATAATTGGCTAGGGGGTACAAACAGGGTCGATAACTCCTTGAAAGCATTTTTGTTTTAAAAATCTAATATATCTTGCTATAATTGTGTTGGTCTGAGATTTCCCTATATGAAAAACGCACACATTACGGTAAAAGTGAATTTTTTATTGGAGTTAGAGAAGAATATTTATCAACTGCTCAGTGCAGATACATCAATGCGATTCATCCGGTCAGCTTCCTAAAGTCCCATGAGTCAATTCAGCAAGCTTCTGGGAGTTTGAGTTATTTAAAGAAAATACAAAACCAGAGCTATCAGCACCATGCAAAAGAGCACCATCAGAGCCACAGCCCCCGTATGTACTGTACATGTAATAGAGTCAGCGTGACACACATCTGTAGGGACAGACGGACAGACTCTTCTCAACTGGATAAGCAGTTCTGTAGCGATAGATACCAGATACTGTACCATGCAATACGTACACACATACAGGTGGGACCCTCCACTGCTCCTGCTCTTTTATAAAACAGTGTTGTAATCCTTTATGCATACTTTGCAGGTTTCTTAATAGTGTGCTGTTTTGGCACAAAACTTCACAAATGAAATTGCAGCACGTCATCACTTTTTATACAGTCGTGTCTTTCATCCCCCAAGGTTATTATTATTATTATTATTATTATTATTATTATTATTATTATTATTATTATTATTATCAGCACATACACTTAGTTTCAAATCGTCTGATAGAATGCAAACTCAATGTCACCACCAGGGCTTGAGTTCAGTGCTAAAAATAACACGTTCCATAGGATGGTAGAATCGCTGATACATTTATTCATGCTCCAGCTGGTGAGTTTTCAGGGCAATAGATTTTTTTTTTTGCTGTTGTTTTTACACAGGAAAATAAAAGTCTGCCATGTTAAAGCCTTATTTTACATGTAGGGCTAGATTCTCAAGCTATTGTATTTACTTCATTGTCCTTAGCACAATTTATTTTCTTAGCATTTTTTATTTCTGGTTTGATAATTTTTTATATTCTAAATGTATCCTTTTTTCCTTAAACTAAGCAAGTTTATCAGAGACTTTAATGCAAGGAATTATTTTCCCAATTTCATAAATTCAGTTTTCAGAGATTTTTTTAAACCAATTAATAAATAAAACCTGTGACCTAAAATAAGTTACTGTCCAATTTTTTCAGTCCAAAGAAAAAAAAAATTCAGTCATTAGTACTGCAGATCATTGGTCTCGTTGACATTTTATTACACTGAAAGTGTCTTTCCTACTCCAGCTCAAGGCAGGTTCCATATCCTCTGAACAATCAGACAGAATTCACTTGCGACCTCATTCTAAACACCATAGCATCATATTACCATGCTCTTCCAAATCATGGATGTCAACCAGAACACTTGGAATTACACTAAAGGCACTGAGCAAACAGAGTGTACAGAGAGATCCCAATAGGGAGGGTCTTTAGAAAGCCTCCAAACTGTAAGGCACTGCCTCACAGCGGTCTTAAGGGTGAACTGGACTTTAATGTGGAACTTGTCACAAGGTTTTTGTATAGTATTTAGAAAATGTGTCACACACATTAAAATGTGCATTAGCCATTTGGCATGAAAAATCACATGCCCGGAATCAGTATTACACAATGTAAAATAATCAGCTTTAGGAAAGAAAGATCATTCTGCTTGATTTGCAGGTTTGCTCGCACCATGGAAGCTGGCAGTGTAACAAAGGAATCAGAACCAATGAGTCTATGGAGCCTATCCAGTCACTACTTTGAGCCTAAATCTGAGAAGTACTAAGCTACTGTGATTGACATAACTCTTCACTCCAAGGATTTGTTTATTGAAAGTATTTAATAGTTTGTGGTTTTTAAAAAGTGGTGAATTTACAGAGCAGGAGATTATCCTTTATGTATCCTCTGTAACAGATGCATTGGCTGCATCCCCACATTACAATTTCAATGAGTCAATACTTTGGATTAGTTTACAGCTACTAATCGTTCTGCCAGTCCATTAATGTTTAATCTAAACTTAAGAAATGTGTCTGTATGTTTGTTCCTGTATAACACCTGCATGTCATAGCGCAGTGCATATACAGTACAGTACGGCAATAGTACCCTTAGATTAAATCTGTTTTCAGGCTTACATCTACTGATTAATTCTTTATATATATATATATATATATATATATATATATATATATACAGCTCTGGAAAAAATTAAGAGACCACTGCAAAATTATCAGTTTCTCTGGTTTTACTATTTATAGGTATGTGTTTGGGTAAAATGAACATTTGTCCTGGTTGTCCTGGTTGTCCTGGTTGTCCTGGAAGAAAACTTGCTTCCTTCTGCTCTGACAATGTTCCCCAACTCTGAGGATTGGTTTTTCCAGAAGGACAATGCTCCATGCCACACAGCCAGGTCAATCAAGGTGTGGATGGAGGACCACCAGATCAAGACCCTGTCATGGCCAGCCCAATCTCCAGACCTGAACCCCATTGAAAACCTCTGGAATGTGATCAAGAGGAAGATGGATGGTCACAAGCCATCAAACAAAGCCGAGCTGCTTGAATTTTTGCGCCAGGAGTGGCATAAAGTCACCCAACATCAATGTGAAAGACTGGTGGAGAGCATGCCAGACGCATGAAGCTGTGCTTGAAAATCAGGGTTATTCCACCAAATATTGATTTCTGAACTCTTCCTAAGTTAAAACATTAGTATTGTGTTGTTTAAAATGAATATGAACTTATTTTCTTTGCATTATTCGAGGTCTGACAACACTGCATCTTTTGTTATTTTTGACCAGTTGTCATTTTCTGCAAATAAATGCTCTAAATGACAATATTTTTATTTGGAATTTGGGAGAAATGTTGTCAGTGGTTTATAGAATAAAACAAAAATGTTCATTTACCCAAACACATACCTATAAATAGTAAAACCAGAGAAACTGATATATTTTGCAGTGGTCTCTATAATATTTTCCATATAGCTGTATATATATATATATATATACATTTAGTAATCACCAATTGTTTTCTCCCAATTATTTTCAGGCTCAGCTCACCACTACCACCCCGCTGACTCGAGGCGGTGAAGACGAACACACGCTGTCCCCGGCGTGTGCCGTCAGCCGACAGCTTTTTCACACTGCAGACTCACCGCGCAGCCACCTCAGCACTACAATGCAGCTCTGGGCAGCTTACAGGCAAGCCTGTAGGGGTCGCTTGTGTGCGGTTAGTCGAGGAGACCCTGGCCGACCTAAGCCCCCGGGCAGTGCCCTGGGGGCAATAGAATAGCCTGGACTCGAACTGGCGACCTTCAGGCCATAGGGCATCCTGCACTCTACTCGGAGTGCCTTTACCAGATGCGCCACTCGGGAGCCCCCTACTGATTAATTCTTGATGTGTATTAAACACACAACATGATAATAAAGAGGCCCCTATATACTCTCTAGGCAACTTCACAGCAACTACGGTAGTTGTGTGCATTAGGATATTTTTATCTCAAATCAACAAACAACTTTTTACGATTGCCTTTTGGATATCAGCTCTACCAATCACATCACATCATTAAAGTAACTGGTCAACCGATGCATACATGCCATCAAAGCACAACCAAAGACACCCCGATGTACACTTTGTCAAGGCTGTGTCTAGAAACAGAACTGAACAGCAGTTTACAGTTCCCTAAGTCCCAAACACATTAGGCTTCCACATCAACAGCAATGCTCTGGAAAATTATTCAGCACTATATTAATCCCCCAGTTTACACAAGATGACAAGCCAGTGTCCCACATCTAACTTTGGAACGTGAACTCATGTACCCTGAATGCTTTCCGCTGGGTGATAAGGAGGCCCCTGGTAAAGAGCTAAGCTAGTAAAGACCTAAGGTAGGTATTCCATTAGGCCAATTTACCTCAAATATTGTTTAAAAGTATAAAAGCATCAGGGGGGTCATTCAAATTCACAGGTGGAAGAGAACGAGAAGTAAAATTGTATTTTTTATGTTAAATATGAATGTTAATCGAAAGATGCCCTTTGTTCTGGAGACACCCTTGTGAATGACATATAGTAAGGTTTGCATGTCTGCAGAGGAGGACGGAGACCTGGCTACCAGTAGAATATTATAGCAAGCTAAACTGGTATAGTGGCTAGAAGCTAGTGCATGTAACAAACAGTCTTACATACTTTCATAACGTCACCCTGGTACAACCCAGTAAAGACACTGAAATACTAAACCTTTTTCTCATGCGAGTAATATAGTGTTGAAACGTTGTATACAAGCAGACACATATCATGTGCTGTCTAATGTGCATTATTTATCCTTTTGTATCCTCATTTTCTTTCAGTAATTTCTGGTTCTGGTCAGCAATCTTCCAGACTTTTTTTCTCTGTGTAACCTTGGCTAACAGAGACAGCTGTGAAAAATAATGAGCGCGGAAAGTCTGTAAATGTAATGAACGTGAGAACGATTCCCATACCCAATCTGCAGCCGATTCCCATTAGACAGTGGCATGACCCAGTGTGCCACATGGATACCTGGAACCTACAGTGGCCATGCGTAGGTGAACGCAGACGTGAGTATCAACTGGGTGCGGTAACCAAATGCATAGGCATAGACAGGGGGCACACTCTGGATCTTACACATGCCAGCCCACCACTTGACAAAGGACTCGCTTGTGGGGGCCGATATAGAGCCAATGTATTGTCTTCACCAGTTCTAAAAGCTGAATTTCAGAAATGTTTAGAAATTACCACAAGGGGTATGTAAGTATAATAGGGTAAGCTATTAAACCAAAAAGAAAGTATGCCAAAAATGTTCTCAACAAAACATTATCTTGCAATATCAGCTTAATTTCACTCTCGAAAATTCATCTGAAGCCAACATCTTCAGTAAATGTGGAACTTCCAAAATATAGGTCTTATTCCTCTGTCGGTATATTTATTACCAATACCCATTTATCTTGATCTCTTTAGATTAAATTTATGTTCCTTTGGAATGTTGTTGTTAACGCCCTTTGTGAACAAGAATGACGATAACTCTTTGAGACCTCGATCCTCACTTCTCTTTTTTGGACTTCCCACTCCTAACAATCTCGTTTTGATCTACTGTGGTTTTGCAAATGATCTCAATATCATGTGACAAAGCACATTGTGTTTATCCTTGTTCTGACAGCACGGAAGCTTTATACAACATGATTCCTGTGAACCAGCAACTGGACCTCCATGTACTACAGCAGCTTCAAAATGAATCTCTGCCCTACCTCGGTTATACAAAAAGGGCAACTCTATTCATACATTTCTAAATAATTATTGTTTTATAGAACAAACTAGGTTAAGCGCAAGATCACTTCACTGGTAAAATAACCCATTAAGTTGCATTAGGTTTACAATGCTGTTTGCTTTCTACATTCCCAGAATGTATCCAGAATAACAACCTCTTTGCTACAGAGAGATCTATATCTCATCTGCTGCTGCTGGTCCTTCCTTTTCCTCTGAGCATCCTTTTTCTGAATGAATCAGAAGCCGCAGCTTCCCTGGCTCCGCCTCCCTACCGAGGCTATCACAGTTTGATGACCGCTAGTAACCGGCTGAGGCTCGTAATGCGGTACTTCACTGCAGTGCACCTGCTCTGGCAAGGAAAAGGCTTCTTCCTTGAGGATTACAAGATATTTTCAGACAGGATTTTTTTTTTTTTTTATCCCAGTGTCAATGGCCAAGGAGATATCTGATCTCAAAACAAAAGTCTTGTCATCACAATCACCTTGGTCTTTTTTCTTTCTTTTTTTTTTACTTTGGTGTTTTAAATAGCGAATACATTTTCAAACACCGGTTTGGTTTTTGTAAACAATAATGTGCTTGTAGATGCTTTGTTCTGGAAACATTGACTTGAGATGCTAAAACACATAATCAGATGTAAAAACGGTATTGTAAACCCACTGTTAAGATAGGTACTAATTACTGGTACCTTTTAAAAAATGTTTGCGCTGTATATATGCAACTGCCTGTAAATGTACTGGTTCCAATCGATCCTGAATCCCTCAGTAAATGCACTCTATAAGCAACACAAAAAATGTCAATGCAGTTTGTTTTTTTAAAGTGACTTCATATTTTCTCTAAACCATTTGGGGAACTTACATTTTCTTTTTCTGTAAAAACAAATTTAAAACAAATACCACAGCACATGCAGTGGATACATCCAAAGCAGCTCCAATTTGAAGCGGGTAAAGTTGTTACTCTGAAAAACTAATCACAAAGCACTATCGTGCGTCCTTATTAAATGACAAGGAGTGGAACCATTCACACTGACACATCAGAAACAGAAAAGTATTCTGCATCCCCAGTGCCACACTGCCAATCAGCACGTACACTGGTACAGCACGCAGCAGCACAGCACGTACAGAAAACACTGCGTTGGCATCTATGCTCGCTCTGGATTAGGGAGAAAAGTGGGCTGGGGTTGGGAGAAATTCTAGGGGAGACCTCCCAGGCTTAGGTCCTTGTCTCCAGGGTTCAGTAGTTTTGTAACAGCTATTGCTTAGGTTTGGCGGGTGAAGAGGCAATAGACTTGACAGCAGGAACGGAGGGTGCCCTTTTGCCTCATTAAAAATCTATTGTGGAGTGGCTGATACGAGCAAGGAGCCACATAACTGTCTGTTTTAACAAGCATGCATATCTTTAAAGAAACCATTCGTTATCTCTGTTAACAGAACAGAAGTTCCTCTTCTCAAAAGCGTGTAATCATGTGTTTGTCGCCTTATAAAAAATAACTATATATAGCTTGTTGATGCTTTTCTGCACTTGCACTAGCATTCATCAACATGTAAAACAAAAGGTCTGTCAGTGCTCATCAATATCAAGTAACACCGGTTAGTAAGAAGAAATTGTGTTACACAACTCCGAGTCCAAAGAAAAGTCAGGACACAGTTTAAAGGAAATGAATTAAATGGGGTTAACTGTGTTACACATCATCTGCCACTTCATTTACACATTGGGATCAAGCTTTACCAATGAGGTCCAGACTTTCTAAGAAAAAACCTACAACAGAGAGCACCAAACTGCGTTTCAGCAAGGATTATGAGCATTCTAATGTTAAGAGTCAAAGGCTATCAAGAAAATCCATCTTCAGTGATGACTGATTGATTAACCTGCACCACAAGAAAAATGGGTGTGCAGTCTGCACTGTACGTATTGTTGCATATAGGGACCTATAATGATCAATGAATCATTTCATGAACAAAAAGTAATTTGGTAGGACTCATATCAATAATTCACTGAGCCAACCACATGTCACTTAGGGCTGTGCTCATTTCTATGGTCTCATTCAGGTCTCCACAAGTCAAAGGCTAAAGCTCTTCTAGGAGTAGGGCTCACAGAGATATTTCAGTCAGAGGACCACTAAGAGACAAAGGGCTTTCTGTTATCTGCAGCCAGGCTCTGTCTGGTTAACCTAATTCCACTGCAGGGCCAAGGCTAAGGAGAATTAGCACTAGTGTCCAAGGGAAAGATGAAGGTGCTTGTTCTGTTTACAGTGGGCGCTGTGCTGACAGGGTCACTGTGGTGCCCTGTGAGAAAATGAGTGAAGAGCTGACGAAGAGTTCAAAGAGAGGACCCTCTTCAAACAGAGGCTAACACTGCAGCTCCTAAGAAAGCTCTGAATGTCGGAACAATTGTCAAAACCTTGCAAGTCCGATACGATAATATCTGTATTCTACAACTTCAGTTAAGTACATTGGTGACTGACAGTTAGATGACCAGGTTCCTGTATATTCCTGTGGTTAAAGCTATCATTATAGCCAGGCTTGATAGTCACGTTTTCACTTTGAGCCACCGTAATAGCTGTATTCTAATAAACAGGAAGGTATTCATTAAGCTGACCAAACTGCACACCTGGGGTGAGCTGAGGGTACAGGCCAGATGGGCAATGATATCATCTCAATGAACATCTTGGTGTTGCTTATTGCTGATAACAGTATGTTGTCCTCCTATAACAACACAAACTACGCAGCAGCACTTCACCGCAGCTGCTAGCAAAGCTAATACTTTGTTACAAGGCAGCTTTTACTTTAACGTTATACTCAAAGAAGCAAAGACACTTAGGCATTTTTTTGCTGTAATACGTTAAACATAATGAAGCAGTAAGTAGTATTAAAATGTTTTAAAACAAGCTGAAACAACAGAAACAAATATGACTTGTAGATCATCACCACCATGGACTTGTACAGAGAGTGAGCACATATTTGTCAAATGAACCATTGAATACTAAAACATGTTTGTTTTTTTTCACGGTGAATTGTCACAAGGGAGGTCATGGATATGTTGTTGTTCCGCGTTTCAATGACTGTCCAAGTGGACAGCTGTCAAGTTCCCATTCATAGTCAAGCTGTTCTACCAGCTTTCCTAGAAGGCTCCATGCTTTGTGGCCACAATCCTTTTCTGCTATATTAAACTTCATGTCATTATATCTTTAGATTAAACATGCTACATGGCAATCTATATACCCTTAAGCATCTGCTGAACAACTACACTGAGTAAAAGAAGACACAACATTTACCTTTCTTCCTCCACCACGGTCCCTCAGGAACGGAGTAGGAGAGGTCCTTAAACTCAATATTGACAGCCGGCCGCCTGGGCAGGTAAGAGAAGCGCTGGGCCTCTGTCAGGTTGTTGTCTATCTTTTTCAGGTGTGCATGAAGCAAAGGGGTCTGGTGGCTGCCAGCGCCATTCGATACCACCTCATCAACAGACACGCACACAGATTTCGAGTCCGCCATTAGTTCAGATTTACCGTTGCCGTTCTGATGAAGAATAATGTAATGTTAAGGTTAGACCAAATGTATTATTCCTTCTAATAATATACAGTATAGACAAATTAGTAATATAATAAACTCCTACTCCTTGGTGATGTTTTTATATTTTAATCTGCAGATGTATTGTTCCCATGTTTCCAGGTTTAAATGAAATTGCATTATGTAAATGGTTTCAGGAAATTTATGTTTCCTCTGAAATCTTGTTTATATGTGATTTGATGCAGGATTGATTTGAGCATGCCCAGAAATAAAGATAATCCTTATGTAGCAGCGGCACTAGAAGAGGTTACTGTCGGTCAAACTACAGTCTACCATGAAAAAGAGAATCCTTGCGATGAAACTCGTTTGATGTGGAAAAATGCGTTCTGAAGCACATCACTTATTTATGATTTTGCAAGTGTGTGGACATTTTTTTAAAATTATTATTATTATATTTAAACATTTTAACATATTTTAAATAATCGTTATAATCTACTTTTTTCCCCTTACTGTCTACAGTACTATTATAGACAGTTTGATGACCAGACAAGTCGAAGCCATCAATAAAAGGTCATATTACATAAATTCAATAAAAATAAATAAATAAATAATCATTTAATGCACAATTTTTAAACAGCATCACACGAAACTCGTATTATACAGTTGTATGCTTTTCAAAACAAATCAGATTTTTAAATAATTTAAGTACAATGCAAAGGCGTTCTAGCTTTACAATGAGATTCTTTTAGATCCGTACCATTCGTATACATTCTCTTGGGACTATTTTTAAGCATCAAGTTACATCAGTAAGTGCAGCTGCCTTCAAATTCTTTAACACTGAAGCTGCATAATCATACATGCAAACTATTTTTTTTTTCTTGATAGGCACTTTTGTTTTCATGTGAAATTAATATCGTGACACATTTATTATTATTATTTTTTTTTTTTGTAGGAACTACAGTTGCTACTTGCACTGTTTCTTTCTGGTATTAGTTAAATTAACCTAGTCTGACGTTGCCATATTCTGATTTTTATCAACAGAGCATGCATGCATAATAACTATACCATTAAAACAATGCATACTTACCATGTTTATGCTCGGGTTTGTGGTTGCAGTATTGTTGATTGAAAAGGTTGTCATTATACATGCCATTCTTTAAATATTTATTTATCCAGTTAGCTGGCTTAATTCCCTTACGGCTACTGTGTTTGAATGAAACAACTCCCGGATTGGTTCTTTTGTCCCCGGACGTGTCGGTTCTGTTAACAGTGGTATTTGGTCTTGGTTCTCTCGATCAGCTGTCGATAGCTGTCCTCCAGCCAACATGAGGTCAATCTGTTATTGTTTACAACCAGACAACCTGCTCTCGGTGTTTATACCGTGACGTCACACCGATCTATACTGTAATTGGAGCAGATAGAAGTAACAGGAGGAGCGAAATGGGAAAGTGAAGAGCTCTGCTCGTCAAGTAAAAAGTACAAAGCCCCTGAGGTCAGTAAAACAACTGTTTGCTGCTTCCGCTTTCAACCTCACCACAGGTAAAAGTAAAAGGGATCATTTTCAGAAAATGTATTCAAATCCTGTTTTAACAATAGGTCTATTCACACTTTATTTTAACACATGTATGTTCGACCAAAAAACAAAAATAAATAAATAAAAATAAAGATATTGGTACTTCTTGAGTAAGAAAAGTTTAAAGCAAAATCATGTTTACACACTCATAGTTTGAACCAGGTACGTTTTCACTTGCAGAAACACACAATATGCCCTATTACATTACAACATACTGGTAAGAAAAAAAGTGCAAAAGGAACGACAGTCATACAAAGAATACTACAAAATGAATATTAAATGGAGGAAGACGTTATTTCTAAAATTGAATATTACATGAAGACGTTGAGGAAGACGTTAGTATTTCTAAAATTGCACGTCGTAATAAATTAAAAGTGCCTAGTACCTAAAAACAAACATAGAAGTGTTTTGTATTGAAATGTATAGAAAAGAGGAGCTCATTGAAGCTACAGTAATGCAGAACCTGACTGTTAACTGGCAGCTGCATTTTGTATCAGTTGATTAGGCATGCAGAGAGGCCAGCAATAATGACTTTTCTGAAAACTAAACCTGAAGTCAGATTTTGGCATGGGTTCTTAACGGATTGGCATGCATGTTACCTAAAGCTTGGGGTCATCCCACACCAACAACAAGCACACATACTGCACAGTATTATCACTGGTTGCTTGAATGTAGTATGTGGTTAGAGCTACATGTCTTATAAACTGGCAGGGTAATTTCTTGTAGAATAAACAACAGCATGCATTCATAACTGCTAGCGGATCAGCTCGCATTTAGAATGTGCAAAGCTGAGTTCTTATAGAGAATTCAACCTGACTAAGAGTTTCATAGGTTAAGGTTTGGATTTAGCACAAAGCACAAAACACACTACACCAATTAATCAGGCATCTACTGAGCCAGACAGGAGACTGAGCCCTGGCAGGAATTGACTCTTGTTTACCTACAGACTCTCATTGATTCTATCCCCAGGCACTATACTGTGCCAGAAGGTCAACTCAGTATTCAGTGGTGCATAACTATATTGCCCATTTCTCTTTCAGCTACCTTAGCCATAAAAAACCCTGCATGCCTTAAAACTGTGGAGTTATGATTACTGGCAGACTTCTGTGTAATCAGTGCTTGTACAACCAAATAGATTCCAGTCAATACAATCTTGGAGTTCTCAAGGCCAGTCCTGGAGTTTGGCTCAAGGGCATTTTCTCTTGGCCTCCGACTTCTGGTCTAGGATGACTTAGTGTATACAAAGGATGGGACATTTTAATCTTGAGTAATTGAAACAGTATGTAGCAATTCGTTAATCTCTTTTAAAGGTGTAGTGTACTGGAATTAAGGTTTTGTCTGGTAGTACGTCACACTCTGAATCACACAAGCTAAGTAAGTCATACAGGTCTTTGTAACATTTTTCAGCATATTATTCTTTAAATACATATTTTTATAATTCCTCTGTGATGGTCATTTTGAAAACATTTAGTTCACCAATGCAGTATCGGGAAATCTTTCATCTTCAAAATAACATTTATAGATAACACAGTAACTGCTGAGGTTATTTGTAGTCTTGTGAGGTCCAGTGCCCTGTTCTGCATCAAAACCGTGTTGAGAACTTTCTGAATGTCAGGTAAGGACCACCTGCTTAGCAGTCCAACTGTTTTAAAAGACCAGTTGCCTTTAGAACAGATTCAGACAATTGCAGTCATTTAAACTGGTTGTAGAAGGACACCAGCTTCATCAAGAATTTCTTTTAAATCAAGAAACAGAAACCAAATGTTATTAGCATTGCACAAAATTAAGGGTGGCAATATATATATATATATATATATATATATATATATATATATATATATATATATATATATGGTTCCTGCTTCCTCAGCTAATGTCTTTCTTAATGCTTGTCAGTGGCTGGGACCAGAAAGTTTGCTGTATTAGCAGGAGATGACTGCTCCCAGCAGTGAGAGGCAGCTGCAGCCCAGTATGCAGGCAAGGCTCAAACAGTGAGAGAAGAAACACATCTCAGTTTAACATTTGCGAAAGAAGGTCAACCAGGTTAGACAGCTATAAGGCATCTCCTTTCATTGTGATTCACATAGCAGTGTGACAATCTCACACCCTGGTGTGCTGTTTCATCAAGAACAGGGACCCCTTTTCTGGATAATGGAATCTCTTGTTTGAAGTTTAACTATATATCTTGTTATATATACAGTGCTCTCTCTCTCTCTCTCTCTCTCTCTCTCTCTCTCTCTCTCTCTCTCTCTCTCTCTCTCTCTCTCTCTATATATATATATATTTTAGCTCAAAGAGCCAGCTGCCCAACGTTTCGATATGTTGCACATATCTTTCTCAAGGGAGCTTGTGTTTGAATCAAAACATTGGCGGTATTTATAGGTTTTTGACGGCATGTCAACTACTTGTTATTGTTTACATTCAAATCTATGATTTATTCTTACATGATGTAATGCTGTTCTATATATTGTGACATCATTTTTACTTCTATCTTTGAATCTGTATTAATTCTAATTAACATTACTTTATATAAATTTATATTTTTATTATATCATGCAATGCTGGCTCTGAGGATCAGTCTAGATTTGGCCTCCCCAGCACATCAGCATGCACAACTTTTGAACAAACTTTGTTTATTTATTTAAATGTTATATATTTATTGAAGTTAATTAGTTCATTCTTTTCTGTTGAGTCCCGCTGGCATAATCGTATTCAGTCTATTTATCCATTTACTTTCTTTTATTCTTCTATATGTCGCATTGTCTAATTTTAGCTGTTCTAATACTACAAAGCACTGTCGTGTTCTAAGCTGCATGTTTTAGTGCAGCTTAGAACACGACAGTGTTTGCATTATACTGTCTTTGCACAGTATAATGTGAAGTTCCCTGGAGTCAAGGTCATTTTTCTAATAACCAGCCGAGCATATCACTAAGAAAAGGAGAAATTAAGTACTATGATCATTAATTAGTGTGTTCAGAGTTCAGTCTGAGTGTGTGGGTGTGTGGGCATATGTGTTGGTATATGTGCTATTCACTTCCCAGGATGGAAATTTGAAATTCACTCAAAAATAAAAAACCCAAGTCAACACGGATCACTTTTTAAATGTATTAGTAATAAGAGAGTTTTTATGTGACCTCTGCAGAAGTTAGAATTAGGTGATATTTTGCCAACATGTGTAACATGTTATAGATAGATAGATAGATAGACTGGCAGTTCTATTGACTGTACTACTGCAGGAGTGCTTACACTCCTACTCCACGGAGTGTATATGTAGTGTATATGAGTGTATATGAGTGTATATGTATCTTAATTTCTGTTTACAGGTTTAATTTGGAAGAAGTCATCAATATCTACCTAACAAATCTGTTCTCTTTATACATTATTATTTGTTTATTTAGCAGACATCATTTTCCATTAAAAAAAAAAAAACATTTTGGAGAAAGCAGTTTTACACAGTTAATTTGAACGTGTGCATATGCATATACACCAGATGTCCACAAGGTGGTGTATAAGCCTAAACTGTAGATGGAAATCTGTCAGATGTCATTGTTTATTCACAAAGCAACAGATGAACAGTCACTGCACACCTGTGCCTAAAGCCTGTCTATATCTATCTGTCTGTCTTGCAGGGGTCGGATTCCTTGGAAGGATCATCTATGAGCAGAGAGTACAGTAGCAACACCATAGATATTTGAAGCAAATTAGAGTGTAAAGTGTTTGTTTTGTGAACAGGAAGGATAGGTCTAAAACATTTACCGAAAGGGGACACAAAATGGAGATAAGCTTCATTTATGAAACTGATTTAAATCAGTTTTACAGTGAAGGTTAGTGTTGTACCTGGCTGCTACTTGCTTTGTACCTCAGTGCAAATTTGTAACATACTCAGGGTTAGAAACTACATTGGTCCTACACACCGCCCTGGGTTTCAGCACTACCCTCAATGAAGTAGTGTTGAAATGATAAGTGATGATCATTCAGGCTGCATGAACAACTCTTAACAGTAAACTTTTAGATGCACGGGAGACGTACAGCTATAAAATAAAACAAAACCTGTGTATTAGTGATCATTCAAGTGTGCCAAGTTAATGATTTAGCTTTTATTATTGCTGTGATCAGTGTGATCAGTTCAGAGGAGATTTAACAAGGGTCTGGTTCCTTAAACTCCTGGCTCCTGGTTATTTCAATAGCATACGTAAACAACGGATGCAGGGCTAGTGCGAGTTTCACAGCAGTACAAGCGTACCAGTACAAGCTGTTGAAATGCATTCATGAATTAACAAACAAAAACCATTAGTCTTTTTTCAGTTATGAAACGGCTCTTTCACTGAATTACATATTATCTGCAGGAAGTACTAGTCACAGGGCCCTCCATGTGCTGCTGCTGGTGAATACCAACTGTGCTGATGCTGCCTTATTTCTGCACAGCACCAATACATCATTATGAAAATATGCTTTGAATAAACAAAAAAAGAAGAAATACAAGCATAAAAAGTTGCAGCAAAGAGCAGGACACATACAGGTAGTAACTTGACTACACACAATATTTTAAATCAAATTCTACGCAAACAGTGTGCCTGTGATTTGTAGCACACACTTTTGATAATAGGATCTGACAGACTGATAGACGGCTCACAGTAGCAGCTCGACTGACAGGTGCTTCTTTATCCAAGACTGCATTTCCAAGTTCCTGACATTTCACAAACAACAGTTTCAAAAAGCACCTTTCCCTGAGGTGGTAATGATTGAAGAATGGGCATGCATACCTCCAGAACACAACCTGCAGACTGGTGAAGGAGGAAAGAAAGGAAGAAAGAAAGAAAGGTAGCACTCAAATGAGCAAACTAAATAGAGGTAGCTAGGAGACAAGAGGCCAATAATCAACCACTGATAATAATGAGTTAGTTATCTAACCCACATCCACCTTCACTGCAGGTCTATTTTTGCTGTTGCTGTTCCTAACAGTTGTTGTGGCTGCAGTGAATTATTCTAAAGCAAAAGAATGAGTCAAAAATCCTAAAAAAACCCTCTTGACAGTGAGGACTAGCATTGGTAAAAAGCCATTACAGCTGTGCAAAAATGACAAGGCAAGCTTTCTTTTTTCTGCACCCTTGCCCAGCTGAGTTCATTCTAAGTTGATTTGTTTTATCATGTTTCTCTTCTAATTTATTTTCTTTATCTTTCTATCTATCCCTTCAAATCCCTTAAAAAACATAGAAAAGTGTACCAAAGCATACTAGAGGCCTACGAACTAGAAGCATCATATAAGCACAGGAAACACATGGCAGAAATCCAGTGGATATTTACTACGATAAACTTTTAAAAGATGATTCTAAGACCCATCCACGATAGATATGCTTTTTAATAGAAGCTGCTGCAGGCGTTACAAAATTAAGCCCAGGTCTGCAATTCATGTGACAGGCATTGTGGGGCTCAAAACAATAGCTGTTTGGCTGCAATTTGCCCACCTCAGCAACATCCAATACAAAACCAACCCTTTTACCCAGGGAGTTTTAAACTGGAGCCAAGGAGCCAAACAGGGTTCAAATAAGGAAAAACAGGGTCTCCGGAAGTCAGAGCCATGGACGGCATGGTTAGTTTTCAATAGAATAGGAATGCTTGAAGTAAACGGTACAGTAGCTGGGGACATGGCAAAACATTTTTGAGTGACTCGACCACATTTGTGCCCCTCAATGCCTCAAGCATATACATCCATACGTTGTGTTTAGGGTATCTTTTATTGTATTATTGTCATTTCGTGCTGTTTGAGGCGAGAGGACTGCAAAACAGATATTACACTCAGGAACTATCTCTGACCTGACCTTTTGAAACTGAATTTACACTGCTGTGACCATACCATTCAGATAACATAATACCTGTCTATTTCCCTGAAGAAACTCTAGTACAACCATGGAGGCACGAGGGCAGCTACAATGGTATGAGTAATGGACAGAATGGTACCACAGTGGCAATATTTCCATATTTCTACATACCAATATCACAATGGTACTGTATAAATTGATACCATTAACATACCATAGTACCATATTATTACCAGTCTGCTACCATATCAGGACAATTGTGCAATATTTGTTCAAAATGTGTTGCCATGGCTGTGCTAATAGTTATGCTGAGGTAATGGTGTGGTATTTTCAAACCTAATTATGATTTTTTTTTTTTTGCAATAGTGGACTCTATACAGGTGCCCTTTACAAGAGATGTGAAAAGATGGAATATTGTGTCTGAATAGTTCCCCCCCTTAACACAATATTTCGAGGCTGAATATTCTAAGTATTTGCTTAGGCACTATTGACAAAGCTTTAGTTTGTGAATGATTTAAAAAATGTTGTTATGAATAAATTATATTTTGATAGTAAAGAAGCAAAACATTTTTCATGAATATCAAATAATAATAAAAAAACATGCTTTAACCTATGAGTTAAAGCTTTGTGACTGGAGCTCAATATTGAGATACAAATTATTCTTTTCTTCAAGGGAAAGTCAATTCGGAGTTGTTTGCACCTCTTCCCTGAGGAGCGTCCCATGTGTAACCCTCATTATTGTTCTGCATCAGCCAATTGTTGTGAACTCCTCCCACAGGGATTGGAGTACATGTTGTATAAATGCAGGACCCCTCAACTAGCTTTGCTAACTGAGATCTTGGGTGTCAAAAAAGCATCATGAAGACATTGGTCCTTGCTCTCCTTGTGCTGTTGTTACTGGCAGCTGTAGACAGTAAGTACTCAGTTGACCTGCAGTCTTTTTTACTGTATTTGATAGGTGGTAAGCTAGGTAGTATAAGCATAGCAATGTGTAGTAAAGCCTAGTGAAACACAGGCATGGTAAGGAATGAAGAAAGAAACAAAATCCCTGGAAAACTATGATAAATGCCTGGTATATAAGACTAGGAGACTTCACACGGTACAACTTTAAACAGATAGTAAGCATTACTTGCACCAAGCTATGGATTTGCTCCTGCTTGTCTTTATGGCACAACCCCCTTACTACAATTAACAGCCTTCTGCTCTTCTTTAAGCAATGGCAGAAGAATGTCAGTTTCAATTACCTTTATCAGCATTTCCTGACATGCTCACTTCTTTGTTTCCCCTGACTAGGTCAGGAAGCTGATGTGACATTTTGGACCTGTGGTCAGGGAGGACACTGCCGCAGATTCTGCTATGCACACGAGTACGTTGTGGGTTACCATGGCTGTCCTCGCAGATTCAGGTACCACAGATTCTGGCAAACAGATGTTATGTCAAGTGATCCAATGTATGGTATGCAAAGCCTACAGCAGTTAGTTGTCAGTTAGCCAACTTTAAAATGGCTTGTTGGAGCATTTATATCCCTGGCTGCAACAACAATGCATTCTTTAGGATGTAACAGAACCATACAGCGAGTGATATCATATAAAGAAAACAAGGTATATAGGACTGGGTGTATGGGTGGGGAAGGAATATGAGGTAAGTACTTTAAATATAAAAAGTTTGTATCATTTGAGGTTTAAGGCTAATAATGTACAGAGCAATGCTAATTGTTGTTGTTGTTGTTGTTTGTTTTAATATTTTCAGATGCTGTGTATTGCGGTATTAGCACCCACAACCTAAAGAGCTGGTACCTGCAAGACAACACACCATATGGAGATGGGCTTTTCTTCACAGAAGCTCTGTAGTAATTAAAACATTAGCTGTGTTTGCGTGATGTCTGCCTTATAATGGGAATATACTGCAAATACACAGTGAGTGTCAAGTGGTCACACTCATGGTATTTAATACAGGTTTGGCTGAATATAAATGAAGAGATGCTAGGAAGAATTCAGAATGATAGGCTTGACAAGAAATCATAGCTTGGCTGGGTTAACCTGTTGCTGTGCGTTTCTACAGAGCCTTCCTTGCCATTACTGGCAGTGGTTACTAAACTGTGAATGGTTTCATAGACACACAGACCCTAATCAAGGTTATATAATTCCACTAAATATCCTTTATGATAAGCAAAATTATTTGGGGAACTGTGTTTTTTTTTAACAGGAGGGCTCCAGTGTAATGATTTGGGAGTCTAACCATTGGTCCACTATAAAAAGTTTTTTTTTTTACTGAATGAATTTGCAATCTTTTCAATGGATTGATGTTTACTCTGAATCATTTAAACTGTGCCCAGTGTTTAGCAGCGACTGACTGCAGTACACTCAATAACCTTAACAGAATGGTTGTGTTATGGCAATGATGATATGCATTGCTTTGTAACATAAAATCACATGTTTTTTGTCCAGCAAACTGTTAATGTATATACTGTAGCATATAGTAACGTCGTTTTCAAATGACAATAAAGTTTAAACTTTGTAAATGTCTTTTTCAAATAAAGGTACTCCACCGCGGAAGAAAAAATCTTGTTGGAAATTTAAAAATTCATAACATTTCATTACATACAGCAGAACATTAAATAATACATATACTGTTGACCACATACATAATGTTTCATTGATGTGGTTGTTGCATAACTAAAAAATAAATAAATAAATAAAAACATTCCATATGTTTCAAAAGACTACAGTACTTCCATCCTGAACTCCCATTCCTTCAACTTCTATCTAAACAGTACTGTAACTTTCAAGACTGTTTTTGTCATGAGATCAGAATAGGACACAGTGTTATTTTTTGGTTGTCATGGTAAAACTGACAGCCAGGTTGTTAATTTACTGATCTCTGTCCACCCATGACTCATATAAGCACCCTTTTAAAAACTCTTCAATGGAAATGCAATGCTTCTCTACTAAGAGGCATTTGTAGCATAAGGGCAACTAGAATGAGCCATTGGTATAGTAGCATTTCCATATGTTTACATCCCAATGAGATCGCAATGGTATAAACCAACACTCACAGGTAATCCACTGCAGTACATAGTACAGGTAGTGGACAAAAAAGGAAACACCTGGGTAAATGAGGGACACCAAGTATATTGAAAGCAATGGCTTCCACACAGGTGTGGTTCATCCGTTAATTAAACAAATAACATCATAGAATGCTTAAGGTCAATGCTGGACAGGCCTGGTTGCCTATAATTATGGCTAGCATGGCTGCAAGAGGAGACCTCAGTGACTTTGAAAAATGGGTGATTGTTGGGGCGTGTTTGGCAGGAGCTTCAGTGACCAAGACAGCTCAACTTGCTGATGTTTCACAAGCAACGGTGTCTAAGGTGATGTTGGCATGGAACTCCGAGGGAAAGACATCATCAGCAAAGGGCAACAGTGGGCGGAAGCGCATACTCCAGGATCGTGATATCCGTGCATTAATTCAAAGTGCAAGGCAAAACAGGCGTGCAACTGCAGATCAATTGACTGCAAATTTCAACCTGGGGCGTGAGCAGCCAGTTTCATCAAAAACGTTCCGCCGAGAACTCCACAGAGCGGGATACCATAGTGGCCCAATGCCCTATTAAGTGACATTACATTGGTGTTTTTTGTGCACTACCTGTATCTTATTGTCAGTTTTCATAGCCTTTTGAACTTAACAGGTGTTTGTAGTAACTTGAAAAAGTAGCTTATCATGATCTGTCAAGGTGGGTAAGGTCCTATGCAAAGTTTCATAAACAGGCATGCCTAAGACCACAAATAATATACAAAACAATATCATTGTTGAAAAAATTCTGCATCCAGCTGACCTCTAGTTTTCACATTTAAAATGTATTTGAACTAGATTCCAATTGAGAACTTTTAAAGGCCAATTTGAAGAAAGAACACTTAAGCTAGCTTTGTAAAGGTTAATGGCCTGAGGTCATGTTTAAACATGTGCTTCATTGTGCTGGGCATTGTGCTTAGTTTTATCATTCAATCTTTGTACTTCTGTAATTCAACCAGCACAGCGTGAAATTACTACAATGGAGTAAACCCCCTACAAATCTGTTTACATGACGTTTTCTATGTACACAATAAGTATAAAGAAGGACAAACAAATCAAAGCGATGTGTGGCATAGCCAACTGTGCAAATATTTTTGTATGGTCTAGACTAAGATGAATAGATGATACTAAACCATGTCAAAACATAGTACTGAACATTTAAAAAATGAGTAAAGAAACGTTATTTAAAAAAAATAAAGTTGAAGAAATTTATGGAGTTTTCACATTTGAAATAAAACCTTTATCTAGCTTTCTTATATAATCTCTCTCCTTGGAATTTCCACTGTCATCTAATTTTTGTTTCCTGTGTTTTACTATTGTATAACTCGATTGTACTATTATTATTATTATTATTATTATTATTATTATTATTATTATTATTATTATTACCAACAACAACAACAACAACAACAACGTATAGTGTACATTTAGGACTACATTTTTCATCACACCACCAGCTCCTCAGTGTTCATTGCTTAGCAACATCGACACATTTTCTTAAACACGCCCTCTGAGCCGGAAGAAGTAAAATATGATCCTGAAATGCCAAGATGGAGCAGGACGCGCTGAATGAAGACGAGTTGGACGATTGGCTCATTGAGTCGATTAAACTGTGAGCTAAAGAGTTACATGATAATATTAATAATAATAGAAAACATATTTTTAATTCTGTGAATCATTAGAAACCACGAAATAAAACACAACTGTAAAATAATATCGACAGTACAAGAAGAGATCAAAACGGATTTTGCTGCTGTAAATTGCTAAACAGCAATTGTGTCAGTTACAGTATTACAGGACAGTACTGAGTTGGAATTGGTTTCGGGGTTGTATGATTACAGAGTGCCAATGTTATAGTCGACCACGCGTGAAAGAAAACGTTTTTATTACAATGGTGAACACTACCACCTGGTGGTGATGGCTATTCATACACCACTACTGATCCGGAGAGCCATCGCATATAAATCGCCAAAGCTATTGTCACAGATGCCCCTGTTTCACGAAAGGTTTTGCATATAAAGCTATTACATGGTTAAGTTCTCTTAGCCAGGACTAGACTGCTTCAATGTGACAACTCTGCGTATAGTATATACTCACTTTTGAAACAGCTCTTCCAGTTAACATGTTATTCTTCTCTCAGGTACAATGATCTGCACGTGTTTGAGCTCCAGGAAACCACACAAGTCATTGAATGGACTGGGGAGAAAAGTATGTTGTCGTCTTTTTTCCTTAGATTTTTTTTTTTTCTCTGTTGCATATAGATTAATGTTATACAACAGTGAAAAATACATTAAAACTGTGTTTTATTTATGCATTGCTGTATGACTGTATGTTTGTAAATGTTTCTACCGTTCATGACTGGACCCCTTGAAAATCAGAGCTATCTCAAAGGACTCTTATCCTGCTTAAATAAATACATTGCATTGAGCTGAGCCACAAGACTTGAAAAAATCTATTTGTGATTCCTTCACTGAGATAATGTAACAGACTCAGAAGAAACAACTAATGTGTATATCACAGTATATATACATAACTGATCATTAAGTTTTGCAGTTGATGTGTGTTATCAGTAATACTAATGCTAAGGGTTTGTTCTGTCTTTCTTAGGTATTTGTGTGGCTGGTTCCAAGAGTGGCAGTAGAAATGAAATTCTAGAGC
The DNA here is from genome assembly GCA_030684275.1 of Acipenser oxyrinchus oxyrinchus. NCBI lineage: Eukaryota > Metazoa > Chordata > Actinopteri > Acipenseriformes > Acipenseridae > Acipenser > Acipenser oxyrinchus. The sequence goes on along the minus strand of JAGXEW010000090.1, from coordinate 123,671 downwards.
TGGCCTTGCCTCAGAGGCTGTATTCAAAGAAAAATCAGGTAGGTACAGTAAGCAGCCTGGTTTTTACCCCTTGGGTCAGACTGGCCACATCTTCTTGTAAGTGCTGATACAATGTAAGATAGCTCATTTTTATATCGACACAGTTCTACCCTTTTATTGCCCCTAGAGGTTTGTTTGGCATTATATCAGTAAGCACATCTCTGAAGTTGAATACAGTCTCATCTAATTGTTTGGAGCAGCGTACAATAAAAGATGGGTTGCAGTTAAGGCTTATTATTGGTATGCAGGTTCTGGTGATATTATTAACCGCTTCATGATTAACCCTTCGATTCAAATTCAATTATGGTAGCAGCACCATCATTAAAATGTAAGTCACCAGAACCATGCAAATTACACCCTAAAGAAGTGATGTTAAAATGAATATGCTTTCTTATTTTAAAAACACAGTAAAACATCAAATAATAATCGCCAGCCTTCTCTACGTTTTGGGTTAGGGTATATCTTCAGAAGCTTTCTAGCAAAGGCAGTTCTGTTGTTGTGTTTTTGTTTTCTTTCTCAATACAGCATTCTTTCAGTTCAAGATGTCAGAGCTAATATACAATTCGTTGTTGAATAATTTATTTTAGGGGCTGTGTCCTGAGCGTGATTTTAAAGTGGTACACGGTGGTTTCTCAGACCGACCCATTAGCTGTTTGAAGCACATCCGAGGGACCAGGTAATTAAAATCTTCCTCATTTTCACTTGGTTACGTTTATCAGAGTTTTAGCCCATTATTCATGAAGAGATTGTAATGTGATTTATGACTGTAGTAGAAACAGAAATACCAACATTCAGCCTCTTTAAAGTAATATTAAATCTCTGAGTTCAAAGACACTAAAATGTTACTGCTTTTTCAATATTTTATGTTTTCCACCCATTGTAAGAATTCTGGTGTCCAGTGGCCCCGGACAGTTCTCTACAGCTCTGGCAAATTGGAGCAGATGACAGTGGTGAGTGCAGATCCCCTTCAAAGATTCACTAACAAAGGAGGAAGCTTTTCTTAATTTGTTTGAATTGCAATCTTAATTTCAAAACCTGCTCGAGATCTTTACTTTTATAAATTATTCGTTGATCAGATCATGTCAAGTTAAAGGATTGCATTTCTTGCATTGCAATTCATTTGGTATTGGAAGCACCCTCTTAGTTTCTCCCCAGTAACATTTGTTTTACCTTTTCTATCTTAACTGTAGATGTCATCAAACCATTGCACTGTATTCACAATAAAGAGCACACAAAGAAGTGGAGCAGGATTGCAACCAGTGTCTCAGGATCACCTTGTGTCCTTCACGGGTCAGAGGTCAAAGACATACAAGTCACAGATTTGGAGTCCAAGAAAGCTATCTACTCGCTGGGTAATTTAAAGATATATATATAAAAATAAACACTAATAAACAATGGTTTTACAGACCTAGAAGGAGGTACCTATTTGTCTTCATGTATTTTTTGTCACACCTGCATTTTTACTTATATCTGTATTTCATGTTCTGATTTCCTGTACAGATACAGATAATGCAGATTCTGTAAGCAGTCTTGAGCTTCTGAGTAAAGATGAATTTCTCCTCTGCTCGGGCAGAGGGCACCTGTGGTTGGCAGATATGCGACAGCCTGGGAGCTTGGCTACGCCCTGTACGGTCCTCCCACAGGAGAAGGGCTCCACTGGTGTATGGGAATCAGGAACCACCTGTCTGAATCGGATGCAGCCTCCACCAGAGTGGCAAGACTTTCCTCGTCTGGCCATGTCCTTGTTACTGACATGAGGGATGCAAGGAGCCCTTTGTGTCAAGCCAAACTGAACCTTTCTTGTGAATCCTCAGATTACAATGTAATGACTGTGACTTGGGCTCCTGCTTTCGATGACTGTCTTGCTGTTTCAGGTAAATAATGCATACCGTCGGTTTACCCCCTTGAATATATGCATACACCCAAAAATCTCAATGTTGTATCTTTCATGAGATAATTTGTCAGTGTTATGAGCGCATGTGATTTATGTACCCTTTATTTGTCAAGCATTTGCTGTAAAGTTTGGTGAGTTGCAGATTGCTTTTGACATATTTTGTCTGTGTTCATCAGGTTTCAATGGGAAGGTACACATCTATAACACAAAGTCCTGGATCCAAGCATTCACTGAACAAGAGCCACTGTTTATTCATAAAGGACATGCCATCACTGAAGGCCCTGATGACTGGAGATCAGCCGTAGTTACAACACACGCATGGCATCCATGGAAACCAAGGACTTTATTATCTGCTGCAACAAATGGGTCATTGCATGTCTGGGATTGGATAGACCAAAAATGGAAAGCTAGTGTTATGCTGTTACTGTGTATAACTGTAATATTGTATCGACATGGATAGACAGTGTGGATGTAATTACCTTGAAATCATTTTATAAACAAATAAGAGCAGCTTTCTAATTGTTTATGTATGTATGTATGTATGTATGAACGAATAACTGGGCTACTAGTTTTGCCTTTTTCCAGTTTGCATGCTGAAAATAAAGGATTTGGATTTTTTTAAATGGAACTGACATGACCAATTCTTAAAAGCCATGCCTGTATCCATGGACCAAGTGTCCCTTAGGATATGATGGTTTAAAATGAGCTAACTTACCTGGGTTAGGTGCTCACAGGAAAATAAGTGGGTGCTGTGCTGATGACATAAAACTGGGATTAAGGATCCCATCTAACATAACAGTATATGTGCTTTGCTTGGTTTCCTGGACTAATCAGCGGTAAGACAATGTATATGAAGCCTTGGCTGATACTCCTTTAATGCTTTCTATAATAACCAATGAAAAATGATGTTGCAGTTTTGAAGAGCCTCCCTCTGCTCTGTCATCCATGTTCACTAAATCATCTGCCTTCATCACAGAGGGAGGTTCTTGCAGTCGGTGCTCTCTCTGTTTCAGCAACAGAAAACATGAAAGGATGACAAGAGTTCAAAACAGAAAAAAAACAGTACAAAGAATATATGGAATGTAAAATGCATTTTAACTAAAACTGCTACTATACATAACAAATACAATGAAATAATTATTGCAACGAAAACTTATTATAAAAAAAATAACAGAATGTCCCAGTGACAGACACAACATGCGCTTCATAAAGAAATATTTCTTAATGTCCACGAATCAAATAATCAAAGCAGTATGTCGTTCAATTAAATGTTACAGTAAATAATTGTATTAAATATCAAAATATATAGGCAGTAGCTGCAGTGGAGGATGTAGATTTTTAGTGAGTACAGTTGCTTATTCCAGCCTTTCAGTGTAATGTATTACCCACAGTCCAACAGAGGTAGCACAGGGCCAGGGAAAAAACTGATTAATTTCTGAAAATGTTGCCATTTTTGTATATATTAACCAGACAAATGAACTTTATAAATTATAAACACACTATACAGTATATGCCACAAATATTTAATCAGTAGTCTGGATGTGCAGTCTTATGGCAGAATCTAAAGTAAAATATGAATGTGTAATATTGCAACACCTTATGCGGTGATGATGCAGTGACCAACTAAAGGCACTAAAAAAAACAGGAACCCTCTGATCGGCCTACATTAGGAAAGAACTATGACTGTCTAAAAAAAAAAAAAAGAAAGTTCCTGCACTTAAAACAAAAAAACTGAATTCTAAACTGTTCTGACCAAGATTGGATCCCACACACAGAATGAATCATAATTCCAAATGCCAGCTAAGGCATTATTTCCCTGTGCCTTTTTCCATCACTTCTTCAAGAGTGAAACGCACAAATGCAATCTCTTCCAGCTCGCTCTTGACGCCATGCTCCAGCAGGCAGGCAAACCACTTTGTTCCTTCGCAGTGAGCCAGATCAGAGTAACCGCTTGGTCCACGACTGACAACCCAAGGACTCTCCCAGCAGGAGGTGTCCAAGGGGACGGTTCAGGTAGATCCCCAAGTCTGCCCTCTTCCTCCTGTTGGTTGGGTGAGAATACAGGAGCCAAGTGTTGCTGGCTGTATTGGCCTGTGAACGGGTATTCTCACTGCTTTCATCTGTTTCATTCTCTGTGTACTCTACTGGCTTGGGAAGCTGACAACACTTCCTTGGCAACCACTGTGCGGTTCCACTAGCTTTGGAGCCAGATGAGGCTTGCTGAATTCTGCACCTTTTGTCTCGCTCAAGACTTCTACCCTGTGCCTGGACGATGAGCGGGCATTGCAGTACAGGTGGCTCCTGCCATTTTGGTCCACAAGTTCTGCCATTTCGCACTCTCCTGTTTTTAACCCTTGAATGACTTTGCCCACGTGCCATGTTTGACCGCAGTCGTCACTGTAGAACGAGAAAGCATGAGGCTTGACGCAGCAGGGGAAATGCAGACACCAGCACCTGCACCTGATATAATAGACATAGGCTGGTATAATCAATCTCCCACATTGTAACTGAACCCCATGGCCTGGTCCCACTGCAAAGGTCGCCCAATTTTCCACCTCGGCGCCAATCACATCTCTTGTTAAATCCTTGATGTCACCCCAGCTCTCTCCAAAGTCTGTGCTGCGGATGTAACAAAGCCTGGCTTCATTTCTTCCTGTTTTTATCTGGCGCTGCTCTGATATTTTTCCCCGTACGCAGATGAAGAAAAGGAATAGGACTCTGGATTTCTTCTCGTAGACTGGGCAGGGGTTCATAGTGCGAAATCCACATAGACGTGCTGTTAGCAGCTCCTGCTTGGATTCCCACTGGAAACAAAAAGGACAGTTACTCCCAGCTTCAATGTTGTTTCCCTGTTCAGCAGGGTGACATCTCTTTTGAAAGAATGCAATATCACTGGAATGGAAACATCAGATACGTGGTCCACAGCCCGGAATAGGTTATGGAAAAGAAGACTGTCTTCACTTATGAACAGCTGGAAATTTTGCTGAAACAAGTTGTGCAAAATACTTGTACATGCTGTAGAAAGATGTGATAAATCTAAAGGAGGTCACACCAAATATTATGTCACTGACAATGAATTAAGAATGTAACTTGTAACAGTACAAAAAGGCAGCTAGCTTATTTGAGCATCTGAAGCCACACGGTCTCATTACTTATGCTGTATAACAGTTTAGATAAATCAGCCTTTTTCAAATTCTTGTCAGATCTGCTGACTTGCCCATAGTGAATGAAACTGACTTTTAACAGGGAGATGCACATTTTATATGCACTGTATTACTCTGAATAAATAAATCAATAAAAAAAATTAAAAAAAAAACTTACTTGAACAGACCCATCTTGGAAAGTGCCTCTCCTCATCACCAGGCATTCAGCATCACTGTCTGCAGGAGTGGAGCGCTTCTCAGAGAAAGCAAGGAAGGTTTTTGAAGTGCTGAGGTAGAGGAGGGACGGGATTCTGTATGTGACCCCTCCCTTCTTCTCCTGCCTGAACAATGGGCTCTTTTCTGGCTCTGAAATACTGGCCATTGCTTAAAAGAAATTATACTGGAAGACAAAAAAAAGACATAAATTGTGATGATTACAGGGAAAGCGCAGCGAACACTTCAACACTTCTGTCTAGTGTTCCACAGGGGTTACAGTCATGGCTGTAAGCAGCTATGAGGACATGAGGTTATCGGTTGCTGATGCTCATGTAAAAATTCTGGTAAAGTAATTTTCTCTGCTGGTTTGCTGTGTAACATAGATTTGGAGGTTGCATAGTAAATACCAAGCAGTCATATAAATACTGCAGCTACAGCTTGAAACCTAACTTTGACCTCGGTATAATGTCAACATGGTTATGACGCTGGTTACAGACTATGCCTCATTAAAGCTATTGGAAGCTTTTATGAAGCTTGTTAGGGATCATATCGTTACATGACCATATCATTCTGAAGGTTTGCTTACTTCATCAGCATCACACACAAGTAGAAGCAAGTTCACAAAACTAAAGCGCTACTTTTACTTGCTGTTTCATTGTTGATCCGCGCCGTTTTCCCCTTGCCTAGCTTTTCTCATATTTCAGTCAACTAAACTATAACCTGGACCTTCGTTTCGGATATGGATTGGTTTTATGGAAAGGTCACAGGAAAACCAGTTTACCCTGGTCTTAACACAATGCTAAAATGTTACATAACTCAGTCAGAAAGGCGAAGTCTAAAAAGCAGTACACACAACTGGTGTCAAACTTACATAATTGTCATGTGAACTTGATTACAGGGACTGAATACGTCTTTTTAATAAAAAATATTCTCTGTAAATGTGTGACTGCTGCCAGTGTATGACAAAACAAGTGCAAAATATCACAGAAATACAGAGAAATACATATAAAAATGTGTATTTATTTTAGAATACACGTAATTGTTCATTTAAAAATATCAGTCAACAGGGTCAAATCAGTCCCTCATAATTTTATTTCTGTGCAATACAGTACAGTATGGAAGATATTCCATGCCAAAATTAAAAATAAATAAATGAATATCGAAATAAATAAAGACATGCATGTATTTATTTATTTCAATATTTATGTATTTATTCATTAATTTACTTATTTTTAATTTTGGCATCCACACCGTAGTACGTTATATGTATTACAAGTAAACAGGCATTAAGAACAACATTTTTCCAAGCGGGCATTACTATTATGATAGCAACGGATCCTATACACATCTCCCATCATACACCAATCGTATATTAATAATTCCAATCAATACCATTTGATTGCATAATTGCAGAAACCTGAATGTCCCCAAACCCCCGTGGTTTACCATGCAGACTGCAATACTACTGATATACCTATTTTAGGAGGCTGTGTGGTCCAGTGCTTAAAGAAAGGGCTTGTAACCAGGAAGTCCCCGGTTCAAATCCCACCTCAGCCACTGACTCATTCATGTGATCCAGAGCAAGTCACTTAACGTCCTTGTGCTCCGTCTTTCGGGTGAGATGTAGTTGTAAGTGACTCTGCAGCTGATGCATAGTTCACACACCCTAGTCTCTGTAAGTCGTCTTGGATAAAGGCGTCTGCTAAATAAACAAATAATAATAATAATAATACACTGATGAATAACTTACCATGTAGCTGCAAATTTCAGTATATGACACCTCCAGTCTACCGAGACGAGCGTGGCTAGTATTAACATGGATCTGCTAAAAAGAATACTGACCGTTTACTGCACTGTTGACTGCACCATATACCAGGCAGGCGGAAAAAGCGCAATAACGTCATTCCGTGTCTTTATGATTATCGAAATTGCAGATACGAAGCTAATCACGTGTTTGTTTTCAAAACAAAATAAATACATAAATAAATAAATACATAAATAAATAAATAAATGAATAAATCATTTATTCATCTATGTAGTTTCCTCTGGCCGTTCACTTTCAGCATTTTTTTTTTTTTGCAGTCTGACCCTGTCAGTATACCGCCCACTATGATGTCGTCAAATCAACAGGCAGGAACCCTGGGGAATGTAGTTCTGAAGATGTATATGCAGAACTATCAGTGTTACTAAGCAGCAAAGGTAACACGACAGGTACCTGTTACAATTAACTTGTGTATTTTGTATTTACATTCAATACCTTGATTTCAGGTACTTCTAATCAAATTGACAAATGTGCGAATTCAGTAAAAAGACGAATAGAATTAGCATGTGTTTAAATACAGTACAGCTCTCCATCTGGATCATATGACATTCACTATTGTTTTTATGTCCCCAAGATTGATTGTAGGGTTGTGGCAATTATTGGGATTTTTCTCATATCCACTGCAACCACAGAACCCCTTATGTAATTTGATGTGACCCTTTAATGGCTGAAGTATGCTATCATCCTGTTACTGGATCATTTTATTTATTTAATAGGGGAGTTCTGGGAGGTCCAGGAACCAACTGACTAAAGCAGTAGGGGCAAAACATTCACTGACTGTCAACTTTTCAACATGGCAAGACTTTGGGACAACGACATCCTGTTTCATGTTTATGTATAAGGATAGTTTTTCAGACAAATGAATGAAGGTTGAAGTCTCTTAAGATACACTTTCAACTAACATCCCAGGCCACCCACTCATTTCTAAAATCAGGAAAATGCAGTTCAAACTCACTCTAGTCAGGCACCCAGACCTGGTTTTAAAACTTTCCCTGGTTAAGGTATATTATTGAAATAACCAGGTGCTAGGAGTCTGATTGGCTCTGAACAGATCGCTGGTTTCACAACATAAATAAATCACACCTGAGTTTCTTGGTTTACTAATAAGAGTTGTTCATTCAAATGGAGGAACAGTTTATTTAACATAACACTTAATTATGTGTTGCTCTTAAACCCAGGAATGGATGCAGTGTTGGTTTCAGTCCATGAAAATGTATTAATAAAAGGCAGACTCTTTCACTCAGATCTGGCACTCCATTTTATTAAAAGTGTGTCTTAAAGCAGAATGTAACAGTGGACTAAAACAAGTAAACTATTATAAAAAATACCATTGTCACTTTATTTGTACACCACTGAGCAGTACAGTAACTTACATTCCGTTTAAGCTTACGTTAAAGATAAATCAAACTGATAAAGGAGTATACAATGCTGCTTAGAATCAAACGTAAAGAATTATAAACAAAAAAAGAACTGTTGTCAGGCAGAGTAAGCAAAAATAAACTGTATCACTGGCCTTGCCAATTACACCATCAATCAAGTGCTTTCCTTCCTTATAGATGTGTAGTCTCTATTCTGAAAACACAATAGATCCTCTGGCGAGGTAGAACTTTAACATTGCAGCAATAAAGCCTAACAAAGTTAATCTACTGGAAATGAACCTGGACCATTTTAGGGCTTTTATTAGCATGAGGCATATTGATGAGTAAACACAACAATATTGATGGGCATTGATCTGTTGCATTTATATTTCCCTTATTTCTAGGTACGAATACCGGCTAATAATTGTCACACTCTTCTCCTTGTTGTCTGTATTTAAATCATCTTTAACTTTGGGCAGGGGTGGGTAATGGCACTTAGAAAGATTGCTGACAATAAATCTGGATACAGTCCTGAAAGCTCCATTTCACAAATGCATGAAGACATTTTTAATATAATAAATGGGGAGGAATAAACATCAAAAAAAGAATAGTGAAGAGAAAATAAATCAAAAGGTTTTCAGGACAAAGTTTATTTTTATTTTTTAGCATGATCTTTCTAGCTCCACTCTCATTATAAGGCTCTTGGTCAACCAGTTTAAATGTTTTTTTTTTTTTTTTTTAAGTGAGGTTTGTTTTTCTTTGCCACCCACCTTTTCGCAATAGGTGTTGGCTTAAGCACAATTAGCTTTTTCTTCTAGTACATAAAAACAACATATATTACTAGTCTAAATAAATCTACTGTTGAGCCTTTCCCTTTATTTTATGAAAAACAGGTTTCCACAAGAACCAAATATCAACAACTTGTTCAGAATATTCTGTTTTATTATGCTCTTCAATGGTAGTTTACATGTTTAAGGGTATGCATTTGGTTCCTATGAAACAAACAGAACAAAATTGTCCAGTTTAAAATCATATACTCCAGCAACCAATTTGGGGAGGGAGTGTATTTTACTCAATTTGGTTATGAATAATAATAAAAAAAGACGACAGTTTCTGCTTGCATTTGAAGTACATTTAAAAGAAAGTAAAATGCTGCCGAGCCCCTTCCTTTCCTGCAGAGCAGCAATGGAAATGAACTAACAGATTAGCATAATATAACCGAGACAGACAAGGGCTTTCCAGTAGGAACCTCACTTCATATCGGGTGAAGATATGAGCTTTGTATGCACAAAATTAACACTTTCTTTTTATTTAACTTTCTTTTCAGCTGCCAGGCTGTAATGGAGTTTAGAGACATTCTGTTCAAAAATGTCCATCACCAACATTCCACTTTCGTCAAAGAAGGCCCCCACAGACTTGGTGAACTCAACATCCCTTTGCCGTTTGGTCTTTCCATCAATAAAGGTCATTCTGAGGGTGTACCGGTCATCAAATCTGACAGACAAAAATGGGTTTAAGGTGCTTATTCTGAATAATGGACACATTTCATCCAAAAAAACATCTGAGTTTTTTTCTTCCAGCTAATCAAAATGCAAGATAGTAGGTTAATATGTACAAAGATGGCCCTGTGTTACAAGCTTGAGTAAAGGGCTCTCAATAAGCATTTACACCAGAAGAGACTGTGTCTGCTGTACATATTACGTTATCCCCCACTGCAGGCCATACAAACTGGAAGGATAACTAGCGACTCCAGAATCAAACACAGTCAACAATTTGGTTCTAAAATGTTGATTGAAATAAGATTGAAATGCTCCCTCATTACAAGGCTCTTTATACTGCCAAACCAGTTATAAGACAGCATGGTCATCGCGTCCACTTGCCCCAAATGCCATACCACTAGAACGTGCATTCCTGCTGAGCACAAACAGCACAGTCTCTTAACTATGGCTCCTAACCAAAGCATTATTATTTATTATTTGTTTATTTAGCAGACGCCTTTATCCAAGGCGACTTACAGAGACTAGGGTGTGTGAACTGTGCATCAGCTGCAAAGACACTTACAATTACGTCTCACCCGAAAGACGGAGCACAAGGAGGTTAAGTGACTTGCTCAGGGTCACACAATGAGTCAGTGGCTGCGATGGGCTTTGAACCGGGGACCTCCTGGTTACAAGCCCCTTTCGTTAACCACTGGACCACACAGCCTCCTATAAAGGGGGTAGCGCTGTATTGCACATCCACAGCACTAATGTTCGATTGATCTATGACAAGAACATACAGATTAAATTAAAATTACCTTTTTAGACTTGAAGACAACTGCCAGATGTGATCAGGGTCCATACCGGCTGCATCTTTCTCAACAGCCACCAAGAAGATACTTTTCTCTTTGTAAGAGGTATACAAAGTAAGAATCCCCATCATAATGAAATAAGTGCAAAGAAGTTAAGGATGCATGGTAAACAAAACTTCCTGCAAGGCTAGCATCATAATCCCAATTTATAAACACAGTGAAGGAAGAGACAACCCCCATGTTTGTTAGTTTCACCAGATAACTTTGAAGGTCGGAGGAGACAGTATAGTAATTGAACTTAAAAAGTAGTTAGAAATGTCAGCAGTTAAAAGTAGTTAGCAATATACAAAGGCATCAGCCAGTACTTAGACAGTTACTCAAAATGCAAATAATTTTCTGAGTTTTATACTGTATAGAGCAGATTAAAATTGTGTAAAGTTTCCCTTCTCAAGCTGCAGTGCTACTACTGGTTAATTCTCAACTGTCTATCACTAGTACAACTCCTAAAACCTGCCTTAACTAGTCTGACATTTTTCAATTGATACTAATTTGTTTGTTATGCAATATCTATCTGTCAGGGCTTGAATTTCATTTGAGTGCTGGGGATTTCCCCTATGCTGCAGCCAATGGGGGTGGGGGATTCCAACATTTTAGGGGGAATGGCAAAAAAAAAAAGAGGCACTTTTGCATATAAAAAGCTATATATATATATATTTACTGCATCATCATTCACACTGGTGTTGCTTTAAAATAAGCTGCTTTCAGGAGACCTAACAGCTGTTCATCACTGTGAGACAGAGCACTCTCCATTGCTTTTGCCATTGCCTGATGTGAAGTTTTTGCATGCAGCAGAAGAATAAGGTCCTTTTCTTTTTAACCAGCTTTTTAACCAGTGCTTTCGTCACTGACACCCACTTCCTTATAGATTGTTGTAGCCTTTCAGGCAGTCTAAATTGAGTGAAAAATACAGTAGCTTGGTGCCTTATTTATTTATTTGTTTGTTTATTTAGCAGATGCCTTTATCCAAGGCGACTTATAGAGACTAGGGTGTGTGAACTATGCATCAGCTGCAGTCACTTACAATTACGTCTCACCCGAAAGATGGAGCACAAGGAGGTTAAGTGACTTGCTCAGGGTCGCCCAATGCGTCAGTGGCTGAGGTGGGATTTCAACCGGGAACCTCCTGGTTACAAGCCCTTTTCTTCAACCACTGGACCACACAGCCTCCTAAAATATCTCTGCTGGATTTTCCTGCACTGAAAGCTGCAGATATGCGGGAGCAACTTGGAAAATGCGCGATTCCTGCGATGAAATTCAAGCCCTGTGTATAAATAATGTACTTCAGTGTTACTGTGAACTTCTAGGCTGTTACTAAGTGAGTAAACAGGCTCATACAGGACGTACACAGCTATTAATATGACAGTTGACAGGAAAACCACAGCATACCACTTCCTGTGCCTGTAAAAGAAATAACTGAAGCAATGAATAATGTCACTTTTTTAAAAACCAAATCTCACAATCTTATTTTATTTCTTTATTTTCTACAAAAGGATATGATATGACACAGCATGCCAGGACTGGTTTGGACTCTGGGAAGGGATGCAGATAATCCCAAACCAACGCAATGATTGCAAAGAAGCAGGAGACTGTGCAGATGACTAGCCGCCCATCAACCAGGCTAAAGTTCTCTGTGTAGCCATACTTCTCCAAAAGGACCTACGGAACAAATGTCTGCCGTTCAGAAATACCGTAGAAAGGGAACACAAGGGTCTAGTTCTTTTTAAAAAGCATGTCGTATTAATGGTATTATTTTACACAATTAGAGCAACTTTCTTTATAAAAGGATACAGGAGCAGTGGTACCTAGAACACATGTTCTTCATTGAACAATGGGGCATACAGCAATTTTCAAATATGTAAAAGCAAAACAATGGGTAAAATACATTTAAATAGCGTTTTCTATTCCTCCACAATCTGCAAGCGTGACAGATTGGTGCGCAAACAAAAATGTGTATTACTTAAGAGTCAGCTTTCGATTACTTTACATTATCCTGAAATAACTGAATTTAACCTGCCTTATTTATAATTTTTCAATAATGTCTTTTGAAATTGTGTGCAACACTGTTACAAACGTGGTCTTTGGTTGTTTATCTGCAATACCAGTAGATACTATAAATGTATAGCGTAGTTCTTGTTTATAAGGCTTAAACAATTAGGACACTGTCCAGATTTCAGAGATGATAAATCAATGCACATGTCAACATGCCTCACTTTCCACTACATGCGCTTCCCACCTTTTTGGCAGCATCATCAAGAGAATTCTTCACTCTTGACTCCGTCCCACTTATCGATTTTCACAGGTTTTCATCAATCTTCCACTAGAAGAAAAAGGAGGCCAATGGGTAGTTTTAGGCAGAAGCTTAACTTAAATTGCCATTTAATGCATTCACAAATATATGAAGCACTTCATGTTTCACTTTACTTTTTTTGAAATATACAAATTGACTAAAACAAATTCTGCCAAATGTATAATTTCTGTGAAACACAGAATTAATTTAGCGCCGACTACTGTAATTTGCATGAGCAAATTAGCACAATCTGTCAGTATCTGTCACATATCCCTCCATGACCAACCTCTTCAACAACAGCTGTATATAACGGTATTTAAAACAGGATTCATTCATCCGACTTTTTACATATCTGCCCACTACTCTGGTCCCACAGCAGTTGGATATGCGACGGATTACTGTATATGCCCAATTTGAAGCCACTTTAATCAAATGTAGGCGGTCCTACCCAAACTGGTGTTGCTATTTAAATCTTTCAGAAGAACAACCATGCTGAGATACACATACCGTTTGGGTGGGAGTCAGATTTGACTTTAAACGCCCGTGTTAACGACTGTATAGAGCTTTGTGACGTGATGAAAACGAATGAAGCTATTACAATGAAATAAATAAAATTAATAAAAGTAACCTCTTTGTATCATAACTAATGAGCCGATAAGTAAAACACAACAATCTGATAATAGTTTTTAAATAAAAGGCAGATGTTAAAATATTGAGCGACAGCCGTTAAATTACTGTCAGCAGTTGTGTTTTTACTGACTGCAGGCTTCGTAGAAACCACAAGGATGTTTTCAACAAGAAATATGGGCACTAAAATAAACTGATAATTGATATATTAAATTTGAACCTAAAAATCCAGCAAAGTGTGTCTGAACGTTTGTTCTGCCATCTATCGACAATAACACTGTTACCGTTTTGTATGTAATTGTATTAATTCTCACTCTCTCTCTCTATATATATAATTAAATTTAAAACACACACACACACACACACACAACATAAAAGCGCCATATGTTTTGTTTTCTCAGCCGTAATGATAATCTGCTAAAAGTGAAGGTACAGGTCAGCGTGATGAAAACAAATAATTGCCTATTAATAAAACAATACCAAATATAACAACACATACACCAAACCAATAAATTGACAGGAACAAAAACTAGTGTATTTTGTACAAATACATTCAACAACATCGGCCTCGAATGAGCTGTCTTCCGTGTCTAGACGTACACTTGCTGTGCATAAAGCTTTATAAAGGTTATTTATTTATTTATTTATTTTTAAATAGGTTTCTTACAAATTTATATATCAAATTGTGTAGCATCTCAAGTTTTCGACCTGCAGCTGGTGAATGAATAGCGGTCGGACACAACGTATCGTTCTGCACAGACGCTAGTGTTGTAGTTCTAACACAGAAAGCAGAGAACGAATGCCACAACTGTTCAAAAAACATTGTATATATTAACAACTAATACAACCGTACTCCGTCGCGTTATTTGAAGACATACAATTAAATAAAACACTTATAAATACGTATCTTACTTTCTCCATCAACCCATTCTTCCCATTTTTCGCCGCCATCTTTTCTTTCTACTCTCTCAGTGACTTGGGGAATTCCGATTGGTTACTGCTGCTCTCCCAACACACCAATCCTCTTGCGGGACGGGTGAAGGATCGTCGACGTAAACGGAAGAGATGTGAAGTACTTTTATTTAAAGGCTCGTTGGGATTTGTAGTTGTGTTAGACCGCTTCTATCCAAAACTACAATTCCCAATTTGCCTACTCTTAGAAGCGTCGCTAGGATACGGAATTCTGGAAGAGCTGCTTAAACACCGTGTTGAATTTTTTTAGATATTCAGAGCAGACGTGGTTGAATCAAGAGATTAAAAAATGCGTAACAGCTTCATAAAGTAAGGTAATTCCGTTTTACTGTTCGCGCTTAAATTATCCAATTTATAAAAGTGTACCGATTTGTACCAACCAAAGCTTAAGTACTGTAGGTATTTGGATGCGTCTCAGCTGCTAATTTCTATTCCACAAGCTAATTTGCATTATTGCTGGATTACTGTATATGTCTACCCATATCCTGTGTTTGACTTAGTGCGTGTACACTGTAAGTTTATAGTACTATGAAGTCATACCTCTCGCCCCTGTATGGCAAAGTACTGGCTGTTGTTTAAGCATGGAGAAAAACTAGACGGGAGTTTTAATGCAGATTTCAGATGGATGTCTGTTCATTTGCATATTAAGATAAGTTTACCTCACGCTTTTCTTAGTTAAACCTAAAAGTTTAAATTCTGTCAGTAAGCATGTTGACATAATGTAATTTGTTCATTATATAAAGACAGATATACTATACAGTACATCCTGTATTTTCATTTCATATTCCCTGACTAGTATTATGTTTTGTTTAAAAAAAAAAAATCTTGTTGTGTTGTTCTTTCCCGCTAATTTAACATAATGTTCTCATCTTTAGGATGTAGCGGCTTAAGACTTAAACGCAAACCGTTAAAAGGAAAATAAACACCAACAAATTCAAGCCATGCTTATAAGAGTATGAAAACAGTGTGCGAGGTAGTCAAAAACGATCTTATGCTTATGCTGGCGTTGGTTTCAGGATGCAATGAATCAACACCTACCTGAAAGGCAGACACAGGCATTGAAATTTGCAAAGGATTTAAAATATTTTGTGTGACCTCAGACAGGCAAGCAAGCATTCATTATTTACACAAAATAATTGAATGTTATTAAATGACATACTTCCTTTTGTTCATATGACATCTTCTGGCTTTTACAGTGTATGTAAGACATACATAATTACAGGAAAGCATGTCAGAGAGAAATAGAAAATTCATGTGTTATGGGCCCTCTTTTAAGAGCCCACCTGTGTTAAGAGGCCACTATTAGACTGTTCCTTGAGTGGTCTCTTAAGACAGGTTTGACTGTAATATGAAATTATATTATTATTCAGAAAAAAAATCAAACATACCCCAAAGTTACCCCTTTCATAACACATTCATCAAAATCAGGACAAGTTGAATGATCTGGGGCCGTCCATCTCAGTTTTGTCCATTAGGAATGGCTGCACCTAACCTTTATAAACTGGATGATGGAGCAAGCTTCCCAACTAACTGCTTCCCTGCCAGGACATTATTTCGACAACAAGAAGAAGGTAATTGTGCTGCTTTTACCAGGATAATAAAACTACCACCAAAAACTATTGTTTCATTTGGACTAATGTGCCAGATTTAAACCATTGCCACCCTATCAAAGGGGCATCTGGGTTAGACTTACAAATTGTAGTTTTAATTCATAAACTCACCATTTATATAATATTTTTCTCATTTGGAGACAATTAATCAGTGTAGCTAGGTAATTATTAATAATGTGTTACTCTACATTTGTACATTAACTGAATATTTTACTGGGAAATGTTA
Organism: Acipenser oxyrinchus oxyrinchus; assembly: GCA_030684275.1. Taxonomy (NCBI): domain Eukaryota; kingdom Metazoa; phylum Chordata; class Actinopteri; order Acipenseriformes; family Acipenseridae; genus Acipenser; species Acipenser oxyrinchus. The sequence goes on along the minus strand of JAGXEW010000090.1, from coordinate 107,127 downwards.
GTAATAATAATTAAAGAAAATAGAAACTAAAATATTAGAAAACGCTATTCCACAAATGTTAATAAACACAGTATTACAACAACAAAAAGTTTATCGTAAAAGGTTTGGGTAGTGTATTTTAAGAACAATCAGTTTGGGAAAAAAAAAAAAAAACTGCTGTTAGAGATTTCTGTTTGCTCAAGTGTACCCCTGAAATAAATATATTAATTATAGACATTTTACTACATGCTTATTTAAAGCTATGAGGAAATGTATTTACATTGGACTTGTCTTTTTTGGCATGAAAACAGAAAGCCATTGTGAACAGAGCCTTTGGTTGTTGTCATCAATATAACACTAATTATTATTTTAGGTGCTGGCCATTGGCTTGTTGCACATAGAGCTTCTGAGGACCAAAAATACAGAGCTGGGAAAACTGGCAACCACTCAAATACAAAAGTAAGATCACAAGATCAGTTACAGGGCTTCCAGTCCAGCCTGCCTCTGGCAACCTCTAAATCAGCCTTGAAGGAGAACATATTGGATGGATTTTTCTTGGTAAGTAAAGGCCACATTTTAACCTTGGCATGTTTAAAAGCAAGGACCAGTATTTTTTCATTTATTTTTTTTATTTTGAACTTAGAAATGAGAAGTTTCCAGAAATACATTGGAATGAAAACTGTAACAGTCTCCATTACCCAAAATAATCACTTCAGCTCTCTTTGTAACAACAGTGCAGTGGTTATTTAGTTGAAATAACCACCACAGTGTCCTATACTATAATATAGTATGTCAAGTACTGCACTTTTCTAAAGACACTTTTTGGATGATGATATACCTGTAGTATTTTCCATATGTCTGGATTGCAGCACATTTACTTTCAACATACTGGTGTAAGTTGAAACCAAAAAAGGTTAAGGAACAACATAGAAACTTCCCGAATCTTTTGTTAAAGGAATATATTACTTTGTATTACATTTTCATAATAGTAGTTTCTTTTTATGTGCAATGTGGGTTCTATAAAATTATCTATTGCTGTTTTATACTAACAACAAAAGAGAATCACAAGAACACATATAATAGGTTATTAAACAGGCAATACAATTTATATTGGAAAAATATAAACTAATGGTGTACATTATTTGAGAGATTGATGGAGCTCCAGGCTATTGAAAAATAACTACCCAAAAGCATACAATTCAGGTTATCCAGCTGGTTCCCTACAAGTTAGATCTCTCTTTCTATGCTTTTTTTTCAGATGAAACTTCATTATGTGGAGGATGCATCTGACCTGTGCTCTGTTGATATTAGTGACAAGAACCTAGAGTTGGTATGACATGGTTTGGATTTTAACAAGCAGGGAATGGGTCAATGTATTCTTGTCACCCTTGTAACATGGCTCTGTAGCTTAAGTAATTACCAGTGATCCCCATCATTGTATAGGTCTCAAATGTCCAGTCTAGTAAACCATGCTTTTTTAAAATTTTAAAACATGATCTCTGGTACTAAGATTAAAGAAATCTCTGTTTTTTTCAGTTAGTGTTGCACTTGCTTTGCCTCCCCTTCAATGGCTTCTTTCCTGTCATTGACCAACCAGTTGCTCCCTTATTGAATGACATGCTTTGGACCCAGAAGCACGTGCAAGTGTAACAGATATCCTCAGAATAAGAAATAGAAACTGATAACTTTCTTTACATAGAAAATGAACTGTACAGTTGTCCCAGTTTTCAATAGTGCAAACAATTAAAGAGACCTTAGGTTACACATATGTGGTTGATTTGTATTGTTAATACATTATATATAACCTGGGTGTCCTAAGCTAGTACAATAAATTATTAATACTTACATAACCTTGGTCCACTAAACTGCAGTTGACAAGCTATCAAATTAGAATGGAGTCCGCTAAACTGCATACAGCTAAGATGCCTGTTTTGGAACTTCATTTTTTTGTACACATATATTAGATTTCATAGCATAAAATATACCTGGGAGTCATTAAATATGCATAATAGTTTCAGAAAGTGTGGTGCCACTTTAAAAATGTTAAATTGTTTCTGTTACCCAGGCTAAAGAAGAAGATTTTGAAATGTTTGACAATGTTGCCTATATTAATGCTGCAGGAAACCTTTTAACTTTTGGTAAGTTTAATACTGCAGTGTATTGAATTCATTTGGATTTCTAAGAAAGCATCCCCAAGTATAAATATATCTCTCAATTCTTAGAGCCTTTCAGAAAATTTCCAATCTTAAGAGAACTTGAGCTGTCAGTCAATGGCCTCCGTAATTTGAAAATCAATGTTGGAGATTTTCCGCATTTGGAGGCAAGTATTTCATATTGAATAAAACAATATACATTGTTCTGCCTAGTGATATATTTCTATGAGCATAGTCATTTTAAATGTCAAGTAAGTGATTGAATTGAATTGCATGGCCCTGGCAAAGTACACTGCCTTACAAGGGCCCCATTTAGAATATTTTTAAATGGCTTAAAATGTTCTGTAGGTGTTGGACCTTTCCTACAATAACTTGACCTCAGATGATGTTCTGTCCCTGGGTCTGTGTCCATGTCTCCGAGTGCTTTATCTGACTGGGAATGGGCTGCACTCTCTTCCTCCTGATGTGACCTCCTCAGAGCTGTAAGTTAAATGCTGATGATAACTTAGACAGGATTCTCTGTAAATTATTCTTGTTTTTTAAAAACATTTCCAGTCTTATTTGGACCAGCCCCGAGGAAGCCAGATAGTATGATGTCTTAAGCCCTTTTCACACTGGCACTCCTACCCGGGTCCGGACCCGGTTCTGAATACCCGGTCACAATCCCACATCGTGTGAAACCACGTATCTGGTTCATACCGGGTTGACCCAGGTCCCAGCGACCCACCTCAGGATGTGGGTCGACACGCCTTTGACCTGGGTTGAGCGAGACAAAATGTATGCAACGGTGCATTTGGGCTGACGGTTCAACCGAGAGAAGCTCGGATGGAAGTGTCTGTAACAAGCTGCTTCCGAGGCATTGTGCACTTCGTCTGTCACCCAGCTCAACCCTGCTTTATCAAAAGCAGTGTGAAATCGCGTAGCCGACCCACATGACGCTGGGTCCTGACCCAGGTAGAGCATGCCAGTGTGAAAGGGGCTTTAATGACAGAAGGAGGTATTCCAGCTTAAGTAGACTAACAGGGGTTGTTCAAACTCTTACGCCAATGACTTAAATAAAATAAAACATTTGTATAAAAGCCCTTGAAAAATGCTTGTATATATATATATATATATATATATATATATATATATATATATAGCAGTATTTGTCTCGGCCACCCCCCACATTCATTTTTTTCTACCATGTTAAGACACTGTCTCACCATGTGGGGTAAGAATTACACAACTCTTCTTTTGCATGCACCCTTTAGAAAATGTTCTCAATCACATCTGGTATATGTATCCACAACCACAAGGAAACAGTTCCCAATAATTTGGTCCACTTCAGCTGGAATGACCCATAAATGTTATTTATTCATGGTGTACAATATAGGTATATGAAGTTACTTGCGTCTATTCGAGACATTAGAGAACATTGTTTTTTAGCTATACACCATGTAATAATACCTATTGTACTGTATACATTGTAAAAAAAATGCTGTTAAATAACAGTACAAAAGACTACAGCATCAATGTGTCCCAACACAAACTGAACTAAATGCAAAGTGAATCATGCTGATTTAGCAGCAAGATTAAAATCAGGAAAAGAGGGACATTGAAGACCGACAAGAGAGTGGACTTAATAGTGTGAGCTGGTCTTATTATATAGCTGGTTGGAAAGAGGAAGAACAGAAATTAGTCCATTTTCTTTTTCCCAAAGGAATGCTGATCTATTTCCACGGTTTCGGTCTCTTAGCATCTTGATGCTAGATGACAACAAGCTATCTCACCCAGGAATATTTGCAAGCCTTGCGAACTTGAAAAGGTAACCTTCTGCTAGAGTTTTCAGAGTTAATTCTATTACATACTCTATATAAATCTTAGCAAATCTCAAACACTTTACAATAAGAGGTGGAAATTTAGGTATCATTTTAAATGAAATCATTTTTGATTTCTAAGAAAGTAATCAAATAGTTCTGATCAATTCCACATTTGTTAATATTTATATTCCATCTATTCATATGATCCACATTTTTTTTTTACCTGGTCTATTTAAGAGAATGGGCTAGATTAGTACAATGCACATTATACAGGCACCAATCCAGAAAGAAACTTGTATTTTCTCTTATTCATTTTAGAATTGTAATTGGTGATGCTTATGGTGATAACAATTTGGAGCAAAAGCTTTGATCACATTCAGCATGTGTATGTCTTTTAATATAAATACTTTTATTTTCATCCCCCTCCCTTAGTTTGAAGTACTTAAACCTGGATAAAATGGCATCACTGAGGTCCCTTACCTGCAGAAGATGGATCAATACAATTACGTTTGCAGTCCTGTCTCGGAAAAACAGGGCGGATTTGAGAGGCTGCAGCCCAGACAAAAACTGAAACACGGGAAAGGTCTGATCACAGACCTAAAGAGAATGGACAAACCTTTAACAATTGCAGATGGAAATGTTAGCATAGCAGGTCTGTGCTGAAAGTATATACGTCATACAGCAAAATATATTTTATAATGACTAGTATGCTGAGGACATTTCAGCCAATCAGAGCATAGGTTTTTAACATCTAGGGCTCACGACACCTCACAAACCCCATTCATGACATCACAATACCATATTGAGTTTCTACCACATGTTATTCGCAGTATTGATTCGCTTGACATAACCTGCTTGAAAAACCATAGCTTATCCCTGAAATCCTGTCAACCTCAAAGTCATTCAAAACAGTGACATCACAATCTGGCACGTAAGTGAGCCACTTAACAGAATTTCTCTTTTCAATTCAGTTCTAATGGGATAATTATAATGATTAAAGTCTAAAGCTGTACCCCTAGCTTGGGGAATTTTCTGCAGCTCCACCTGTGGGTATTGACAGAGAGAATCTTATTGCGTGTTTCTTTGTTTCAGATACCGATTTCCCTCCACACTTTTCATTACCTCAAAATGATATGGGCAATATTCAGGTAAGTTTAAACCCTTCTGTTTCATTGTGTTTGTATATAATATATTTTAATATTTAAAAAATAAATAAATAAATAATTACTTGGGTAAACAATATTTTATGACAGAAAACTATATATATATATATATATATATATATATATATATATATATATATATATATATATATATATATATACAGTAATGTGCAAAAGTTTTAGGCAGGTGTGAAAAAATGCTGTAAAGTAAGAATGCTTTCAAAAATAGACATGTTAATAGATTATATTTATCAATTAACTAAATGCAAAGTGAGTGAACAGAAGAAAAATCTAAATCAAATCCATATTTGGTGTGACCACCCTTGCCTTCAAAACAGCATCAATTCTTCTAGGTACACTTGCACAAAGTCAGGGATTTATAGTCAGGTGTATGATTAAACAATTATACCAAACAGGTGCTAATGATCATCAATTCAATATGTAGGTTGAAACACAATCATTAACTGAAACAGAAACAGCTGTGTAGGAGGAATAAAACTGGGTGAGGAACAGCCAAACAAGGTGAGGTTGCTGAAGACAGTTTACTGTCAAAAGTCATACACCATGGCAAGACTGAGCACAACAACTAGACACAAGGTAGTTATACTGCATCAGCAAGGTCTCTCCCAGGCAGAAATTTCAAGGCAGACAGGGGTTTCCAGATGTGCTGTCCAAGCTCTTTTGAAGAAGCACAAAGAAACGGGCAACGTTGAGGACCGTGAGACGAGTGGTCGGCCAAGGAAACTTACTGCAGCAGATGAAAGACACATCCTGCTTACTTCCCTTCGCAATCGGAAGATGTCCAGCAGTGCCATCAGCTCAGAATTGGCAGAAAACAGTGGGACCCTGGTACACCCATCTACTGTCCGGAGAAGTCTGGTCAGAAGTGGCCTTCATGAAAGACTTGCGACCAAAAAGCCATACCTCTGACGTGGAAACAAGGCCAAGCGACTCAACTATGCACGAAAACACAGGAACTGGGGTGCAGAAAAATGGCAGCAGGTGCTCTGGACTGATGAGTCAAAATTTGAAATATTTGGCTGTAGCAGAAGGCAGTTTGTTCGCCGAAGGGCTGGAGAGCGGTACACGAATGAGTGTCTTCAGGCAACAGTGAAGCATGGTGGAGGTTCCTTGCAAGTTTGGGGCTGCATTTCTGCAAATGGAGTTGGGGATTTGGTCAGAATTAATGGAAGTACAGGCAGATACTTATCCATCATGCAATACCATTAGGGAGGCATCTGATTGGCCCCAAATTTATTCTGCAGCATGACAACGACCCCAAACATACAGCGAAAGTCATTAAGAACTATCTTCAGTGTAAAGAAGAACAAGGAGTCCTGGAAGTGATGGTATGGCCCCCACAGAGCCCTGATCTCAACATCATCGAGTCTGTCTGGGATTACATGAAGAGAGAGAAGCAACTGAGGCTGCCTAAATCCACAGAAGAACTGTGGTTAGTTCTCCAAGATGTTTGGGCCAACCTACCTGCCGAGTTCCTTCAAAACTGTGTGCAAGTGTACCTAGAAGAATTGATGCTGTTTTGAAGGCAAGGGTGGTCACACCAAATATTGATTTGATGTAGATATTTCTTCTGTTCACTCACTTTGCATTTTGTTAATTGATAAATATAAACTATTAACATGTCTATTTTTGAAAGCATTCTTACGTTACAGCATTTTTTCACACCTGCCTAAAACTTTTATATAAGTAAGGCACCCATGTCCAAGAGGTTGATTTGAAGACATTGAAAAAGACTTCTAGTCGAAACGTTTGTCATTTAATTTATTAAGTTTCTTTTAGTATTTAGTATTTTGTATATGCTGCACAGGAAATCGATCCAATGTAGGGGAAAAAATAAGTGATTTTGATCAGAGCCAAAGTCTGGACAATTTAACAATGGACATAATGAGAAAGCCTTGGTTCTAAAACCCATTTAATAACTAGAAGCTGCATTGTTATGTAACTCAATTGGGAGGTCCCTAACTTCAGAAATATTCTGCTTTTATAGGGGGTCCCATACATGGATGGAGATTTTAAATTACCCCTTGGCCTGGGGACTGAATCTGTGAGGGAGTTCCAACCCCTCTGCCAGAACTAAGATGCCTCAGTCTGGCCAACAATAAGGTTTTGCATATATGTTTATGGGGCTTAATAAACAGACATATTTTCCATTGAAGACACTGGATGTTTTAATCATGATATAATATAAAGACACAGAAAAGGGTTTGTTTTTGACCCTCCCTCTCTGGTTTCTCTTCTCAGATCACAGAGGAAGAGGCCCTAGTAGCTGTTGCTCTCTTTCCATCCCTGAATAAACTTGTGATCCGTGGAAACCCTCTCACCACCCAGAAGAGTGGTATGGTAACAAATCATTCACTAGCTCACTGCAGAAATCCTAATCCCATTTGAAAGGTATTAACTGTGTTTCTCCTAACCCTATCTACAGGTGACCCTCCATTACTGACCAGCTTACTCCAGCACAAACTAGGCATACAGATACAGAGGAAAAGGGCAGACCGAATGGAGAAGCCACACGTCGTGTTGCCTGTTAACCCTAAACGAAAGGTCATTAATGTTGCAAACTGCAATGCAGTTTTAACTCACATTACCATGATGCAGATGCAGTGAGGAATAATTTATACCCTCTTAATATGCCTAATATATTTGTTATATTTGTTATATTTTACCTTTTGAGCAGTTTCTGAGAAACCCAGAGCAAGATAGAATTTCTGTAACGTGGCCATTATAAAATTGACTACTAGGAGTGCGCGGTAGTTTCCTTCCCATTAAAGATTTTTAATGGAAAATTTCAGGAGGGCAATTAGCATTTTTATACTGGTCTCATTAGAGAAATGTCTTGCTCAGCTACATGCCCTATATATATATATATATATATACACACACACACACACACACACACACACACACACACATACATACATACATACATACATGAACCAATTGTCCTCCACAAGTAACTTAAGTCATTTCGTTCCTCAGGTTAAAACCAAGATCCCAAAGGTCCCAAAACAGCCCCTATTTTTACAAGCCTCTCCTGACTCTCTCTTATTCAAGCTTGGATATCTCAATACAAAACAGGAAGCAGCAGAATCTCATAAGGGTCAAAAGTATCAGAATATAAGCCAATTCCACCAATTCCAGCTCCTCCACAAGGGAAAGGTGAGGAAACTCAGGAACCAGAACAGGACTCGGAAAGCTATTGGGATAGAATGCCAGGAGAAGAGCAAGAGAAAGGCAAACTGACAACTGATGACCAGAATGTAGAGGCATTCTTTATGACTCAGGTGTGTTTTGATTGTTAACTCAAGAGTTTTGCATGGTTGGTATTGCTAGGGTGTTAATTTGACACTTCAGTTGACTTGTGTCTGACAAACAGCCTGTAAATGAAAGCCAGGTTTCATTTTAAGAAAATGGTCAAATGCTGTTAAGCTTATAAGTTGTACATGGTTATTTTTACTGGCTTGTATCCCATACAGTTTGTCAGGTAATGCTTCTCTTATTTGTGAAGGTAAATGATCATCCCAAATCCGACAAGGAGGAGGTACTTGAGAGCAAAAATCAGAATTTGAAGCATGTTTCTGTGCCAGACAAATATAAGGGGTTTGAAGAACTTCTGGATGCAAGGCCAGATCCTGAGTTCATCGAGCCTGTTGGTAAATATTAGTTTTTCATTGAATAATCAATTTATTTCACTTCTAACACCAGCAAAGGCAAGTTCATATTTTAAGGGACAATTTATAATTTCTATATTTTTTCAGTATGAGGTAATTCACCTAGATTACACCAAGTACTTGTATTTATGGGTAATCTACAAATAGATAGTACAGGGTGATTTCCTAATGCTGTAAAAAGTCCTAATCAAATAGACATACACATGCAGCTTGGTAGGGATGAGACCAGGTACAACAGCATTGTTTTTAATTTACTAATGCACCCACTTATTTTTGGTCTTTATACATGAATACCACTGCAAAATCCTGTAACTATTAGTTTAAAAAGATTATTCAGAAAAAAAAAAAAAGATTCCTTGCATTATTTTTTCTTTCCAAACCAGGAATTCAGCAGAACGTCAGAGCACTGGAACGTGCATTAAAGAATCTCCTCGTTTACAGAGACTCTAAAGCTAGGTTGGATTGTCTTCAGAAACCCTACATGCCAAGGGAGAAAAAGGTAGATTGTGTAGGGCAGAACTTAGAGTGACTCTGTTGTGAATCCTGTTTACTTTGTAAACATTACATGATATGGAAAGCCTTATATTCTAATTATCCGCCATGTCTTTAATCCATCTACTGTATATACAGTAAATAGGGACATTTTTCATAGTGATAAATAATTGTTTATTTTCTAGATGTCATTTTCAGTTTGACTCTAGTCTAGTCCACCACACAGTATGCTTCAATGTAAGACCCCACCTGAAACTTTAAAATCCCCTTGCTGCATGTATAACTAGGTGAATTTACAATGTCAGGGAAGGATAAACTGGCTTACCCCAAAGTGAAAATGAAGTCTGGAAAACAGAAAGATGATAAAGCGACAAAAATAATGTTTTTATGCTAATGAGTTAAGAAAAGGGCTTTTATAAAAGTAGGTTATTATTAGACCTTTGAAATATCTTTCCTGAATATTACACAGGTACATTTGTTGCTCTTAGTTTATGGAACAGCTCCATTATAGCAGAAGATTTGCAGGTTCCAAACACCCGTGCATTATCAGTGGTTTTACTTTATATTGACAATAACTTTTTTTTTTTTTTTTTTTTTAAGCTGGGGAGACAGACGACTCCACCACCTAGGAAAAGCAAAGCAGAGAAAGTTGAAGAATTACTAATCAAAGTCAAGGACAGGAAAACAACAAGTGAAGTTCCATTAGGTATGGTACCAAGTTTCTTAATCTTTGTTGGATCTGCTACTGTGGCAAACATTGTGAGCTGTTTTTTTTACAGATTTAGCTATTTCAAGAGAGCTAGATTCTCCAAGCTGCCTAATCCAAATGCACTAGACTTCAAGAAATTAAGGGGATTCTGGGGCCACTTTCTCCAGAATGGCCTAAAGACTCATCAGATTTGAAAAACAGTAATTAGTGCAATGATTATATGTAAGCACCGGTCAACTAATCGCCCTCATAAAGTCTGTCAGATCTGTGATCTTGCCCACCGCAAATGAAACAGGGAGATACAGCTTTGATATATTACAGAATACATGCAAACTGTGTGCCACATATCACAGCTGTTAATCATTGTTTAATTTATGAATCTTGTATGTAAAATGCACTTGTTATGTTTGTTGTGCTATTTGTATTGACAGCAACCATTCTACGAGACAAAAGGTCCCAAAAGAAGGAATACGATGAGGCTCTGGGTTTACTAAAGGAACTGCAGAAAAAGTATGTAAAACTTCACACTGCTGCAGTAGAAACTGCGGCTCAGATTGAGAATCAGAATCAGGAGGCTCTTCATGAAATCAACAAAAGGAAGACTGAAATAAACCAAAACTCATCAGGCTATTTCCAACTTTGAAATGTGCAAGCCTACTTGGAGCGCTGTACAGGATTAGAGGAAAAAAAAATACTGCAATCAAACTGATAGCATGTTGATTCTGTTACAAAAAGATATCATTAAGACGTTCCACTTTCTTGTGTATTTTCTTGTGTTTAAAACAGGACTGGTGTATGAAAATATTAACCTTTCCTACAGCAGTTTTTCTTATTAGAATTCCCATAACATTAATAATGATTAAAAAAATACAACATTTTAATGGATGTTTTGTTAAAGCCATTCAAATTATTCACTTCCTCTCAGATCATAGGGCACCCAAGGTTAGTTTTCTTTTCCTGAAATGGGGTCCACCATTACTTCACTATAGCTCTTTACAATGCAATATGTACCGTTTGTGAAAATAAAACAAAACCCAATTTGATAAAGTAAGGAACAAGTTAATTATTACTAGTTACATAATAGTACTGCCTCTGTGTTATATGCCTATTTACTAGCATAGTAAAACTAATATGCAATGCTCAATTGCAATGACATTACAAACTAGGATGAGGACTTACATATTTGTCATGTTAAACTTCAGGAAGTTTCCATACAATATCACTGCTAATCCAGTCAGCTCAGGACATGGTACATTTCAATTCCTAATTGCATCAAAACTTGATATTTATTTATACAGTACTACTTTTTGGTTTTACTTCTGTCAGTGGCTAAAGCTTCAACACAGTTTTCATTTTCCATATACAGCTAAATTAGCCAAGTAACCTCTATTGGCACTAATTCTTTCATCTACACTTTTCCTTTTCTATATATATATATATATATATATATATATATATATATATATATATATATATATATATATATATATATATATATAAATATAAATATAAAATAAAATTTCTACTTGGCAGATAAAGTAAAAAAAAATGGTTAGAGTCCATTTTAGTCAAAAATAGTTTGTTTAAAAAACAAACAAAAAAACTGAGTATTAATACAATTGGGAGACTACAGCCCCAATAACTATTAAATACACATTTATGAATCATTCACTTCAGTAAGACCTCACTGTTTTCCAAAGGTTTGAAGAATGAAAACATGTGAGATAATGAGGAATGGCTATGGGGTTTAATGCACTAAACTGCACCAAAATTTCAATTCAACATTATAGAGATTAAAAAGAAGTGCATTTACTGGTTCACAATTACAAAACACACTGGAAACAGAAAACAAACCAAATAACTGCAAACACACAATTTGGGGATACCCTTTGGAATACTGTTTTAATCATCTTTGTAACTTGGTAACTGCAGGAAAGCAAGAACAGTACAAGAACTTTGCATACAACATTATTTGTTAAGCAATATACATACCAAGCACAAGTCTGTTCAATTTAATACTGAAGACATTTAGCCACTGCCTGTGTCTTCCACTTTTAAAAGCTCCCGAGGAGTTTATTGGGACCAGTGGGGCTTCTTCCCGTCAAGGCATTTTTTGCAGATGAAAATGAGGATGCAAGGTCGAAAAGGGTAAATAGGTGCAGGCTACAGGTTAAAAACAAGATCCAAGACATAAAAATGCCACAGCAATTTAAAACATTAATCTTTTGTTTGCTTGATATCAACATACTGTTAATATAATGCTCGAAAGGGACCTTTCAAATGTCACTATATGCTTAGCAGGTATTCTGTTAAATAAGATAGTCATTTGTGTAATTTTTAATAATGCTCCTTGTCATTTATTAAGTGCTGATTATGCAAACCTATTGCAACAGGGAACATTTCAAGTGGCTTCCATAAATCATTCAAGCCTAATTTACCCCACAGTAACAAAGTGCAAGCTGTGTCTTCAATTATTACCCCACTGGCTGGGTTCTGTCTCAAATAAGCTCTAATCTTACCCAATGCCAGTCAGAGTCTAAAAAAATAAGCAAACACTTTCTTACCCAGTATAGATTTTACTGCTCCCAATTCCATCAAGGAATAGCAGCGATTGCCACTAGGTGTCTTTATAGTCCATGGAAAATGAAACAGTAACATGCTTTAAAAATCTGAAAATAGTATATTAATACATTTCTAACAAACTTAACAAGGGCTGTCTTCTGTAAAGAGCAGAAAAAACATATTATAAAATAAATTATACTCTGCATTGGGATTATTAGCCTACTGCAAAAAGAATGGCAGGTGTGCATTTGGTTCTTTTCACAACACAAAACTAATCATTTTTCTTCCTGCCGTGACTAAACAGAACAGCATTTCCACAACTTAAAATGTAAACCGGAATATGAAAACAGCATATCCCTTTGAATGACTACATATGCCACAGAAGGCAAGTCTCTTGTTTTATCCAAGTCAGTTAATTCTTTAGGGTCCACCCAATGTTAAATATCTCACGCTGACCTGGCCCTTTAACTCTTTTTACTCAGGCACTGTACGAGACAGGCCGTCGTTGGAAAGAGGAGAATCAGAGCTTTAAAACGAGGTCCTATTTGTGTATTTCCGGTAGATGACCACATTAGGAGATAGCATTGAATGTTTTTTGCATTCTACCTTGCTGCAGCAAACAAACACTTTCAAATAAAATCTTTACAAAATAAGAAAATTGACCTATTTTTGATAATATATATATATATATATATTTGTTTTTCGTGTTTGTGGATCAGATGCATGGGACAACAGCTGTTAGAGTTAGGTTGCCATAGTCGCCACTTTGATGGCCATTTAAGCCTAGGATGAATATGATATATATATATATATATATATATATATATATATATATATATATATATATATATATTTTCTTTTGCACATTTTCAATTAATCAGGTTTTTGGTTGCTTTTGGTCCTTTTTGTATATGGCCATAATTCCTTTATTTATAATCCAATTTGTAAAAAAAATAAAATAATAATAATAATAATATCCCCATGTTCCCTATGTTGAAGTTTCATTGTACACTTACAGATTTGAGCTGTCCATGCTAAAATATGTTTTACAAACAATAAATGTTTTTGTAACATGTCTTTTTCTGTGGTTTCTGTTATCTGTATTGAACAGGGTGAGTTTCAGACTATTTAACTTTTTTTTTTGTGGAAGCCTAGTGTGTGCAGATTAATTTCATGTATGACATGTACCTGTAACCTTAACAGTAAAACAGGCAAACAGCTAGGACCCTAAAAGGATAACTTACAGGTGATCTATTTTATATCTTAATTTCAGCCCAAAATTACCCTCGATGGATCTCATTAGTAGAGAAAAAAAATCTTAACAACATAATTGAATTAGTGTTGTGCCTGGGATTCCTCCAGATTGAACATCATTTTTCACAAACCAGTAACTGTTTTACAGGCAAGAGTCTTCTGTGTATGTTTTCTCTTAACACACTGCTCTTCCAATACATATCCTCACAAACACCAACCTAAGTTGCAGTGAATGAGAAAACAAGATATTGCATTTGTTCAAATTTCCAGAGATTTTTTTTTTTTTGCAAGGAGTTAATGTGAGTCTGCTGAATGTAAAAAAAATAAATAATATAAAAGCGCAACTAACCCTTTCACCATTCTTAGTTAAAGTGCTACTTTCTTTTCCCCGTTCTCCCAGAGCGACGTGGAATCCGTTTCACGTCGGAATTGTTCCACGAACGTATGAGATAGTTGTCAGGGGTGCCCTTCCGTCGGTCAACATTTCGCCGCTCTAAATCAAACTGTCTCTGCAGTTTTAAAGCTAGTTTACAGTCCTCCTCGCACTGTGACCAATGTCCGTCAAAGCTGTTTGAATCACACTCGGAGCCCATTTCCACCCGGCTGGAGGGCCTTAGCCTCTTTGCTTTTCCGCCCTCCTCCAAGTGCTTTGTCTTTTGACTCCTTTTCATACCTCTTTGAGAGGTAGGTCTACATATGTCTTCTGGTTTCTGACGCCCAGCTTGTCCCACTGGCTTGTTTTTACAGGCAACAGTCTCACAGGTCACTTGCTGCGGATTAACAGTCAAAGGTACATGTTCTGTCTCTGATCTGGTCACAACTCTGCAGTCTTCCTTTTCTGGCTGATCAAAGATCAACCTTCTTTTCTTGCCAATCGAGGTCATACCCTTTTCAGAGGACAACCCGCCTGCCTGCGACATTGCAGCAGGGAAGCTGGCTTTCGCTAACGTCTCGTCCGAAGATGGGCAACCCGCTCGCCTCTGGTTCTCATTACCGGGTGGAAGTGTATGCAATCCTCCCAGTCTCGTCTTCGGGGCAAAATCTTCATTAAGAGAAACGGTAATGGTTCCTTTGGAGGTGGCCTTATTTTTGTGTCTGTCCTGTTCAATCTGCTTCCACTTCTGCAGGATTGTTGGGCTGGCCTCGTAGGTAGTAGATTTCTGGAGACTACGGCTCAGATTGAGGGGAGTGGATTTGACTATGGTGGGCTCCAGCACTCTCCCATCTGGTAGCCTTTTGGGGGGAGTGCACGGTGAGCAAACAATGGGTTTGAAGTGGTTCAGCTCCTCCGAGATGCTGTCATTGCTCTCAGGGCTGATGGACCTCTCTGGTTTGGACAGGGGTGCTGTGGAAGCAGCAGAAGTGCCTAATAGAGAACGCCAGGTCTGTCTTTTATCAGAAGTCAAGTTTGGTGCAGAAAATGAACGGCTGTTTTCTGATGACAGAAGGATGCCAGAGTTGGAGCTATATGCTGCAACACCCTAAAAACACAAAGGAATTTAAAATACATTACTAATTAACATTACCAAAACAAAAGTGAAATGCAACAGTTTACAGTTACATCATTACATTTCTTACAATATTAGTTTATTATGTTTTAATATTGAGCTATGGCTAAACCTTTGAACCGTTTTAAGAAAAGGAAACAGGACATGGTTCTACAAAAAGCAAACACACGGCATGGTTTAAAATAAGAAGCTTATGATAAACCAGTTTGTGAATGGCTTTGGTTGTACCTGAACCATCTACCATCAACATCTTATGTGACAAAAGCAGGTAAGGCTTTACCTTGGTCATAAGAGCAGCATGCGAAGGGCATCGGATCTTTGCTCTGCTTTCCTCTTGTGTGTCAGTGCAGCTTTGGCTCCTCTGCACTCCACTGCAATGTAACCCACTAGGGAGATGAACAAGTTATATTCAGTTTCAAATGCCATTAGAATGCTCATTTTTTGTCCCTGCTCTCAGTGTTAGTTGGGTTGGCAAAACAGCGATTTCCTTTCTTTTGAAAAGGATATTTATGCAGTGAATGCCATTGCTCTGAAAATCATTTACAGAAAATTACAGCATTCCAATGAGCAAATCCAGGTACATGGACTTGTTCCCTGCAAGCTCCAGCCTATTGACAACTGTGTGCAAGTGACTGGCTTCTACACATATATTAACATTATAGCCCTTGAAACCTAATACTGTAGAGTACTACTCACCGACTGTAAAAAAAATGACAGAAAGACATTTGAAAATTCTGTGCAATAAGATACATACACTGTGTTTGTGATGTTTTTTGTAAACCTGAAAACTGCTCCTCCCCAATTTCATAAGCTAGGAATATTTTTACCTTCTGCAGGAATCGGATGATTTTCTGGTCCTCTTAACAAATGCAGAACGGTGCCTGGTCCTGCCTCCCACCGGCTCTTCATTCTCCGAGTCTGATAACACCGGATTCACCTGAGTGACCGAAAGAAGGATTAATGACACAGAAGCAATCCAGTGCACCTTCAGAGTGGTCACCCAGCAGGGGAATAAAATCATAGTTGCTTCAGAGCAGTGCTCTTTAATAATGATCAGTGACTACCCGCTGCGGTTTAGCCGTTCCATTGTAAATTAGTCGTACAAAATGAATGATAACTTACAGGTTCCTGAGAGGGCTGCAGAGCCCCAGCTTCCCCTTTTCTTTGCTTTTGACGTTTTTTCTCCAAATGCCTCCTGTCATCCTCCAAGATTTTTTGAATCAGCTCCTCCGAAGCTCTGTCTCCCTCTTCTTTTTCATCCACTAACTGACAGATGAGAAATCAAATTTAAAAATGGGAATTCAACCAAACCCTCATATTATTAAATACATCCTACATTTGGTTTATTGCGTGTGTTTTTTTGTTGTTTTTTCTAATTGCGTTTTAAAATAAACTGGTGTTGTATTACATGCAGGATTTTTAAATCAACAGATCCTAATCTCTCCAATTGCTCATTTTGATTTGAGTGTTTTAAAAAAGAACCACTTACTATAAGAGCACAACACACAAGCGCATGATATTTAAAAACTGAAACAAACTTAACATACCATAGATCTATTGGAAACACCAAAAATTATAACAATTTGATATCATTCATCATAATACAATGTGTGGTCAGCTTGGCCCACACATCTACCAACCAAACCCTAGAACACAAATCATTCTTTAAAGCAAATCAGTACTCCTCATAAAGGAAGTGCCACTGTAAAATAATCTATTCTTGATACAATGTTTATGCAACAAGATATTGTTTATAATCTTAATATTTTTTTAAATATGTGCCAGCTGTTTGCATCTCCCAGGTATAGCAGAATTCACCTGGAGTGCACTAGTGTATGTATAGGTCTTTGATGTGCACCACATATACATGTCAGTGCATGTGAGACTTGGGAGTGTCCATGTCATGCACTGTGCCACAGAAAGGCCGCTTAACTGTAATTACAAGCACACTTCAAAACATAATAAGCACCTTGCAATATACCTTGCATCTTAATCAATGCAATTGAGTATGTTATCACAAAGCAACTCATTGCTAAAAAGAAAATAGGATTCATCACTCAACAGGTGCATGCAACTGCTCATTTCAACATCTTGCGTTAGCACAAATTCTTGCATTATTTGAAAATAAAGAATGTATATTACATAGGACATATTGTCATTTACCTTTTAAATGCACCACATGACAGAGTAACGGAAAAAGGTACCAATTAAGGCACTAGGCTCTCCAATCAGTAGTGAACACATTTTTACCTTTTTCATATGTTTTTCATATTCTTGCCGCAGCTCTCCAGGTTTACAAAGATGAACAGGAGGAGCAAGGAATATTATTTCTAAGGAGAAAACAGAAAAGGTGTTAAGCAGAAGTAACACTGGAAAACTATCCCAGTACAGTTCTGAGAGTCCTACTGCTAGAGGCTGAGGTAAATTTGCTTCTCTATTTTTGAAATGCAAAAGGTGCTTCAATCTTCTTCGCTGGTTAGCTCCTCCCATTATGAGTAGTACATGCCTAGACATGTTAAATAAAGTTCGGAGAGGTCTTCCCAGGAGCATACTGTTCAAGAACAGCAGTACTGTGCATCTTGATTACAAAAGCAGAATCTCTCCCAAAAACAATTATCAATTCAACCTGGCAGCAGTATTGTCTGAGGTGTTGAATAACACTCCACTCAGCTTTCTCCTAAGCCAGCTGGTTCCATGAGGCAGTTATGCTGCAAGGCAGACCTACTCAACATTGAAGGATTCTGTGTTTATAAAATTGGTGCTCCAAGAAAATGGGTTACTGTAAAGACCGGCATACACACCAAGTAGATCTTACAAGCCATGACACACTGGTAGGAAATCGAAAGAGAAAGTGTCAGGCCTGTCACTGCTGGCTGAACTGAAATCCACTGTTTGACAGCAATTTAACTATCTTCAACATCAACATGAATGCAAACATTGCAGATGCATCTCTCACACATAATTAGGACAAAGAGCTGAGCTGAGCTGAGCTGAGCTGACCCCCAGTCTGCTTAATATATTTTGACATGAATTTCAACTTAAATATCATATGCCAGCACCGTATTCACTGGATTTGGGGCCACATTACAACATAAAAAGAGTAGTTATCCCAAATGTTGGTGGTGGTTCAAATAAATGGAAACTGTAAAATATGATGGATTTTTGTTTTGTTTTGTTTACCATGGGGTAACTTTTAAGAACAAGGAAAAGTTCCGTATTTTATACAGGAGTCCTGAAGCTATCTCAACGAAAGTGTAAAAGTCAAAGGCTCTATTTACTGTGCGACTCCATAACAGCAGAACGACCAAAACAAACCAGCTGAATTGCATCACAAACAGACACTCGCGCAGGCACACGTCAAAACTTTTCTTTTCATTTCAGGACAACCAAACTAGCATACTACAAACAAACAAACAAAAAAAACTGTTACAAAAGCATGAATAATAAAGTAAATAAATTGAACAGGGCGCTCAAATATTAGAACGTTTAAAAAAATAGCGTTTTACCTGGACCGCAAAAACAAAACTATTGTTTTTTCTTTAGTTGAGTTAGCGGCTGATGTTTTAACTGACAGCAGTTTTTTTTTCATTGAGATTTACCAATTAACTTAATTTCCTTACCGTCTTCTACGGCCTGGACATCCTTCGACTCCATTCTTCGCTTGCACCTATCTGGGTGGCTCCGCCGGACCAACTCCCAGAGCTCGGTGTTTACCAGGGTACGATCCCGAGTCTGTCGCCGGGCCCAGCTGGACACCCGGAGTCGACAAAGCGGACAGCAGAGGCTGGACAACTCCACGGTCCGTTTAAAACAAGGCAGACACACAGAGTGTCTGCAGGGCATAGTAACAGGCTCTAGAAAAATATCTAGACACACCGGACACACGGCCTCCTCCAGCGTAAGAAGCCGGGTCGCTGTCATCGCCCCCGCCCCGGTCTCAACGCACCGAGAACTATGTTTTTGCTGCTTTCTCCCGGCCCTCAGCCCGCTGGAGGACTTTGAGGAGCTCAGCGTCGCCATGTTTAATTCCTACGTCTTCCACTGGAAAGTAACCCCACCCCTTCGGCTCGTGAATAATTATGTAATACATTTCGGGACGGAGGTGCCGGTGGTGGTGGGGAGTATATTTTCTGTATGGATCCGCAAATCAAGCAAGTATATTGTCTATTATTTTTCTCCCGACCCACCTAATTCATATTTATGAGGCACACCACCCGCGTTTAGCGTTTAGCAAGCTGTCTGGATCTTCTGTGGAACTCCCAGACGAGCGCCCGGCCAATTTCAAACCTTTACATTTCAAAATCTGTAATGCAAGAGTACCCAGTCCAGACTAAAATACTAATACACAACAAATAAAATAATGCTAATTGATCAAACGCATGTTTATAATTAGATCCAACATACACCAAAGTACCGATACAATGTATTGCACCCACAATGTTGTACACACTGCGCCTCCAGTCAGACAGCTGCTCTACAGATCTGTTCTGTACTAGTGTGGGTTCAACGTAAGATGGTCAGTATGGTTATATAAAGGTGTCCACAAAACAAGTAAAATGCAAAATTCTTCCACCCAAGATTTAGTATGACAATTTCCTTTTGACGATCCAGAAAGGTGTAATTTGTACAAATACATTCGTGTACCATGGTATTTGACCGTTTTACAATGTTTATCGTGGTTAAACTATGCATTTACCACAGTTTACCATGGTTTTTCATATGCTTTACCATACCTCGCTATAATTTACAATGCTTGCCTGTGTTTTCTGTGTTTTCACTATGAGCTACACTTTGCTATACTTTTACTATGGTACACTTTTATAAGGGACCGTAACATCAGCACAGTGACATCATGTCAGTAAATATAATATTGCCAAATAATTTTTGGATTATCATATTATTTCACAAAATGTATGTTTATATATTACGATCTCTGTTCACAAATTGTTACTCATCACGTCTAGAATAACACTTAATACTGTTACCAAATTGTTTTCATACACATCTCGCCCCACTGTGTCTATCTTCAAAAGCCAGGTTTTGTTCGCACATAGATGCATGCTATCTTTGTGACAAGGACCTCAGTGCACAACGCAAGGGCAAGTAGGCCTATGATTCAACTCACCAATAAACCTAAGGTCTTCAGTTTATTTTAATTTTATTTTTTTCTGGAGCATATGGTATGTTCAGTTGATACGTCAGGTGAACTGTACAGCCCCTTCACATGTCACGAATTATTCAAAGTTAAAAACGGATTTAATTAACTACTGACAGTAAAGCTTATTGATCGATGTGAATATCTAAAGAAACAGGATGTCTGTCAATGGGCACTTATGGTTAATTAGCACAGCCACTGCCTGTACAGGACTAGCTTCTCGTGTTAACGCAATGGTTTGTTTTATGCACGTCCCTTCACGATGTCTGCAATCTTTCGGAGTGTTCTTCTTCCATAGCTGTCTCTAACTACTGTATGTATAATTATAGTAAATATGAAATTCAAACACGATACAGCGATCTTGCAGAAATGTCATGCGGGACAACTCCTTGTGTTTGTAACTGTGCATGTCAGTCACTAGAAACCACTGTCTACACTAAAACTAAGCATCCCTTTGTATTATTTCGTCAGACAATAACAATTGGAAATCATTGTGGATGAGCAAGCCGTTATAGAGTACTAAATATACAGTTTAGTTACTGGATATTTACATTTTAAATTTGCTGGACTACCTAGATATGCAAAACTATGGGCTAGGTTTAGGATAGATCTATTTAGAACATTTTATAAGTATCTGTTTAAATATGTCCACAGAAAATCTACGCATTTTAGAAATATGTTGTAAGTCGCCTTGGATAAAGGCGTCTGCTAAATAAACAAATAATAATAAATAATGCTGTACTGTATATATATATATATATATATATATATATATATATATATATATATATATATATATATATATATATATATATATGGTCCCTATTCAAATGGTCCCTATAAAAACCCACTGTAGAAATTTTAGTTCAGTTGCTAACATGACACCAGTTTCTTTACGAAAAAGGAAAGAAAGTCGCATGATAGTTGATTCATGTTCAGACCAAAAACACCGTGTCATTTCTCCTGTAGGAGGCGCGCATCGTCGATAAAAGTTTTGATTACATTTATAATTTGACGTGGAGTTACTCACTGTATCTTGTGGTCTTTTCCTGTCTCTTTACAACCGTACAGTATTTTTGTAGTCATTGGCAACGTTTAAAGTTTGTAACTGTATTTATTTTCTCGTCGACATGAAGCATCTTTTCGTCTTTTTCAGTTTTTTCCTGTATTTCACCTCTGAAGCAGAAGCCCCGAGACCCAGAAAACGTAAGTAGGCTAATAGGAACAAAATAAAATATCAGCGCAATATTTATTTTGCAATACTGTCCTGAGGATAAATGGGGACATGTTACGCAATTAGACTGAGCTTGTTGAATAGAGCCAGGTTTACAGTAGTCGCAATGAAAAAAACAAAGAAATTACCCTAAATAGCAATTAAACTATTTCATTATTCTGAGATAGGTGGGTGTTTTAAAAGTGGAAGAATGACATTACACAGCTGTCGTATATTACATATTACAAACGTTTTATTATTATTATTATTATTATTATTATTATTATTATTATTATTATTATTATTATTATTATTATTATTATTATGCCAATGTATGTTTACTGTATTGCTTACTTGCATGCTTGGTAAGTAGCTTCATTATTATACCTGTTTATGTATATAGTTGTAATACTGTATTGCTTTAGAACACGTTTATAGTATGATCAAGCAATAAAAGCCTTTACAAAATGTTGTTTGCATTCAGATGGTTCTTTATTGCATCCTTGTAGTATTATAAGCAACAGTAAGGCAGTCAGTTGGCAGTATACACTGGTACTGGTTAGTACAAAATAAACGATTGTATTCAAAATTGTATTATTTGAACTGAACTGAAAAATGGAAGATTTGTGACCACTGTGACTGTCTGATGAAAGGTAAAGAGATCACACAGTTCACAGGATAATATGCTAATAGTTGGAATGCATTATAATTCCAGGTGCACTCACATTTATATTATGATGTAATGGAACAGCAGGCTGACCCAATGGAATATGAGAGATGGTTTGTAACACTTATTGCTCCAGTTTGTATGTCTCTAGATCTCATCTGGGTCCCTGTGTGTCACTGGTCCTTCATCTAGGGTCTCCTATGGACCCTCAGCCTGGGTCTGTCTGTGTTTCTATCCAGTTATCTGGGTCTGTTCCAATGCTTATTGGTCCAGATCTTAAACCCATTGATCTAGCTCTAAATAATACTTGAAAATGTTATTACAGCATAATAACAATCACAGTTTACTTTTTTAAACTATCTATTTGGTTTACAAATGACATCCCGACATGAATTCTAAAACTGTTGGAAGTCAGTTTCAGTCACAATGAACAAGACAGTAGATCTGACAGACTGACAGAGGACCATCCTTGCTACCCACAGTGGTCCTTTTTGTACCGCCTATTTTTTTCCAGTGCTGATGTTACATTTCTAAGATCTTTAAATGGCTTTGTTTCCACAGCTTTGGACACATTCTGCACATTCAAAGAAAAGAGGTACAACCCAGGGGACAGCTGGCACCCTATCTTGAGCCCCATGGCTTCATGTTCTGCATAACGATGCACATGCTGAGGTACCCTGCATTCTTTTTTAATTTTAAACACAATACATAAGGTGCTTAAAGAATCATTGCATACAACTGGACCATCATCTGAGCACCAAATCTGGCAATGAACCTCAACCCCGGTAGAGATAATCTTCACAGTGTTTTTGGGACAGACTAGGTCCTAATAAATCCTTCTAGGGTGGGTACGCCATTAGCAATGTGGTAAAATAAAAAATAATTCAGGCTGTTTTTCATATAACTTATATGAAATTAATATTTTAAAAAGTTAGGGATGGTGGTAAAACAAATTACAATAGCACACTGGATATTGGTATCAGTGCATTGAATAAGATCTGTGTTTCTATTTACTATGTCACAGTGTGGGGTAGTATGATCATGTGCCATTCGCTTAGTTTGCTGTCAGGTTTTATAGTTAGCACTTCATTATAAATCAGATGTTCATTTCTGTGATTCATTTGTACTCGTTAACACTTCTTCATGCTTTGCCACGCTTACCTGAGCCTTATTAATTTGGCATACCTTTATATACCTCAGTAAACTTCTATTAGGGTTAGGTTATTATGACAACATTTTGATATTGGTCTTATTTTACTCCATTAATTATGCAATATTCTCCAACAGAAGGTGTATTTTTTCAATACCTGTAGCATTCTAATAAAGCATAAATCAATAAACAGTTTATGGAAGGTCATCCGCTTTTCACGGTGTACAGTATGTTCTTTAATTCGGTGCAGCTAGTCAGAGTCTACCAATGTTTTACTTTGACTCTGTAGACTGGCCATGTGAACTGCAACAGCATTAAATGTCCTGCCCTTCAGTGTGAGAATCCAGTGATTGATTCACAACAGTGCTGTCCGAGATGTGCAGGTAAGGAATAAGATCCATAGAATTTCAAATGGTGAAAAACTGAACAGTTCAATATGTTACAGATAAACAGGTACTTTTATCACAATTTTATAGAGAATGAGAATAAAACCTATTTTTCATATGTTAACTATATAAGTCGCCATATTTTATTTACTGTTATTAAGACTTTTATTCCCATGCAAAACACAATGAAAACTTTTCCTTGGGGAAAATTGACTAATAAACTAGCAAAAGGAATATTTCATACTCTTCAAACAGATGTTTTCAGGAGACTTAAAAGTAAATCTATATGGTTAGAATTCTAACACCTGTACTAGTTCACACACACGGAAAGATCTGCAATATATAGCACACACTTGCTGCATTCATAGTTTTTTAATGCACCTTCAACACACTAAATGGTATCATCCCCCCATGGATTGCCATCTGCCAGCATATCTTCAAACATGCAATATATTTGGTATTTCTATTCCTAAAGCAGAACCGAAAAGCCCATTGGGTCTCAGAGCCCCCCTCAAGTCCTGCCAGTACAACGGGACCATTTACCAAGCAGACGAGATGTTCACCTCGGATGAATTGTTCCCTTCTAGACAGCCGAATCAGTGTGTGCTGTGCAGCTGTTCAGTAAGTAAAACTTTTACCTGGATATCCTCTCTGAGAAGTCAATTCAAGAGTGACATTAAAATACATTATAATACACTACAAATCAAGAAATATCACATTAAAAGCTATACAAGTCGGGGAGCCCTCTAATGGTTTTGATCACTACCTGAGCCTTCCTGCCCTTTATTGGAGCAATATGAGCGTCATGTCAGGAGATTGGTATTGATGAAGAGAAATGTAAAATCAAATGCTAGCTAACCAACCGACTTATGTGCTTACTGTAATTATTTATAGAATGGGAACATCTTCTGTGGTCTGAGGACGTGTCTGAAGAAGTCGGGGAGCCCTCTAATGGTTTTGATCACTACCTGAGCCTTCCTGCTCTTTATTGGAGCAATATGAGCGTCATGCCAGGAGATTGGTATTGATGAAGAGAAATGTAAAATCAAATGCTAGCTAACCAACCGACTTATGTGCTTACTGTAATTATTTATAGAATGGGAACATCTTCTGTGGTCTGAGGACGTGTCTGAAGCTGACTTGCTCTACGCCAGTGTCTGTACCAGACACGTGCTGCCAGCTTTGCAAAGGTAATTCCAGTTTTTTTATTACAATTAACTTTTTTATTATATCCTGTTGTTTCCATGAACAATCATTTAATGAAATGGAGGCCTTTACTTGTGGGCTAACTTTGAATTTGGACAGGTTTTTTTTTCCTTGGTTTTGTTAGCTGCTGAAATTTAAATGACAAATGTGAAATCTGTAGTTGTAACAATTTACACGACTGCCCATTCCAAACTAGGATTATGGGTTCCCTGTAAAAGCTAGAGGCATTGTGTGACCTCATCGGTTCCCATTACCACTTATCTACTTCAATCCCAGTTTTCAAGGGTGTGTAACTCCATTTCTGATAAACCGTCACTGGGGAGACATGCAGGGACAATAACATCTTTAAGTGAACCAGGAACAGAAGATTGGGTTTGACATCTGTCCCTTTTCCCTTTCTGCTGGATTTTAGACCATTCAGATTCTCCTGCCAATCCCAAATATGCATCAATGGAAGAAGGGGAACAACTGCAACTGAATAGAGGTGTTGTAAGTATTTATTTCTTGTAATTTAATTATTTTAGTAGAAGAAAATGTGTAAAAATACCAATTATTTTAACAGGAATAGAAACCTCAAGTTTTCCTATTGCAGTTACTATGATTAGCTCTGCCACAATGCTTTATACATGAACTTGTTATTATTATTATTTACAAAATTGCTGACTGTACAATAATTCAACACTATGTTGCACTGTACAATTAAATAAAAGCCATGAAACTCTTATTGATTTTCATTAGTAATAATTGCAATTTAAGGTCATGCTCAGGGACCTACTGTATTTCATACAAAAAGAAAATAATTCAAGTTTCCTTACCAATTGGTCACGAAAAAATCTCCAATTTGGCTACTGTATTTACCTTCACCAACACACACCTAATACACTACACATGCTACATGGCATTAACGACATTGTTATTTAATAATCTGTTCTGAAGATTATGAATGATTTCTCAGGCTAGAAAGAAATTACTGCTTAAGAATGAATGCAAAGTATTGAAGTGCCAGTATATAGTGTAGTATATGCTACTTGCTCCCATAATGATCAGTGATAAAATCCATTCTCAACAAGGTGTATCAAAGTTTAATGTGTACGCCCTCAACAGAAAAGAGTGGAACACGGTCATCCACTCAAGCTCCAAACTGTGACCGTGTTCATCTTGTTAGTTCATCTTGTAACCCAAACATTATGCATTTCTGTCCCCTGAAATGCAAGAGGCATTCTCAGGACCAGTGTTCAGGGGAGCAGATCAAAACAAGAGCAGTTAGAGCGACCCCATCAACTCTGAGCAGCACCTCCAGGGGCATAAACCTCAAAACCTTCTGGCACAAGGGAGCCACCGGGACCACAGTGAAGATCGTCCTGCAGGATAAACACAGAAGAGGTAACTAGCAATATGGTGACGCCAATGGACTTTGTAAATATGCACCTCTGAAGCATCATCCCAATAAAATGCACCTACTAAAGTTACAGACCCTGAAATAAACCCAGGCATGCAATTTAAGGGGCTTGTTGTTTATTAGTTTTGACTCATGGGGGGTACAGGGGTAATAAAGTGGACTTGATCTATTGGGTCTGACAGACAGACAGGCAGATTTAGTTGTGTGCTAATGCAGGTCCAAGAGCAAGTTTTATCCCAATTGAACAAGCTGTTCTCTTGGTATGTTAAAATGTAAGTGCGGCATACAGACAGTTGGATGGACTGTCCCAGAGCCTCTTTTTACTCCCATATTCTGAGACTAACCTGTGCTAAAGAATTTGATAAACAGTTTTGTAGACATTAAATAAAGAGCGTGGCCTCTAGACGGGTAAGAGGATGGTCTTACTCATGCTTATGATGTTGTGAGATGGACAACAGTCCACCGGGTTACAGGCAGTCCCATGAAAGCAAATTTCACAAAGAGTTGCAACAGGCAACCAAAAGAACTTCCATCAATGATGACCTAGGCATAGAGAGTAAGACTATATGGCGGTCATGGCGGCCCCGCTTGATGAAACGTTGTGCCTTATATCAGCTTGTGTATACAGTGGAAAGACGTATTCCCACGGAGAGGTGTGGCACCCAGTTCTGCGCCCTCACAGGCTCCTGGAGTGCATCTTGTGCACATGTAAGGATGGCAAACAGGAGTGCAGGAAGATCACTTGCCCCAGCTAATATCCCTGCCAGTACCCGGAGAAGCCTGAAGGGAAGTGCTGTAAGACATGTCCAGGTATGTGAAGATGTACCAGTCTAGTGGAGTGGCAATGGAAGGTCTTCAAAGGTGAGTGTCAATTACATTAGTCATTGAATCTAAGTTCTTTTAGTATTTCTAAGTATTGCACACTTTCAGTAGTGGCCTTCCATTGTTAAAAATTGTTGCCCATTCAGTTGTTAAACGTAATATGTATCAGTGAATTTTACATTCAACCTACTGTGCAGTACATACAAACTAAACAATACATCAATAGTTAAGTACAAATAACAATCAAAGTCAAAGTGTTTCTTCTAAACACAGGAAAACGTATCTTTCATATGCATTATTATAACGCTACCACTGTATACCACAGTAAACGTTTAGAAAGCTTTTAACCTGATCTCACCAGCAGGGGTCAGAATCCATTACGGCAGCACAACGCACAGCGCTGCGTGAGACGCTCTTCCCTCCTAGTCCTCTGCAGTCGATGAGAATCTGAGTCACGGTATCAATATAGCAGGCTAGGTGTGAACCGGCGACCATGCATGGAGCGAGAGTCTTAGCATCTGCACAGAAGAGCCACGCACATGCTTTTGGTAACGACTCTGAGCTGAACTGCTGTGTGAATGGGTAGGGGTTTGACGAGCTGGTAAGAGATTTCACTCACTATGCCTCACTGGTTTGTCAACAGAAACCAAAGAAGAAACAAACAGGACACAGTGCCTCCAAGCGCACAGTAATAACCTGTTGGTTTATAAAGTTGCATCCCCATCAGAGTCTGATACAGACAGCACCATTAGAAAAATCGCCATTGAAAGAGAAGGAGCTGTGGATATCGAGATATATGTCTGGAAGACTGTAGAAGGTATGTGGCAGTGTAATTAAATGGCATTTATTTTCACCATATAATAAAGACTAGATACTTGCCAATGGTGATTCCAACAATGCAGTGAAAGAAAAGGGCATTTAGAACTCAATATATCGTCCCAGAAGGCTGCTCAAAGCACCTTAACAAGAGCCATATAAAACCATTCTAAAATTCAATATTTGTGCAGCAGCACAATAATTGAAAGCAACATAAAAGGGTAAAGAGAGCTCAGTATTTCAGCACATTTATTGAAACAAGGATGGCGTCTACAGGTCTGTCATTGAATTCATGAGGAGGGCTTTCTTGGAGCACAACAGCAGTTGCCATGGTTTTTGCTTGTCTACTGTAGTAACCTGTATCTTTCCACATGTCTTCGCCAGGAATACTGCAATTAATGGAAGTTCAGACGCTTCAGAAGAAGGAATTTGCAGAACAACCAGAAAACTTCATATTGGTGACCAGGCTAGATGAGGGTAGGTACGCTGTGATGAAATTAAGCCGGGCCAGATGTAAAATGTATTTTTATGAGTTCCTTTTTATTGCTACATAATCCATTTGTGGTGCGTTTCAGAGTGAATTCCTAAGTATATGACTAAGTAGGTGCAGTAGGTGCCTAGCGTAAAAAAGTCTAATTAGGTAGAGTAACATTGGAACAGTAGGCTTTGTTTGAATTGCCAAGTCTCTCTCTCTCTCTCTCTATTTCCAAAAGGGAACCTACTA
This sequence comes from Acipenser oxyrinchus oxyrinchus, assembly GCA_030684275.1. NCBI lineage: Eukaryota > Metazoa > Chordata > Actinopteri > Acipenseriformes > Acipenseridae > Acipenser > Acipenser oxyrinchus. Next base: position 78,275 of record JAGXEW010000090.1, on the reverse strand, counting down.
CCTTTAAAATAATAAACTTTTAAAATGCTACCGTTCTGTTTTTTTTTCAAAAACATCTGAAAAGCCCAAATGATGGTAATGTTACCTGTTTTGTAATGAAAGGTTTCTTCAATATTCTTTTGACATTGATAAACTCAAGAAAATCTGAATCCTCCTTTTATAAGAACCTAATACATGTTATGATTAAACTTCTCATAAATTCAAGTTAATATATATATACAGTGTATATATATATATATATATATATATATATATATATATATATATATATATATATTATATATATATATATACTGTATATATATCATTTGTTTCTGATTTTTCTGATTTGAAATGCCCATTGAGAATGCTGCCTCTTACCGATCAGAGCGAATGATGATCAAGTCAAGCCGATCTTGCACCTCTCTTCTTTTCTTTTCATTTAGAGACTTGGAAAAAGTTCCGGGAACAAGAAGCCAAGATAAAGGAAGCCACGGATAGCAGAATGTGTGATGAAGGAATTAAGGAAGTTGCGAAGTTTTTACATCCAGAGAAACTGGACAGACTGTGTGCCACTTAACTCTCCAGATTAAACAGCACTCCGTGAACAAGGAACTCTTTTACTACTGCCTTCCATTATCACTATGCCAGTCCGATACCACACTACAAACCCTTGTATCAGGAGAAGAAAACAGCTTCTGTACATATTGCAGTTAGTTCTGTTTAGGCACTTCAGCTGCAGGCTAAAAAAATATCACATACAAAATGTTCAGACAGGATAGGGCTGTTCTTTTACTGTACCTGAGTTAGCTTCTAGCTAAACAGGGACTCAATTGAATGTGCATCAACATATGCAGATATATTAACTTGTAGTGGATAACTTGAGAAGGGAGCCATACTTATTGTAACTGAAAAGTAATGCACTATAGGGTTGAGGTGGGAACTTAAACAGCAGTCTGTTATTGTCCAACAGTATTGATAAAAACGTAATAAAATACTGGCTATATTATGAACGATTCTGGATTCTCTGTTTTTCTTTAAAAAAGGCACGGTTTTCATACAAAGTTCAGCTAAAAATGGTAATGCTTTAATTTAAGGATCATTTATAATAATACGTGTATCATTATATTATAAAGGTTATTAAAATTATAATCAGGCTATAGCAGTGTTATAAAAACGTAACTAAGGCATTTATAAGAACCGTCATAATCCCTTTATAACACGACATTGAGCTTTACACTAATATTGTGTCACTAAAATGCTACTGTAATAAACTATTATTAACCTTTAAAATCTAATAACACATTTGTAGATACTTAAATGAAGGTGTGAACAAACAGACACATTGTTATCTTTGGATTAATGTGGGCCTAACAAACATCTGCATTCACCAGTTCTGAAGAAGATTAAACACCGCAGATAGAAATCTAAGTGGTTCTGTACTCCCCAAGATTGTTTTAAATCTATACTATATTAAAAGGCTGCCTCTGTTGAATGTGGGCCTTCCCTGGAGTTTGTTAGCTAATGTTTCTCACCATCTGTGCCAGTAATTTGTAGCCCAGTGTCAATGTAATCATTCATTATTTCAGGGGTCATAGTTATCTAACTTGATGAGTCCAACAATACGCCACTGTTAATTATATAAATGTGGGTCAGGAGTTTGAACCACTTTGGGGTTTGCCAGCTCACAGATTGGAAGAGACTTCGCCCCCTTTGAAATGCAAAGACACTTGAAGCAGATCATCATTCTTTGTTGTCATAAAACATAAAAAAGGACCAGACTGATAGCATTAGAGGCTGTATATGAATTATAACCTCAAACTCTGGTTTCTCTATAAGGTTTTACCAGTATGTCCTGGAGCATCCTATGCTATACATTGATTATTCTAATGGATGTCAAATTACGGAGTTCACAAGGAAATTGCAACTATTACATAATTATAGGCCCATTATCACCCAGTAATGGACCTGAAGTTAGCTATTTGACAAATTAAGTTTGAAAGTTGTGTCATATCTAATAAGGCTGCAATGGTATGTAAGTTTAGTTTTAATTTTTACTTTGGAGGGTACTATAATATATGGCACAATAGAAAAGCCTGCTATTCTTCAGATTTAGTTATTTGAAGTCAAATGTTTTGTTCCATTTATTGCCCTTGACACCACTGCACCAACCTTGGCAAAGGCGGAGCAGCTGGGAGCAGTTAGGAGTTCTGTTGCAGCTGTAACCTGTCAAAGCCTGGTGTGTCAACAGTATGCGCTAGATGAACAGGTGGGGCATACTGAATCAGCCCTTACAATTGTTTCCAACTTCTGGATGCACGAAAAAGACTATTGAAGACTTTTTCCTCCTAATGTTACTGGAGAGAATCCTAAAAAAAAAAATGTACACACGCATTTTTCAGTTTGCAATGCTTTCCCCATGCTTATGATATGCATTTCCTGTGCTTTGCTATGTTTTTTCAAAGAGAACTCAATATATATTTACCCTTTCTAAGGACTTGGAACTTAGTGGGTGCAAAGTGCTAAAACACTGCCGACCCTGTGCTATGAAATGTCTCTCCTCAACCACCCCGATTCTCCCTCTTGCTTACAACAATGAGTCCTTGTATAGGCCTCACACACAGCGTCCAGACTGACTCCTCCTCTCACTGCAGGCCTGAAAAAATATCTTGAAACAGAAGCCTTACAGTTTCAGACAATAATTGTAACACAATGAAGCTGTGAATTATTTCCGCTGGCTGTTGAGCTGACATCTCCGGCCAATTTGTTATGTCTGAGTGGCACTGATCGAGTGGCGGTGAAGGGCTTCTGATCTCTCCCAGCTGCTGAACGGACTATGGTGTGTGTTGGGGAATAATGTAATGATTGTCACAGCTTCTGGACTGATAACACTGTTAACGTATCTCTTCATGCGCAGGAGATTATAACTAATTTGAAGTCAAACAGGTGTTATTTACACAGAATGTGCAGGTAAACTAGAATGTGCAACTGACAACTGGCAGTGATTTTAAACCCCAGAAGCCATGTATCCCTGGGCTGCAAAACAAATCATTCCATTAGTCTTCAACCTGAGGACTTCATGCCAGAGTTAGACCATTTCTGACCACATTCTGAATGTATTAAAAGGTACACCAGGGAAAACTGCTTACAAAATGTAGTATTCAGTCAAAAAGGATGTGAAGAAATATTCTGCACCTTTCAAATACATGTTTGCTGTGCACAGCTTTTGTTGTGGATAATTTTACAAGAGAAGCAAAATGAATCAACATTGTAAGCAGGTGTAAAATGTTATTCTGACTCCTTACCTTTAAATGAAGTCCCAGATTTCCTTTCCTAATCTCTGCCCAACAAATATCATAATTAGAATTTCTTAAATACAAATGACATTGAAATGAACTGTTTTAGTCAATACATTTAGAACACATTTCTAGATACAGACTAAAACCATAAACTAAGTTTGGCCATATTGGAGTCACCATAAACAGACAACAGCATTCCGTAATGTTTTTTACACTGCATCCAACAGTCTTTGAAGTCAACTGAATGTACGCTTCACTGGAGATAAACTGAAAGATGTTCTTTCACATGGTATCTGTGGATATCGAAGTTGTCAGTGAGAAGAATATTCATATTTAAGGAAATCTGAAGCAATGACTTTGCTTAGGCAGAGAATCAGCAGCAAAGCCATGCCTCAAAGTCGTGGCTGGCCTTGTGACAGTGGTGAGTGCGGGCGATAAATGCGGGAGCCTTCCTATGAATGACGGCACATTGACGGCGCCAGTCCTGGCGTCAAGCTGTATCCAGACAGCTGGGTGCAGTCAGTGGTTATAAGGGCCAGTTGTTTGTGTGAAAAGATTTGAACTGGGCATTGAGTGCCCAATAGGCAGCACACATGTCTTAAATGTGCCTTAAAAATCTGAACTGTGACCTTGGATAACCTATGCCTGCTCCATAGATTGTGTGCTGGCTGAATGAGAGACTGCGTGTTCAGGAACTATATCTTTTGTTTTACCTACATGGGGACACTGCTGTATGAAGTTGTACTTAATCTGCTAACATTAGATGAACACCCTCCCAAAAAAGAAAAGCTTAGGTACAGGGTACAGGGTTGGACAAAAATTTGAAATGCCAAAGACCATAACCCTTTCAATAGGGTGTGGGGTGTCAGCATGGGCGGCCAGGGTTTCATTGATTTGCTGTGATGATTTGCAAAAGGCTGATTTTCTTTTATTGCCTAAACAAAATAAAACACCTTTTGCTGCTCTTGCACTTGCTCCTTTGGATTCATAAAGAAGCCCATACAGCTGTGTCCAAGCATCATGAAATAAGAGTACATGCAAAACGTTAATACATTTGCATTACTATACAACAGCATGGTAAATTGTACAAGTAAAATTGATAAAAGACCAGATATTAAACGCTTGGAGATGGGTTTCTAAAAGATGTTCATTTTTTGTATTTCTGTTCGACTAATTTCTAATATTGATATGCTGCTTACAAGCAAATGTGCTTATCTTGTGTATGAACATGTCCCCTATGCGCCACGCATTCTGCAGGACTGCTCTTGTTCATGACTTTAAAGGGCTTTACACTAAAAGAAGGGCCTAATGCACTTTACAGTTTTAGCAGAAATGACAAGTCACATTATTACAGCACTGATAACACCCATACAACTGCCGCATTCACTTTTTTTGCTCCTGATTTTAAAACAGTTGAGAACTGGCTAAGGTCTAATCATCTGACTACTAATTATAACAGGCCCTGTACTATATAAAAGTTACTTGACACAGTTCAGATCAGACACCAAAATGGTTGAAGGGGGTTGAGGGTTATCGGAACACCTTAATCAACTCTGAAAGTAAACACATCTATTAAAATGAATTACTTTACAACAAGTTGGCACTCTTTGAATCAGAAAGCCGTCTGCTCAATTATCAATGCTTGAGTCCCCCCCCCAAGCTTTGAATTCTCCCAGCTCCTGGTCTAATACCTCAGATCCACTTATTCAAAAGCTGTTAGTTTTACTGAGCCAGGGCGCTTGTGTTATTGCAGTAAAAGGAATAGATGAAGCAATCATTTCCAGGTGTGGAAAGGCATCACCTGAACAAACGTGCGACTGAGACATCTCCACTTTGCTTTTGCTCAAAAACTGAATCACAAAAAGCTTAAAATAACATTGCATTCGTGCACAGGGTATTCATTACTCGTTACATAACTTCACACATTCTGGATTACAGGAGATGAAACAGACAAGACTTAACCCAGAGACACAGAAACATACTGTGTTTCTATATCAAGCTTTTATCAGCATGACATCATGCAGGGTCAGGTGTGGTTCTGCTGTCTGAATTGAAAGATAAATGCGCTGTATCAATGGAAAACTAAATCAATGTCAAAACAATAAGGGATTTGTGAGAATGTAGTAATGCTGATGGGATGTTAATTCACTGTTTTGAAAGTCTTTGTTGTGACATTCCCAATTGGGATAATTCCTTAACTTTAACCCTGTAATGCTTAACTATTTTTGTGTGTAATATATATGTATACAGTATATATAGGAGGCTGTGTGGTCCAGTGGTTAAAAAAGGGTTTGTAACCAGGAGGTCCCCGGTTCAAATCCAACCTCAGCCACTAACTCATTGTGTGACCCTGAGCAAGTCACTTAACCTCCTTGTGCTCCATCTTCGGTGAGACGTAATTGTAAGTGACTCTGCAGCTGATGTATAGTTCACACACCCTAGTCTCTGTAAGTCGCCTTGGATAAAGGCGCCTGCTAAATAAACAATATATATATATATATATATATATATATATATATATATATATATATATATATATATATATATATATATATAGCACTCCTGTAGATATAAGTAAAAGTATGTAAAGGGAGCTGAATCCTTTGTTAGGGGAGGAGATTTCAGTGAAGGCTAATGGCCAGCCTGAACAGCAGGAGTTTGGAGAAAAGAGCAACCTTTAGTGAAGGCCACTGCCCAGGGGTACCTATTGTTTTTGACTTGTGTTTTGTTTAACTCTTTATTTTAGTAATTATACCTTGCTTATTTGTTCCCGTGCTTTTGTGTTTATTTCATTTATTTTTGTAAATAAACATGCACAACAGTGCTTTCACTGCAGCTTCCTGACTTTGACTCTCATTTCTGACGCTATCCTTTCACAAGACCTTTTTGGTCTGTTAAAGAAAAGCATACAATGAAGAGACTAGCCCGTTTGCACAGGACTCAAACTAATGCAATGACCTCCTCTAAGAGCCATTACAGCAAAGGATATATTCTTTTCTTTCACCAGGGTTTTAAAATCAACAAATTCAACGAATATTCTCCTCACTGCCAACTGGGTATCCACAGATACCATGTTTATTAGCAATCATGCTTCTTCGGTAGAGTCAGGCAGCATATCTCTGCCTAACGAGCAGCAGGCCATGTCAAACTCAGCTCCCCAAACTACTGACGAGATGTCAGTTCATTTTTTAATTTGCTTTCCAACACTTGTCAGTTCTAACAAATGTCCTCTGCAACACCAGCATGCTCTATTCGGATTGGATGAAAGCACCACAGGATCTAACTTTGGAATTTATTAGGCGGCCCCAATGTCCTGTGAAAAAAAGTGCCTTAATGACAACTGTTACCCCCGTCTAATTTAGTTGACATGTAAAACTGCTTGGGCGTCCACTACACTGGGGGTCTATTCCTTCATAAACGAATGGGATTGTTAACCAGCTGTTCTCACAGTGTGGCTGCTTCAACCATCTCATCTATGTGTCATTATTGGACAGAAAATAATTACTCAACAATGTATTTTTCTGAGGCCAAATGTGATTATATCATCCAGCCCTGAGCCTGTGTACAAATGTGGTTTGCATTATTACAGTGATTTACTCATAGGGAGTTTATCATGAAGAAGGAGAAGAAGATTATAAAAATAAATTACAACATTTGAAATTATATTCTTTGAAGCCTTTGGATGCAGTTAATCTATGAGTCAAGAATGCTAAACAGAAATAAGAGTCCAGGATGGGATTTTAATATCAGTGTGGTTGTACATCTGCATTTCAAAGAACTAGCCCAAATCAATCACCGTGAGAGCTACAGCTTTTTTGTGTGTGTAGTCTAAAGACCGTTGCAATCAGGATGTTTATGATTTTTCATCTTTTTGGAGCATTATGTGAGCCTACACGATAATGAGTTCCTTTACACACTTGGACCACTATAAATATTTGGTTAAAGTTTTTGGTTATTGTGTTTTTCGACTACGGACGTGACTGTGAGCACATCCTCTGATCTTACATTTTCAGTTCTATGAACTCTATGTTGAAAACCTGGAAGCTTTCAGCAGTAGTTCAAAGAACCTGTATTCTACCGATAATGTGCTGAAACAAGTTAGATTTCAAGTGTTGGGCACTTTTATATCAAGAGCTTTCTCGAGGACATTTGACACATTCACTTCTTTTTTATTTTTTGAAATAAACATTCTCATTACATTTTATAATAATTTACATGCAATCACAGACATATTCTCAAATATATGCTAAACATAAACCCACGACCCATACCCATACATCCAGTGACAATTTTGGTTCTGAGCATGCTCCATACAGCTCTTGCAGTTAGATGTTTGATCTCGAAAAATATCCTTTTTATGCGAGGATCTAATCTTTGTTCGTGAGGTGTACATTTTGTTTTCAGTTTAAAAAAAAAAAGACTGCCTGAAAATCATATATCTTTAGTAAACCTGTTTATAATTAAGACTCCATAAGATTGACTTGAACATTGTCTTTTCATTTTGTGAGTGAGAAATGTCTTTATTTTATCTTTTAAAATCTTTTTTCGTCACTCGTCTGACGAAAAAGGAATTGTTCTCACGAAAAAAGCAGCTGTTCTGGTGAAAATAGAAGTACTCTGATGAAAAAGGAATTTAGAATGTCATTTCTTTTGTCGTGAGGGGGATCTTCTTTCGTGAGGTTCTTTTGTTCTCGTGACAAAAAGATTGTGTACATCTACCGCTGTTCAACTCTGTTCGAGTTAGAAATACAAGAGTCCCCTCATTTTGTTCCTCTGCTCTCCCTCTACTGGAATATGGAACTGGTTTGTTTGGTTTTTCCAGTGGAACCTATTTCCACTGTTGTTCAGACACAGATAAAACTGGTTATTACAGACAGGGGCACAATGTCATCTTAGAAAACTGCAGTTGCTTTGACAATGCCACTTGTACATAAAGCCTTTATGTACAATTTAACACTAAATTGTACGTTTTCAGATCTTTCCAAAAACCTCCGATGTGTGTCACTGGCAACACAAAAGTTCTGTAAAATAGTTTCTGAATATGAAGAGGAGGTGGTTTAAACGCTGTTCAGTTATGGATAGAGCAGTATTTTTTCACGGTAAACTTTTGAAACTTGTTTTCCTGGCAGTATCAAGATTAATCATATATGCTTATTTTTAAACTAGGACATTCTCCATATTATATAAATGACTAAATTTCCAGATCCCTTTCAACACAGTGAAAGACATCACTTAATATAATTTGTCAGAACACTTTCCCTGCCTTCCCTGCTTTGCATCCCATCTCTTCATGAGAAAAATACTACAATGATTATTCCTGGAATAAATACAAAAATTAATAAATAAGTAATCTGTTGAAACATATATTAAAAAAGCTATGAATGCACTGCTCTGTGACAGAACAAACATCTTTAAGCGGGAAAAACAATATAAAAAAGGAGCTTATCAGGCACTTTTGGAGTTCATATTAAAAGGATTTGGGGCTTTCAGAAGAAATCTTAAGCTACAGGGCAGTTTAAATTTAATAATATGGGTTTATTTTTATTTTTTTAAATGCCAATTGATTGATTCCACCTGGACTGAGAAATACATTCCACATCTGCTGAGCCGTGTAACTGAAGTCAAATTGAAAATGTACGCTTGGAGACAAAAAAAAGATAGAGAGGATCCAGTTGTGAAACTCAAAGCTGTGTCTTTGGACAGAAGGTTAGTAAGAGCTGGCATAGCTAAACTGTGGAACCATTCCAAGATACAGAGGTGATGCAGCTGGCTTTTAGAACCATGCTGCTGCTGTCGAGGACAGAGGTATCCTTATTTCTGGAGTAGGAGAGTCCATACATTCTCATACAAATGTCACCTCCTAAAATAAAGATGTTTTTTAGTTTTTCTATAATACTATGTATTTCATATACTGTGTACTAGGGTGTGCAGAACATACATTTCTCATATTAAGAGGCGTCAGGTAGTCGTACTCAGATCTTACTCAGATAAGATTACCAGAAGTTGGTAGGCTAATTGTAGAAGTACCATATAATGCATATGCCAATTGCTTTCTTTCTTTAACAAGAATTTCTGATTGTGAAGACCTTGTGTGTATTGTGCAATCTACTCGTGACACTAGCCAATGACTGCGAGCTGATTTAATGCATTTATTCCAAGAAACAAGTAATATGCTTCTAAGTGTTCATGCTCTGAAAAATTCCCATATTCAGAACGGAAACTCATATGTTCTGAGTACTCGGCACACCCTCACCGTGTACTGTATTATTATTTATTTCTTAGCAGACGCCCTTATCCAGGGCGACTTACAATTGTTACAAAATATCACATTATTTTTACATACTGTTACCCATTTATACAGTTGGGTTTTTACTGGAGCAATCTAGGTAAAGTACCTTGCTCAAGGGTACAGCAGCAGTGTCCCCTACCTGGGATTGAACCCAGAACCCTCCGGTCAAGAGTCCAGAGCCCTAACCACTACTCCACACTGCTGTACTCAACTTTGACTGGATTGGACAGGAATGATCATATTACTTCTCTTCCTGTCACATGACTCTACTCATATTTGATAAAAGATTAGAAACTACTCTCAGCAGCCTCCCAAAACCTCCCAAAACCTCCCCAAACCACCACCTCAGCACTAACTGGCAAGTGACTGTTAATTTGGTGTGGCACTAAAACAAAGAGGGATCCAGCCATATTTAGTATGACATTATATATATTTTTTCTTTAAGAAGAGTTTTTCCTCAGCCAATGAAAAGTTCCAAGTATGGAAAGGGATTCTATACAATTGAGGGGAAATTATGTTTTTGGATGAAAAGTCACCAATCCCTATTGTCTCTGCTCTGGCCATAAAACAAAGTAGTTTAATATTATTCCTTTGTACACAATTTTGTTTTATAGTATATCCTCAACGGTGGCTCTCCCACACACAGCAAGGATAAGCTGAAGCAGAAGAACACTCTCACAAGTCCTAATATAAATGTATTGCTGACAAGATTCGTTTTTACATTGATTTTATACTATATTTTTCTCAGGGGATGTTGTTTTTTAAGAGTTATGGGGTTATGAGGCTCCAACTGAGGTATTGTGAAAATGTTCAAAAGTTAAGAAAGTGTCTGTGTAGCCTCATTGACAGTCAGTTGTATAACAGACCACTGGGGTGCCCCTGTACAGAACCGCAGAAACCATTTACTCTTATAATAAACAATCTAAGGGCGCTGATGGAGTTCATCCAACGACCCCTTGGTTGCATATGATGTTACGACTTAGGAAGGATTTCCTGGCAAAACATTAAAAATAAATAACGCTGGCAATCATCATGCAGGATAAGCTGAAGAAGCATTGCAGCAGCTGCAGAATGGTGCCGACTCTGGCTGTGTCTCCCGAGGAGGCTCACATAAAAACATCCTTCACTCAGGATCCTTCCCCAGAAGACAGCAGGGATCCTGTGCACTGTAGACCCTTTTCAAAACAAATACAGAAAGGAAAGCTGGAAAGATGACGCTCCAGATGCTCCTCATCCTTTCCCGGCCCCTACAGGCTCACCTTTAAAGAGAAAGCTGGAAATCGTTTATCACCGTCTCTGTGCTGCTGGTGCCAAGTTATAAAGATCGAAATTACTCTTTGAACCACTGCGATTACTTTTCCATTGTCTTCCACAGGGATGAGTTATAATCCCTCATAGCCAGTGGGGCTTCACTTTGTTTCCCCCAGGAGACTGGTTGGCGCCTAATGTTTGTAACACTTATTTTTCATCTCCAGAACCCAAAGGCTCAAATTCAGCCTAGTGTGGATTGAATGAAACCAGTTCACAAAACACATAAAAAACCAACATAGCAACTCTCTTTAATGAGAACAATGCAGGATCTTTTTCTTCTCTTTACTTACTATTTATGTGCCATGTACTCCTAATATTGCAACATTTTTTGTTTAACATATTCAATTATGAATACACTTCAAAATACAGGTACATTGAGTCCCCAGTGGCTCACCTGGTAGGAGCGCAGCGCGTGGTGCAGGGTGAGTCATACAGCGCAGGTTCAAGGCCCTGGCTGTGTGAAGTAGGCTGGTCTTCGGGGGCTCCAAGGCAGTGTTGCATTGGCTCAGGCGTGGGTTAGGGAGGTAAAACCATCAGGGACCTTTTCTCCTCATCGCTCTACAGCGAACTCTGCTGGCCAGGCACCCAGTGAGCTCAGAGCAGACACCTGCAGGGCTGGCCTTTGTCCTCCAGAGGTCGGTAGCTCGCTGACATCCGCTCTCGAGTACCTGGGTGAAAAAGGAAGCTGGCTTGCTCGTGGGATCGGAGGACGCCCACTGAATCTTCGGGTCTCCTGAGCCATGTAGGGAATTTCGGTGGTGAGGGGAAAAACGATTGGGCATTCCAAATTGGGAGAAAATCAGGGGAAAAATTATAATGTAGGTACCATTGTGTAATAATGCATAATTAGCAAACAATTATATCTGTGTGTGACACACTGCTGTCACAGTTAAAAGCTCTACAACTGAGCAAATGCCTTGGTTTGCCCTCAGCCATCGTCTTTAGCACATATTGGTAATGATGCAAAAGGTTATTAAATATTTCAGTATTAATCAAGGGCTCTTATGCACACATTTGACATTTTTGCTAGACAAATATCATTGCTAGTTTGTTACTGGAGTCAATTTGGCTCAGTGTTTGCTAGTGCTCCAAAGTTGGGATTATCTTAATAGGTCCACTTAAGTAGCTGAGAGCAGCTGCAGAAATGGTATCTGTTAATGGTGCCTCAGTTCAACAAAAGTATTGCCAGGTGAAACATTGAAGAATGTTGTTAAAAATATGCCATTGCTGTTTACTGTACCAGTACTGACCAGGCAAGCGCAAAAACAAACAAATCAATTACAAACTAAAAACAGTGGCTTGTTACAGTTTATGAAATCCATTTCAGTTCAATGTTTTTGTGACTGTATTTTATGAACAGTACTTACAGTAAAAAAAAGGTGGCACACCTTTCTGTTTCATTTGCATCTACTTTATATCCAGCCCAGGGTAAACTGATAAGTTTCAAGAGACTTTCTCTGTGCAGCAAAGAAAACAAGAGGGACTCCAAAACATCAGACTAGACTATAAAATTTTTTTTAAAAACCCATTAAAAACTGAAACATTAGAGATAGCAGATCCCAAGTTTAAATTAAGAAAAGTCATAGAAATACTAAGCAACAGCTTTTTAGAAACCTAAAGTGAGGAACAAGTCAAAGAAAAGAACACCATGTTCTTATTGTGGAAATGGGGTTAGAATCTCTCATTACTTCTCTGTAATAGTTGTTTATCATTTCACTGTACCCTACATGCGCCAGAGTGAAGAGTGCATCAGCACCACCTATTGGCACATTGAGAAATAGCATCTTGAACTACTGCTTGCAAACACGTACTTTAATAGTATCCATACGTACCAGCAGCACTGAAACAGACTCTTTTGTACAGCAGTATCTGCGCTATTTTTTAGTGCGAGAGGTCCCGGTTCACGCGCCCTCCGCCTGTGTGTGGATTGCCTCGTCTTGTGTGATGCCTGCCTGCGTTAACCGAGAACGCTACAATACTGTTAAGGGAGTGTTTCAGATATTGGAAAAACAGTATAAATGTTTTGATTGAAAATAAATCTCCATGACAGAACCATTTGGTCAGAGAAATTAAGGAAATTGGAAATGTCTCAAAAGTAACTGCCCTGTGAAAAAAGGGATAGTCCTAGTACGATATCTTTCTACAGTAAAAGCAGAAACCAGTAAAAGTGCAATACCATTTACATGTTCTTTGCTACATTGATAAAAACAAAGGAACGAAAACTTTTGTTCACTGACTTGTTTTTCAAGACTTGCTTGGCTTAAAAGTTGTCACTTGCAGGTCCGTGGCTGTGGATCAGAGCAGAGCTCCATTTGGTTCTAATCTGAGTTTTTCGGTTTCGTTCGTTCCAAGCCGTATAACTTAGAGCTGTTTTTCTAAATCAAAACATGAAAGATGACCAAGAACCAAGGCCAAGGCTGATGTCATGCTCAGCTGGGTAGAATCCAAACGAATCCAAAGAGTGCTGTCAAAAACCATATGCCACTCAGCAGGTTGGGAAGGATGGGGCAACATGTTAGAAAGTGCAACCGCAATGTTCCAATTACAGCCACGGGGAACTGAGTTTACACACTACATCCCATCAGTCTGAAGGATGAACCAGGTACATGCTTCCCTTTTCTGAGGGTCAGAGTCATGGCAGGTATTTCAATTTTGTGTTCAGTTCTTATTCAACACACTGTACATCACATGTGTATGTCATGCTACGCCATGCCGTCTCTGTTTAAGAGACTCTGATGCTCATTCCATGCAGTACGAGTTTCGATTAGTGCTTGGTTCTTTTTTTGGCTGTCTTCAACTACCTCGTGGTACTGTACAGGAAAGTGAGCAATGTGTTCTTACTAGAATCCAACTACTCAATTCCACTGAAGTGTTACTGAAGTTTGCTGTTAAGAATAATGCCTGGATGTTAAAGGGGAACTGTAATGCAAATGAATATACAACCATTTCAATAGAAAACATGTTAACTAAAGCCTCTCCTTGAGCAGTATATCGCATAAAACCATTAAAACTAATTAACATTGAATGTACTGGAGCTCTCGTCCGTTGCGTTTTGTGTGACGTCCTGTCGTTGACTCGCTCTATAGTCACACATAGTATTCTATTGAGTGTGTGTCCTGTTCCTATATTATGTAGCCATTGTTTTGTAATGGCCGACCTTTGTTGGTTTAAAGGCTCAGGCACACCAAAATACTTTTGTTACTGTTTTTCCTTTTGTTATTTTGCATCAGAACCCTTTGTATTCCGACATAATTCACCCGGCCGGCGTTCACTGGTGTGGGTGGCTGTCAACGATATGATGTAACAGCGGCACCAGAAAGGTTCCAATATGGCGGTCTGCATTTCCAGCTGAACCAGAAAACTCACAAAAAAAAAAAATGAAATACTGTCCAAACGCTTGACTTTTAACAAAATTGGCGAGCGAGACGCATTTGTTATGAATACAGAGCATTTAGAGAGCCTTGTTATTTTGAGTACAGTTCCCCTTTAGTGTAAACTGTCAAGAAATATTTTGGAAAAAGATATAAATGAATGCAGTATATCTTTTTTAATTAACATGCAAGTATATATTGTCTATACAGTGGTATCAATCATCATTAAAAATGACTGTTTTTTAAGATCTGGGAACTAGATGTTATAATCCACATCTAAGCAACATGTCCTACTTTAAGGATGGCACCGCAGTCAATGTCTGGCTTTGAAATGCTTTCCTGCTCCATCTGTTTGAACTTGTGTTGTGCAGCATGTTCCTTCTGAGCAGACATAACCCATAAACCCCGTCTACATCTGAATCATGTATATGAAGATTCATTAAAGAAAAAGAAGTTTCTCTATCAACTATAGAGTGCTTATACTGAATTCCTTTTAAATGGGTTTAGTTCCCAATGGGCAGTAATCAACTTATCAAAATGAAGTAGAGACCTTATAAATGATAGACCATGCTTATACAACATATTGGATTCTTGACCAGACTGATACTATTTTTTTTTTTTGTATATTTCTAACAGGAACCCAACTATATCCACCCAAATGATTAATACAAATATTAAACAAGCCGTTACTGTTTACTTCTATACAAATGTGGTCTTTAATAAATCTATCAAAAAAGTGACATGTTTTATACACTTTCAGATTTATGATGACACTTTCTGTTTTCAATTTAATTTTAATAGGAACATGTGATCATTTTGACAGCTCTTCAAAACATTAAACCTTTCGTTTCAAAACAATAATTTATGAGCCGCATCTCGGTACAAATGTAGTATAAAGGTGCAACACCTTCCAACTTAACAATAAAATAGGATCTTCATGTATAAAGCCAGGGGGACCATACAAGGCAATTCTTTTTACTGGCAAAACAGATCATTATAATTTGGGACCTTTGGCAGACAGCCCAAAATAGACATTTGAAAAGGAATACTACATTTTCAATAACAAAGCCACCAGCTAAGTTATGACTGCATGGGATGCTGTGAATGGCCTTACCTTTGTACTATATCTTATAGAATGAGTATTGTGAATGTATTTTAGGTGCGCGTGTTTTGGGTATCACAAACTAAAAAAAGGCCAGAAACAGAGATCTATGCAAAATTCAGTTTTTTTAAAATTATATTTGTATTAACAGCATGCTCGATTTCACAATAAAAGGTTGGCTTATAAGTCTTTCACTTAGAGAGACCAGCAAAAGTTGAGAAAAAGGCAACTATGGGAATCCCTCTCCCTTGGAATTTAAAATGGTAATCAGGCAGTTGCATGACAGGAGAGACTATAAAATTGCCCTGTGCGACAATTGTAAGAGTTGCACTGTCTCACAGAGGCAATCTAAACAGAAACACACAAGATATTGGCAACACAGACCCAATCTTGAATGAAGTGCCCCTTTCAGATTTCTGTGACAATAAGTATCAGTCGTGATCGTAAGACACAGTAGTTTCCATAAATGGAGCCAAAAGGCAAACATTTTGTCCTGCACAAGGAATCCTAATCAGTACTGTTTGGCTGAACTTACGCTTTTCAGCTTTATCCGTAATTAGAAAATAAATCTGTTTCTCCATTTTGTAGTTCATTAAGGGTTTTATAGAACATATAACAGCTTTTGATTCAGAGGTATTTGTTTAGTCTCATTAGTGGTTGACTCAGCCAATAATGCATTTTTAAAGTTAGTATTACTAGCATTGCCAAATTACCTCCTGAGTGGGGATCTAATTTTGGAGCTTAATTTGAGTTGGGCCCAACTGAGTGGCTTGGTTCACTAAACTCCAAAGCACCTCGGCTTGGATCACCTCGCCTTGGATCACCTCGCCAGCAATTGCTGCTCACAAGAAAATGAATATTTAAGGGAATCTTTTTTCATAAGACTTGGAATTCTCAGCTTACTGGAGCAAACCTATTATCACAGTAGAATTCTATCAAACACAAAATATTACAAGAGAGTGTCTTTCAAGGACGCACAGTTCAAACCACACTGGTAAATAGACAGCACCTATTGTCCAAACCCAACAGCAGATTTATAAGTTCAGTGCTTGTTTTGAGGAGCAAAGGGATGCAAAGGCAGCATGGTGGTTATTTCTTCTGGAAGAATCCCATGATGGATGCCTGCTTGGATCCTTTATTGGCAGCTGACTTCTTTTGACTCTTCTTGTCCTCGACTTTTTCCCACCCGCTGCTCTCAGTGTGGCTGGCTGCTTTGACAGTTGCTGCTTATTGGACTTCACAAAGTCATCCTCACTGTCTGAATAAGATTCGCTCTCGTACACCTTCTCAGTTACTGAAACAGTAAAACAAAAAAATGTTAATAACAGAAAACCCACTCAACCCTTACTGCAGAATACTCTCTTCTGATGCTGTCTAGATAATGTAAACTACACAGCTAACTCACTGACCCTGCATTCTTCAACACACTTGCTACCCATTTATGGAATAAGTTACAATTTATTAGCATAACAGTGGCTCTCTGACTAAGTCAGCTGCCAAGGCATATCCTAGCACACAGATTACTTATACGCATCCAAATCGATGTGATATCCAATAGTGATGCTACCTGGCTCAACTTCTTTTTATGAGGTGTACCATGTGTTCTAAAAGGTACAAGACCCCTCTAATGCTAGCCCCTTAATGCATCAACCCTAGTATAACTGATTTATAGCCATTCCATACACAGGACAAAAATGTTGGCAGATTATAAAATCCTCAGGAAAAGCAAAGGTACAAATTGACCGGCTTCCAACAAATATTTTAATGGTGTGCTGGTTGTTCTGTAAATTGAGATATGTTTCCATATCCATTTAGATAAACAGATTGGCTTTGCTTCTCTTGGGGAAAAATAGAAAAAATGGATTACTCTTTAGAGAGGTGGCCATGCATTTTAATCTAAAGAAGTGACTGCCAAACCAACTCACAAGTCAATACAAAGTGCTTTCCATTCCAGATGGGTGCAAGTTCACAAAAATAAATCTATGTATATTCTTTTTTTTCTAAATATACAGTACAAACATTTAATATACGGAAATGAGTACCAGTAAAAAATAACTTAAGCTTACTAATCACGTCACTTTTTATTTCTCTGTCTGACGAGTAATGTCATGCTTTTATTCCAAGTAGTCCCAGGATCCATTGTTAGCTTGCATATGTAGCAACATCCATATTAACAGAACAAACTAGATTTCTTTCTGGCAAGTTTTTAGGTATTGAAATGGAGAAGTTTGGTGCATTCATTGACAGTGTGTGCAAACAAAAAGCAGACTTGAGATTCTACTGGGTGGTGATGCAAAGAATATACCTTTATTAGGATTTGTTTTTAAAATTCTCTTTCGTTACCATATCCTACTTAAGTTGAATGTTTTTTACCCCAACATTTTTTCTGTCTAGCTGTTGACTGCATATTATTTAATCCAATGATGGGAGGTTTGTGGAACAGCCATAACACAGGTACACCGTTGAGAACCTAGACACCCTATTTTCATATATTCAGCTATCCCAGACAAATGGTCTGTATCACCACATTTAAAGTGGTAGTACTTGTGCTTGGTTTCACTGGGCAGTTATTAATAGCTGCTCAAAATGTAAGAGCCTGCTACTTATGTTAAGTATTAAACAGAATACAAATCTGTATTTTAAGACAAAGCGTACATCTCTGAACAGATCCAACAAGGGTGTCCCTTGAGGCATGCTGTGGGATCTAAAGCATACCTGGACATTTATATAAATGATCCACTAGAGACGTAGGCAAAATAGCCAAACATAAGCACATAGTAAACAGCTAGTTTAGTGATAAAATGACAACAATATTATTGGGTGAAACAGTGCAATCTGCTCCATGACTTGCTGTTTGGCTCAGGGATCAGACTTCCCCTTTAAAATTGCCTCTGGCAAGCTCACAAGCTTCTAACAGAAACATGCTTGGAGCTCTGATCAGATTGGATTTGAAGTTGTTTCATTTCTGTTTTGTAAAAGTGATCTGTGAGCTCCAAACACAGAGGGCCATGACCTGTGTGGGCTACAAGACAAACAAACAATCTGCAACTGGAAGCTGGCAAACAATATCTGCCACTTGGCCTGAAAGTACCCTCTTATCCTCATTTTCTGTGAAATGGTGTCAGTGGGGATTTTTGTCAAAGGCGCTGGCACAGGTCCAAGTTTTAGCTTTTTTTATTATTATTCAAATTACAATACGTAACCCTTTTCATCATCATCATCATCATCATCATCATCAAAAAGGCTGTGACCCACAGAACATATTTCTGATATCTAGGATTGATGTTAAGCAACTGCCTCTGGGGTAATTTACAGAGAGGTACTGAGAAGAGATTTAATGACATGTGAATTTAATGTGATAGTGGACTAAGGGAGAAGCTACCCTATATAAATCAGCAGGCAGTCCCAAGGATGCAAGCGTAGAACTACCATGTGCGAAGTACATTGTCATTTCTATTTATAAAAGCATTCTTTCGATTGTGGCTGTAACTGTTACTGTACACGCTCTTACTGTTTTACTGGTTCATACGAGCTGGAATCGGACAGTGGGAGGCTCATTTCAGAAACAGGCTTGGTTGCTGGTTACACAGATAGAGAACAGTCAAGGTTAAGAACTTGACTATAAAAAGGACATAAACAACTTTTCCCAGACAACGGTATTTCACACACTGTTTTCAATGGGATTGTTAAAACAACAGGGAAAGAGCCAAAGCCAAGGGTGACATTAATACCTAATAAACAATAACAACAAAATGGGTGCGACAAGAAATATTGTAATTTAACTCTCCATTGATCTAGCCCTTAAGCTGCTAGAGGTTTTCTAGAATTTGGGACTGAATTGTTTAAAAGTCAAATTTCTCACAGGTCTCTAAAGGAATATTAGTGTTTTTTCAGCACAATCTGAACTTTTCAATGATATCATTTACTTGGGCATATCTACTCAACTGATTGAGATATTGCAGATTAAATGGGGAAATTACAATTTCTGTGCCACTTTAAAGCCCTAAAAAGTAAATTTCCTAACATGGTAATTAGACAAATTGCACGTGTCTTGCATTACTAATATGTTAACTATCTATTGAGAAAATAAAATAGGAGTTAGTATGTTTCTGTCATGGCTGCGTCAAAATTTGTATTAATAAATAATAATAAACATTTAAAACAGAACATTGTTGGGTCAATATGTAAACTATACATATTTTTAAATGTAGACAAAAACTAAATTCAAAATAATTTCGAAAGACTAAATCCCCCTGCACGTGTCCTAGAATTTTGTAAGCGATTACTCACTCGCAGCCTTTAGGGCACCGACATATTTTATGATAATATTACTGCGGACGGTGCACCATAGCCTGTGACAGTATACAGCAATCAATAACGATTGATTAGTTCTGAAAATAACTGTTGAAAATAAAATAATTACAAAAATATCTTCTCTGGGTCTGCTAAATGTTGTAGCCATCAGGATTTGCTCAAATCAAACCGCGATCCGAAATATAAAAAACTCTTCAGTTTGTTTGACTTACTGGATTGCAGACTAAACATAGAGAAATCCTTTAGGCCAGTTTAGGCATCAATCATTCACCATTTGATTGACATGATCAATCCACCATTCACACGTTGAGAGACTAAACCCTCCCACACATATCCTAAAATATCAGAAGCGATTAGTCAAACACAGCATGCCCAAGCACTGAGTTACTACCTACCGCATATGCTACGGTACAACAGACACAGCATACAGTAATCAATAGCGATCGATCAGTTCTGAAAATAACAATTGAAAGTAAGATTAAGTTTGCTAAAAATAGGCCCTTTGATCCCCTAAATGTTGTATCCATCAAAAGTTGCCAATCAAAGCACTATAAAAATATAATACAGACCTTTTGTTTGCTTGTTTGACTTCCGCATCCAACATCGAATAACACGGAGACATTGTATACAGGGCAGTTTACACGTCAATCATGCACTTTTTAAATGGCGTGACCGATACTCCATTCACATATTTTGAGAGCCCTTCTATACACTGATCGGATGCTCACAGTCGGGCTACAGTGAGATTTATTTCAGGACGTCGCCGTACACCCCTAGCACTTTATGAGGACATTTTGCCCCTAGCACTGAAAGGGTTAATGAGCTGTTCTGGAAAGAGAAAGACAGTCCGCCACAGACGATGTCAGTAAGTGAGAAGCAAGCCTGATGCACCAAAAACATAGTTTTTAAAAAATACAACTGGGAATTGAACCAAACAGAGAGGTTTTCTAGGGTTATACCCATTGTAGGACAGAACTGTTATATAATAATGCTCCGCCAATTATCTTCCAACACTTGGAATAATCAAGATATTTTGATACAAAAAATGTTCTAACCCTAAAAGACTATATTGCTTATTTTTCTTACCAATGCAGCCTTCATCATCCAAAGAGGTCTTAGACTTGAGAACTCTCCTCCTCTTCCTTATCTTGATACCTCCAGCATCCTGTACAGGGAGCACATTAATGGATAAATGTAATTTGTTATAAAAGATTCTGCATCAAAACTGATGATCACATACTAATTTTAGACCTAACACTGAGGAATCAGCAATCACTTCTGGTATTTTCTTAAAAGGGTTTAACCTACAGAATAACAGTTCAAAGATCATTAAAACTGAAAAGGACTTTATTTGTACTATGTAACTCACAATCAAGTACAAATTAAATTTGTCTCTTACATAATGGTTAAGCTTGGATGGAAAACATATACTGTACCAATACGCAATATGGTATGCCTATTAAAAAAAAACAACGATTTGCTCAATATCCTTACCTCAGTGTGTGTTGCAAGCTCCTTCTTGACCTCTGTTTCAGGGGGTGGTGAGGGGTCTTCACATCACGTGCTGGTGGGGAGTCTGGAATAACTGTCATATAAAACACAGTTTATAACGTTATGGGTAAATACAATAAGGCATGGTTCATGGCATATCTGCTGTTAGGTTACATATATGATTTAAGTTCAGAAACTGGACAGCAGAAAAAGTACAAAAAATAATAATTCTATTCATATAGGATGGACAGGAAGGTCTGAGATATTTGAATGTTTTTTTTTTTTTTTAACGCGTCTCTCCTTACTCTCGTCATCACTGCTGTCCGGCTGCGGTTTCTTTATTCTCCTCCTCTTCTTCTTCTGCTGTTGGCTCTCCGATTTCTCATCCTCACTGTCCGAGCGCTCCAGCCGCTTCGCTTTACTGTGAAAAAGTAGAAAAGTTTTTTATGTAGTCCAGGGACTCTGACATTGCATGGTTAGTTCCAGCAGTAAAGTAAAAATAAATTAGGAAAACAAAAAAAAACTTCCATTATACTAAATATACAGGTAGTGGACAAAAAAATGGAAACACCAATGTAAAGTCACTTAATAGGGCGTTGGGTCACGATGGTATCCTGCTCTGTGGAGTTCTCGGCAGATCGTTTTTGATGAAACTGGCTGCTCGCCCCAGGTTGAAATTTGCAGTCAATTGATCTGCAGTTGCTCGTCTGTTTTGCCTTGCACTTGAAATAATGCACGGATATCACAATCCTGGAGTAGCGCTTCCGCCCACTGTTGCCCTTTGCTGAGGATGTCTTTCCCTCGGAGTTCCATGCCGACATCACCTTAGACACCGTTGCTCGTGAAACATCAGCAAGTTGAGCTGTCTTGGTCACTGAAGCTCCTGCCAAACGCACCCCAACAATCACACCTCTTTCAAAGTCACTGAGGTCTCCTCTTGCAGCCATGCTAGCCATAATTATAGGCAACCAGGCCTGTCTAACATTTTTATACATGACCCTAAGCATGCTGGGATGTTAGTTGCTTAACGCATGAGCCACACCTGTGTGGAAGCCCTTGCTTTCAATATACTTGGTGTCCCTCATTTACCCAGGTGTTTCCATTTTTTTGTCCACTATATATGTAGCTTTTAACAAACAGATTACTATCTCAATGCAGAAATGAAGAAATAAAATGGTTTTAAATATGCCACTGTATACGATTAGATCTTGGTATGGAGGCAATGGGCTTGGATATCACCTATACTTTACAATGCCATGGGGCTTCTTTTCTGCTCAGCTTTTTTGGAACAATCATATTTAGGCAATGATATTTAAAGTCGATCCAATATTCACAATATACAAGACTTTTAGTTTTCAGAAGCATTTCAATGGATCTCAGACCAATCAGGCGGAGAAAGCAGAAGGATAGCAAAACAGGAGTCCTCACGTTTTACTGTCCTTCCGTTTTTCGGGCTGCTTCAGAAGTCTTGGGTTTCTCCTCTTTGATGGCCGGTACTTGTTTTGCAGCTGAGCTTGAAGACGGCTCGTCCTCCTCTTTAGAAGCTGGGGAAGCAGCACTGCTGGCTTCTTCTTTTACCACCACCTCTGCAGTCTGTGGGGATGGTTTGGCCTTTCCTGGAGATATTGAGAGGGGAAGCATTTATCTTTCATTTATTATTATTATGGTTATTTGTTTTTTGTACTGTTCAAAAGCATGTATTGAATCAATTTACTATGTACTCAGACTCCCAAGATGGGGTGATTCAATAAAGTTAGATACAGCGTGTGACTATAAGAACTAAATAATAATACTAATACTCACTTGTTGCTGTTTTTCCAAAGAAGTTACTCATGGCACTACCTTTGCTGGTTGGCTTACTGTTTGATGCCTCTGCCTGGATCAAGAAGGCAGGATTATAGTTCATTTATTGCATTATCAGGTGTGAGTAAAGATAGGAGGGTTCTCAACTCACATACATTTGGTTTTTTAACCTAAAGCGTTTTTTAGCTAATTAAATAATTCCCTTGATCTTACCCGTCATATTTGCTATAAAACGGGTTTCATGGAATTATTCCATTACTACATGTAGAAAATAATTAATGTTGCTATGCATTGCACATGAGGTTGCTTGACATAAAAGCAGTTATAGTATATTTTGTATTGTATTGTAGCAACCTACAGCCACAGAATCTTCTTTGGCTTCTGTTTTCACTTCTTTGCTAGTCTCGTGGTGCTTGGAGGCTGCTTTGGATGCAAACATTCCCATGATCCCCTTGGGCTGCTGGGTGGCTGGCTTTAGAGTAGATGGGCCGTGTCCATTCATGGAAAGCTTGCTGGCAGCCTGCTGCCCCTCTGAGGCTGGGGGTCCCTTGAGCAATCTCCTGCAAGCGAGAGATCTCAGCAGAGGACCTGGGGACTGCACTGGCACATCGGATTGCACTGTACCTATCAACAGAAAAAGCATCCAGAACATGCTCAGAAAAATCTCACTGCCCTTGGTTGTTAAAGGAAATGAAAACAAGTTTACACAGATTTGTACTGTTAATAGAATGTTAGTGGGAATAGCCCTTTAGGAACATATTAAACTAAAAACAGAGGTGTACTATACATCCTTTAAACCAATTCACACTACCCACCAATAAGTAAGTCACTGACGGTCACTGATTTGTAACATAGCTATATCACACTCTATTGTGATTCAATGTGTATATTTTGTGACAACTGCTAATAAAATAATAATAATAATAATAATAATAATAATAATAATAATAATAATAATAATAATAAGTGTAGAATGACTTTCATTAGTGTTTCAGCACTCGACAGGAGTATATAATACGTTCTTTCACAATGACTGATTTTTTTACAAAGTCCAAACTAAATTGTTGGCTATATTGTATTGATTTCAATATTATTATTATTTATTTCTTAGCAGACGCCCTTATCCAAGGCGACTTACAATTGTTACCAGATATCACATTATTTTTACATACAATTACATTATTTTTACACATTATTTTTACATATAATTACCCATTTATACAGTTGGGTTTTTACTGGAGCAATCTAGGTAAAGTACCTTGCTCAAGGGTACAGCAGCAGTGTCCCCCACCTGGGATTGAACCCACGACCCTCTGGTTAAGAGTCCAGAGCCCTAACCACTACTCCACACTGCTGCCCAATATGCCGCATAAACTGCGGGTCTGGCGGTTGAAGAAGCAAGTGCTTATAACTTATTCATTTTTACAATTCAGCAGCTGAAACAACGTATGGGTATTTAATTCAAATATTTAGTAACACTTAAGAATGGACATGCATGAGATATTCACATACGCCGAGATATTTAAATCTGAATTGCAAAAGCCGTTCAAAAAGCAGCTATGGTGGTGCTAGTGTTAAGTGATAAAAAATAAAGTATATTTCCACTATTCTTTCAGAAATGGGAATTCACAGGGAACTTCATAGAACACGGCAATGGGTATATTTGACAGAAATCGTGAAATCTGTGATAACTGGGAAAAACAGAGCCTTATTTATTATGAATGAAGATCGACTGAGTGCAGAGACACGTCCCACAAATGTCCCACCCTGTCGCTCTGTATTAACTGTCATTTAAATGGATGATATTTTAGTAAGCAAGCCATGCATGCTGGGTAAAACAGGCATCAAATGGCATTGCCAGGACTCACTTGCTGCAGATGTTGAGGTTCTCTTTGATGGCATCGTAATCTGTGTTAAAAAGAGGGCAGCTGTCCTTTAGCACCACTTTCTGAATGCTGTACACATGGATGCTGGCTGTCACAATCATCTTGGATTTTAAACCTGTAAAAAAATAAAAGATTTCAAATGTTTACACTACAAAAAATGATGCAGGAAATAGTGCTTAATCCAGTACTATTGGTTTTAATGGTTTGCTGGAGTTTTCAGTTGGCAAACTGATTCACACAGATATTTAGTTTCTCTTTGAATCATTTTCAAAGCAATTGCCAATACAGTAACTGTGGATCAATTAAACTGTAATACACCATGCAGAGGGAATTACTAATTATATGTCAATAACAACACTGAAAATGTGCAGGTCTTATTTTTGCCTTATGGTAATGAGGACTTTGACAGGTTAACAGACTTCATTCAATGTCTACATGCATATTTACAGTATACAATGTCAAGACTGTATTAAATATTTTTTCAATAAATGTGACACAGTAAAAGAGCGTTATTGTAAAACTTGCCTTCAAGTTGATCTTCTCTCACTACTGCCACCTTGTGACACTAGAGAAAAAAAATGTCATTATTTTTCTAAAACCACGGAAGGTCTGTTTTTAACTAGACAAGTAATTGCGAGGACAAGATTCCCTGTATTACACCACCAGTCTTTTGCAAGCCTTTCCACTGCTGACTGAGAAAGAGACCCTCCCTTTATTTATTTCATTAAAAAACACTTTATAACCTGGATAGTACTGATCTAGCAATAGCTGCCCAAAATATCCATTGACAGCAGTGTTTCTTATTACAGAATGTGCTTGTGAGAACAGAAATGGTGTGAACGCTGTAGAAAGCCTATGAATCTGAGATCACACATCCTCTGAGGGCTGCTCACCGTGTTACCGTTCTGTGTGAATTTCCCGGACACCAAATATGTGGCGTGCAGCCGAGTTCCTGAGCTCTCCTTACGCTTTTGCTCCAAATAGTGGTAAAGCATCCTGCAGAACAAAATGATTAAGAACGGCCTTTTAGTAAACGATATGAGAATACAGCTAAAGATTTCAAGCGAATCACAAAGACATAAGCTTGCTACTGGCTTACACAGTCTTCACATGATTGCTGTTTTCTTTAACTTCCAGCTACATTCGTGTTGTAATGTCTCCAAGGCAGATCAGCAGCGATATATTGTGTAAAGATTCAAAAGACAACACAAGCCTGAGACCAAAAAGGTTGTTACTCACTGTTTAGCCTGGTTGACATGCACGCCAAGTGTGAGGCTCAGCCATTTGTAAGTCACCTGAAATATACAAAAACAAGCTGAAGCATGGAGTGAAGGAAACATGTTGCATGATCTTCCACACTCTTTTCCGTGAACACTGCATAAATTAGGATACATTAGCATGCATTTTAAACTAAACTGGAATTAGCCTAATCTTTTGGTTTATATATTCATGTTCTAGGTACATTGTAACATATTGTAATATAGTGCATGATATCGCTGTGAAATATTAAATCAACAACACAATTCAATCTTTCTTAAAATGTATTCCCATTCCCCAGTTTTAGGCAGACTACACACAGAAAGACTAGGACGATTAAAGCATGGTCACTGGGATGTGTTTGACATGGACTAGTATTTTAAATCTCACATCTGTCGATAAATATACATATTATAATGAGCTGCATGTGACACATTATTATATTCAGCAGTGTGGAGTAGTGGTTAGGGGCTCTGGACTTGATCGGAGGGTCGTGGGTTCAATCCCAGGGTGGGGACACTGCTGCTGTCCCCTTGAGCAAGGTACTTTACCTAGATTACTCCAGTAAAAAACAAACTGTATAAATGGGTAATTGTATGTAAAAAGAATGTGATATCTTGTAACAATTGTAAGTCGCCCTGGATAAGGGCGTCGGCAAATAAATAAATAAATAAATAAATAAAATTCACTACGGAAGAATCAAATGCATACATACTATCACGTGGAATTCAGTCAGAATTTTGAAGAAAACAGTTGCCCACAGGAGTACATAGATTTAAAACTAGTCATGTATGTTATCTAATTGAATTATTCTCCAAACGTAATGGGCGCACACAACCAGGTACAATTATTTTGACATACGACGTAAATCATACGTGCCAACATTTGGAAACTGTTCAGTGGGACGCTCGTCCGAGAGGGAGAGGGAGAGCATACGCAAAACACTCATTATCATATAATAGTATCCCCCAGCTCAACACCACACGACCATGATGGTAGTAATAAAACAGACACAATGAAGCGTTCTTACCTTTGTATACCGGTAAGTTAGTGATCAGCAGATGTGTCAGCCGCACAAAAACACAGCCAGTGTTTTCACTAACTCTACTGTGCAGAATAAATGATTTTTTTTCTATGGGTAAATATCGGGACGCGAGACAAAAATGTCCCGACCATATGGGGACTGTTGGCATGTACGTAAAATGAATTATAAAGCGTGTTATTTGTGAGAAGCAGTGAAGACAAACCAAACTACAGTAGCATACACATCATGAATAATATTTCAATAAACGATAATATAATATACACTTACAATTTTGTTGTGGTCGTTGACGAACTCATCGATGTTCTCCAGGTATAGGTCATCCATCGTATCAGCTATATAGAGTTTTTATAATTATAAGGTTTTTATTTTTCTTGAACCCTCCTCCCAGGGCTGCTGTTTCTATCTTCAGTTCAGGCGGGAACGTATTTTCCTTCTTCTCCGGTCCCCATGCAGGTTTTGAGGTCACGGGGGCATGAGGGAGTTTCCTTAGAAACTGTAAACAACAGAGACTACGGCGACGCAAAGAGATCAAACTTTTCGTACTGCTAATTTCTTCCTCTGCAATAGGATGGCAACTGGATAGTTGGTGTGTTTCTTATTCATGCCCCCCACTGGTTTATTTTGGTAGTGCACTTGTTTTTACAGAGTTCGGACAACTCCGATTGGTAGCATGCACACGGGGCTATGCCACACGTGATTGACCATTTGGCTGCTGATTTGGTTACACACTTCTAACTAGGGTTAGTCTACAGTAGATTAACACCTGGTAGTTGTGGCTTCATCTGATTGTGCAACCAAGTGATGTGATGTTCAGTATTGAAATGATGTACATTAAGACTTCTAGCACCTTCTATAGCTGGCTTGGTCCCCACATTGTATGGGATTAATCATAATAATGAATGTGTTCAACCCTGACATAAACTTCAACCTTATGAAAAAAAAATACCTTAAACCACCTCTTAAAACCTTGAGGGCAATGCTAGCTATCATTGACACAAGTGAGAATTTAGTTCAATTTAACCTGTCAGTATTTATGGGATTAAGTTATTCCAGTGGTATTTTTCAAGTTTTCAAGGTTACTCATATTACTCAAAAGTAACTGTCAGTACCTGCCATAATAACAAACATATACGGATATACAACACTACCATATTCAAAAAACATAAAACATGCAGGCAAATAAAAGGAACTACAAGAAAGCAAAGCTTGATATATATATATATTTTATTTGTGGGTGAAAACAAAACATGGAATAAACAAGATTCTCATACTTAAAACATTTTTTCACAGAAACAGAGTAACATACATGGCAGTAAAAAAAAAGCTGCAATAATTTGTAACTGAAGACAGTAAGTACTCTTATTAAACAAAAAGTAAAAGCTGATTATATCAAATATTAATAGTAGTGTGCAACTGGAATCAGCTCATGCAAAGCTTGTGAATATGTTTCTAGTACCTTGTGTTTAAAACATTGCGGCTTAAGCGGAAAGGTAAAGCCAGAGAATGCTGCAGAAACCAGAAAAGCTATGGAGGTATGGAGCAGCTCCAGTCCCACAGCCACAATTAGGTGCTACTGTTGTTAAACAGCTGTGTTTTATTAGTAGGCTTGGGACTGATAAGAAGTGGATAATTATTAGAAAGGCTGGTATTGTACTAAGTGCCTGATTTTGTTCAGGTTCCATTAGACTCCTGTAGCGACTGGCAGGGTCACTGTCTTCAGTAGACTAACACAAGACATCGAATGGAAGCACTCTAATTCTGTGGAGCTGTTCATCTTCATAGGATTTTTGATACGCAGCACCTGAAAAAGCAAAGACGAACTATATCAATATGTTTGTAATTGTTTGTTTGAATAGGAGATCTACAAACATTTTACTGGAATAAAACCACCTCATTTCCAGGTGGGTCCCAGGAACTAATATATACATTTCTATAAACAGTCACAGTGCCAGTCTTTTTAACAATCACTGCCCTTCAGCCCCAAGACATATGTATTGGGATTTTGCTCAAAAGAGCCAACTTCCCAACATTTTGATATGCTTAACATATGTTTGTCAAAGGAAAGTGTGCTTGAAAACAAACAGTGGAGGCACTTACAGGCTTTTGATGCAGCGCAACTGCACTCACTTTATTCTATTTCAATCTATTAATGTGTTTGTAATGCTATTTACTACATAGTTAACGATATAATGATTGACTTTCCCTTTCTATTTAAACCTTCAGGCATCATGGTATTGAGTCTATCACACTACTGCCAATTGTAGGTCATCTGTGTTATGTTATACAACATGCATGTCTGCATGGCTTTCCTCGAAGCTTAATTCAAATATATACTTACACAAATCCTTTAGCACAGCCAAAAGGTCCAAAAGGTAACTCCGCAGGCAGGCAAGCTACACGACAGGTCCCACTGTAGCTGGAACAACCCCAAGGCAGGCTTGTGACGACTCCTACTTCACCTGCAAATATACAGTACAACTAGGTGGTATAACTCTACTGGTTAAACACCTTTCTTTTCCATACCCTGATAAAATAATTGAAAGTGTAGTAAAGCACATTGAAAGTTATAGAAAAAGTATAACAACACATCTACAATTGCCATGTTAAATGATGAGGCACTACCCTTTAATGCATTATGAATAATTTAATGGTACTCATAGTTCCTTGCTACATTTCTGACTTTGCAACGAACAGACACAATGTTAAATATTTTTTACCTTCTTTTTCCACCTCCTAAGATCAAGACACTGTTTAAAAACAATGGCATTTTCATTGCTGTGCTTGCTCTTCAAGACTTGCTTTCATTACAATTAAAAGAGTAATCACCAATATGTATTATAAAAGTAAATGGGACCCATGCTTAATAATGAGGCTAGTGCTAATAAGAGGTAAGAAAATGGATTGTAAAGTCTGTTCAGCACTCCTTTAATATACTGTGCCTACAGGAAGACTAATCAAGCCTAAATGTATATAGCTGGCATACAGTCACACATTAAGACCTAATATAACCAATGGATTAGATACGTACAGTATATGTTCAATAACATAGAAGCATTCCCAAGTTGCATCTTGCATGACCAGTTCTTACTGAGTTTATAACAAAAAGCTTGTTTATACAATACTTTAATTGTATGAGTATGAAAAGAAAGCAACATTAACACAGTACATTAAAAAATCCATAAAACAAGACAAAGCACCATCTAATAACACCTGCTTACAATTCAGCCATGTTCTCTGAGACTACCTATACACACAACCATTGAAACGGAAAAATAAAACTTACAAGTTATTGCTAAGAATGCAAATAGAACCAAGAGAATGCAGTGTTGACGGTTCATGGTCGATGATGGTTAGGTATCTCTAAAACTGCTTTCCTGTGTATCGGTAGTCAACTGCAGCTGATTTTTTAGTCTTAATGGAGAGGGAGGAGCAGACTTTCGTGATGATGCTAATGCTACTTACATGCGTATAACCAATTCATTGGACCGTAGGAATATAACTAAGCTCCTGTCTGACTTAATCACATTGAGAAAAAAAGAGGCCCCTTCATCTATTAAAATGTCTTTGGCACTACTTATCATGGGACACTCATTTACTCTGAAGAATAGCTACAGGAGACAAAAATGAGTTTCTCCTGATGTTGAAAAGGTCGGACTGATGTACACCAGAAAGCATAACAAAAGACTGTTTATACATTTTGTTGGGAAACGTTAAAAATTGTATTTGATACAAAAATGTAATACTGCTGAACAACCTTCTTTCTGAAGACCAGTTCTTACAGTTTATTTTGAATTGATATTAATCGTTGTATTTAGACAGGTTTATTACTGTTTTTGTGATTTAAAACCTTAGGTTAAGCGTTTGCATTACAGGAAACTGAGGCTAGTTGGAATAGGTACTATGTGCTTTGAATGGCCATTCAGATTAAAGTGTTAATTATAACAAAACAAAAGTGATGAAACAGGGACAAATAATACAGTATTGTGAAAAACCAGAGCTTCAAGGAATGGGCAAAGAGATATGTGTGTTCCGTTGGTGAAAATCAATTTATTGTATTGAGGGTCTTCCCTGTAAAAATAAAAATTAAAAAATTAAAAAAGAGCAATGAAGCATTGTATTGGAATACTTTTAACTGTTAGGGGCCAGATGAGTAAAGACATTATAAGTTGGGTTTCAATGAGGAAGGAAGAGCCCCTTGTTTGGAAAATGTACCTATTTCTCCAAATTGACCTTTTGCCTTTGAAAAATGTGACAGTTCTTTTTCTGATTGCCTGGGTCTTCACTCCATAGATGAAAGGGCTGGCGATGGGATGGATAACGAGAGACTCCAAAGACAGGAACACCTGGAGGAGACGAGGCACGTTCTTTGAGTCCACATGCAAGTAAACGGCCTGGAAGCTGATGGAGATAAGAAAGTTAAAAGGGAGAGCAGATGGCCGATGCATAGCTTTTCCCCTTCATTCAAAGACCTCTTGCACACCAGAATCACCTTGCCGTAGGAATACAAAATTAAAAGCACTGGGATCCCTATGTTGGTTCCTATGGTAACCAGCCCATATATCTCATTGATGGTAGTGTCAACACAAGACAGATTTCTCAGGGAAAGATTCTCGCAGTAGAAGCTTTCTAAAACGAACCCACACAGTGGAAGACGTAGGTGTAAAAGGACAACAACCAGGACAATTGAAGCAGGTAGTAAGCATGCCATCAACAGGCGCTTTAAGACCATGCAAGATGTCATTGTGCTGTGATACAGTAGAGGGTTACAGATTGATTCATATCTGTCATAGGCCATCACAGCCAAATTGAACAGAAGCATATGAATGGAGACAAAACATCTGAAATAAGCAGTCTATATAAGAAACTGTCCTAACCCGGCAAGCGAGTAATACAAGAGCTTGGGGAAAAACACACTACTGCCAAACATTTCATTGACAGATAGACTGCATATAAAAATATACATGGGCTCATGGAGGCTTTTCTCTAAGGCAATCACTGCAGTGAGCAGCAAGTTGGATACAAATATCTGTGGAGTACGCCAGGAGACAGTCTATCTGTCAATGAAATGCTTGGCAGTAGTATGCTGGTATCTGAAATCCTCCAGATCATCGTAGCCAGTCAGGAACAGAGTTGTGATGACGGAGGAGTTGATCATCTCTGGGGTCGCAGCAGTGGTTACAAATGAACCTGAAAGACAATATTGGTGTGACATCACATATCAGATCCATTGTTTATGCATTAAAAAAATCCTTTTACAAAGACATATTTGGCTGCTTAAAGATTCAAATGACATGGCTACTATAAAAGTGAGAAGAGTTCACAAAAATATTGCAGAAACAAAAAAGAAACCAACAAAGCCTAACCTCCTTGTGCTCTGTCTTTCGGGAGACGTGCTTGTAAGTGACTCTGCAGCTGATGCATAGTTCACACACCTTAGTCTCTGTAAGTCAGCCTTGGATAAAGGCGTCTGCTAAATAAAGTAATAATAATAAAAGAAGACTGGGTCCTTTTGGTGTGTGGTCATACACTAAGTTACTTAAGCGTGTTTACAGGTCCAGTTATATAATTGACCTCCACAAAATTCCAATCCTAACACCTGTCCACCTCATTAAATGAAGCTGAAAGAAGGCCACAGTAGGTTTGCTACAATTATTCCTTCCCCCATGACGAGCAAAAGAATAGTATTTTAATTGAGGGTAAGTGATTTGGGAAAATGAACTACAGGCGCCAAACCTGTGGCTGAAAATGGCCAGGCTGCGCAATAACTACACAAGGGAAGTAATTAAAAGTTTTGCTGGGTATATTTTTGCTGAATATAGCTTGTAAAGTGTGGCCTACGGAAGTCAGATCTGAGCACTGTGATTCAAGTAATCCTGGAATCAGACTGCTAATATGTTTACTGGTGCAGGCAGTAAACTGCACCAGTAGGTGCTGCTTGAGTTGAAACTTCATGACTCCAACAGGAAACAACAGACTATTAGGAAGAGTGTGGAAAATGTCTAAGACATTGAAAACCCATCCTACAGTATGTAACTCTCAAAACTGCTTCATCACCACCGTGTTCTGTAATTAGTAGGTCCTTGTGTTTTTTATTTTTTTATTTTTTAAATAAAATTCAATTTAAATTTCAAGCCCCTTGGTCATGAACATCACATTACGGGCCCAATTAAATTAACATTTTAACTTGATAAACACATCATTCCAAGGAAGATTGACCAAACCACGTCTGCTTAGCAAAACAAAACAAATGTTCTTTTAGCAAATGTTCTTTTTCTACATATGTCATATGTGAATTTCTCGTGTTTTTTTGAAGGTTTGCAGCAGACTATCCTGTATCTCATTCTAATTGGAATGTCATGTAATTGAGGTACACTAATCCAGGAATCCCGTATTCACACTTCCCTAAAAGATATATCGGGAACCATAGATATACATCCTATTTGTTTTCTGCCATAAATGAGAATGTAAATGATGGCGAAATGTACATATGGGGAGAAACGGGAGCCATGAAAATACTTCTGAATAACTTGAGCCGGGACGCATTATAGCACTTCTAGGGCTGTTGAAACTGAGCAGCCTGATGTTCAGCTGAAAACCTTATGGCAGCAATAATACATTTCTCCAGAGCACCCCCCTCCAAACAAAAAAAACGAGTGTGTCAATACGGAGGGTTACTGACAATCTAGTGCACTTAAAGCAAATGGAGCCCAAAGGGACAATGTTAAATATGATATCCCTCAACTGTAGTGTGAAACTCAGGTGGAGACAATTACTGCAATCCAATTACCTGCAAAACACTGCACCCGTCCACCAGGGTTTACGCTGATAAAAGGCTGAGACGGAGCGCCGCTATCGTTATACCTACGTTAGTGGTCAACAGGCTAGTATTAGTGTAGAAACTTCCGCAGTCCAGCATTTACCCCACAAATACTTCAATTTAGAGACGAATACATATTTAAAAATATGTAACTAGTACCGTATCTTGTAGAATTTTATTTATTTATTTATTTATTTATTATTATTATTATTATTATTATTATTATTATTATTATTATTATTATTATAAAATAATATGCAAATCTTTTGGCAAATTATATTTTATGGTAAATATTAGATGTATTGCGACAGTTATCCCGAAGTCTTGTGGTAAATTTGCTTGTTTTGTTCCTGTTTTTTCCTACTAGTGTCCATTCCCTATGCTTATTAATTTTAGTATACTTTAACAATAGCATATATTAATACATACTCTTTAAAATGGTACTTTAAAAATATGTATCTGAGTGAGAATTAAACATGCTTTCTATTTACTGAATATTGTCCCTGAAAGTGTAAATACCTCTCACAGTGCGGCAAGTGTTCTTGATTTTGTTAATAAAGTTATCAGTTGACAAGTGAATGATCAGCTGGATTAACATGGCTGCGCCCTGAAAGAGTGTAGAATTTGGACGAGCTTTGGTTTGGTGAGTGATTTTCGGATAATAAATGGTTCAAAAGGTATTTTGAAAAACTAAACTTTATTAAAACAAACATGATGCGTCGTTCCACTAATACTACGCTAGGTCTTTAAAACACCGCATGTGTATAATAAGTCGTTCAGGTCTCAATACCTTTTGAGGCAGTGCGTCCTTTAAGTTTGTTTTCCATCTAGTTCAAACTTGTGTTTGATGGCTAAGGGTATTAATCTAATATAATAACAATACATTGCCTAGTACCCTAAAACATGCGTCAGTAAAAGCAGTAGGTATCGTGTGAGCACAGATGGTCCCATATGCAGGCAGATTCTATTATCGGCAGGAACTTGGTGATAAGGTCGTGAGAAATGATGGTAGGTTTTATATTGTGTTTTGCAATACAGCAATTGTGTTTTACTTGCTCGTGACCTGTCAAGTCGTCTTCTTAAAACCATAGGATCGTTGTTACTAATCTAATATTTGTAATTGGTGGCAGTAAAGTCCTAGATGTCTAAACAAAAGCTTTTAGGTTTTTTCTTTTCTTTTTTCCACTTGTTTCTTTTTTCTGTTTCCAGCTCCTTGTTATGAGTGAAGCTGAGGGGTTGCTGCTCTTTGTAAACGTTCTGGATATTGCACTGTTTTTATTCATTATCCTTCATCACTGGATCAGCACACTCAACAGGGACAGGACATATATTATTGATAACATCTGTGACGCAAGACCAAAGCATAGCTTTCACAAACAGGGACGGAGACACGTGTACAGTATAAGAGTCTCACTCTCACAGAACAACAAGGAGCATGCACTGAACAGATTTATATGTGATTTAACTCAAATCTGATGATGAAAATATATATATATATATTTATTAGTTGCTAAAAAACATAAATAATGACTATTCCAAGGTCAGCTGTTAGGGTGGTTAATTTGGGACGGATTCCTTATGGACGTGCCCTGCAGGTCCAGCAACATTACGTCCGTCAGCACCTGGATTCCCTGACCTGCACTCCCGACCAGCGGCCAAACACCCTCCTCTTGTGCGAGCACCGTCCAGTGTACACCATCGGCATCAGACAAGCCCCTTACCCTACCGAGGAGGAGGAGAGACTGACAGGCCTTGGGGCTGATTTCTTCCGGACTCGTCGTGGTGGACTGATAACCTTCCACGGCCCCGGCAATTAGTGTGTTACCCCATCCTCAATCTGGGCTGCTTTAAGAAGAGTGTCCGCTGGTATGTTTGTGAGTTGGAGAGGACTGTGATTAACCTGTGCAGCAGGTTTGGGATCAAAGCTTCTACATCCCCGATACAGGGGTGTGGGTGGGGACAATAAGATTTGTGCTATTGGTAAGTATTGTTTATCATTTAGAACGACTAAGCAATGAAATACAGGGTTCTTAGAATCACTTATAAACACTTTATATTTTCTTTTAACTAACCTGTAGTTGGGTATGAACTGGGATCCCTAATTGCTAGGCTTTTCCTCCATTGATGCATTTTGACACATAGCAAAGCCATGGCGTTTGTGAAACTTGGTAACATAGAAAAACCTTAGAGATATATGACATGTTGAGATATGTGTTTTGCATGAAGGGCTTCAGTTATGATAATGTCCTGGGAATATTCCAAGTTTCTGTTTTCCCCTTTCGAGTCTGTTTTTAACTCACTTTTCACCAAGTGTTTGCTGTGTACAATTATACACTACGAGCCAAACCAACAGAGTTAAAGCATCAAGCTGGAATTCATGTATTGTATTTTGGTACTTAGTGATTCACTTTTATACCATTCTTTTCAGGAATACACTGTGGAAGGTACATCACCTCGCATGGCTTGGCGTTGAACTGCAACACTGACCTGACCTGGTTTGAGCATGTCGTCCCCTGTGGGATTGTGGGTAAGGGAGTTACCACTTTGAGTCGGGAACTGGAGAAGGAGGTTTCTGTCTCGGAGACCACACAGCCCTTCCTTGAAGCCTTTGCAGAGCAGTTTAACTGCATTCTGTCTTTTCAAGAAACTGAAGGCCAAAAGAATAAATGATCCTCATGAACAAAAATACGTAAAAGCATTTTTATTTTTGAGCCTGTACTGCCTTATTTTTTGTAAAGCATAAGATTCCAAAATCACCATTTCCCCAAGCCTCTGCCTTAAAGTTTCTTCTGATATTAGAAGCGGGAAAGATTTGAAGATGCAGCGTCCGTGTGACTGTCTCTAGGAATGCATCCCTGTCCATGTTTATTTGTCATAGGGGGCTGTGTGGTCTAGTGGTTAAAGAAAAGGGCTTATAACCAGGAGGTCCTCGGTTCAAATCCCACCTCAGCCACTGACTCTTTGTGTGACCCTGAGCAAGTCACTTAACCTCCTTGTGCGCCGTCTTTCGGGTGAGACGTATTTGTAAGTGACTCTGCAGCTGATGCATAGTTCACACACCCTAGTCTCTGTAAGTCGCCTTGGATAAAGGTGTCTGCTAAATAAACAAATAATAATATCAAATCCTAACTGTTGTTTTGTGCAGTTTGGATTATCTGTACTGCACTGTTAGATCCTTTGCTGCCATCTGCTGACATAGAATGATATTTCAGTTTACAGTCAGTGGATATGTTTTAGCCAAAGCGACAAATGGAACTTGATTTGATTGCTATACTGTACAATAAAGAGTGCTGGTCATTTATTACTGCTTGTAAAATGTGACTTGTACAAAACCTTGCTATTTTTTGTGTTTTTGGTAAAACTTCTTTAAATCATTAATATTAATAAAACATCCATTTTATATATTAAATTAGTACAGCAGCTTTATCGAAGCATGCCTGTATGGCATATTTTATTTTTTAGGAGTTTAAAGGATTTATTATTTTATGGCACAGATTTCAGTTGCTGAAATATGTAGATTGTAGGACTGTTGTTTATCTACACAAAACAAATGAATATTATTGAATATTAACACCAGCATAATCTGCCAAGCACATAAAGATTGGCCTATGACCTTTTCTGTTGTCACCCTTTAAATGTCTGTAGATCTGACTTCTGAATTACCAGGTAACTCATCAACAACTGAAGTGTTATTTTATTGACAGAAAGGAGTGTGCATGTTAGCTGCATGTCACAATGGCCTTTGTTATATGCCTCAGACACACATACAGTATTCTGGAATGCCAGAGTTCCAATATAAAATACAGTGCTTATTGCTCAATGAGGAAACTAGCACTACTAAGAATATTACTAAAAAAGATCTGTGATTTAGATAGATGGCTTGGTAATTTTTCCTATAAAGGGTTAACTGAAGTGTTCAGGCTTCTTGGGGTGGGAATTTGTTTTACAGTGTTTTTAGTGGGTGTATTTGTTCTGTGTGTGTGTGTGTGTGTGTGGCACCATGCTCATAGGTAGCACTAGTTGTACACAAAGGATAGACTCGTGAGAGCCTGCGGATCGTTTTACATTTCATGGACAAGGTTCTTGACAAAGAAGAAAGACAACATCTGTAATCAGGTAAAGCAGAATGATGCGTGTTTCATTGTATGATACAGTACACAGTTAGACACAGTAAAAGTAAAACATGACTTAAAGGACTACACTGTTAGTTCAAAGGATCCACTACTTATAGCAGGTGATCTGAGTTTCGTAATTTTGCACAGAATATATATGTATTTTTTAAACAATTAATTCCTGTTCGTGTTGCAGCAGAATTTAGTTGGCAAAGAAACTGCTTTCCTGGCTCCAAGTTGATCAACAAGTTAACATTGCAGCATCCATTCTATGGCTATTTGATCGAGGATGTTCTTTGGTTTAGAAGTATGTGTGTTAGGGCCTACACATCCAAATAAAATCACAGCTTTTTTGTCTTCTCGAATTAATTCACATAACGTGTGAAATTTTAGTCAATGTGAAGATTTGAATTGTTTGAAAGAAATTGCACACTAGTTGATCTGATGGTAGTTGCTCACTATAATTATAACACATTTCTCTAAACTAAAAGCAGCATTTAAAAACATGAATACAAATAATAAATAGAAGCAGAGGAATAGTAGTTTGATATTTGTAAATTAAATGAAATGGTTGTTTTAATGAATAGTTCTGTAAATGAAAGGCGGGGGCTGTGTCTTCAGCACAAACCTGGTACTTGGATAATTTGCATAGGATTTTGAATGGTTGCCCTTGAGCACAGATGATTTAGTGTAAAGGATAATGTTACCCCTGCTATATATTTTGTACGATGACAAGCTGCACAGTTGCTAATTGTGGCATGGACTATAAAAGGCATGATAGTTCAAATCATATCGCAATTTAACCGTTAAACCAGAAACACCATAAAATAGTAAGGGTAATGTAAAAAATAAAATTATAATTTGTGACTTTTGAAGCTACATGTTCTCTTTAATAAATCCAGAACACTCTTAAGCTTCTCATTAGCATAATAAAGTTCTCTTCTCACTTCTCATTTAGTTGTAGTTGCATTCATTTTCCAGACTTCCGGGTTTTTTTTCTGGCACGTTCATTTCACTTTAACTGAAGTTGAATTTCATGTGGGAAATTCTAGTTTTGGACAATTGCCGAAGAACCCCACACTTTGGCGATAATCTAACCACTTCAAAGGTGCTTAGATGTGTTTGCACACCTTCAAGTGGTTAGATTAGCACAGAACTGAAACATTACAATAGGCCCATTCAAGGAAAACATTCAATATTAAATATACGTTTATCAAAGGCAATGTAATGTGAACAAAAACACAGAAAAAGTAAACATGCCACAATCACGCGAACACAATACTGAATTATTCATTGTGTATTGCAGAGGCTAGGATTTGTGGTTGCTGTGGTAGATGCTTTTTTCAAGTGCGTTCAACTATTCTTGAAGCAATTTATTTGTTATTCATCAGGAATTTGATCAATGAATTTGATCAATAATCACAGTACTCGGTGTACTGTAGTACCCCTTTGTAAAAGCACTAAAGCAGGTGGCATGAACAGTGTGATAAAATCATGAATCATTGTAAAATGAGAGACATACACAAGCTCAATCAGCAGCTAAAAAGAGGAAATGGCTAATAAATTAATGTCATGCACGTCCATCTAGTATGTAGGCTATATATCTTTTCATCATGTATGCCTGTATGTGCAGTTTAAAAAAAAAAGTTACAGCAAACATGCATTTTAATCAAAATGTCGCTGACTGCAAAGCATGTTGGCCAGTAGGGGAAGTAGCTGGTTATTGACAGGAAAGCTGAAAGCAGATTTCTAAGCATGGTATGGTACAGGATATTCGTTTTTCAAAAGAAAATACATGTTTACACGTATGCCAAAGAACCCCACACTTCAGACTGGTAATATATATTTTTTCTTTTCTGTATCTATAACCCCAAACCGTGTGTATCTTCTTTCAGAGGGTTTCTCTTCCAGGCAGCATGGACAGCCTCCACCACACACTGCGGCGCTTGCTCTCAGAATCTCAGCTGAACAACACGCAGGCCAGCCCCTGTGTCAAAATCAGTGACTGGCACTCTTCCAGGGCTGCTGCCCAGGACCACCACTCCTACATATACGTCGTTTTCATCCTTCTGCTCTTTGCTGCGATTGTGGCAGGCATGGTGCTGGGCTACACGAGGGTCAAAAGGTGGACGAGGGACAGGACCCCTACAAGATATACAAACAAAGAATGGTCCCAGAGAACGTATGAGCAGAACACGCAACCTTTTTAAAACAACAAACTGCTCTTTTATTTTGCAAAGTTAATTAGCACTGAAAGATTTTTTTAAATTTATTTTTGCAGTTTGGTTCTGTTTATTGCAGATTCCAAAGTTCTTGAAATATCACATGTATTTAAATATACCCGTTCACTGCAAAACTGCCAGGCTAAGTGTTGTCAATCAGAAATTATGCAGTGTGGTGGCCACAGCAATTATCTGCCACAGTTCTGTACGATGCTACTCTAGTTGACATCTAGTGGCCGATGTATGTACTGCAGGCATTCTGATTTTAATTAAATGTACACTGAAGAAAGTGCTTTTTTTTTTAAGGCATTTGTTCCTCTACTTATAGATTCCTGTGACTTTAAATGCATTATGCTGGTACATTTTATTGTAACATCTTCCAATTTGCAAATTGAAAAACAAGAAAGGTGTTACCCACATTGGAAAAAAAAAGAATACAGCCATCAGTATTATCAACTGATTAGCTTTCCACTTCCATGCATGAAATATTAAAAATAGCTGAAAAAAGTAGTTTTGGACACATAATGAATATATTGTTCATTGACATTTTTTCCATTGCTTTATAGGGGAAAAAATGGCATCCTCATATGAGGCTATCATGCACTGGTGTCTTCCATATGTCCCTGTATAAAGACTAGAAGAGAGTTTTTTTTCTATCTGTCCCCATTATGAGGTCACCATGCATGAAAGAGTTAAACCAGATAACTATTGTTGCCACTGCCAAGCAACTGATGACCCACACAATCAGTTCACCATTATTTATTCATAATTTAACATGCTCACAATCAGTCGTCTGACTTCAACTGCACCATTTCTTTGTCTGATATTGCTCCCCCTGTAGATATTCAGGGAATTGTTATTTACATGTGATAACCTTTAGCCTTATCTCTTACATTATGCATTGTACAAGCTACTGTAGTTATTCATTATCCCTGCTTTTCAAATGGAAATCTGCCAGTTTCCAAATAAAAAAATAAAAACAATTCTGTGCCAGCTGGGGTTTGTAGAATAAATGAAAGGACACTAGTTTACTCCAGAGTATTACTCAGACACTCTTATCAAACCATGAGCACAAGTCACCATCAGAAGCTTTCATTAGTTACCAAGCTAGACATGCTGGTCGTTATTGTTCTCCAAATGTGGTCAGATAATCTCAAACCAACAATTTGATACACACCTAACAAATTTGCACAGCTTTCATATTTTATTATTGTACAAATGTCAAACCAGTACATGCAAAACTAAGCAAATAAAAGGCAGTTATAATTTATCAATGTAGGTTTAACATTGCTGTAGGTTTAACAATGACTGTTTAACATTGCTGTAGGTTTGACTGTTTGCATTTGCAAGAGTAACATTTTTATTGTAGCGCTTTTTGGAAGCCTGAATTCAAACTATTAATTTCAGCTGACATTTGTGTGACTATCATAAATTACTACCTTTTTTTTTTCCTTTGCTGCTGTTCATGCAGCACATTTTGATAACTTCTACCTTCTTTTTATTATTGTAAGCGGAGGTGTTTACCACAAATAGATTTTTAACCAATTGTTCAGCCTTTTTTTCTTGACAGTTGGTGATTAATGAGAACATTTATTTAACTTTGCCTTGGTTTCATAGAAAGAGTGCTGTGCCATCATAGTTAACAAACTATACTATTATAATTTTAACGGTTTGTACCAGACTGGTTTGAATAATACATATAATGTGCTATTAAAAGATGGAAAGGAGAAGACAGAGCCTATACCTTTCCTATATTAATGCGTCATGGCAGAGATCTCGTCCATCCTGCGGCATTGTGGGGGTTGTAGTTTTCTGTGCCAAATGGCGTGTCTGTTTGAAAGCGAAGTTTGTGACATTAAGAACTACAGATCCCAGCGTAAATAGCACCGCCTATTACTAGCTCTAGAAACATTCTGCAGGGACACAAGCAGCGTAGAGCTAAGCATAGGATTTCTGGTTAGACAGTTGATAGGCTGGGGAGTATTGGGAAGTTTGGGGTTTAGTTATTATTAGGTGCAATATTAAATGTTAAAACAGACATAGTTGGTGGATATTTATTGTTCTTATAAATATATAAAATAGTTAGAGTGGTAGGATACCGGTAGTTGATATAATTTACATTATTTGAGTAACGTTTTGTTTGGGAAGTACTACTAGATTGCATAGCTGTCATATTTTAAAGCATAGCTAGGATTTTACTTTGTAATATCAAATGTTGCAGAGCCTAATATTACAGGATAAAAACATGTTATGTTGTAGTGTATTAATTACACGGAAATGATGAGTTTTTGTAATTTATTATTGACCGCTCGTTAAACTAGGATATACCGTCACAGTACCTCTCTCAATTTTGGGAAGATAACACAACACTCCAGTCAAGTTCAATTGATGAATGCTTCGGCTATTTATTTAATTTGCTAGCAGTAGACCGTGGGGTGGGATTTAGAAGGCAGGAAAAAAAAGGTATTTCACATAATTTAACAAGGGAATCTTTAACCATGGGTGACTGTGGCGAGGATGTAAACGCTAACCTGGTCTCTCACGTCACTGGGGATTCCCAGCTGGATAAAGCGATTTGGCAGTGGATAACCT
The DNA here is from genome assembly GCA_030684275.1 of Acipenser oxyrinchus oxyrinchus. Lineage (NCBI taxonomy): Eukaryota > Metazoa > Chordata > Actinopteri > Acipenseriformes > Acipenseridae > Acipenser > Acipenser oxyrinchus. The sequence continues at coordinate 35,385 of JAGXEW010000090.1, read as the reverse complement.
GGGATAAGGTGAGTGTGTATGTTGGCGACTTTTTAAAATATCTAGTTAAAAAGTGACCTAGTACTACAAAATTGGATCTCTTACCAATTACATGTAAATGTGTTTTACTATTAGGGTGTGGAAATTTTGCAATTTGACCCACATTGACGACATAAAAATAAAAAAATATATATATTAGTGCTGAGCTGCTGTCCCAGTTTTATTTCCCTATGCACGAGGATTACTGGAATTTAAGAATACTAGCCCCTTTCAAGTTTCATACGCTTATGTTACCTTACCTCACACAGTAAATAATACATGAGTTTGTTCCAAGCAATTAACAGCTGAAACACGATTCCTGCCCAACACGAAATAATATAGTATCATGCAAAAGCAAGTTTCAAATTAATTTTTTATATAATTAGCGACTGCTCATTAAAGCAGTACATTTCACAGTCTCTAGAGTACACGAGACCAGCCTGTCAACATATGTCAGATTGCAGCAGTCTGGGTTTTGCAGGAGAAAGCTGGTTAAGAAACGCAACATGAAGGTCTGCTGCACTGTTAAGCTCTCGGGTATGATGTAAAATACAAATGTCTAAGTCACCAATTAAATTAAAGTTATGCACGACTGGCCTTTATGATGTTTATTATTGTAGAAGAGATTACAGATAATTAACTATTAACAAGTTTTAATGATGGTTTACTTTCTGTCCAGACTGGGGCAGAATGCATGTTCCCGTGAGTTTGCTTACTAAACAGATTAACCAGACTTGGTAGTCCACAGGGTATTGCTGTAGTATGGTGTTGACAACACACATACTGTATTTGTTGTCTAGCCAGCCATCCAACCACAACAAAAAGAGACAATGCCCAAGTACATGTCCGGGTACCTACAACCCTACTGCACATGAGTGTTTCCTGATTAAAACAGTTTAACCTCAGACTGTAATAGGAGTCATCCGTGGTGTTTTGTCAGCACTGCAGGTGGCGACAATACTGTACAGACTTGTTCTCCCACCCCATATCCATACTGGAGCCTTGCTGCTTTGTTTTATGGTATACCGTGGGTCTCAATGGTATTGTTTTACAGAGAGTCTCCAGGCATCTTTGCAGGCTATCTATTCTTGTACTCTTATATTGAATTTTAATGCACCAGTTTTGTTAGTAGTGTCGCTCTTGATCCTCAACTACTGTACTACAGTAAGTACCCACCTTGGCTTCTCTGCAAATGGTACCCCAGGGATATGGTGGCTTTTACCCAACAGCACATTCTGCTTGACTGTTTCCTGCAATGTAATACACTTCACTGTGTTCAGTTTTAACGCTCCCTCTAGTTTTGCTTGAAGTATGTTTTCTGTTCCCAGGGAGGAACCCAGAGTTAGACTTGGGAGCTGGCTGACCTCTGGGTTTCTAAATGTCAAAACTGTTTATCAGATTCTGACTGTAAGATGTTGTTTGGCAGTTGAGTTCTTGCGATTGGAGAAGAATAATTATAGCAGTCCTGTACCTGCAGTTCCAGATTCCAATCAGAAAGCAAAATTTGGTGCCATTGTATTATTGTGTACTGTATATAAACAATGTATTTTTGGTGGGAAATTTGAAAACGGACAACTAGATTTGTGATCTAAACTATACATTCGATTTAATTTAATTATATATATATTTTTCTTGGTCAATAAAATGTGGGAAGGTATCAGGATCATACTGTAGTTCAGTCAATTCAGTCCTGAAAAGCAATTAGAGGTGGCAGTTGTGATAAAGAGTCACATATTTCTTCCAGAGCAATTTGAAAACATTGTGTGTGCTAAATATTACTTGAAAATAAAGTTTCAGTGCTTCTGTATAGGTGCCTGTGTTATCCCCTTGTATTGGGGTTTCAGGGTATCCAGACAGATCAGGGCAGATGACTGTATAATTTAGGTGATCACATAGGCATACTCTCTGAGTGTCAATAGTTTTGCCGGGGGCGAGGTTTAGCCTCTGTGTTTGTTGTGTTAGATGCACTGCTGTCACGACAGTGCTGTATGATCACTTTCTGTTAATATTCTAGATAACGGTTTGTGTTGGCACACAAGCAGGGACGCTCCTTGTCAAAAATAAAATAAATGTCAGTGAAGGGTGTAGGTCAGGAAACAGCTTTTCTTTTCACTTTTTATTAGGCAGTGTGAGGAGGGTTAAAATGTGTGAAGAATTTTGTCCACCCTGTGCTTTAATATAAGCCATCTTTTACATACCTAAACCAAAATGCCCCAGTGCTTGAAGGAACCACATGCAGAGAGACCGAATTGCCCAATGCTGTTTGTTATGGCCATTTGTTCTGACAATACATGAAATATATATATATATATATATATATATATATATATATATATATATATATATATATATATGAATCCTTAGAAATTCTGGCATGTGATTGGTTAAAACCTTATCACATGACCAAAAATAGATCCAACTGTTGTCCCTGTGACTGTTTACGGTCAATAGGTTTTTTTTACAAACACCCTCAAATTACGTCGTCACGTTGAATGTCCTTCAACAGAAAATGAATTGCAAAATATTATACAAAACAAAGATGCTGCACACACTAAAATCATCATGAAACTTCACTTTCAGTGTTTTCTCACTTCCTAAAATTCAAACAAACCTAATTTCAGCAATGTAAATAAATACGACCTTCACAAACTCCTCGGAGAATTCTATGCCGCAGTGAGAAAGTCAGACGGACAGTTCTATGCCAAAAACTGATTAAAAAAACAAATATTGGCTACAGAGCTCGGCTTATAGTGAGGAAACTAAAGGCCCCTCGGGAAGAACTACAGTTACCTCCAGGGACAATGCCCTCAGCCTGTGGCTTGGATATTATAGTCCCCTGTCGGTAACTATAGCTCTTAGGGATAGGAATTTTAAATGTTGTTTAAATGTATAAACTCTAAAGAAGTGGTTAAACATTGAATAATATGCTAGGCGTGTAACGGTCACGTTGCAAGTTTCACCAAACGCATATGTTTTACTGTATTAATTTGAGTAATTTGTCATCATATACAGAAGTCGGTCGCGTATCCAACTGCTGTGGTGCCACATTAGGGCAGATATTGTGAAAAGAAAGGGGTTTGGCAATTGCCTCCAAGTAGCTTTTCTAATTGGTGCAACAGAAAGATTGACACTGGGGCGGGTTTTATTCTTGGTCGATCTGGAGCTTCATTGGTGCACTCTGTGTGTTCATGCTGTAGTGGGCGTGGTATGGTTCAGTGGTTCAGGGTAAAAAACAACGTTTTTCTGACGTTTGTTATATATTTTTAATAAAATTGCATCTCTAAACAAAGGAACGAGGTAAAGCCACGTTTGGAATTATTTGGAGGAATATAAAATTAACATGCCATGGGGAGGACTGTATGTCCTGAGAGAAGATCATTGTAGACACATATTTTATCAATATTTGAATAGATGGCAGTTGTAGGTCAATAGTGGCCTGGTAGCTTTTCACTCGCCAATAAAGTTTAAGTGCCTACATGTCAGTTTGCAGACAGGCTTCAGGATGGGGCATGGCGGGTTACTTCAAGGTTCTGATGTAGGCAATAATGATACGTATTAATTACCATGAAGAGATTCTGTTGTCAGGAGGCTTAACTGTAATTATGTGTCTGGATAATCAATTTAAAATCATGTCTGTATTAATTCTATGTATACAACTGAAAAATGCTGACACAAATTGTGGTTAGCTGGTGTATCTAAATGTTTTGGCATCAACCTTGATCCAGATATGCAGGCACAGCATGTTAATATAGATAAGAGTGTCCTTGCACACACGTGAGAAAACACTTGCAGTAAGATGATGGAATGAGTGTATAGTTCAGTTGCAGAAAATGTGGGGTGTATTAACTGCTGTAGCTTGTACGTTCTATACAAGGAACAGCAAAAGGGGAATGTATGTGAAAATGTATTGATATAGAGGGTAAAATCTCACAGACAGTTGAAATTGGTTTTGTTTGCTCGAGGCCAGGAGATGCTTGGGTTGTGTTTTCTACTTGCACAGCAGGGTGTTCTTGAACATTCTGTTGGGTACATCCCATGTTATCAGATAATATGTTTGGTAACCATTGGAGGAGGCTGTGTGCTACTGGCAATAAATATCAAATGAAAAGGCGACTCATTTGTAGTTCTCTGTACTGCTGAGGGCTACCCAATCTGCTGAATGCAACGGTATTGTAATGTTATGAAGAGGCTTTGTGAAGTAGCAGGAGAAGTATTTGAATAGACAGCAATAGGAGAAGAGGAGAAATGCTTTCCGTTCTGTGCAGCATTAGCCTTCTTTGTAGCTTCCAGAACTGAATTTGTTTATCCTCCAGGGATGGAATAGAAATGTAATTCCCAGTGTGACCTTTTACTCTTCTTTCTCTTTCAAGAGTCAGTTTTCATTTGAATTATTAAACAGTAAGAGCACTCTCTCGTCCCGTGAAACCTGCACTGTAATTGCTTTTTGAATAGACAATTAATTGTTTGTTCTAAATGGGTTATCTCCCCAATGTCACCAGTGTAACCCACACACTGACCCAGGAGGACTGAAGATGGGACCTCCATCCCTGCTGTCTGGACAGCTCCCTCTTTTCAAGCAGCAAACCCAGGCAGTATGTGAGGTGCATGGTTTCAGTTTTACTGCCTGGCCTTGTCTGGTGCTTACCCAGTATGGGTCGCTGTGGCACAGTGAGGTGAAGCCACCCATGCCTCACTTGATGTCAGGACTGCAAAGTACAATTGAGTGCTTTTCAAGAGTCCCCTGCTGAGATCAGCAACTCGCTGTGACTGGGATTTGATCAAGCAAGTACCCAATGGCACTGCTCCAGGCAGCAGTCATGAACCAGTGATTCTTTAGATTATGCAGAGTTCTAATGAAATGATTAACCCAATCCATTTAGTTCATTATTTTATTCTAGCTCTGGTTCCGTGCCCTGGATTTGATGATTTATTATTTTTTGACTGTTATATATTTATTAATTAGAAGTTATTTATTCAGGACTAGTCTTCCTGAGATGCAATCGCCTTGTTGGCAGGGACTCCCTGATGGTTGGAGCATGACATGTTACAAGAAAAACAGCCGTCAGTCAATCAAATATACAGGCAATGGAATCGCCATTCGCAAACCATCACAAACAAAACTAAAATACTTTTAAAATGGCTTGTTGAAAAGTACAAAAATCATCAATATTTCTAAAATCAGGTGACAAAATAATCCAAGCACATGATTTTGTACAGTAAGCAGGTGAATGTTTACCAAAATCTGTTTTGATTCTCCAGAGAGTTAGGGAACAATGCCTAACATCCCAAAGATCACAGACTGCGATTGCAAGTACCTGGAGATCAGTCAAATAAGCAGCAGACAGGGATTTTACACTTTTAAACATTATTTTGTACATGTTTATGATGCCTCATGCTTAGAATAGGGCAGTGTACAGTAAACATTGCAGCATAACATAATGATGTGTATTAAAAGGCCCAGTACAAAGTGGGTTAACCTGTTATAGATTCCTGCCTAATGTTACCCTTAAAAAGGTTGTCCAGAATTCTGTGAAACCCAGCTGTATGTGTTTACCCACAAGGTTTGCGCACTCCTGTGCTTCATTTGTAAAGAAAGAGGTGCCGAGGCGCAGGCAATGACAATAATACCGTCCTTAAGAACCGCACATTCAAAATCATAACGCTTTTTTTGAAAGAGCATGTACTTGTGTTAGATTTTACAATCACGTATTCTACATCGCATACAAAGTAGTAGTATGTGATGTAGATGTAGAATAAGGGCAGCAGTGTGGAGTCGTGGTTAGGGCTCTGGACTCTTGACCGGAAGGTCATGGGTTCAATCCCAGGTGGGGGACACTGCTGCTGTACCCTTGAGCAAGGTACTTTACCTAGATTGCTCCAGTAAAAACCCAACTGTATAAATGGGTAATTGTATGTAAAAATAATGTGATATCTTGTAACAATTGTAAGTCGCCCTGGATAAGGGCGTCGGCTAATAAATAAATAAATAAATAATGTGCAGAAAAATAATTGAAGTGGGAAGTGGGAAGTGGGGGGTGGGGGACGACGACTGTGTAATTTGCCCGTCCACTTTTTTTGCTCTGCGTATATGCACTATTATTGTGTTTGGTTTAAAATGAAATAAAAAGTGGAAAGGCATTCAGATGACTCCAGAAGGCTGACACTGATTAAAAAAACAAACAAACAAACAAAAAAAAAGAACCCTACACAAACATTGGTTTGGCCCATGGTCCGCACTGTAATATCTGGCCATATCCTAACATTATTAGTGCTGTGAATGCAACAGAACCTGCAGTTTGTGGAGATTGGGGGGAAAAAAAAAGTAAAATAATAATAATTCAATTTAGGCTAGAGAGAACCAGACCGTTGCTATTGTTTTTGTATTTTTTTTGGTATTTTTTTGAATAGGGAAGTTAAGGAATGAACGCGTTTAATTTCAACAACAAACCCTAAGTAACATGTTGTTCCTGTTATTAAGCAGTAGTAATAATCGGAAGCAGTGGTTTAAAATAACACAAGCCAGTTTTTACTATATTATACTTTTTTTTTCATAAAAAACTTGCTGTTTATTGAAATTAATTTTCATCTTTCATATTGAAGTTGTGTACTACTCATTCAATCAAGCCAAGTAGTGTAAGAATCTGCTTGTATCATTCAAGACGTTTTTCAAAGCAAGTAAGCTTATTTGTGTATAAAAAAACGACAGTAGAGTCGCAGTCCTTCTTTCGCAGCCAGTGTCATCTTTTCGGCACGTAGCTGAAATTGTAAAGTAATTAAATGTCCCCGGCAGCGGACTGTGTTTAGAATTAAAAAAAACGAATTTGCGAGCAAAACACTTCATGACATTTTTAACTAACAGAGGTGCCTTGTCAAGCCAAGAGGTGGCGGGGATGATCCCCGGCACAAATTAACTACTGGCGCACTCTTAATCTTGTTAAAGAGCTGTTCCTTAACTTTGCACGCAGAATCCCAAGACGAGGGCGCAGATGGAGGAACTGGTGAAGGAGGGTAAGAAGACGGAGCTCCGTGAGCGGCTCTGCTGCAGGATGACCTTCGGGACATCAGGGCTGCGGGCCGCCATGGGGCAGGCTTCTCCCTCATCAACGATCTCACAGTCATCCAGTCCACACAGGTCAGTCTTTTCAGAACTCTTTCCACTTGCCTGGTGAAGTGAGTTTTCCTTGATGCTTCCAAATTACTAGTTTGGACTGGGTAAACCTCCCAGTACTAACTTGCTGACACAAAAGATCATTTCCTCTTTCGGTTTCATTTATGCTGGCCTGAAGTAAAGAGTCCAGCTTACATCAGGATCAACAAGAGTGCACAGAGTATGGGTACTTGATTGTTCGATGTTTTAATATCTATTATCTTTAGATGGAAATATTTTCTATCTCTTTAAATTCAGATCTGAATAATAGCTTTATATATGTATATATATATGTATGTATGTATGTATGTATGTATGTATGTATGTATGTGTGTGTGTGTGTATATATATATATATATATATATATATATATATATATATATATATATATATATATATATATATATAATATAATAATCGATATATTTTTACAATACTTTATTGGCCTGTTGTTGTTGCCTTGCAAAATGTACTTTGTTGCCAAAAATGTTTAATTGCATTGCATCATGTTAAAACTGAAATTCAGTTTAATTTTGGTTGCTTAGCAACTAATGCTGCTTTGTACTTTTAATAAAAAAGGTGATGTAACGATAGCCAAGTATTATAATCATGAAGTGTGTGTGTGTATATGAGTCTTGTACTTTTTGAAAATAGAAACAATAGTTGAAATTGGGATACTCAAATGCTTGGAAATCTTCTTGTATCCTTCTCCAGCTTTATCACAATAAATCATTTTCTACCTAAGGTCTTCAGATAGCTCTTTACTTTTTCCCATGTTGACTTATTGGTAATGACAGCAATCATCCTAGGCCTAACCCTTTTATACTCTCTATTAGAATGTTCACCTACAATCTAGCATTTTCTAGACTTTTCTAGAATTAGGTTCTATATTATAATATTGAAATGTATAGCACCTTGTAGATAATACTATCGTAGCATCAAAGGGTATGAATACTTTTGAATTAGCATTTTTGAGTTTTGCAAAAAAAATTGCTACAAAAGATTTTTCCTAAAGTTCTTTGTTTTAGAAAGAATTTCCATTGGGGTATGTGAACCTTTGACTACAACTATATGTATGTATGTATGTGAGTGTAATATATATATATTACATACAGTGCTCACCGTTATAACACACATCGTTATAGTGCGTGAATTGGTTATAACACGGTAGGGCTGTGGCTCCCATTTGCTCCATAATGCCATTACAGTAACACTTTTGTACTCATTATAAGGCGGAACACAAACAGCACGGTCTTGTAACTATGGCTCCCCACTATAGCGTTATAAAGGATGAGCAATGTGTATATATAAAAACTACAACTGTACATTTTATGTTGCAAATAAAGCTGCTGTCTTTAGACAAGCTGTCTCGGTTTGACTGCATTGACGTGTCAGCTAGCTGTCAGGAGACACCCAGGAGCACTGCAGCATGTTTCACATTCAGGTATCGCACTGCAGGACTGCAGTGTCACATGCCGATGTTCTGCTGCAAATAAAATGGAGGCACTGTTTTGATCTCTTTTTGGCAATGCAAAGCTCTTTTGATTTTTCCTGAATTATTATTATTATTATTATTACGTTCCTATTCTCAAATAATTCCTACTCTTGTGATCTATTCAGCATCTGTAAGCAGTTCTGTGTTTAGACTGTCTGCTATAACCTTTGAAGCATGCAATAAACAGCCAGGGATAAGGGTACCCTACTGTTACTGGTAGGGGTGTTTTCTACGAGATTAGTTTAGTTTACACGCTGTAGTTGCATTTCTCAATTTCAATACATACAGTATATTTTCATCCTGGAAAAAATAATTCATCCTGGGGTTTTAAGCCTGACTACTTTCATTATGCCCGATCATTGATGCAGTATAAACTATCGCTATTGTATGAGAGTTTCTGAGTTCAAGTTTGATCATTCTGAATCAATACTAACAGCTGATATAGTTGCCACCTGATGGCTATGCTATTTGACAATGCAAAGTTGGATACTGTAAATTTCAAATCTCAGGTTTTATTTTTTTTCTGTGGTATACATTTTATGTGAAGAATTGAGACACCTGGTGGCTATACATGTGTAATCTCTCTCTCTCTCTCTCTATTTTTTGTTAATTGGATCTTGAGTCATGGATCACACACAGTCTAAAACTGAAGTTATTTTTTAAAGCTAGATGACTGTCTTCACTTTGTTGAATCCAGGGTGTGTACCGGTACCTGGAGAAGTGTTTCCCTGACTTGAAGAGAAGAGGCTTTGTGATCGGGTACGACACACGTGGGCAAGCCGCCATCAGCTGCAGCAGCGAAAGGTACAGCACTGTACTTGTATTCATCTCCAGCAATTGTATGTCCTACGGAAGAGTTTTCAAATTCTGTTTTTCATAAACTCCAGTAACTGGAGCATTTCATGGAAATGGCCCATCGGAAGATAAAATCTGGATTAAAATGTATCCCCCAGTGGAGTGCAGATTCACATCCTGGCTGTGGCGATTCGCAGATCTTTGCAGGGGATTCCACAGGGAGCTTTGCACTGGCTGTGGCTCACCCAAATCAGCAAAATGAGCAGGGACTGTTTCTCTGTCTAATAATTCAGTCTGACTTAATGACTGCTTATAACAACTTGTATATGTGCTTTGAAGTATAGCAGTGCTGTGTGACACACTGCAGTAGGAGACTCTGCATTTGAAATGTTTGTCCTCTTGACTTGGGAGTAATAAAGCTCCTAACAGCAGCAGCAGTTAACTCAGGTATACCCTATATAATGTCACCTCGGCATAAGTCACTGAAACTAATTAGTAGGATTTTTGCAAAATTACTTAGTGCTGAAAGTTCATAATTGTACTTTTTAGAGGGTGTTTAACTTTATCTCTCCATTTTTTTTTTATCAGGCTAGCAAAGCTTGCAGCTGCCGTTCTTCTTTCTAAAGGCGTCCCTGTCTATCTGTTCTCCACATATGTTCCTACACCATTTGTGGTAAGTAATATACACGCATTTCAAGTTGAATTTAACTTGCAGTTATGTTTTGCAGTTACTAGTATTATTTAATGAAGCGCAACACAAAATACAAATGTACAGCACCTTTCGTAGTTAGCTGAAAGATCAGCAAGTCCTCTATTTTATTTATTATGATGTACGGTCTTTGAGAGACCGTGAAGGACATTTGGTAATGAGCCCACTTACGGAAGCTGGAAACTTTGACATTATATGAAATGTACTTCTTGTAAATTCAGCAGCCATAGTGTTGGCAATAGTGCTGCATACAGTATAGCTTTCGCGGTGCGAGGTGAAGGTGAAGGCCTGTGTTCTAGATGAGGACATTTCAACTGTGCTCGCAGTCTGACATGATTTTGTCTCTTTCAGTGTTGCTCTTTTAATTTTTGGTATTGCAGTGGTTGGTGCATAGCAGACACCCTTTGGATTTGTAGGGCACAGCTTTACTTCCTGGCATGTCCGCACTGTTGTGATCTAAATGGAGCACTCTGTCACTGACTGGCTGCCTCTACAGGGGGTATTCAGTTGGACATGTATAGATCCTGCTGGGGAATAAATAGGCTCTGCCAGCAGTAAATGCTCATATTTCTCAACTCCTAGCCTTTAGGGAAAGTCTATCTAACAAAGTTTCTTAGTTATCTTTTATCCGATTTGTAACATTAACAGTTTTTTCCCTTTCACAAAAAATAGGGTAAATAGAACTTTCAAGAAAATATCTTCATAAATCTGGCCCTATGTTAGTATTTTAGAATTTAGGAAGAGTTCACACTAATTGCATTATAATCTACAGCATACAACTATTCTTGATTAAGTTAGTTAGATGACGTTATAAACACAGAAAGCACAGGGAAATGCTCTCAATGTGTGGATGAATCCCCTTGTTAAATGCATCTTCTTCTGCTTCTTAACAAATCTGAATATTCAAGCTAAATCTTAGTAGTTAGCACTTGGGTTTTAGAGCTGTTGCTGTCGAATGAGATTGCTTTACTCTCAAAGCTCCACTTGGAATTTTTGCATGTGCAAATGTGCAAATATTGAAGTTTTCATATGTACCATTTTGCTGTTTCTCATTTGTTTGCAGCCCTATGCGGTGAAGCAGATGAAAGCTACTGCAGGTGTGATGATCACAGCATCACATAACCCAAAACAGGACAATGGGTACAAGGTGAACCTTCTCTCTTCTTTGAGATAATGAGCAATTCCATAGCAGCAGTATTGCATATGTGTTTTTCAAGAACTGCGAGAGCGCTGTACACATGGCATGAACTACGCCTGTCTGTTCCTAAAATGTGTATTTTCTTTTGATTGGGGATCTTATTTTATACCAGAGTGCACAAGATGCTGGGAGATCTCCTGAGGAACCCGGGTCTGCCATGCATGCTGTGCATAACTGATTTCACTGCATTGTAGGTTAAATTGCCTTGACTCAAGGTGCTGGCCAGGTTGATCCCATAGAGCCTCGTTTGTCTTGAGATATAATGACTCTGGTGCTTTCAGTTTGGTCTACTGCCAAGGTTGCTGTGGCCACTGACTGTGTACGAGGTTTCTTTGACAACAGTAGAGAAGCTGGAAGCTTTAATCAGTTCACACATCAGGAAATGGTTGGGAGTTCCACGCTGCCTCAGCAGAGTGGGACTTTATGGTAAAGGAATACTGCAGCTACCTGTCTCCGCTCTAACCGAGGAGTTTAAGTGCGCCAAGGTCCGACTGGAAATGACATTAGTAGAGTCATGCGACAAATGCGTAGGGAGGCAGCACCTGTGTTGAAAACTGGAAGAAAGTGGGTGGCAAAGAAAGCTGTGGAGGATGCAAAGGCTGCCCTTCAATTGGTGATATCATGGGGCAAGTTCAGCATGGAAGAGGGGGTCTTGGTCTCAGTTCAGCTCCTCCTACATGGCACAAGGCAGCCCCAGCGCAACGGAGGAAGCTTGTAGTCAGCGAGGTGCAAAAGCAGGAGGAGAGGATGTATAAGGCCATTTCCCAGGGCAAGCAGGAGAATGGATGAGATGGGAGAGTGTTGAACAACGCAAGATTGGCTGGCAAGACCTATGGTCAATGGAACAGAGCAGGATCAGTTTCCTTATAAGGTCAACATATGATGTTCTCCCATCACCACAGAACCTAAACCTCTGGGTAGGAGAGGATCCCTCATGTCCTTTGTGTTCATCACCTGCAACATCAAGGCACATTTTGACAGGATGTAAGGTGGCTCTTAGCCAAGGACGGTTTACTTGGCGCCATGACCAGGTGCTGCGATGTTTGGCCTTAGCATTGGAAGACAAGCGTAACATGACCAATAAGTTGCCACCTGTTCCATCAAACATTACACACAAAAGACAACATTCCTCCGCCCAGGAGAGCAAACCATCAAGAAAAGGAGTTAAACCAATCCTCGCCAGGACAACTGGAAGCTGCTAGAGACTGGAAAATGCTGGCAGATGTTGGTCAACGGCTTATTTTTCCACCTGAGATTGCCACCACAAACCTTCGACCAGATATTGTCTTGTGGTCTGGATCAGCACGCCTTGTTCACCTGGTAGAGTTAACAGTGCCATGGGAGGATGCTGTAGATGAGGCGATGAGAGGAAGAAACTGCGGTATGCTCAACTAGCCACTGAAGCAGAACAGCAAGAATGGAGAGTCTGGGTTTACCCAGTGGAAGTGGGATGTCGAGGATTTGTGGCACACTCTACAACCCGGTTTCTCAGAGATGTCGGATTCAATGGCCAAGAGTTGCGCGCACAGTGAAGAACTTATCTGAAGCAGCAGAGAGGAGCAGCAACTGGCTGTGGTTGAGACGGAAAGATTCTGGCTGGGGATCTCAAGCACAATAGAAAGAAAGAAAGGCTGATGTACAGGTAAGTAAGCTGGGCTGAGTTGCGTGGGGACGGAGGGTGATGCTGGGACGCCAGAATCACCGCTGAGCCCTCTTGAGGTGTCGTGGGCTAGTCGACGAAACACCGAGGATGGAAGGTGCCCACTTGAAGACCCCAGAGATGTACCCTACTTAGCTCAATCCAGACGGTTGTCATGCTGATGCGCTGGGGAGACTGCACTATGGTTGATCCCGGAGCCAGCATCGCAGCCGCTGTGTGTGCTGATGCGCTAGGGAGGCAAAATAAGCTGATCCCTGGAGCCAGCATTACACTTCAGCCATCAACACCAGACAGAAGGATATCTACATCATCATATGGAAAGAAGCGCAAATGGATGGAGACACATATGGATCACATTAGTTTACTGTGAAGCTACGTCTTAGTTGGTGCTTATCTTGGCGAGAGCCAAGTTCAAATCAACATGAAGTTTTAACATCTACTCTCATGTAATGGAAATCACTGGGCAGACCAGTGTCATTTCTCCTAGTACTATGAGGGATGGAGTTCTCCCAGTAAAGCATTGCTCGCTTTGAACTGAGGTGGATACTAAAAACTAAATGGATGTTCTGGGGTTAAAACTTGTTTGTAACTACAGTTTCTGCATGACAGGCTTGATAAACACAATCTGACTTTGTGGGCCATGTTCACAAAGCACCTTGGTGCTAAGTTTTAACTAAGGTTCACGTAGGCGCTTTTAACATAACCTTCTGTTTCATATTCTTTCTTCAAGGGCCACTGACTGCAGCCTTAATTTTAGATCTGAATAATAATATATGCAGATGATGATAAATATTATTACTATTTTAGGTGTACTGGGAGAATGGCTCTCAGATAACCTCTCCTCATGACAAAGAGATCCTGAAATGTATAGAAGAGAGTGTAGAGCCTTGGGATGGATCCTGGAATGAGAACATAGCTGATGGTAGTCCTCTGAGGAGTGATCCCCTGGATGAAATCTGCAAAAGCTACATGGAAGACTTAAAAGTTATATGTTTTCACAGGTACCAAAAAAAAAAAGTTCTTCATTTTGCAAGGATATTTTTAGAATTTCTTCCAGGATTTAGCAATTTTTTTAAAATTTCTTTTTAGAGATCTCAACGCAAAGACCTCTTTAAGGTTTGTGCACACAGCTTTTCATGGAGTTGGGCATGACTATGTGCAGCTGGCCTTCAAAGCATTTGGGTTTGCACCCCCATTCCAGTTCAAGAGCAGAAGGACCCAGATCCTGACTTTTCTACGGTCCGGTGCCCCAATCCTGAGGAAGGCGAGTCAGTCTTGGTGAGGACTCTTACCTTTTCCTGTTCTTTTGTTCAGCATAAAAAAACATCTGAATACATTTTCAAAATGACATTTTTAAAGGGCTTGCAGATATGTGATATTGTGACATTTTAACTCTTTTGACTGCAACCTGTTTCTATGCTATACCATGAAACAGAGTTGAAAGGTCACAATATTACATGGTTTCCAAAGAACATGACAGAACTCAGGCCAGCGAAGCTAGCATAAAATAGTCTTTTAATTTAAAACAGTCCACAGGTACCCATTATCGTCTTGCCTCCTGTTTTATTTTCTAAGGAGCTGGCACTCAGACTGGCAGAAAAAGAGGGTGCCAGGGTTGTCTTAGCAACAGACCCAGATGCTGACAGATTGGCAGTAGCAGAGCAGTATGAGAAGTAAGTGCTCAGATTTGTTTTTTGCAAATCTTTGTTGTTTCGTTTTGTGTGGACGGTATGGTCAGCGTACCAAAATCCATCTAAAGTAGCCTTAGATATAGGTATACAGTGTGTGTGACTTGGAGTTGCCCTTGTTTTCCAGGCCAGTATTGACAGCTGGCTGTTTTTCTTTTCATTTAAAATAACATAGTAATTGCCATAAAGAACTGTTCTGAGGAACTGATGCAGAGGCATTTTGGATGTTCTGTAACCTTAAATGGCTTATGGTGGGAATTATGGTGGGAATTTGCCAGTAAAATGAAACTATTAAATACTAATATATTTTTTGTTATATTTTGGTTAAGACTTAAGAGGGGTGTATCTGTCTGTTCGGGATTTAGTTGCCGTTGGATCCACACAGCAGATCACCACAGTCTACATCATTCAGAGAGAGGAGTAATATAAGAGAAGTGCTATATCCGAGGAGCCACACGTCAATTGCTTTTGAACATGGACACATTCATTAAGTTGTTGAAGACTGTTAAAATAAGTTTATAATTTACTGATCACTGTTGTGTTTGTATACAGCTATGGCATAACGTTGTGCATTACCCTATAGAATGAACACATTTTGCTTCATAAAGTCAAATGGAACCTGCTGAATAATGCTACGTTAACATATTTGTTTACAATCCTGCTTTGTCGGTTCCATATACTTAACGAAAAACTGACAATTGAAAATGTGACATTTCCAACTCTAACAGGAAATACTGCACTACAGTAATGGCTTCCGGTTGACTTCATTATCTAAGTTATAACCAAAACCTTTGGCCGTAGAGTAGTGAATCGATGTCCAGTATTATCATAAAAGTACAAAACTGTTTCCAGTGTCAGAACAAAGAGAAGGGGCTATCTGGAAAGTAATAATTGAAAAGTAGATCAAGCAGAGCTTCTTTTTATTATAAAGGTGGCTGCTTCTCACGCACCTCCTAACATTTCAGTAGCAGTTTTAGCCATTACTATTTTTACATTGAAATGAATTACCAGCTCACACTTTAGTTTAGTCCTTCGCCTTTTGTAAAGGTTCACATATACTAAAGACGATGGTAAAACCTGGGGCAATTGTGGACACAATTCTTCCCATGCATTTGTTGGCTTTAGGCTTCTACTTTCTATTTTTCATAGAAATCTACAAAGGAACATTGCTTTGGTTGTCTGTTTTACAAAGACTAATGTGGCTGTTTGTGCTGCTTGGTTTCCAGTGGTCGTTGGAAAGTGTTCACGGGTAATGAGTTGGCAGCGCTCCTCGGCTGGTGGCTCTTGGCCTGCTGGAAGGAAAAGCACCCAGACGCAGCTGACATCAAGAGAGTTCACATGCTGGCAACCACAGTCTCTTCCAAAATCCTGCAGACCATTGCACAGCAGGAGGGGTTTCATTTTGTGGTACAGACCTGTTGGTTTTTGGAATTGAAAAGGGGCATCCCTAATCTTGCTTGTTTTAATCTAAACTGTAGGTTAGTCAACACAGAAAGCCACACGGCTATGTCTAGGGTTATCTCTGCTACACTTTTGCCATGGTTTATTTTTGATGCTGTTCTGCCCTTTTAAAAGTTGATAATGATATACTTGATAATGATAAACCTTTTTTCATTTATTTAATTTAATGTCATTTTTTTTACAGGAAACATTACCAGGTTTCAAATGGATTGGAAACAGAATCAAAGAGTTAATGGACAATGGCAATGAAGTATTGTTTGCATTTGAGGAGTCTATCGGTATGTTTGTTTTTTATATATCGAAAGCGATTGTAACAATAATCATATTGGCATTTATTCAGTCTGTACTGTTCTGGATCAGTCCTTAGAGTAGGTGTTATACAGTATATTGTTTGTGTGGGAAGGGATAGTTTGCAGATGTGTTTTATTTATTAAAATGTATTTTATTTCATAGAAGACTATCATATACCATATTTTTAGCAAATAATTTGATTGTTGTCTTGAATACATTTAAATATATTCTTCGTTTTTTTAATAAGCTACACTTGATACTGAGATTGTGGTTTGAAGAGGCGGAGTTAATTCAATAACTAGCCACTAGGGCTTGTGCCGGCATTTAATAATTTTTTTATGTGACGCATTGGGATCCCATGATGCCTCTAGTGAGTTGAGCAGTTTGTCGCCTGCAGTGATTTAATTTGCTCTCCTTTTACTGGATGTTAGTCAGGTAAGTCTGTAGAAGATTTTTTTGGAGCCGGTTTGGATGCCTCAAGAGATTGAAAAGTCTGTGTGTTCGTGTCTATTAAATTTAGTAAATCATATCTTCATGTTTCCCGTGATTTGAGATAAGCATAGTGAACAGCTTTGTTCAAGATAAAATTCACTAACCTGATTTTATTAGCTTCCAGTACCTTAAAGAGGTGGCATTTTAATATTCTTCTTTTTGGCCATGCATGGTTTAAAAAAGTTGGTTCGTGTTTGCCAAAAATCGCCATCCCAAATACCGTAGGGGTCTGTTTTAAGAGTCTAGACTGTGGCATATTGGAATACTGCAGCAGGTAACAATACAGCCATTATTATCAAGGACATGGAGGTGCTGGCTAACTATTTACGGATTTCAGTCGGTGTCCAGTAGATGGTGCTTGAGCTTCACAATTTGGCTGTTTTTTGAAGTCTCCTGTTTAAGGTTTTTACTGGGTTTGAAAAGACTGCAGAGACAATGTGTACTCTTGGGTAGAAGCAAGGGCAGCTGCAATTCAGCTCATTGATGCTGTGTGTTAAACTTGCAGCTTGTTTAATACACTGAAGACTACTGGAGTTTTTAAATCCCTTTTTAGTACACTAAACTTTCTATAGTTTTATAAGAACTCTCTGGTATGGCTCTTTTAGCCTAAAGGTTTGAACAGCTCTGATGTTAAGTAAACATTACAGCAATTGACTGCTAATAATACACACGTTTTAATTTTCTACCCTGACATGCTAAATATTCTTTGGATTTTTTTCTCTACCCCAGGATTCATGTGTGGTACTTCAGTCCTTGATAAAGATGGGGTGAGTGCTGCTGTTGTGGTGGCAGAAATGGCAGCCTATTTAGAGACCAGGAACCTTACGTTGTCCCAACAGCTTTCGAAAATATATGAAACGTGAGTCAAAACCTTCTAGAAAGATACATTATTTAAACTTTTTGGGATCTCTGTTGAATTTAGGGAGCTCATTTTTCATATGCACCAATATTGACCATAATAACAGAAGATAGAAAGTTCTTACGTAAGTATGTAATGTAGTGAGGATGAATGGTTCTGAAACGTGGCCTGGGGCCTGAGTGTCTGCAGAACGATGACTCTAGAGCATATAGTGCAAAACTATTATTGCTCAGCTTGTCAGTGTGTTAAGACATCAGAGAGGCAAACTGTCTGAACTGATTCATATCTATGTACCTCCCCTGCCCTGCAGCTATGGCTTCCACATTTCAAAGACTTCCTATTTAATCTGCCAACACCTTCCGACAATCAAAAGAATATTTGACCGTCTTCGCAACTTTGGAGGGGAGAGGGAGTACCCAAGGTCCTGTGGAGGATACAGTATCGTCCACACCAGGGACGTCACCACGGGGTACGACAGCAGCCAGCCTGGTCAGAAATGTGTAAGTTTATTTCAGCTCAGGTCGAAGGTTCGTCACCCCTGTTTAGAAGCAGCCCTGGTGTATTTTGAATTGTGAATCTCATCCTGTTATTAAAACAATACTGTGCACGCGTGTATAAGTTTTATTAGAATGTCTGCATGCTATATACAGGTTGCACTCTATAAGAGTGCAAAGATGTACACCAGGGCAGCTCTGTCATGCGCGATGTATATGCAGGTGGTGCACAAAGTGTGTGTTATATTTAGGGCTTCTGATTTTCAGTTCTAAACGATAAAACACCCCAGATCCAAAAAAATGAAATTGGTGTATAGCCAATAAACTGAAAATGGTTACTCAATTCATGCTGACTTCACCCCTTTCCCATTAAAAAAATTTAAAAAACCTACTACTACAAAAAAAAATAAAAATAAAACTTTTGCCAGTGCAGTTGGCTGTGTCCCTTCCTGACTTGTATCTTGCACTGATTCATTCTGAATACTTTAAACCCACCCCAACTACTGAGTGGCAGCAAATTCCTACATTTCTGTTGGAGACTCTGCTTGCAAGATTTAAAACGAGATTTCAATTAGAAGGCTTGCCTCTGGGATCTAAAGCTATATTACGTTAGATAGGGAGAATTTAAAACAGAATTGTGAAATGTAAAACAAAATAAAATAATGACTAGACACACAAAACCCCAGAAGAATGTGCCTGTGATTCAATTGTGGAAGACAGCAAAGGAAAGAAGTTACAACTTAAGTGTGCAAGTACTGTCGAGTTACTACTATTGTGACAGAATAAACCACCCAAGCATTTTGGACAATAACCAAAAACAACAATTTCATACAGTCTCGAAAGCCTGATTTTACATAAAACTTGAAAATAGGTACAAAATAAGCACCGATAAATGAAATGAATAAAACCTGAAAAACAGAAGCCCTAGTTCTATTATAAATGAGTATGTCTGGTGTAGGGCATCTCTCATTCCATAGGTGGTGTTAAAAGTGCAACCGGAGAAACGTGTGTTTTTAAAGCGATTTCGGTAATATTCTGTTTTGGAGAAACATATATAAAATTCATCCATATTTAAACAGTGAAGCTAATAGGTACCAAAGGTATGTGTGTGGGATTTTTTTGTTGTTTTTGTTTTGATTTTGGAACATTGAATGTTCTATTCACAGAATGACATCTGTACACAGGATGCCAGAGGTACTGGAATGCTGGCAAATACTGCACTGTGATTTTAGTTGATTTCTGGTGTGATTTTATAATTAAAAACATGACAGTATTTCGTAAGGATTTTTCTAATGTATAAGTGAATTTGTTTGTGTACATTTCTGAGCTATGTTATAATGCAGAGCTTAACATTACAGTCACCTTTACAAAACTTTCATTGGTGCAGGTGCTTCCTGTGACTAAAAACAGCCAGATGGTCACCTTCACTTTCCAGAATGGATGTGTTGCAACTCTGAGGACAAGTGGCACAGAACCCAAGATCAAGTACTATGCTGAGTTACGTGCTGCTCCAGGACAGAGGTTAGTGCTGGAGCATCCTTTGACACAGAGTAATACTCCACAGTACTAAGCAGATGACCAGAAAAAAATAAAGACTTCAGCTAATTCAGCATTCCAAAAGATTCCCATTACAGTTACCATGTTCAAACTAGTAGTACATTATCTTAGGGAACTGCAGGAAAATTATGAATCCACCAAATTGTTTAAGTTGTTTCAGTCTTTGAATATTGTGTGTGGATACTCCTTGACAACAATCCATGAGTCACAAACTTTAACCATGGGCTATATCATTTTGACTTGGAATGTCTCCAGCTATAAAGCCAATTTTATTAAGAATATGTATTCTTATGGGTGTTGTGGTGGTGGGGAAAAATAGATGAGCATGTGGTGATACACAAGTGTACACACAGTATAATGCGAGGTATATCATTTGCCACAAAAAAGGTAGAGCATGATAGTACAGAAAATACAAAAGCTAATCTTAACATAATCTAATGCAATCATGTGCCACTTTGGCATGTGGATTCACCACTTACACACCCTACTGTAGACTGTTGGGTTTCTCTACTCCAAGTAATGTATACTAAACAGATAAAGGTAGACCATATTGGATCAGTAAGTCTTTTTTTTAATTGAGACATGGACAGAAGCGTGCGTTCTTGTAAATGTATTTGTTAGCTCTTTTTCCACGCTTGGGGTAAAGATACATTTTCTTTGGAGGTGTGCATAACTTTGTGTTTCTGATTTTTGCTCTTTTAAGCGACCCGCTTGTCTGAAAGAGGAACTTCAGAAGCTGATCCATGTCCTGGTTGAAGAGTTTCTTGAGCCGGACAAGAACAAACTGATCCGGCGCCCGCCTAGAAGCACATTCATTTACACACTCCTTCACCCATTCCTATTCAGGAGGGCATGAAGGAATGTCGCATTGACGTGTTGGATGCTTCACTGCACACTTGTATATACCATTGCACGTTTAGTATGTAATGCATTAATCACATCAAGCCTATTAAGTGTAGAGCACCACATACATTACAGCATATTAAAATTCAACTTGGCTTTCACAATAAACAAACATTTATGGGGATTTGAAACATAATAGGAAGAACCTTGTACAGGGGACAATCCTTTACTGCGATTTATAGTCACAGCTATAGTATAATGTTACAGGTAATGCATCTATGTTTACATTAAATAGAGGCAGTATCGTTTTTGTCGGAGGCTGTAAAATACGTTTTGGTTCAGGGGTGGGCTCTTAACCTTTAGAACAGCTCATTTCACCGTTGGGAAATCTCTGTGAGCTGAAGGAGAAAATAATACAAAGGCACTGTGCTGAATGTGAACATGTTCATCTGACTCTGTCAAGTGACCACTTGCTTACTATGACATGACAACAGTTTACAGACATGTTACAAGAACATAAAGGATACTGCCGCCTTCCGTGAGGTCTCTGTGCTGTTAATACGGTATGTCTTAAAATTAATGTTGTGTTCAAACCTGTGTTCTTAGTAAGTTATTAGCCTAGTTTGGTTTCATCCGCACTAGTGGATATAACTGAGTATGGGCTCCTAATGGAAAGGCTTGGAGTAAGTAGCTTCCAATTACATATGGTTTGTTTTTACTGCCCTTTGTCTTTTTGTTATGCTTGCTATTGTTCTGAGTGGTTTGGTAATCATTGTTTTGATTCAGGTAATAATTTGAATATTTAGCAGCAGCTGTTGTATAATAACTCTAGAGAAAATGATCAATTTTGATGCGACAATGCTATTTTCTTCTGGTTTAATAAATATGCTTAACCCTAATGTCTTTTTAAAGGTGGACATAAAAAACGAAATATCCTGCAATTTAGCATTTACTGTTTTTATGAGGAAATTATTTAAATATTTAGGAGCGGCTGTTGGAGAATAACTCTAGAGAAAATGATCCATTTTGAAGTGACAATGCTATTTTGTTCTGGTTTGAGAAACATTATGCTTAACCCTATTTTTAGACAGTGAAATGCTGTGAAGTAAGCAATTTTTTACCGTGAAAAAAATAGTCCTAACTATGCGCTCAGGAGCTGCTTTTTGTTCTAGTTGTCTGACAGACATGTTGTTTATGCTAGATTCACCATTCAAAGTGGCAGATCACAAGGTCATGCTGGCTTACTTTTATTAAGACAATGACTGGTCTTGCCTTTGCTGTTTGAAATGCGTTACAAGATAGAATGTAAGCTTAGCAAGTTCTGGCTGCATTGGGGACAGAAAAACTGTGGTTTAAAATATGTGCAAAGGTTGACAATATGGTGCCTAAATGCCTTTCTTTACATGTCGCCTTGGAAGATATAGGCCTAATGATTTTAAAAGACGATTGATTGTACTGTGTGGGTGGGTATGTTAGCGTGAGTCTAAATATAAACTTGGCAGCAGGAAGGCAGGTGTCTTGAGCTGTATTGTGCATTAAATTTCAAAAGCACCTTCTGTTCTGATTATTGGGGGTTACAGAGGGTAAAAGGCTGACTGGAGGAAAATACCTTCAAGATTATATATTTTTATATTGATAATGATTGATCAAATTGCTACTGGTCTTGGCGCGAAGTAGAGTTTCTAAATGAAGCTTAAGCATTGTTGTTTACATGAATTTAAAGAATGTACCAGGCTGCATGCATGACTATAAAACAGACAAACGGTGTAACAAACAGTGGGCTACCTTCTTTAAAAATACACTGCACTATCAAGGCAGAAGTTATGCTCAGGTCAAGTAACCTGCCTTTTGAAAAGAAACATTGGCTAATTTGTTCCAACACGCGGATAAAGGCATATTTAAAATATACTGCACATAAAAATAATTAGTAGATTTATAATGACAGTCTGAGGCTTTGGCTAATTGAATAGAAAGGCTTATGGAAAGAAAAGCCTGGACAATCACTGTTCTGTGTAGGAGGTTGAGGTAAAACAGCCTGTAGCTGGACACAGATGTACTATTCCTGATTGCTGTGTAAGAATATAAAAAAGTAAAGCTTTCACATCTCTTAATAAAACCACTACAAATAATAATAAAAGAAAAAAGAATGTTTCTAATTACACAGCAGAGATGAACGCAGCTGTAGGGGCGGGCTGCTGTATTTTCTAATGCTTGAACTGTGCACACAATTCCAAAAGCGTTACGTTACCTCATTGTCATGTTACCTCGTTGTTGGCTCAGAAATACATATTTGTTGTTGTTGTTGTTGTTGTTGGTTTATTTTTATTTTTTATTGCTGTGTTGCTTTTCAGGTATCTTTTGTGTTTGAACATTTATTTTTGCTCTGAGATAAAGCCTAAAAAAACCAAACAAACAAAAAAATCAATCCTTTTTATATGCCCAGTAAGAGAAACTGCCTTGGATTGTGCAATGTTATATTACTCCGTGAGAGACAGAACAGGTTGCACGGCTCTATTGTGTGTCAGAGCTGGTTTTCAGTTTCTTACAGGTAACTCTGCCTCATCTATTGCAAATAAATGGAAAGCTAAGTGGGATTAATGTTTACAACAGAGCTGAGTATGTTCTGTATGTTTTAAAGATTAATTGCAGCTATGAATTACACCCTAAATGTAGTCTGCCACAAAGGTGTGCAGACAGTTTTGACATGGAGGTCTCCTGTATGAACTCTGAAGTCCACTGCTTTTTTTCTTCTTGTTTTACAACATGGCGTTTTTGTTTCCTTTCATGTAATTGTGGAAATCATTATCTTGTAGAGACCCTCGATGTTAGGTTCAGCTAAAATCCCCCGATTCTCGGCTCATTAACCCCCCTCCTCCTTTGTGTAGGATGTTTCAGGAATTTCTCCAGCCAAAAGTCCACACGCTGTGCTGCCTCCTGCTTGTTCAAGAATGAATCCAAAAGATTAGTTCATATATGTCCTTATATCAAAAATAGTTTTAGTTCCAGGCAATTGTGCCTACACATATGAAGAGCCTTGACAGATGGATTAAAACCTCAACAGTTTTAAAAGCTGGGCTCCAGTATCTACTGAAGGGAGGTTTGTGGGGTGCAGATTTGACACTGAGACAATTTTTAAATGGCACTTATTTGTTTTCTAATTAAATTAAGCTTGTTTATGTGTAATTTAATTGTTTTACTTTAAGTGGCATCAAGAGAAGTAAGTGCAGTGTGTATGCAAGCAACATTTATAATCCTACCTGTTTTTGAAAGTATTCTGAAATACCTTGTGACATGTATAGCATGTTTGAAAAGTTCCTGTCTAATCTTATGAAATCCTAACCCAGTTTAATATGGAGGTATTTATTGTGTCACCAGGTATAGTTACTGGTAGAGCCAGGATCTGTTCATAATATATATTTTATTTTCAGTGCAATTTTGTCACACATGCCGAATTTAAAAAGAGCAATCGACTTTTGAACCCTGCAAATGTCTTATTTAATCAAGTTGTATGACTTTGTTTTATTTATTTATTTATTTATTATTATTTATTATTATTTATACATGCTATTTTCTGTATGCAAAATGTTTAAGTGTGTGGATTTCAAGTAATAAATATATATTTTGCTTGTGATATTTGCAAACTGTTTTCCATTTTGTGAGTGTGTTGTTTAATATTAAATGGTCAATTAACCTGTACCCTAAAATAATAATAATAGTCTTTATTTTATATTAGCCTTTCATAAATAAATATCAAAAAGCACTTAACAAAAGTGAAAAACAGAAAAAATAAAACAAACTGAAACAATATATTAAAACAGTTAAAAATGCAATGACAGTAAAAGTCATAAGAATGCCAATTTAAATAAATTAGTTTTTAGGCGGGATTTAAAAATAGACAGAGACTCAGAATCACGGATCTCAGAAGGAAGTGTGTTCCACAGCCTAGGAGCATAGGAGGAACAAGCCCTGTGACCCACTGTACGCAGTTTAGTCAGGGGGACAACCATAAGGCCGGCATCGGAGGACCGCAAAGCACGACTAGGAGTATAGGTGGTAACTAACTCAGAAATGTAAGAGGGAGAGATACCCCTAATGGCTTTAAAAGTCAACAGCAGTACTTTGTAGTCAATGCTGTATTTGACTGGTAACCAGTGTAATGATTTCAGTATGGGGGTTATGTGACCACCATAGCGAGACCTCGTCAGCACCCTAGCTGCAGAATTCTGAACATACTGGAGCTTTTGAAGGGTATTCTTTGACACCCCAGTAAGTAAGGCATTACAATAGTCAAGCCTGGAAGATACAAACGCATGTACAAGCTTTTCTGCAGCAGACAGCGACAAGACAGGGTGCAGCCGAGCAATGTTCTTTTGATGGAAAAATGACAACTTGGTAATATTCCGAACATGCGGCTCAAAGGTTAAACTAGGGTCAAAAATGACCCCCAAGTTTCTCATTTTAAAACAAAACTCTGTCAGCACATGTTTTGACCCTGTTGCTAGAAGCCATGTGGATTGCTTTTAATCGCTTGTTTTTAGTGGAGGTCCTGAGATAAGCAAGAACAGGTGGTTGATGCAATCCAGGGTGATTTACTCAGTGCTATATTATACAAATATCGACTTGTGTTGAGGCTTACAGTGGAAAACTGTTGCCCAGAAGGATGACACGGTTACAGATAGGGGGCAGTGTTTACTGCAGGTTGCTTTTTCAATCCAAGGGGAACAGTTTTCCACTATTATGTGAAAACTGAATTCAATATCTGTTTTATTAAACCTGTCTATGTTGGGGGCAATACTGTTTTGATTATTGGCTTCTGAGAGTCACCAAAGGGCAGTAGTTCTTTGGACTTTTGCCCACGGGAGTACTATTGTCTGGTATGTCAGCAATTGTACAAACGTAACTGTATTCACCAATAGGGTTGCAAGTTTAAAACCAGAATGAACTACACCGCATGTTCATCTGATAGGACTGCCTCCATGCAGATGTTGCTAGTTTCCATTGCTGCATATCCATGTGCACTGTCTGCCTTTTAAACTGTTACTGTGTTGAGTGGAATGGTGCTCTCCAACCAGCATGACACTGTGCTAACATTAGGGTGCCAATGTTAAAAATCAAAATTAAACAATAACTTAATTATACATGTCCTGCCAATGTGTTACCAACCTGCAATTGTGTGTTGGCTTAATCCCCACAAATTGTCCTTAGTTTGAAGTATAGTATACAGAAAGAGAAAGAGACGTGTCGAAGCATACAGCGTGTCTGCTCGACTAAGAATTTTCTTTTCATTTGACTTGTGTTTGGAGGAGGAAGTATGGGGTAGCTGATTTTCACCTAATGAATTACCTTGGCACCAGTCATTTTCTATATGTGAAGCCCCCTCTCTGCCATTTAGATCCTTAAAATAGACCCCAATGTGTTTTTTGTTTTGCTCACTACCACTTTAAAATCCAGAAGATGATAGCTAGGGTACAGTTCTTGTAGCTGATGGTTATATTAAAAATCAGTGGAACTGAAACCGAAAAAAACCCACAGTAATTTAAAAACCTGCTGCATCTCGCTAATGTGAGCAAATGAAGGCCTTGGAGCTAATTAGGATAAAAAGGTGACAGACTATTGGGGGTAAAGTGTAAACCACAAGGGGAGAAGGTAACTTCAAACAGCAGTAGCTAAAACAGCACACCTGGGAGACTATTCAAGTGAATGTACTTGCATTTTCTTTTTATAAGGCAAATGGAGGCTGTGTGGTCCAGTGGTTAATGAAAAGGGCTTGCAACCAGGAGGTCCCCGGTTCAAATCCCACCTCAGCCACTGACTCATTGTGTGACCCTGAGCAAGTCACTTAACCTCCTTGTGCTGTCTTTCAGGTGAGACGTAGTTGTAAGTGACTCTGCAGCTGATGCACAGTTCACACACCCTAGTCTCTGTAAGTCGCCTTGGATAAAGGCGTCTGCTAAATAAACTAATAATAATCTTTACGTCTCCATTTGAGCCCATGCATTCATCTGAGCTGAAATATTATCGCAAAGCAGGTGAGCAAGAGGCAGGCTTTCTCCTTAGAGAGAGCCTGCTTCATTTTTACAGTGGCCAGAACAAGGGTTACGCTACATACCAATCCTGCCTTGCGCGGACACTATCTCGGCATTCCATGTTAACCAGTCTGTGGAAATGGAGGCTTCCTTCCAACTCCTTCTAGTCTGACAGGGAGCTGCAGCTCCATACGCTCTGCCCAGTGCAGGCCCTGGTGTGCTGCTGACAGGACAAAGAGTTGTTTGGAGGCCGCCCAACCAGGGTTAGACTCCTACAGAAAATAGTAAGTGGACTCTAGGGTCACGCTGATGTGGACCAACGGGTATATTTTCCTATGCACAAGGGGTCTGGGATCAGGCTACCCCAGTGGGGTCGATGGGCAAAGCCCTGGGGATTTTTCACATTTACAGTGCTAGTGCAGTCCATTTTACACCTAAAAGATGAAGATATTAATTGGGGAGCCTGGGTCCATGACAAATCATACTGTTAGTTGGATGGGAAAATGTAAATTTGCATGTAAAGAATTATATTATGTGAAGATTGGAACTAAGCTTTAAGCTACCAATAATCAGTACAATAATTAGAATTAATAGAAGAACACGCCAAACTGTAACATTCTCTCAATCTCACTGTTGGGTAGATTTTCTATGGAAGGTTATTAAATACACTAAATGTTTTGTATAATGTTTAAAACAATGTTAGGATTAGACAATGATTATTTAAAACCGGAGAAAAAAGATATATACTACTACTACTACTACTACTACTAGTAATAATAATACTAATACTAATAGAACAGTCATCATAATCTTTGTTAGATAGCGTCTTTCATTATAAGGATCCTAAAGCTAATAAACAAATAAAAAGCCATAAAAAGACCATGCAACTGCAGGTCGCAAATAAAAACTAAAGCTTTAAAAATCTGACAATAACCAAACACGTGCCCTTTTTACGTAAAATATAGTATCCCAAAGCTCTTTTGCAATAACAACTATAAAGACCATACAGACATCACAGATCACAGAAATAAGAAACAAGCAAACAAAATACATAAAATTAAAAAAGAAAAAAACACATAAAAAATCTGACAAAATAACAGGTCACAAATAAAAAATAAGACAATTTATGCAATAAAATAAAGAACAGAAGGCTTTATATTATAGCCTAGTAAAATGAGTGTGCAGTGTCTTCGTATACACACAGATAGGATATTAAATAACTTTCGCTGTATTATAAGCTTTCAAAATTATTTTCAGCAAATCGAGAGCTCTTGCTCGGAACGCAGGACCGATGAGGGAGGCAGTGCCTGTTGTGGAGCAAAATGCTGTTTTTCATCGAGTCTGTCTCATAGTGTTTAGTTTGTCAGTTTTGGAAGAAAAAAAAGCAAGGTCAGCTGTTATGCTATTTTTCACTTAGTTTACTTTAGAAATGTATTAAATTAATCAACACATGTTATTATTATTATTACTATGATAACATTCTTTAAAATATGTATTTGCCCTTTAAAAACCAGTTGTCACATGAATTTCAGTTCATGGTGCCGCTTATCAATTTCAGTACAAGACTCCAGTGACTGTTTAGCCAGAGTGCACACGCAGGCGCATTAAAACAGGAAAAGTTGCATAAGGATCATTAAAGGATTAAGTATTGGGAGACTATTCAAGATAAATAACAATGAAGCTGGACTGTGGACAATGCTGTTTCAGCAAAAATAGTTCCAAAAAGTCTAACACTGGCCCGAACAATGTTTTGTCTGCTCTGGGACGAAGTCATGCCCTCGGGGGCGGGCGTGGCTGCGTCAAAGAGGCTTGGCTGAGCAGCTTTGATATATTTAGTCTAGTTTCGGGTCGTACAGGGTTAATACACATTCGGTAAAGGTTACATTTCTATTTCAGGGAACCAGGGTTATGATAATAACCTATCGTTCTGCAGTGTTGAAAGAGTTAAAGAAAGTCAATTTCACAAATGCATTGTCTTTTTTTTTCCTTCATTCGTGTTAAAAATACTTGCCTACCCAGCACAGAAAGACTTGCTTTACATATGTTGCTTGTTTAACCTTCTGAGTATTAATTGAAATCTACAACCCCTACCCCCAAAAAAAAAAACCTCCCGTGTTTTCTTCTTAATGAATTGCCTCTTAATGAATTGTCTCTTGTTTTACATTGAGTACTGTTATATTTACAGGCAAACTCGGCTGTAAGAAGATTTTTCTGCCAATCGCCACATGAGGGCGCCAAAGACCTTCGAATTACTGATAGCTCTCCTTTTATTAATAAGAACTTATATCCACTTGAGATATGAGGCAGTGGGGTATATTTTGATTACACTGTATAAACCTCATTTCATCATGTTTTATTGTATGTAGTAATGCTAATCAGTGGCAAAAAATAAATACATTGTTTAATTCATAATGAAAATAAAACAACACAAAGGTAAGGAGAGAACTGTTTCCTAAAGGTATTATAATTGCCTCTTGTTTTACATTGAGTACTGTGATATTTACAGGCAACTCGGCTGTAAGAAGATTATTCTGCCAATCGCCACATGAGGGCGCCAAAGACTTTCGAATTACTGATAGCAACAATTTATACCAACTATATTCTGGTTTGGTTAGATACTGTACACAAGAGGATATCTCTCTTAACTTTGAATAGAGACTGTGGGGAGAAGCAGCACAAAGAATCGCGTTTCTGTCTTCCTTCAGGGAGAAACTTGAAGAATAAAACCAAAAAACAACTGTAATGTTATAGTTCATTTAATCCACCAAAAACTAGGGCAAAAAATATTCATGTCATCAAAATCATTTTAAAACTGCTGCTGACACAAGTTCCAAAGTCGTTGTTATTTATTTATTTATTTTTAAAAACCTTTTTTTTTTCTCCTTTCATCATGTTTTATTGTATGTAGTAATCCTAAAGGTATTATAATTGCCTCTTGTTTTACATTGAGTACTGTGATATTTACAGGCAACTCGACTGTAAGAAGATTATTCTGCCAATCGCCACATGAGGGCGCCAAAGACTTTCGAATTACTGATAGCAAGAATTTTACCAACTATATTCTGGTTTGGTTAGATACTGTACACAAGGAGGGCCGCCTCCAACTTTTTGTCCTTCTCTAACAAGTTGAGAATAGAGACTATGGCGAGATGCAGCACAAAGAATGGTGTTTCCTATCTGTCTCCCTTCAGGGGAGAAACTTAAAGATTAAAACAAAAAACAACTGTAATGGTATAGCTCATTTAATCCACCAAAAACTAGGGCAAAACATATTCATGTCATCAAAACCATTTTAAAACTGCTGCTGACACAAGTTCCAAAGTCGTTGTTATTTTATTATTATTTAAAAAAAAAACATGATTTTTCTCCTTTTATTAATAAGAACTTATATCCACTTGAGATATGAGGCAGTGCGGTATATTTTGATTACACTATATAAACCTCATTATGAATAGAAGGCTGTGTGGTCCAGTGGTTAAAGAAAAGGGCTTGTAACCAGGAGGTCCCCGGTTCAAATCCCACCTCAGCCACTGACTCATTGTGTGACCCTGAGCAAGTCACTTAACCTCCTTGTGCTCTGTCTATTGGGTGAGGCGTAATTGTAAGTGACTCTGCAGCTGATGCACAGTTCACACACCCTAGTCTCTGTAAGTCGCCTTGGATAAAGGTGTCTGCTAAATAAATAAAGGCTTGTGTACATTGTATCATTGTAATCAGAAAATGCTTGGTAGAAAATCTACATAAACTACCGTTTTCCTGTGTTCTACCTACCAACTTAGTACCAAGCTTCAGATAAGATTTGTCGAAAGTGCAGTTTTGTGTATATGGATTGTTATGACAACCTCTATAACTGTTTGTGCAAACAACAGCATTTATTTTAGGTGTGTTGAAATTAGTAGCTGTAGATCCAAGGATCACCTATGATGTCAGAGCACAGATTTGAGACACAAGAACACCTTTACTGTGGTCAGGGCATGCCATTCCTGTACTGTGCTGTCCAAAATAAAAATAAAATATCTAGCTGTAACAAGTGCACTTACCAAATGAGGTCACCAAAGGCCTTCATATCAGCAGTGCTAATTATCTTCTGGTTAAATACACGAGAGAATACCTTGGAAGGAGTACAGTAATAGGGACTATTGGGAGTAGCAATGCAAGCACAAAGAATTGAGTTGAGTCATTAGGTGAGACTTGCAATCACTGTGGCATTCTTTATTTTGATTCAATTGAAAAGCTATTATTGAGTTATATTCTTGTATTCATGTTGACTGATATCCACTGTCCAACATGGTGCATTAGATATGGCCATATAAAAAGTGATTGCCACTTTCATGGTAGAATTGGGGACAACAAGCTACCTGCTTCAGCACTTTGTACACGTAGATTGCGTAGCTCTCCATCCTGGTCTTTCTGCGCTTCTTTTAGGCTGGGTCTTGGCAACAGTTTTCTTGGAGCCTTTCTTCGGCGGGGGTGCAGCTCTCGATTCTGTTATTTTCTTTCTCTGATACAGTTCAAAGATGAATGGGCAGCAGTGCGGAGTAGTGGTTAGGGCTCGTGGGTTCAATCCCAGGTGGAGGACACTGCTGTTGTACCCTTGAGCAAGGTACTTTACCTAGATTGTTCCAGTAAAAACACAACTGTATAAATGGGTAATTGTATGTAAAAATAATGTGTAAAAAAAAAGTAATTGTACGTAAAAATAATGTGATATCTTGTAACAATTGTAAGTTGCCCTGGATAAGGGCGTCTGCTAAGAAATAAATAATAATAATAATACTGTCTCCAGAATCAGAAGAGGAGGAGCCAGACATCACTGCACAGTCGCCGGTGCTCTCGCCTCTGCCTGCTGATGGATCCGCCTGGTCACCAACCTGCCCTCCCGACACCCCATCCATGCTGCCTGGGTTCCTGTTGCCGGCTCTTGTCTCTTGCTAGAGGCGATGGAATGTGAACTGACCCACCCTCCAACCCACCTGCAAGAGGTGAGTTTAAAGATGGACAATGTTGGGTTTTAAAGGGGGAGGGGGCCTTGGGATGACTGTATGCTTTTCACAAATGAAGGGGAGGATATGTGAGAGGGCAGAGGCCCTGCATGTGCAGATAGTGTGTTTTGTTTGGTTTTGTAAATACAGATTAGATGTTTTGAATTTCAGTTTGGCAGGGATGGGGTTAACATCTCATCCCTGCTAAATCCATTTGAAGAATGTGGCTTTGGCTTAGTTGATTAATTGAGGATCAATTGGGCCCAGCCCCATGCTGTAAAAAGGACCAAGAAATGTCTGTTTTAATGAATAAATTTAAGTTTGATATTCTTGAAACTGCTCTGGACTATTGAAGGTTCCCTTGACTAGTGAATCCCACTCATGAATGATCAAAAATGATTTAATAATGTCCAATAATTTTGGTATGGCTGTTTGTGTCTTTGCACAGTTGTTGCAAGTTAAAGTTTCTTTGGGATAATCTACAACTGGCCTTAGGAAGGCCGTATGTGTTGCACAAATGAGGAGAAGGATATGTGACAGGGCAGAGGTCCTGCACATGTAGCTAGCGTGTTTTGCTTGGTTTCGTAAATAAAGATTATGTTTTGAATTTAAGTTTGGCAGTGATGGGGTTAAAATTTCACCCCTGCCAAATCCATGCTTTGGAGTTGTACATGCTCTCAGATGCATTCTGAGCCATTTTGGACCACTTTCAGAACCAACTTTGAACTTGACTTTGTAGAAAAAGAAATTCATAAATTACGTCTTACATTTTACCAGGTGGATCAACCAGATAAACACTGGAGGCTAGTTAACAAACATAGCTTTTGAAATGTTACTCATCAAACCTTTTACATGTATCCCTAGTTCACATAATATGACTTTTATAAAACAGAGATATTTTAAGACACCAAGCTACTGTATTTTCCACCCAGTAGTTAAACATACTGTACATATATGAAAACAGTGAAAAACAGGTGGAAATAGGGCTAAGTGTAAAGAGTTAAAAAAAAAGAAATGGAGCGCTGGTTTAAAAGAAAAGCACCTTTTTCTTCTGCTGCAGCAAAAACTTCACGTCAGGCAATGGCAAAAGCAATGGAGAGTGCTCTGTCTCACAGTGATGAACAGCTGTTAGGTCTCCTGAAAGCAGCTTATTTTAAAGCAACATCAGTGTGAATGATGATGCAGTAAAATTTATATAGTTTTTTATTTGCAAAAGTGCCTTTTTTTTGCCATGCGCCCTAAAATTTTGGAATCCCCCATTGGCTGCAGCATAGGAGGAAATTTCCCCAGCACACAAAAATGAAATTCAAGCCCTGCAAGGACCTTCAAGGACCATTTTGACAATTTTCAAAGACCTAATTTAAGGAGTCTGATAATTTTCAATGTTGATGACTAATAACCAACTGTAAAAATAAAGCTTTTGTATTAAGTTTATTTAACTGTATAATAACAAAAGTCAAAACTAGATGGTAACTTTACAAGTAAAGTTGTGGGGCTTGCTTTATTGGGAAAGTGGTCAAAGTAGCTGATTTGTGTCAAAGTCACATTGTTTACTAATTGTCTCATGCTTAGAATGTGCTATAATTTGAAATTTCTCAAAGTTCTATGACAGTTAATTCAACAGTGGGAAGTAGCCTGCTGAAAGAAGTTGATGTGGTTGCTAAAACAGCTGTTCCTCTTGATTGGTAGGCGCCATTCCTGTTTTGATTTCATATTTGAATAGCAGAGAAGTAGAGGAAGATGTCATACCCTCTAACTTTTTGTCTAGCTTGTGGGAAAGTGCTCAAAAATTCAGTTGTTTATAAAAAGTTAGAGAAAATTTAGTTGATGCGGTTACTAAAACAGCTGTACCTCTTGATTGGTAAAAGTTATTTCTGTTTTGATTTCAGATTTGAATAGCAGAGAAGTAGAGAAAGATTCCATATGCTCTACCTTTTTGTCTTACTTGTTGGGAAAGTGGTCAGCTGATTTGTGTCAAAAGTTACATCGTTTGTTTGAAGTTTGTTGGAGTTTTTAAACAATCGGGAGCTTTAGAATGTTGAAAATAGCCCCATTAAAGTGAATGAAGATGGACAAAAAGGACAAAAAGCTTAACAGTTTAAAAAGTATAAAAGATAGCAAAAGTTGTATACAAGCACACTATTCCAGACCAGTCTACTCGTTTTAAAGCTTGAACAGCGTTTGTAGCTTAAACGATTGTAAGAGGAGGAGCGTGCCAAGAATAATAATAATAAGAAGAAGTATGTCGAAGATTTAAAGTGGGGACTCTTGCTTCGCAAGCCCCACTAATTATACTCACTTTTCAAGTATAGATAAGCTCTGGACCAGTAAACTTTCTTATTAAGTAACACAGAGTTAGTTTTGGTAACTACAGGCGAGTGTTTTATTCTAAAAGCAGTTTCAACAATTCAGTGCTTTAATCAATGTCAGAAGCAATAGTCCAAGAATTATGTGTCTCAATCATAGGAGCCTACCTTTGTGCCTAAAAAGTGGGGAGCAACCTGAATGATTAAGTGGATTTTACAATTAAGAAGCTCTAAGAAATCATGCAAACCTTGCTGTTGTGAAGTTATGGTTTTAGTAATTGCAAGCTGACAAAATTGGGCAGGTGTTTCAGCATAAAATGTTCAATATGTACTTACTGAGCACGCATTAATTACAAATACATGCAAGTGGCAAAATGGCACCAAATGACACAGCTAGTACCAATGGTGCCTCTGCACAGTGCTGCACCTAGAATTCCCACATGTAATTTATTAAGGAAAGTGTGAAACAAACACATAAAAGCAATTACTGTTCTTTTGAAGGCAAGTATTCCCTAAGTAAAGCAGTTCAAAATACTTGCCATGTCAGAAGCATTGGTTTACTATATATAAAATAAAGACTTCATTCTGAAGCAAATACTATAGATTTTTTTTGCTGAATAAAACAATTTCAGCAGTAACATTCAACAGTATAAATTTATTTGCAGAAAGGATCAGTCAGGAGTTGCTTTTTGTTTTATACCATTAAAATGATCGCATTCCTCTAAGAAACTGCATTTTGCTTTGTGCTTGCTTCTAAATATGGTCCATTGGGTCAGAGGGCAAAGTTTAATAAAATAATATGTAACTGCTGCTACTGCAACCAAGTCATTTCTTCCTAGTTTTGCATTTGCTTGGGATCAGGTACATTATTGTATATCTAACAAGGATCAACAGTGCGAGAACGACAGGGGGGTATTTTAAGTTTTTAATGAAAAAAACAAACATTTTACCCTACTTCACTAAAGCAAAATACCACTGCTTCAGATTATTACTTTTTCAATTGATTACTTGAATTAATAGAGAAAAAAACAAAATAAACTATCAACTACCTAGCCTATATTTAATGTATATTTTTGTAGTCTCCACTGCTCAGCATCTTCTCTTGCAGTCAGACCGCTGCTAACGTTAGCTGTTGTAAACAGTGCAGTGCGGACTATGGGTCAAACCACTGTTTGTGTAGGGTGTGTTTTTTTTTTTTTTAAATCGATGTTGGACTACTGGCATCTTCTGAATGACTTTCCAGTTTTTTTTTAAATTACATTTTAAACCGATTTAAAGGCAAAACCATAACAAAACATTAAATAATAGTGTGTATACACTGAGCAAAATATACAGTTTGTCTCCCCATGTGCACTCTGGGTTAG